>CM040190.1:81692149-81957149 GCA_022606455.1 Callitettix versicolor
GCGCGCGCGCGCGTGCGCCATGCTTATAGTTAGTAGATGAGGTCAATTAAACTAATAGAACGAATGAAAAACGTGGGAACTCGGGTAGTTACCGAAAGAAGCGATGGTTAACGATATCTTTGCTGAATATATATTTAGTTTGAAGATATGTTTACAAATATATTGTTTTGTTAAAAAAAATAATAAATACGTGAACCTAGCTTAGGTTTTATTTACTGTAGGGTTAGTAAAAATCAATTGTTTTATATTAATTCGTAACGATCAGCTGATTTCATTGAACAGGCTTTAATAAGTTTCAGGCCATGTTGTTAAAAACTAGCAATATTAACAACAATTATTAAACGTTTATAGTAATTTCGAATATATTATAAACTGTTACAACGTGCACGTTTTAACCTAAGGAAAAATACCGAAACCAAAGCAACACAACGTTTTCATATAATACGCGTGTACTGTTATAGAAAAGGAGGAAGAAAAAACGAATTTGTTTACTCGTTCGATACATATTTCCGTTACATTCTTCCGTTCGCAACTTTTTTCCGTTCACTCCTAACGCCAAAGCTAACATTAAAAGCTTCGCTTCAAAATACTTATCTTTCTAAAAAATGTGCCACATCATTAAATGATACAAAGCTTGCGGAAATGATAGAAGCAATATGTTTCATACAATATGTTTTACCTTCATTTTTTTTAATCTGATTTTTTCGTCGCAAACGCTCTTAAAATCGGCTATATAGCATTTTAATTTTCATAAAAGTTTTTGAAGTGAAACATTGTTTAGGCGGGCCTAAATCGTTTCTTTGTATAATTGAAAAAACACAACTCGCGTTAACGGAAACAACACGTAAAAAACCCGCTCTTGCCGGTTTTTTTTTTTTTTTTTATTTTAAGGCGAAAAGCACATTGAGGCTATTATCGTCTCCCTAAATGTAAGTGTAAGTGTAACGTGTTACAGCCGTACGTTTAGTGTTAAAAGTGTACGTGTGTGTTAAACTCGGGTACCGCAAGGGACGTCTAAATCCTCTCAATAGGTGCAGCTAGTCTAAATACACATTATTACCATTCCTAAAGAAAATTTAAGTCTGCTTAAGCAGATGTTTCTATAGGCTATGCTTTCTTGATTCAGTGCTACGATTTCCGTTTATGAAACTAAGGGAAGTTAGTTCAAAAACCATTGCTGACTTAATTTGTTTATACAGTGTGTCCCACTATTATCCCATATTATTTTCTTATTCCTCCATTGATCATTTTTAAACTATACGTACTTTTTAAAGAAGGTACCAGAAACAGTATATAAGAATTGCATCCGGCTGATGTTTGTAGGGACAAAATGGCGATCAAAATAAACAAATTCTGTCCCTCTACCGTATGATTAATTTGTTCGGCATTGTTATCAGTGTGTAGTTGTGGATGGTTTCCAGTTTGAATAGGTCTGATTTGTGAAATGTTCATTGCTATTTAGTTTTCTTTTAATTAGTTTGTATCCAATTAAATTTAAATAAATTAGTAATTAAAAAATAAAATTTTGTTTGAAAATTATAACAAATTCTATAATAAAATAAAGTTCTATACTTTATTTTGGCCACCATTTTGTTTTTACAAACATCAGCCAGATGCAATTCTTACATTCTGTTTCTGGTACCTTCTTTAAAAAGTAAGTATAGTTTCAAAATGATCAATGGAGGATTGAGAAAATAATGGAGAATCAAATAAGTAAATCTCTTCGTGGGACACACTGTATATTTACGTGATATTTATTTGTTTAAATGAATATGTTCAAATAAGTCCAGCATTAACACGTAGTAAATACTCGGTTTAAAAGTATTGCATTGCCTAGACACTTATTAACTATTGGGCAGAGAAGCTATGTGTATTATGCCAAAAAGTATTTTAATGAATTACCTAACCAGCTGAAAAATCTAAGTGTAAATAAAAAAGCGCTTAAACAAACTTAAAGGGAAAATCTATCGACTATCAGTCTGACAGTAAACTATCAATCTGTGGACCAAACTACGTACGGGCCTTACGTCCTTTATATATCTAAAGACAGGTTTGGTAATAAATAAATTTAAAACATTGTTATTAACTAAAAATATCAGTCTATGAGGTGGACTTTCTTATCTTTCATTGCTTATTATTTGTTCCTTGCCTTATATATAATTTAAAAACATTAAACCAAGAGCGGAACTTATTCAAGTACACTTACAAGACAGCTTCACGGGTGTGCTCTTTGTATAAAAGACAAGAGAAAGACGTGCATTTTGTGTGTTTGTCCCGTTTTGAAACACATAACATTAACTTACGTCCAAAAAAATTGAGCTTAGTTTGACTTATGTTGTGGAGTCTTTAAACGGTAGAGACTGGGTTTCGCTGAGCAAACACTGCAGGACAGCTTGGCGTTATTCATTTGGCATTGTATATTTTTCTTTGTAATAAAATTTGTAAATTTTAGTTTGGTTTTATCTTTATTTTAATAAATTTATAAATTTATTTAATTTAAAAATTTTAGTTTAGTGTTCTTTTTTTAAGAGTGTGTACCCGAAGAAAGTCAGCAACTCCTCAGACGGCGTTTCGGTCATGAGAACTGTGCTTTGTTTAATACGTAATGTTTATACTCATGTCATTTGTAATTGAAATTTTATTTCTTTTAAGTAAATATTCTTATGTTATTTTTGCCAAATAAAGCACTTATTCTATTATTATTTTTTTTAAGCCCACATTGGAGCACACACAGTCAATTTAATTAAGTCTTTTGGTTTTTCTACATTCTTCACAGTATTTTTTTAATCTTATTGATCTCTGAAGTCTGAGTTCTTCCGAATATACTACGTTTCGTGGACGTTTTTCCCTAAACTGTAATTGAGTTTCCTGACTTTTTAAGATCGCTTTTTCCCTTCTTCCTGCCAATTGTTCCTTGGTTATTCCTAGTTCCTCCAAGTCCTGTTCCACCTCCTTCAACCAGTTGTTCCTAACTTTACACTTCAGTTGGTAGTCCAATAATCTCCTCGTAAGTCTACTCTCTGGTAATCGAGTTAGGTGTCCAAAGAAGGCCAAACATCTTTTCCTAAAAATGTTAGTGAGCTGCTCGTTGTTCCGATACAAGACCGCATTCGGCAATAGTCTGTACTGTCCCCCACCAAATGTTTCTTATTAATAATTGTTCGGAGTACTCTCCTTTCCATTCTCTGGAGCTCCTCCGTTCTATTTTGGCTCTTTAGATTAAATAGGGTCTCCGAGGCGTAAGTTACGTTTGCCCTCATGACCGTGTTATAATGCCTAAGTTTCGATTTTATAGAAAGCGATTTTTTTTAAGGTGTTCTGGGTCAAATAGAAGGCAGATCTTAATTTAGCTACTCTGTTAAGTATTGCTGGTTTTTCTCTGAGGTCTCTGGTAATAGTTTCTCCCAAGTACCGATAAAAGATTTATCGGTAATCATTAACAGGTCGTTACCGATTTTTACGAACTTTTGTTCTGTCTTTCTTATTTGGCCTTATCTCTGTTTTCCTGAGGGATATTTGGAGGCCGACTTTTCCTGCGATGTCTCTTAGTGATTCAATTTGGTGTGTTGTGTCTTCCCAGCTGTTCGATAATATAAGAATTATGTTATTCTATTATATTATATATAATTTAAAACTGCTGAATTAAAATATTAAAAAATCATTTTTGATTTTTTTTTTTCGTATTAACTATCATTTGTATTTGCTTGAAGTATAAAAAATATCATCCGAGGACCAACCTATGTATGAACATTTATGCCCCTATAGGTCCTCTAAGTATAATTATCAATTTATTATTGTATGTAAAAAAATTGTTTGTAATAAATAAACAAAATATTTCAGACAAATTAAATATTAACACTATTAAAAACACCGTTTTACTACATGCCCAACCAAACCATCACAATTATTACAGCAATAACTTGGATATATTGTAAAATATTGATATACGATATTGTATAAATATTGTATTTTATAAGTATTGTATAAATATTGTAAAATATTTATACTTGTATACGATGTAGATAAGTGTACATTTTCTTTAATACCAGTTTTGTAAAATTTCAGTTTATCAATAAGATCAGTAACATAATTGGACCAAGATTCACTTCTGCCGGCCAGTCTCCCAAGTACATATTTATTATTTTGTAACAAACACTATTGGCCCTACTGTTCTTTAAAAACCAATATTTTAGGATTTTAAAATCACTATTCACAGCTTAAAACACCCTACCTGCAATTCGCTTCAACAAAACCGGTTTTTAAATTACAAAGAGATTAAAATTGCAAAAAATGTAATAAACGTTCTCAACATGCAAAGCTGTCGAGTTTGTCTTTGCAAAATAAATCAATTGCTCCGAGTTAAACTAAGAACCGTGGCAGCTGATAAACTGCTCCTTTTCAATTAATTTTCGCAACTGGGGTCTGGCTTTTATCCGCTCCACTTGTTGCCCCAAAATAATCTTTACTCGGAGCGTAACAATTTATTGCCTTTGTCAGTTTAACACCGCTCTGCATTTTAAATTAACGTTAAACAATTTTAGGGCGCAACAGTGATTTCGTTACTTGAAATAATGTTTTAATAAATTATCCTTATTCATCCTTTAAGCGAATATATATATAAATAATGGCGGAACGTAGCTGTGTCGGCTGGAGTGACATACACACACGTTTTTTACTTAAAATTGAAATAAATTTCAGTAATTTATAAATTATTTCGATAATTCATCAATTATTTTAATAATTTTGTTGATGTGCTCATGTAAATTGAAGGATGAAAAAAATAATGAATGAAGGAAAGATAAATTAAACAATAAAGCGAGCGGAAACGAGTGTACAGGAATTCCTCAACAAAAATAACAAAACTGTTATATAAATTAAATACTTCAAATAGCTAGGATTTAGTTAATTAAAGGAAGAATTAAAACCAGGGACCCCGTGCGATATGTCGCACTATGAAAGTTTTAAGTAAACACAGCCTTTTGAATAAGAGTAGTCGTTGGGGTGAGAGCGATAGTTGGAAGGAAGGGGAAACGTGTTTAAAAAATAAATCGAAAAACGATCGATTATCAATAGAAAAAAATACACTATGTAAGGAGAAATCACAAATATATTTGTATAAAAAAAAACAGTGTCCAAAACATGTGTTTTGTATTCGAAATGCTTGTCCCGGCTTGTAGGACGGGCAGGGATAGGACACTGTTGAGTAGGGCCACATAACCTATAAGTTTAATGACTTTTAAATAAATATTGAAATTGTTCCAAGCATGTTATGCAAAAAAATGGCATTTGTAATGGGATTATGGCATTTGTAATGGGCATTGATTAATAAGTTAGATTCGTAAAATATACAAAATATTGTCCGATTTGTGATACCGCGCATGCGCATCCATGATGCCGTTTTGTCTATGACAGTTAAAAGTGTCTTCTATGTTAAAAATTTCCACAAACAGTAAGTTTTAGCGCAAAATCGTTTTGCAATGTCAGAAGCCGGTTAAAAAATATTTCTAAAGATACCTCATTTATGCCTGTAGAATAGTATGTGCTGAGAAAAAGGGATTTTGACTCGAGAAATACTATATTTGAGTCCTGTAAATTAAAAATTCGTAAATATTAGCACTACTATAGGTAAACCGTTTAGAAAACGACCTGATAAGAATACCAGTAGAACAGAGAAAAATGTGCGAGTGAGAGGTCGAGTGTCCACTCTATCACCATAGCTCTCTTCTTTTCTTCACTATCGCTGACCAGTTTGTACACTCAGATTGGCAGACTCTGTGTCACTGGACTGTTGGAGCGGAATTCTTCTACATGCGCGAGAAATTCTTGCGCAGACCGTTCAGTAAGTGGCTGTACTAAACGAGTGTTAATAAAAGAGTCCCGCTATACATGCTGTTTTGTTGACGCAGTGAAGACGCTAGCGGGACTCTTATCAACATAAGTAATCGCGCATCTCTCAGCCCTCCCCCCCCAAACAGTCTACAACCCCTGATCATAAAACAAAGGATTTTACAACGAAACATTACGTCTAAACACTTCAATTAAGATTAAATTTATTTTCCTGGTTTTAATCTGATTCTTCGATTCCCTCCCATTTTTCACGTAACGCGGTCCACAAATTCTGCTTACGTGCGCTTTCCAATAGGAAACGATTTTTCTTTCTATTGTCCATGACATTGATGGCGGTCGTTCGTCTTAATGGCCGGCCGTTAAAGTTTTTGTCATTTACTCCCGAACGTAAATTGTCTTAACCTTCGTTACTTGAAATCGAGCGGAAAATAATATTCGCTGCATGCAGTTATCCCGTTGACGTGATGGAAGCAAATTTGCAAAAGTGATTTTGCATCTTTTTTTAAATCATATTTCACCAACATAATCAGTATGGAAATCTGCATATATTAGGAATGTTTAAAGTACTTTTTTAATCTTAAAGGAGCTGTTGGTTATTTATTAGGAACCTTATTATTAGGTTATTTATTAGTACCTTTTGTATACTTTCCGTAAACGACCTAGTCATCTATGTCCTCCAAGCTTCGCTAGGTTTCCAATAACTGTTGGAGCTTCTGTAGGATCAAAGATGTTCCAACGAAAGTTCTTTTCCACGCCAATGTTCCGTACTTCAGAAGTAAACGTTCTGCTGGCTGAAATATTTCTAACACTCCATGTCCGGTCATAGGGTCAGGATTTTCCTCAGGTTGTTTCTTCTTAGCGAGGAGACTTTGATTTTTTTTTTTGTGTTTAACGTCCGACTATTGTGCACGCTTGTGCTAATACAGACGATAGGATGATTTATAGTATGAAAATGCCAAGCCCTGGCCGGGAATCGAACCCGGGTCCTCGGGGTGAAAGCCCAGTACGCTATCAACTAGGCCACCCAGGCGGCGAGGCTTTGATTGGGTTGATACGCCCCAGCGGATAAGGGAGTTTTTCTTAGCACAATTTTTCAATTTTGTTCCGGTTCTGGCCTCATTTTTTGTTAGTTAGTCAGGCTCATTTCTCTCGTATCCTCTGCAACCGCGCTCCCATCTTCACCTTTTTAAAGTCTGATGGCATTCCTACATTAACTTGTAGCCTGGCTGTCCGCCCATTCGCTCATTTGGCATTAGCTCTGGTGATAATTTATCAATCCGACAAAATACATTTTACAGTTTCAAAATAGCTGCCATTTTAGATTTTTTTTGAAATCACATTTCTTTTACTGCAGGCCTGATTTTTCAAAACAGCTACATGCCTCAATTTATTTTACTTAAAATAAAAATTACTTTCTAAACCGTATGTTTCCCAAAACACTGTATATCTGAGGGGAGACAGTACAGGACATTTAAGCTCAGTCAACGGCATTCATTATCAATCATCCTGTCAGATATAGCTCAACGAATGTCCTGTCCACCTGACATACTGTGTATTTACCCAAACAGACTAAAAAAAAATATCAGTTTTAGCCGGTATTTTATTTAAAGTATTCACAATCGTATAACCTGATTTTTTTGACAATGCTATCAGCTGTCTAACGAAATATTCTTGTAATATTAGACTAAATGTGCTTCGAGACAATGTTCCTCGTTTTGGAACATATGCTTTAAAACTTAAAATGTTTAATAATTTACTTTCATTGTTGCGTTTCGAAAAATCTTATCTATCTATCTAATTCATATTATATTTCTGAAATTTGTGTTTGTTATTTTTTTTTGTTTGTTTGTTATTCAATCACGCTTTAACCACTGGACCAATTGAGATGAAATTTGGTACGAATGTGGTTTAAGTATCAGAGACACATATAGGCTAATTCCCGTTTTACAAAACGTCATTATACTACTTACCCAGCCCAAAATAATTATCATTTTTTAGTTTTGTGGCATGTGTTAATTGTAGTTATTTACTGGACCTCTGATTTAGGTACCTGAGATGAACATAGATTCAATCCTATTTTAAGAATCTTAATCTGTGTTTTATTTATTGGAAAATTATTGCTTTTAATGTAACATTTTCAATATTTTAGTTGAAATTGTTTTCAAAACTGACTTTAATTTGTTACTTTGTATTGGATTTTCAATATTAAATGTAAAAAAATCCCTACACAGAGTGCCAATTGTAAGGTAGTATATATATTTGTGTAATTACATTATATGAAAAAATGGTAAATATACAGTGTAGCATAACCTTATTTTTCGATATTTTTGTTACTAAAATGCTTTAGTATGTGCCCAAAAGCAAGAATCCATTATTGCTTTTAATGTAACATTTTCAATATTTTAGTTGAAATTGTTTTCAAAACTGACTTTAATTTGTTACTTTGTATTGGATTTTCAATATTAAATGTAAAAATCCCTGAAATATGAAAGCACGAGAAGTACGATAAAAATCGAAAATAAAAGTGACCAACATAACCGCAAAATTGCTACCCTGGCGAAAATCGGTACCGTGTTGCAGATCGGTAAAACAATAAAAATACTTCTAACACGGGTTTTGGGTGATAAGAAACCCATTTTTTAAAAGAATACTGCATAACCTAACTGACACGGTTGTTAGGCCTAACACGGTGATGCGTGAAAAAACCTTTATATTTTTTTAAAGAATAATACATATCCTGACACGGTTGTTAGGCCTGACACGGTGGTGCGTAAAAAAACTTTTATATTTTTTTAAAGAATACCACATATCCTAACTGACATGGTTGTTGGGCCTATCATTGTGATGTGTGAAAAAAACCTTTATTTTTTTTTAAAGAGTACTCCAAACCTTAACTGACAAGGTTGTTAGGCCTAACATAGTGATGCGTGAAAAATCTTTATATTTTTTTAAAGAATACTCTATAAGATAACTAACATGGTTGTTAGGCCTAACACGGTGATGCATTAAAAAAACCTTTATTCATTTTTTTAAAGAATAGTACATATCCTAATTGACATGGTTGTTGGGCTTATCATGGTGATGTGTGAAAAAAAACCTTTATTTTTTTTAAAGAGTACTCTAAACCTTAACTGACACGGTTGTTAGGCCTAACACGGTGATGCGTGAAAAATCTTTATATTTTTTTAAAGAATACTCCATAACCTAACTAGCATGGTTGTTAGGCCTAACACGGTGATGCATTAAAAAAACCTTTATTTATTTTTTTAAAAAGAGTATTCCATAACCTAACTGACACTGTTGTTGGGCCTAATATGGTGATGCAGAAAAAAAACCTTAATTTTTTTTAAAGAGTACTCCATAACTTAACTAACACGGTTGTTAGGCCTAACACAGTGATGCGTTAAAAAAAACCTTTATTAAAAAAAATCACTGTAACCTAACTAACACGGTTGTTGGTCCTAACACGGTGATGCGTGATCTTTAATGTATATTATGATTGCGGGCAAAGCCGTGATGGGTAACAGCTAATCATATTATATTTCTGAAAGTTTGTTTTTGTTTATTTGTTTGTTATTCAATCACACTTTAACTACTGGACCAAATGAGATTAAATTTGGTGTGAACACTTTTAGGTACCTGAGATAAACACAGTACTATTCCAATTTAATTGTATAATAGTGACTTTTTAATAATACTGTATTTTATTAATAATGACAGGACCCTGTTTTAGAGTTTTGAGTAGCAAAAATTTGTATGTCTTGGCCGAAAACCATAAATCGTATAATATTGTTTATATATATTATACAAGAAATATATAGTTGGAGATTCGATGTCTTTACTTAATCTGTAGGTGTTGTGTTTTAAATAAAAGGTGTCAACAACAATACTGCACGATAATTGTGTTTTGTGTTTGAGGTTTAATAAATATAAGAAAAGATTTAAGTATGATTTGAATTCTAAAAAATAATATAATGTATTTTGTTTATTATTGTATAATTGTGTATGCATAACAATGCCTGGTTGCGCTATTGCCAATTTCTATAATAATGATAAGAATTGTAAAAGGAAGGACATTTCATAGAATTCCAAAAGATGAAGGCCTGAGAAAAGCGTGGGTTCATTCGTGTAAACGAGCAGATCATTTTAATTTTGATAATGTTAAAATCACTTCATTTTAATGACGATGATTTGGAAAGGGATTTTAAATCCTAATTATTAAATACAAAACCTGTGAAATCCGGTGTATTCCACGTTTTAACATTTTCACCGTTGAAAATAAATGTGTTGATTCTGAACGAGCGACAAGAATTAAAAAATTTGAAAACCAAGAAACATTAAAAAAATTTATTGACGAGTCAGTTAGAAATCTACAAGAAAAATCACCTGTAAACTGAAATGACTTTGGTGCAATTGTAACGTGTAATTCTGTAAATGAAACCCACTTTGTCAATAATTTTAATACAAATATCGTTGTAATAATGCCTCTGTAGAAGAAATGAAATGTTTAAGAAATGAAAATTTACTTTTGAAGGAAGAAATTCAACTTGCATTATAAGAACTGGCCTCGGTTAAAAATAAAAATGTGGTTTTACAAAGCAATGTTACTAAGTTTAAGAATATTTTTTTCTGATAATCCGACGAAGAGGAGTATCAGTATTTTACTATTTGCATAATACGTCTATGTGCTATTTATTTATTTACTACCAAATTCCTATTATGTATAAAAATATATACAAAAAAGGATCTAAAGGGGGCATGAAAGCCTGTACATAGGTTGGTCCTTTGTAATTTAATTTAATGCTAATTTTTTATTCCAGATGTATGTTTTCACAGTCAACCAAATAATTGTCAAGGAACATCCTCAGATACGTAATTCATAGTGTGATGTGCTTTTAACTTTCAAATAAAAAATAACTCTTGAATTTTTCAAACTATGGGCCTATAATTTACTTTAATATTATGTAATATTATATAAAATAAAAAGTTTCCGTTTTGACAATGAGCGAATTTAGTAAGTAAAGTAATTAATAGCGTTAATAATGTTATACAAAAAGAATTATTATTGTAATTACTATAATACAGTTACTAAAACTAATATTATAAACTGTTTTCTACTAAACACTACGTCTGAGTTTGACCCGATGACGCGCCATAGCCGGCAAGTGGTGGGGAGGACATGCGCGTGGCCCATACCTTGTATTCCATTTACCTTGATATTTAGCAACCCTTTAGCATATTTGTATTGTATTTTTCGTTTAATACAATGTATAAAAAAGTAACCTGATCTTAAACTTTGTTTTAACGTCTTTATTATATGCCACTTATTATAAGATTAATAAAGGAGGGGAAACGAAGTAACAATATAAAAAGCTAACGATTCGAACATGCGCATAGGTTCGAGTTATAATGAACTACCGATCTTGTAAAACTACCCTACCGACTTTCAACTGCAGATAGAATATACAAATCTAAATGTCACCGAAAATCATGTTAAGGATGTTTTTATTGGAAAACATTTCAGTCTTCTTATTGTGTGTACAAATACAAAGAATTAGGAATTGACGTTGATTCTTGGAACAATATAGCCTTCGCAAAGAAATGACGTTACACCTTTTAAATGAACAAAGGTTATAAAACGTTCAGTTAAAAGAAAATGAGAAACAACAAAAGTTTTAAAGTACAGTGTGTGTGTGTGTGTGTCTGTGTCACTTCTAATAGAAACTTTATTTCATTATCGAGGTGCAATAAAGACAAAGGTGCTAATTGTCTTTCAATTCTTGTTTCTCTTGATCCTATTTACGGAGGTTTTGACCTTTTTTTTGGTGCTGTGAGATCTCGATCATTCTACCTTACATTTTTACATTTGGGAACACCCACAAGTAGCTAAGGAAATCAAGTTCACACGTACAAGCCTGCGATACACAGGGAGGTCGGAAGATATCCCAGGGCTCCGTTTGATACACCATCAGGCCGGTGTCATTCACTCTATCAGCATGGAACGCTTTACACTTTAGAGTTAGTCAGGTTATGTAGAGTAGTGTGTGTGTGTGTGTGTGTGTGTGTGTGTGTGTGTGTTGCGATGACTCGGACTTTACCAACGTTAAATGTTCCTCCCGAGTCGACGAGAAAATCGATGCCTTGTCATGCTATTTATTACACAACTTTGATCTATTTAATTTTCTTAGTGTTAAGAAAAATAAATGCATTGATTAATTTAATTAAATTTAGAAAATTTATTTTGCTCTTTTTATTTATGTATATTTTATAAAGGAACTCTTTCTTCCTGGGTTGTGTCATTCGGAAAGTACCGTACTTAAATAATCCGAACATCCATTCTACTTATTACGTTGGTACATTTGATACCAATTATGCCCACAGTTCATAACTTTTGTAATTTGAAATTACTCAGTACACTAGTATTGGTATAGTAGTTAAGTTCTAGATAAGAATAAAGAATAAAAAATATATAATTACTAACTGGATATTTATAATTTCCCAAAATGTTCCTGTCCATTATGCATTCAATCCTGAATGCATTGGATACATTTTTAAAGAATGTCACACATAGTTTTCAACTCAAGTAAAATTCGAAATAATTCGATTAAAAGTTGTTATGACTCATTTAATCAGTTTGTCATAAACCAATAGGCCTTATGCTTTATTAACTATTAGCAATATGTCCACTACTGTTCATCAGTTTAAAAGTAGTTGAACGCCATCAAATGGAACGAGAACACTCATTACATTGTTGTAATATACTTGCTATTTGTCTAAACAACGTAACAGAATCATTTACCTTTAAACATGATGCTGCATAAATTAAACAAATGTAGTCGGTATAAACGAAAAACACAATTACACCAACAATGCAGCTACTACATGTATTTATATAAAATTAAATTGTCATTTAACAAACTAACTTTGTCACTTTAACATATTTTGTAAACAATTCCAAACTCTAATAAAAACACAGTAATAACATAAATATCAAAACTATGTACAACTGACTAGTCTAATTTTAAAAAACTGCTTTCAATTCAAACTCTATTAAAAAAAGTCTTTATTACAAACTCAACTCAAAAACTAACTAAATTTACAATCCTTAATTCAAAGCCCTTTTTATCTTTTGTAATTACAAAGATACTGGCTCAAGCTGGAGACCTTGGTTCACATTCTTCGTGAGTGTATATTCACGAAACCCACTCGGACATGCGTCACAATGAGATCCGTGATCTCATCGAACTGAACGCTGTGAGGGACGAGGCGGTAGTGGTAAGCAAAGAGCCGCTGTTATCTGTATGGTATGGGGGAACTCCAACCCGACGTGGTAATTAAAAACCGGGAAGGGGTCTTTGTGGGTGATGTCACCGTCCGCCACGAGGATGGAGATAACCTGAGCCGTGTAAGAGATGAGACCGTAAAAACAGCGGGTTCCTGCCTCAAATTCAAACACAGTTTGAGGTGGAGAGTGGGGTGGAGAGGGGGGGAGGACTCCCAGTTGTAGTGGAGACAAAAGGGGCGACGCAAAACTGACCCTGGAGTGCCTTTGGCGTCTGGGGATTAAAGGTTTGAGTGTTCACAAAACAATATCTTTAATATTGGAGATATATCACGGATTCATGGATTAACTTCCACCGTGAATCTGGCTCCGATGACCCTGCGAGCCGGCTTTTAGCACGACCTCATCTCGTTGTTATTTCTGTTAATGTTACTTACGTTATCTACCTTCGGGTAAGTATCTGGCCCCCGGTTCAACTCATGTAGCATCACCCGAAGCGTGCCAGTCCATGCAGGTCCGATACACCTTCATGGGCGGCGGGTTGATCGTCGGAATGGGATCGATTGGGTTCCTGCACGCTGTTTACACCGGGCAATGCCTTTATCATGAAGTAGCCAAATTCATCCTCTATGGAAGTTGACTCCTTAGAGGTTTGCTTGCCTAATTTTGCACACCTTCCTGGCGCTTTGTGGTTGCCGGGCGCTTGGACGGTATATTCTTGTTAATCTGAGATGGCAAAATTGTGGGTAAATCATCTCCTTCTTCCATGGTCTCACGCTGAGGGTCCCTAGTACTTCCTGCAGGTAAAAAGGAAAGTCCTGAACAGGAAATCGTTCAGCAGTACAAATGAACATGGCTGTTGCAGTGTGTGTTGTATGCGCGTGCGTGCGTGTGTTTTGTGTGTGAGTGTGTGCGTGCGTGCGTGCGCGCGCGCGCGTGTTTGTAAGAGAGAGAAAGATCGTGCGTGTGTTTGTACGCGCGCGCGCGTGTGTCTTGAGTAGATGAGTGAGAGCAGTATGAGCTAGAGGTACGGTGGGATCGCTAAACCCATCAACTGCTCACTTAAGCTGCCTCCGCCGGATATTAACATAAACAGAAGATTTACTTCCTAATTTTAAGAAGGCTCTATGCTTTTAACTATGTTCTATAGGCCCTAAGCAGAATGATCTATACGTTCAGGTAGCAGAATGATTAAATAACAAAACTTTTTGTTACTGAAATTATGTTTTTAAAGTAAAAAAACACGATTTCATACAGAACACTATTTCTTTTCAATTTAATAACAAAGAAAATTAAATCTTCAAAAAATCTCAATGTTATCGGTTTTTGATAACGCCAAAAATTGTTTCGCCTATTATTACCGGATATGGTTGGTCACGCTGCTCTTGATAACTTAGTTCTATATAGGTAAGTTAGAGTTCGCTACTAGGGAATAACCGAAAATGAAAACTTCAGATGACGTAGTTTTGCTGTACTGACGTCAGTATGTAGGAAACTAAAAAGCAACTTGCTCCGCTTTCCCTCATATTGGGGTGAACGCTCTAATTTCCAGAAATAAATTCACCCCGTTATCTATATTTATTATTATTATTGAGCCTACCTACTGACTTAGTGGAACGAAACCAACAAGAAGCTATGGTCAGACTAGGTGAGTTCAACTTATTTGCTTATTTATACATGACTGTGTTACTTTTGGAGATAACCTAACATTATTATCTATCTGTAGGCCTATGTAAACATATCTTATCTGTAATATAGTTTTTTCTTTATGTAGTCAAGGGTTATTAGCAAATTTCAATAGGAAAAGTGACCTATTGCAGTTGCCATCATGGTAAAATCCAGCCTCGTGACCTTGAAAAGAGCTCCGATCAGTATCTGTAGATCACTTTTTGAGGGGGTCGGTTAGATTTTTAATGCGTGGGCTAACACTCTAACGATCACAATAAAAATCCGAATTGGTTCAAACTTGGCATAAAAATCGATTTTTTGTAATCTTAGACAAGTTGATTAACCAGCAAGATTCGTTAACAGTTTCAAAATGGCGGTCATTTCGAATCTTTAAAAATTCTAAATATTTTTGAAAATCTGATCTCTAAATTGTGATCAACGTTATAACACTACATACATTCAAAATCTGTTGTGGTTAAGGAAATTTCATTTGATGGCGGTCAATGTTTGTTACTATAATTTTCGTGTATTTTAAAAGTTTAAAATTCCATTTTTTTTTTTTTTTTTTTTTTTTTTTTTTTTGCCGGCGAGACACCAATAAGGTTATTATAGTCGTTACGCGATCAAATCCTAATATAAAACCAATAAGGTTATTATCGCCGTCACGCGATCAAATCCTAATATAAAGCAGATTTTTAATGTTTATTATGACGAAATAGGAGTTTCAAAAAGAGGGTAATATTAAAAAATATTTTTGGAAATTTGCTTCCATCACGTCAGCGAGACAGCTGCGCGCCGTGATTATATATTTTTTTCGCAATACTGTCCGTACATCACTTGTATTGCAATTTAAATCGCTTTAGACCCTCCAGATTTTTTTTTTTTAATTCTGCAAAGAAATCAATGTAATTTATTGAGCAGTAATTCATATCATATTAGTGTAATTTTTTAAAAATCGAAAAAAATCCATAAAAATTTTTTTTAATAAATTGTGTATGGAATACTTAGGCTATTTCTGGTGTTTCACAAAAGATCAATTAATTTTAGAACATCTCTTTCATCTAACGGAGTTTTATATGAACTACAGAATCACTTTTTAAATGGCTAAACATAGAACTGTTGTCAACAAGTTGGTAATTATAATTTTTTACTCAAATACATATTTTTCAATATTATATTTTGTGTAATTACTTAGTCTGCTTTTATTGATTTATCATTATATATCTTCACTAAAACAATGCCTAACTGTAGTATAAACTATTATTGAGTACAGTCTCATTCTACTGATATGTTAGGTCAGCACTTCAATAAAGTTTGTGGGGCAAGCCATCAACACAAATGGCATAAATTCAGTATTTTCATTGGTGGGGGGGAGACAAAGATAACTGGGACCTGTGATATTATATAAAAGCTTTTTCTTGTCCAATTATATTTCTACAATATGTTTTCAAATGCCACAGACATGAAACAGGTAGCAGAATTGGGATGGTAAGGATCAATCGGAAAAGTTCAACAATGAAAGGAAATAATTTTTCAATCCTTTTTATACAAAAATAGCAACAATTTCTTGAATATTTTTGTTTTTTAACTCTTTTATTTTGTAGAATAATTGTTGCTCATCCAGGAGAAGTTCTGTATCCAGAATATTAAATTGACATTCTTCACTATTTAGCTTCCATTCAAGATTTGACTCAAGTAGTTGACAATATCAAAGTTATTTTCTTCAAACCTGGTATCCTATCTCTTGTCTATTGGGGCAAACATATTATTTTTTATTTCTTGTAAACGGTCCACCAGTCTAGGTTTTTCATCTTTGTGAACTGTTTTAGGTGTTCAGAAAGTGATGTTGTATACAGTATTTCAAACTTATTAAAATGAAACATGGTATATGCCGCCAAATGATGTTTCACTTTACGGTATAAAGTTTACCAATATTTACCAATAATTTTCAATGTAGTTTTGCATCTAAAATTATCAAAAACATACAATATTTCCTGTTGAAACCAACCAAAAGTCTTTTTTTATTTCAAACTATAACAGTCCTCTTAAAGCAAAGTAAAGTAAATTTTTATTTATAAAGTTGAATAAATGAATTTTTATGATTATTATTTCACTGCGACCTTTGTAGATCTATTGGGCACTTTTCTATATTCCTGAGATGCTCAGTTTTGCTTTCTTCAACCCTAGTCTCTACATAAAGTCTAGGGTTTGGAGACGATTCAACCCTTACTTCTGATTGGCGTAATTCCAAATCACAGTTGAGGTGCTTGAAGGTTCTGCTAATGTTCTTTCAAATTTCCTTTCTCTTGATCCTTATCACAAAAACTGTGTTCTGTAATTGATAGTTCGTTAATTCACCAGCTTGTAATAAAATGTTTTGGAATACAATGCTGCCGTGAAATTGAAATCGTGTAAAAGGACCATTGTTACAGCAAAAATTATAACTATTACACTTGAATTTTTCTTATTTTACAAGTTATTTTCTCTTATAACGGTACTTTGTCTCAACACATGAATGTATTGTTGTTAAATATGTAGGCTATAGATTGCATGTAAATTATTTTATTTGTTTCCTATTGCTTCATTCATTCAATCAATCTATTTATATCACAGTCAATATAATATATACTATAACCTGTAAACAAATGACACTCATTCAACTGATTAACAACTGATCACAGCATCTCAAAAACAACAAAGCTTATGAAGTTAAAATTTCGCATGGTGGCTTCCCTTATAATCTACATGTGGAATAAGGCTGGGTTTTAAAAAAAATCATCTTTATTAATTTGTTTTAAAATGCTCCTTTGTAGAACACGATGACATCAGTTTTTTAGCATTATTTGCCAGATTTTCACCGGAAAACGTCTTTACCAAATTCTGATGAAACTTTTTTTCTTTGTTACACAGAGCTGTGACAGTATTGAAGTTTTAAGCAATCTCAAACTATCAAATACCTTGAAGTTTTGAAACAAAATTGCAGGCACTCAAAATGTCTGCTTTATTTATCTAATTACATTATATACAAAGGCCTAATTTGTTTGCTTTTCAATGGAATTTGATTTGACGAATTTTATTGAAAACCCTTATACTTGTAAACTTCATGTCGTAATTGATATTAGGGTTACAATTATACAAATAATTATGTAAAACAATTATACAAATATTTGAGACAAAATGGCAGCCACTTAAAATGCTTGATTTATTTTAAAATGGGGTATTTTCAAGCGCTCTAAGAGCTAAATGGATTATCTGTACAATTCATATATTAGATATATTACACTGGAAAAGCCAAAACTGAACTCTAGAAGACAAGTTATTGTAGAAAAGCACGAGTACACAGCTAGTTAATTTTATACAAAAGCAAAAGTCACTGACTGACTTGCCACTGTTTCTTAAGAATGTCAAAATTTCAAGTGGGCGCTTTCCTTATAATCTAGATATGCAAAAAAGAAAAACTAAGTAGTTTAAAAAGCCTTCTTTCTTGAACAAAAAATCTCAATTGTTTAAATTTTTTGTCTGATTCTCACAAAATGTCTTCATGCATGATAAAACTTATTCTCTTTGTTTTATGGAGTTATGGAAAAATTTTAAGAATTAAACTGTTATAGGCCTATTTCTAACAAAAATGGTGTGTACTCAAAATGCCTAATTTACCTACTTTGTTTGTTTTTAACTGCAAAATGGCATCACGCATTTCTACAAAACAGTTTATTGTTCTTAAAATTATGGCTAGGTTTTAGGCAATATCAAATAAATATTTGTAATAAAATGGCAGGCACAAATAATAACTAATTGATTTGTCTGCTATGTTAAAATGTTTACTTCAGCTGATTTATATTGGAAAACAGTTTCACACATTTCAGTGAAAACTGTTTTATTTTTGTTATAAGGAGCTGTGATAAGATTGTATACAATCTCATAACTGTCACGCACCCAATTTGAAACAAAATGGCAGGCACTAAAATACTTGATTTATTTTAAAACTGGATACTTTTATCGGCTTTAAATTTAGAGTGTAGTGTAGTTTACATGAAACAACATTTTAAAGTCAACTGTAATTTTTATTCCTGAAGAAATATCATAGCAAAGCACACAAACACAGCTAGCACAATTAAGACCTATAATGCACTTTAAATTTCAAAGAAAAATTCATTTCAAATAAACAAGAAATGATTTCTCAATTTTTTGTTTTTCATTTCTATAAATCAAAGTCATTGAAATTCAGAATACAGTAAATTAGAAGACATGTTTGTGGCATAATCGGGAATTTCAATCACAATTTATGCTCTTACATTGAACAGTGCGTACCAAATATTTAATTTCATGATTACAATGTTGCTTTACCTACAAAATTTATCAAGGAAGCTTGACCAAACTTTACATGATTATTACTGAATGCGAAATTTAACGTTTACTAATTTCTCCAAGAAAATAAAGCTGTTGAAGTTATTACATTGCAGCGGTAAAGCCGCAGGTTGTGTCAAGGTGGTGTGGATCTTTTGATATCTTGGATCCTCCCAGGACAGCCAGCTTTTATGAGCAATAAAACAAAATAGACTAATTACTTTTGATATCTTGGATCCTCCCAGGACAGCCAGCTTTTATGAGCAATAAAACCAAATAGACTAATTACTTTTGATAAACATATAACTACCTTTTAGAGATCGCACGATCACTGGGATAAAATGAAGGTAATACGAGAAATAATTAAGGGAATCACTGCACTATAACTTGAGGGAGTCACTACACTGATGTGTTAACCAAAACTGAACTGCCGCTAGCCCCACGTTGTCATTTGTTGTCCCAAGACCAGGTCATCACTCCTTGAGGTCAAAACAAATGCTCATGCTTCAAAAAATAATGCACAACCAAACCAGATATCAGTCCCGTGGAGTTCAATCAGAAGTGCGCCAGCGCTGGTAGTTGAACGGTCAGTGCTTTGTGTAATAATACCAATTCAGTGCACCCCAGTAGGGAGCCCGTGCAACACAATGTTGTAATGGGGGGGGGGTTGAGGGGCAGCAATGAAAAAGTCGTACAGGGCGGCAAATCTCCTAGGGCCATAACTGAGACGATGCTGTAATTTTGTTATAGCAACAACAAAACTGTCTAGTCTTTGGACTTTAGGTTTTTCCGACCGCCTGCTACACTGCAAACATGCTTACATGTTCATTTACAACTAGGAATTTGTATTTTAAAGAAACTTTATTTTGTGCCAAATATAAGCATGCTATTATGTTTATAGGGAAATATATTTTGCAATAAAAATTATGAAGTTAAACTCTCACATTTCATCTTAATTTTTATTTCATTTTTTAGGGAGAGAAGTGTCTCCGAGCTCTCTTTCACTAGAGGTATATAGAATTTTTATTAAAAGAACAAATACAAGATATAAATAATTGTTTTTCTTAGTAGGTTGTCGAATGTTAATCCTGGTCTCCTTGGCCTACATCTCTTCAGGAGCGCAATACAGGTAATCACAAATACAATCATTTTTTTATTCAACTATAGTAATGATTTTTTTCATCATCTTCAGCTATCAAACAAAACAAAAATTATTTCTTTAAATTTCTTGGATCCAAGATTTAAAAATGATATATTTTTTAAGATTACAATTAGTATCCAGAAAAAATGTGCTGCGTTTTGGTATTTAAGATAAACTGTAATAGATTTGTAATTACTTTTTTTTAATCACAGATTCTTAAGCCGCTTCATTGTAGATTTGAAGGGTGAAAAAAAGCCCTTGTAATTTGATTAACCCTTTGCACTCAGATGGCCACAGCCTGCTCTCAGTCAGCTAGGAATACTTGAAGCGTTGACAAGCCATAGAGGTTGGGATAGCCAGCCTGTTTCTGTCAGCTCGGGTGCTATAGCAATCCCCCTGCTTTTCACTACAACCAGAAATATTGGCATAGGCATAAAATATTTAATTTAAAAAAAACAAAATTACAAGCTTTTAGAAAACACTTTTTTATTGATACAAAAAAATATAGAGAATATACATTTTTTTTTATTGATAATAGTTTTGGCATAACTGTAAAAATATTATTACAATAACTTTACAACTAATGTAAAATATTTATAAATGTTAAAAGAAATAATATAAAATTATAACACAGTTCATAAACCACAGATTTTTTTCACTTTTAAGTATATTATATACTTTTTATAACTATATTTAATAATAAGTACCGTTTGGCAGTAATATTGAATACTTAGAAAACACAACACGGGACTAGATTGACACTAGAAAGTAGAATGTAACAGACACAGTACAGTCAAATTTGCCTTTTCCTGACAATACACAGAATGGAGATAAGGCATGAATCACTTAGTTGAAGATTTTCATAGTAGGTTATAGCACAATCCAAACAAAATCAAACAACTTAAATAATATAAAAACAAATTTTGTTTAGCGAGTCCTGCTGGCCATCTGCACAATCAAGGGATTTTAACTTGACCAGTACTGCTGGCCATCTAATATGAAAGGAACATAACTTGCAAAAAAATTTCAGCCTGTCAGGGAAATGGCTGCAGCCAGTACCACTGGCCATCTGACACCAGAGGACATATTTTATAGACTACCCGAATGCTGAGGGTTAATGAAGACTTGATAGTTACTTTTTTAGATAGATGTAATTATTTCACACTATACAGTACAGGTTCAAAACACATTTAGTCAGGTAAGCAAAATCTAAGGAAGTAATATTTTTCAAAAGTTATTCCAATTTTTAATTTTTTTTATATAGCTTCTAAATTAAATTTTTGTGGAGACAATTATGTTTTTCTCTAATTATTTTCTCGCTTTCAACATAAAATTTCAAAATTGTGATACTTTTGTTTCAGGAAGAACGACTGTTTAACACAATTTAAATGTAACGAAACTGGAAGGAAAATTGATGCACATAATGAAGTATCTCCTAGACTGTTCATCTCACCATTTCAGAGCATTATATTATCAATTTTAAGGTTTTACGATAACGTTAAAGGTGAAGTGGAAGTTGGAATATGTTTTATTCAATACTTTGAATTAATGGACTTTGAAGAAGTCATTGGGATGGATTTTATGAGAAATGGATGCGCAAGAAACGCTTTAGATAACGAATCAATAAATGCCAGAAATTGTGAAATATCGAAACAAAACAGAGTAGCAAGATATATTGAACTCTTCCAGTCTCTTCAATCAGATTCAATTGAAAATTTTCTGAACAGCTTTTCATTTAAGAAATTTGTTAAGAACACAATTCAAGGACCAATTATTTTTTTAGTTCGTTTGTTACCATTTCCGTTATCAATGTTAATACGCAATTTATATAGCATGGCAATGAAATATGGTTCTCAATTGTACCACTCAATGAATGGAAATGAAATGTTTCGCTGTTCATGGAAATACACGAGTTCGAGAATTTGGTCATGGGTGAAAAACAGCTCTCGCTGAAAAATTAAATGTTTTTTGTGATAGCTAATAATATTGTAAAGATAGGCTATTATTAGTAATTATTTATTTTCAATATTATGAAGACTTTGATTTACTATTTTTTAATACATTTGTTCTAAAATGTATTTGTTAATACGTACAATATTAAAATATTTACTAGAAATTTTTGTAATGCGTAACACACACTCTACTGATATATTTCTCAGTAAAAATTTATTAATTTTTTTTTTTAATAATTTTGACTCATATTTTTATACTAACCAAACTAATCTGTAACACTATTCTGGATAAAACTAGCCCTTTATTTTGCTCCTATCACTGAACAATCATCTTCAACAAAAAGTTCTTCGACCAATAAATAATATGAGACTCGGTTAATTTCAAGCACAATAATTTAACTTAAAGCAATCGGGCTCATAATTTAAGGCTCCAAGTCTGTGCCACACCATAAAATAATACAGAACAAAACTTTGATTCCATAACATGTCCAGAAGGGTAGTTTGTAAAAATTTGAAGGGTGTTCGTATGTTTACAATTATTGTCAGAAAATTATGTTCTTGGGAGACAGTACATACAGACATTTGTACCACAAATTTAGATGTACGAGTCATTTAAAAGGTAAATGGGAGCTTGCTTGTTTCTGTGTTCAGTTAGGCCTTAACGCTACCAGCCTGATCAAACACTTACAGATCATAGTTGTTAGCCTGCATTCTATGTTATTAATAATTCATTTTGACCTGTCTAGTGCTAGGCTATACACTATTTTAATTTCACATTACATTCTGTGTCCATTGGTATTGTAAATAATTACACAGTAATTTTCTTTAATTTACGGTAACAATGAATTCCTTACAAAATAATATTAATGATAAAACATATGGTAACAAGGTTGAAATTAAAAGAGCTAGGGCCTCCAAGACCACAGCTCAAAATAACACAAGTTGAAAAAGATTTCAATCAAAATTTTAATAATTCGCTATATAATTCAGCCAACTGGTTACATTAGAGCAAAGTTTAAAATGCTTTCCATTTAACATGTCCAGTTTTGAGAACACATGAAACATATCACTAATTTACAAAAAAATTAATGCTTTTTTAGAGCCCGTCTTTTTTTTAGTATTACTGCAAGCTAATAATAGCAGTTTTAAAGTCATGATCCATAACTGCCTTATAGACTTTGTTGACTTCAAAATCTGTTACCTTTTATACTTGGAGCCATTGTTTCACTGTTGATGATCTCTTCATGAGGTAAATATTTACAGTAGCACACACAAAACTTAAATAGTTACAATAGTGGCTAGAATTTTTCTGTTAAGCTTGGCAACCAAACTTGTTTACGCCTGTCATTCGTAAATAAATCATAAATGTGGATTTATTAATCATCCCATTAATGTGTAGTTTTCTATTGTTAAAACAATGTCTATTACTGAAAAGTTTTCTTCAACAACAGAATAAAGACCAGGCCAAAGAATATTCAAGAGGAAAGGTCTGGGAAGTCAAGGGACGTAAATCTAGAAGTCAGTAATACTATTCAAGCTGAGTACAGATCACTTGTACAGAATTAATGTACATCAATCAGATAACTATATTCTATGTAAAGAATCCAACTTTTCTTAACTGAAATCACACTTCTTAACTGAAACTGTTTGTATGCAAACTTCAATTTTTTGATAAACTTCAAAAATTTAACACTGTAAGAAAGGAAACTAAAACCAATTATTAAGAGATCACTTACCGAATAACACTCAGGAAACATGAGTTCGAAATTGTTACTACGAGAAACTTTGTAAGAGTTTGTGCTCGAAGTTACAATACTACAAACCTAAGCATTAAATTTTAGCTGGTGCCGTTATCACTTCTATTAATATTTGTTTATGACAAAAGGTGGAAAACATTATTGATTATCAAAACAACATCGTATAAGATATTCCGTGATAATTCAGTTATCAAGTACATACATAATTACATCACAATTATAATTACATCACAATTACATATCTTCTTAGTACTTTTTATAGTTGAAAGTATACATTATTTCTCCATAAATACAGCACGTCCAAATTGCACACAAAAGTACCTTTCAAACAATTAAGACATAAAAGAAGTGTTCAATCGAACGAAGAGGTCTTCAGAGTTGACTTTTTACATGTTTAGGTCACAAGATTGCCAATCCACGCGATGTGAGGAATAAGATTTCCAACATATTTTATAATCAGCAGATTTTTCAGGTAACCTGGAAATAAAACCTAGAATCAATAATATAAATATCAAAAAAATGAGTTTATACGAACAAAAAACAATGTAAATGACAGATAAAAGAAGCTTAAATGAGCCTAAACAAAATATTAGTTTCAACATAGTTTCAAGTACAAAAATCAATGTGTATAATTACTGTAATTACACAAAACCTATTAAAACACTAAATAAAACATTAAATTTACAAACTAAAGTAAACGATAAGATAGGTGTAAACATGACAGAAATCAGCAGTCAAAATGTCAAGAATGATAACAAACATGTGTTGCTAAGGTTATTTAGGCTTTACAACGAAAAATAAACAACAGTCTTGGCAAAAAGAATAAAGAAAAAAAAAGACTAACTTTACAGTGATAGAAACTGTGCGTGTGCACCAATACGTAGAAGTTAATAAAAATGGAAAAGTTTTCTTTGGCCTGCTGACTACTCTGTCACATGTACTGATGGTATTTTATGGACATCATGCTATCAGTGCTACTTAGCGTTGGACACTAGCAATAAGAAGTCAAAAAAATATCATACACAACATGTAAAATGAAAATAAACATTCAATTCAGAACAACTTACACGTCCACCTTTAATCTTCAAATTTCGTTAGCGGATGCAATTTCGCATACATTGGCATCACCTCTTCCAGCCATTCAGGATTAATAATGGATAAATTGCGCATATAACATCGCCCTGTTTGTATTAATTCAGTAAATAAGACATACGGAGGATAAGACCCAAACAGAGCCGAAGACGGGTGAATATGAACAATCTGCCGTGTACTGACCTAAAACAGATCAGAAAATATTGAGGAATTATATGTGTATCATTAAACAGGCATTGAGTAACAGTCTACATTAGTTTCAGTTATTTAAGATAAACTGGTATCGCCAGCATTTAAAAACATTGGATAAAAAGGGAAACTTTTTTTTATGAATTAAAGGATTTGTTTATAATGTATTAAATAACAATATGCATATAAAGAACATATGCATATGCCCCATGAGCAGGTTTAAACATTTGATCCTCCATTATTTTCTCATTTCGACATTGATCCTTTTTCAAACTATACATACTTTTTAAAGAATGTACCAGAAATATTGTGAGAATTGCACCTGACTGATGTTTGTAGAAACAAAATGGCGGCCAAAATAAAATTTAAATAAAATATATAACTGATTTAATTTTTTTTTTCAAACCAAACTGTATTTTTTAATTATTAATTTTTTTAAGATACAAAATAATTAAGAGAAAACTAAATGGCAATAAACATTTCATAAATCAGACTTATTCAAATTGGAAACTATCCACAGCTCAAACTAACGAATCTGAACAAATAAATCATATGCTCTAGAAAATAACTCCTGAGGTATCTGAAGTAATTCCTCTTTGATAAAACGTTTCAAATCATCATCGTTGCTAAAACTCATTGGGTGTACCTTTAAGTATTCCCATACAAAAAAAGTCACATGCAGTTAAATCAGAAAAGCTGTTCAACAATCTGATTCAATACAGCAGTACAGTGAGATTTTTAAGAGAGATAGCATTTATTTATTTTGGTCGCCATTTCGTTTCTACAAACATCAACCAGATTCAATTCTCACATACTATTTCTGGTACATTCTTTAAAATGTATGTATAGTTTCAAAATGATCTATGGAGGAATGAGAAAATAATGGAGGATCAAATGTGTAAAACTCTTTGTGAGACATACTGTATATTACAAAACATGTACTGTATGTATTAAATGTTAAAATAAGTATTTTACTGAAAACATGTTTTTTTAATGTAAAATCACACTATAAATCATTTTTGAATACTCTAGTCCTTTCAAAATTAACAAATAAAAATTTCTAACTGCTGAATTTTAAACTATTACATCAACAGGCTAACAAAAAAATTATCACTAATCCATATTAAAGTTACTCAAAAATATGAAACTTCATGCACACTGGACAACACACTTTGATTTTATAATTCACAGGCATGTACTTACAGTTATATACTGTTTGTCTCTCTGCAGCTCAGCTAAGTTGTGGAATAGCCCAGTCAAAAGACATTTTCGTAAAATATCCAAGTTTTGGCCGCAGCTTGACTGAATGATGCCACATTTCCTGCACAGTTCTGCCAACTGCACTCTCACTTCTACCGAATATTCTAGATTACGTGGATTCAAATAGTTCTCGTAACACCATTGCTGAAAAAAGATTTTACTTTTTAAACACAATCTAAGGTCAACAATAATTCACCTATAACCTATAACCACTGGTTAAAGGAAAAAGTATTAAGACTTTTAAAATGTGAGTTGTATTTTAATAGGTTTATCGTAGTTTTGTTATCCGATATGGATTTTATTCAATGGTTTGATCAATATGGTTCTTATTTAATAAAAAGTTATTTATTTTTTAATCATAAATTTATCAATCACATCCAGGAATTATGTTTGTAATTTATAACTTGTAAAACCGGCCGGCCGTTCACAGCCCGACATACGACTACAGTTGGATGTATACACTCCACATACTCTCTATAAATTAAATTGAGGAGAGAGCAGAATAGCTAAGCAGCCAAATAGAATAATTTATTTTTAAATATTATAATACAGTATTTAAACATTTTTAGAACAAATTTGTTTGCCTTGTTCTTCAATGATATTTTTAAGTAAAACAGATTTTAATATACACGGTAAACCTAATTAACTTACGTTTCTTGATTTCGTATTATAGAAACAACGGAAAATATTTAACAAAGTAATATGATCTCCAGCAGAAGATAAAAACTTGGCTCTTATTTCATTGGCTTCTTCCTTTTTAGCAGATGGTGTAACAAACAACGTTTCCGCAGACAGAACAGAAACAACACTCAGAGCTTCTTCTCTGTAAACAAAATTTTGAAATTAAAATTTGGCTACTACTTTCGTTATTACTATTACTGAAGGTCTTAATAATATATTAATATGTTTGAAAAAGAAAATTAGATAGTGAAAATTGTAATAAAAACAAAAAATAAGGATTTATTTATCCACTTTGTTACTTGACCTTTTCAACTAAATTCAAGTAATATTCAACTAGAAACAAATAATAAAACACAGCAAATATGATTTTAAAACAAAATAAATGTCCCAAGGACATTGATTTATTTTTTCTAAAAAAAAAACATCAATCAAATACATAATCAATGTGTATGTAGATACAAAATTAAAGTACTTTAAGTATACACAGCAGCTGAAATATGTTGTGTACAATACAAATTATTTACATGACTTTGTATTCAATATCTTCTAGTAATGAAGCCATTTTATTCAAACCAAAAATGTCCCTGTTGAGGGTAAATTTCGTTATAAAGTATTATATAAATAATAAATATTAAACACTCTTATCTACGAAGGATACTTTTTCCAAACTCTGAATCTACCGTGAAGTGGCTTGTCAAGCAGTTGGAAGCAGAGCTACACAATGGATAATAACACATCTCCCTCACTATGACCACTGCTATTTCCAAGTTCATACAGCCATTTTGTACTCAGCTGCAGAATCACAAACACAGCCAACTTCTACTGATTCTCTTGCTAAAGTTGTTCGTGAAATTTTAACCATATACTCGCTGCGTTATTACCTTCTGCCTATAGAAAATTAATGACACTTCGCAACTACACACGTGAGAGAATCAAGAGGTGAGGCCACGTTTACGAGTCTGCTACTCAGCTCAAAACTGAATTATCAAATTGGAAGTGGCAGTGGTTATAGTGTACATTATTGTCCAGTCTGCAGTTTCGCCTCCTACTGCTTGCCAGGCCACTTGATGGTAAATTCATTAAAAAAAAAGCTCTCACAATAAAACAATATGTGCTACACTTACAAACAATTGAAATCTTTTGCCGACAAAATGATTTTACTGAACCTAGGATCAAGAGGAAATTGAGCCATCTGCCGGCCTAGGGTAGTCAACTTCGAGTTTTCCACACTGTCAACAGCTCCCAGTTGTACGAGCTGGTGTAAGGCTTCAATCACTAACTGTCAACAAAAACGGTTAAAGTAAGCAATGCCATTAAAAAATAAATGTAGTAAAGTTAGTATTAAAGACGATGCTTTGGAGTTTGGTCTTCAAGAGATCACTAAAAATTACGGTGATCTATTTAAAAGATAAAACAAGCTCTTATAAAACATACTCATAATGTGTAAATACCAGAGATTTTATAACTCTCTAATCATAAATTAACTCAATTTTTTTATACAACCACCTCTTTTAAATGGTTTCCCATTTATTCTTCAAATTCCATTAGCATATGAAACTTTGAGTGTTGGCAGCACTTCTTCCAGCCATTCAGGTTTATCTTGTGAATAGCAACTTCTACCATCATAAGGAAGAGGTAGCAATAACAATACACTAATTAAAAATTCTATTCAGAATTATTTTTTTTAAATGATTGAATTAATAACAATACCTCTTTTGGCGGTTTGTCCATAAAATCAAAAGTGAGTGCATTAACATCGATAGCTAGAAGCTGGAGTACTACACTGGACAGATTGCACCTCTGTATTTCAGGAATAGTGTTTTTCAAAAGTGCCTCATACTCCTACGAATAAAAATAAATTAAGTTTACCAATAAGTCTGTATAACTTAAAAAATAAATTGAATAATAAGTATTCTAGGTCAGAGGTGTAAACGCCCATTAACAGTTACGGCGCATGCCCCCTCAAAAAAAATTAGTTCCCCCCTCAAAATTTGATAACTTTCTATACTACCCTTCAGTGGCAAAAAGATCTTTACTCTTATTTTTTTGAGAAAAAAATTAAAATTAACATATTTTAAACAAAATTGAACCAAAATTAAAATTCTAGTAATTATAGAGATTCAATCACAGAAGATGATATTAATATAAATGGTCAACTTCTCCGAAGAGTAGATAACTACAAGTATCTTGGAATAGTCTATGATTCAAATATTAAGTGGAATGTTCATGTGAACAAGATTGTCAGTAAAACTAAATACTTTTTGTACATAAATAAAAGTACATAAAGTGTAAGTTTTTTATAGACTCAAGAACATATTGTCAAAAAATCAGTTATTGCAGATTTACTATGGCCTTTTTCATAGCAATGTGGTGTATGGCTTAATTGGATGGGGAGGTATCTATGATGCACTAAATAGACTTCAAAAGAAAATTTTAAAAATTATTGGCATTCAAGAACAGGATCCCGAAAGACCATTAAATATTAGACAAGTATTTGCCTTAAAGTCCCTAGTGTATCAATATAGTGACTTAAAAGAAGAATTTGTGCAGAATCCTCGCAATACTCGCTACAAAAGTGTCAGGTTACCGACAAAATCATTAACAAAGATGTTATATATATTATTTTGTTATTTTATATATATTTTGGTCAAAGATGTTATACATATTATGCCAATAATATTATAATGTTCTTCCAAATGCTTTAAAAACTTTAGAATGTGAATCTAAAACTCCAAAACAAAAATAAAAAGGACAATTTAAAAAAAAATAATGTGGTCCAAGTACATCTTTTATAAGTGATTTTTTTTGTTGATTAATTTCATAATATAAATATGTTTTTGTGTTAAATATCCATCAAATTTAAATTTTATAATAATAGTACTAAGAGATACAATTTTTAAAAGTATTTACATATTAAGTAAGGAATTAATTTTAAGGACCAACGTATGTACAGTCATTTATGCCTCCTGTAGGTCCTTCATATTTTGTATTACATTGTATAATTGTTTAAGGAATTTTGGTAATAAATAAATATCAAATTTTATTTTTTATCCTATTAAATATTACATACACTTCATTAGTTTAGAACAAAATGCTTTTTATATTTGATTTTTTGCAGTTTTAAAGTTGGAATATAGATAATAATAAAATGAAGATTAGTGTAGAGAAATTATAACGTTATTACTGAAAAATTTATTTCTTCCATTTAAAGAAAGAATCTCTCAACAGCAATAAAAATAATAATGATAAGGAAAATATGACTAAAAAAAATGAATTACGGAATAAAAAAATGCATCTGTAGATAATCAAAATATAAAATAAAAATAATATTTCAATTAATTTTGTTTTCAAATTTTTGTCTTTTTATATCATTTAAATAACAATGTTTAAATCACCTTTTAAAATAATTGTGATTACATATAAATTCTGCTCTCCCCTCCCAAAAAAAAAAAAAATTGATGGTGCATTTTGCCTGCGCACCTACCGCCTAGTTAAAAATTGGTATAGATTGCTTGTACATCAGTGGCCCCCAACTAAAAGTGAAGTAAAGCTGGTTCACCTCCAGACTAACCCATAGAAACTAACCATGTTGGCTAAAACTGCTAAACCCATCAAAACACTTTTTTTTCATTATTTGTACCAATATTAAAATGACTAATAACAAACAACGATGTATACAAAATATTATCAAAATTATTGTTAATTAATGTCTATAAAATAAATATATAAATTAAATTATTTTTCAACTACACAGGCTAGATGAAGTTTGAAACAATTTTTTTTAATGCAAGTGAAATTTGAAGAGATATACTTATGTGGAACTCACTTGATTACAAAACTATTTTAAGATGAGTTAAACATTGGTCCACCACCTTGAAAATTTTTTTAAAAGAACAGGAAAGTAGTCATGTGATTTCAAGAGAAAAACAATGATGAAATTAATGAAACATTGAAAAATAATAAGATGAATCAAACCGTTTCAAAGATAAAGTATTCGCATTTTAAGCTTTCATTCACAGAAAAACAAAAACATTCATGAAATTTTTAATTTTAGTTGCACCAGCTTTTGTCTACAATATTCTCCAACGAAATATTAGTTTGAACTGATCCAAAAACTCAAAATATCATAATCAAAGCTTAATTATTTATTTACAGTTTATACAGAACAATTATAAGTGAATAATAATAAATAATAGAGTATACCTTTGTTGTTAATAGTATGTCATGGAATCTGCAATATATTCACTTTGTAAAAATCACTGTGACTCACAAATGTACTGTCAGATAAAAAAAAAAAATGCTATAACTGAAGAAACATTGGCAAATCATCATCACAGATTGGCCTATTTTTTATCCAAGTGAACTGACTGTACTCTATGGGTGATGGATGAAAGACACGCTTTCACTACGTCATTCCTACAGGGGCTACGAGCTGCTAGACAAGCTATACTTTTATTAGTTGATACTTACTGTTTTTGTATACACCCTATGACAAATTCCTGCAGCCTCTCTTCCAGCTCTTCCCGCCCGTTGCCACGCTTGCGCTTGCGAAATCCTTTGCACTTTTAAAATGTCCAGACCGGTTCCAGGATGATGTGTTCTACACAAAGACACATCACAATACAATGAACACTTGCTACGCAAAGGTTTTAGATTAGGATAAAAAAAAATGTAATATAACTATAGTTAAGTAATGTAAATATCCACTAACTGCTGTCATTAGGCAAGAAAAGGAAGTAGTACTTATACAATTTGAACATTTATGAAGCTTGGAATAAATCTCAGCACTGTAAATCTATATAATATAACTACAGTTAAGTAATGTAAATACTAACTGCCTAACTGCTGTCATTAGGCAAGAAAAGGAAGTAGTACTTATACAATTTGAACATTTATGAAGCTTGGAATAAATCTCAGCACTGTAAATCTATATAATATTGGCATATACTTGTATCAGAGACACTTCCAAAAAGCAATATTAACAATTTTTTATATTCTTTTAAAATTTGATTTCACTATCAAAATCTGCATATAGTAGCACTGTAAATTTTCAAATTACACTGAAAATATTAAAATGAACCCTGACTTTCCGTCAGATACATTTTTATATTTTTAGTGTAACTTGTCCTTTTAAAGTGCTATTTTATACAGGTTTTACGCTTATTGTGATAGTGAAATTTTATTTTCAAAACCATATGAGATGAAAATGAGCAAGATACTTGGTCCAAGCTATTAACGAAATTGTTGAATCAAATTGGACAAAAAATGTAAAAATAATGCTTCTTAAAAAATACAGTTTTTTACAGTTGATTGAAAAATAAATTTATATACCTGTCAAATTTTAATCAGGATTTATTCTCATATAAGTGTTGGAAGACAAGGTATGAAGGAGCAAAAACACTTTTTTTCAAATGTTAACTATAAGTGTTATTGCCATTTTCAGGATTTATTCTCATATAAGTGTTAGAAGACAAGGTATGAAGGGGCAAAAACACTTTTTTTCATACACGTGTAAAGTTTTAAAATTAAAACTGTATATAAAAACCAAAACAAAAATTTTGTTTTTTAGTTAGAAACACTACCAAAAACAAAATTAATCAATAGTTTGTAAACACAAACTGTAGTACTTTTCGAAGTAATTAATACAACACCTGCTACAAGTTAATGTACAATATACAAGTCAAATAAAGCACAGTTAGCAATACAAATGAGCACAAAGAACAAGACTAATATTTAGTAGTAGCCTAGTGTGATAGATTTGCTTGACATTAAGTCATTTCCTAGGCTAGGCCAACATAAACATTCAAGCTAACACAATAACTTTGCACCAATTTGTTTTTTCCTCCAAAAAATTTGATTCCTGTACTATACAGTGGTACCCCCATTAACGACTGTTATCTGTGCGGACTGCTATGCAAGTCAGCGTTTACAACAGAAACTTATGGAAAACATTAATTTCAAAAATTTTACACAGGATCCAAACAACATTTTGAAACTCGCACACAAAGACGTTTTCTTAAATTTAAAAATCAAAAGAATGTACCATGATAATATTATAACTTTAAATTTTTTTAATACCCTAACAAATTAAACAAACAAACGAGTTGACACACGAAGTAAAATTAAATACGATGACAGAAAAGGGAATAGAGTGGGCATTCTAAAAGAGATAACTAAGAAATATCATGGAAGTTATTGTCCTACAAAAACTTGTTTGTGTTAACTCAGCACAATGTTTATTTCTGTAACACAGCACAAAGGGTATTTACTCAGTGTAGGTTGTTTTTTCAAATAGTGATTGTTGAATATTTTTTTGTTTTATTTTATACCTTATTATCTAATTAACATGTATTCACCTAAATAACTTTTTTAAAAATTACTTACAATTTTAGGTTGTTTTTACGGAACTATATTGTGGCATCATTGTTGTTTACACTGTATTAAACATATTAAATTTCATACATGGATTTATCGGTCATGCGCGTTATTTATTAACTACATGTATTTACTGCTCATGCACATTACACATTCTGACAGCCATCACTAAATGTTAAGGTTGTTTCCCTTTTCCTTAGTACGTTCTCATATTGAAAACATTGTTAGAATGGAGTCAATTATTTATGAACTTCACGATTTGCCTTTTTTGTGTTAGGTCACCACCTAACAACAGTGTCAGGTCATTAAGTATATTTTTACAACAAAAAAAATAAGGTTTTTCTATCATTTTAATGATTAAAATTACCTATTACCTAATTATTACCTAATTTACCTGATTTCATATTACCTAATTTCACACGGTAGCAATTTTGAGTTATGTTAGTATCTTTTATTTTTGATTTTTATCATATTTCCAGCACTTTCTTTGCTTTTATATTTTGCATTATTGCTTTTGGCTATGTTATAAAGCGTTTTAGTGAAAAAATTACAAAAAAATCGAAAACAACCTACACTGCATATCATCTGAAACTGTTATACGGGTCATTTTTCATTCTGTGAATTAGACTGTTGTCCGATATGACAGCTGTCCAGATCGACCATTATCCGGGGTACCACTGTACTATATTTTCAGTTTATCTGAAAACCAGATACTACCAGATAAAATGGTGTGTTGTTTATATATCTAGAATTTTGCTCCGAGTCTGTTTTCAGAATTTTACTGTACCGTTATTTATATTTCATGAATTTTCCCGTTAATATTAAAGATTTATATAGTACGATCAAGGTAGCTAAATAATCAGTCAGTCATTATATCAACTTTCTCACCACAAAGTCATGGCTTCTAGACTGAAATTACTACCGTTAAGGTTATCATTTCACTTAATACAAATGCCTCATCCTCATTAATATAACTAGTATAAAGTAAGGATTTCCTGCAAAATGAATTCATTTATCAAATTTCACTTCAGACTAACCAGAAAACTGATTATACTTCCAACTTTTTCATTTTATTTACTTCCCATACTGTATAAATCCGTCAGTAAATTATCTCTATTGATGTTCAAGATGTTTAGTTTTAGCCAATTAAAATACACTATGTTTTACTAATATTATTTCTACCTTGCTTTAACCATGCCACTGTCAATTACGTATCTGATTCCACTAATGGTGACTGAAGTCTCTGCTACGTTTGTACTTAATATAACTTTCCGAGCACCAGGAGGCGTTGGACGGAATACATCTAACTGCTTGGTTGTCGACTGAGACGCGTACAGTGTGTAAATTTTAAGCGCAGGAAGTGAGCTACACTGGGGGTCCTGGAAACAAAAATACACGGTGAGTTTTTGACTATTCTTAGAAAACCACTAACACTCTTTATGTTTTAGTATTGTTTTTTTATTTCGTAAAAAAAATCGGTATACACTGTACATTCTTCTTTCAGTGCAAATAGCACATTAGCTAAATAAATTAAATTAGTTTAACAGCAGGTTTATCAGAATAGTCATTAACTAATTTAATTCATCGTTAAACTTAATCTTTAATTAAATCATCAATTTCAGTTACTAGAACAACCATTAACTGCGAAGATTAAACACTTATTAATTTAATGTAACAATATCAGTCAATTAAAAATAATTGTAAATTATGATTATTGCTGTTCAGTTTTACAAAATTTACAACTTTGTCAAAATTTCATATATGACTACTTATTACCAAAATTTTATTTACATAAAGTAATAATTATACATAAAGGATCTATTGGATGCATAAATGCCTCTATACAGGTTGGTCCTCTGACTATTTATATTTATACTTAATAACAAATGCTTCTTTTTATTAAAAAATATGATTTTTCACTTTAATTCAACATTTTAAAATTATATATAAAACAAGCAACAAACAATAAATATAATGGAAAAAAAAGAAAAAGTCCATCACTAAAAATAAGACTAATATTTTTAGTTAATCAATAATGGCTCTAATTTTCTCTTGAACTTTTTTTAAGCACTTTTTTATTTGCACTCAGATTTTTCAACTCGTTAGGTAATTCATTAAAATACTGTTAGCATAATTCACATAACTTATTATTATATGTGTATTCACTTCAAATAATAAATCAGTTAAGCTTTTAAAAACCCATAATTTACCGCAAATACACACCTTGGCTATGGAACGTATATTGGCAGCCATTGCTTCAATTTCCTCCTGACCAGTTAGAAAAACCAAAATGTCATGGCTGAAAACAAATCAAAACATCCGTATACAATACAGTAACCTTTTTGAAAGTTTTTAAAACTCCTGAAAAATCTTAATAAAAAACAATCTACTATTACTTCAATGTTATAAAGTTACTATTTACAAGAAAAAAATATCAGATGTATCCTTTTACACAGATAAACTAATATTAAATAGTCTAATTAATGATAGTACTTGTTTCTTTCAATGAATTATTTCTAAAAATTTGAGTAACATTAAAAATGATAAACTGTTTTAAAATGTCTTAGTTTTTCAGTAAATTGAAAGCCATTTAATAAGCTAGTAAAATATTTAACCCTTTGCTGGCTCTAATGTTCCAAAGCGCTCGAAATATAAATGTGTCCTGCCTGCCTAAACGCTCTAAAACACTCATGTTGCAGTTTCTACAAATCTATTGCATAATAACAAGGAAAAAGAAGATATTTGTTTTCTGACATGATCAAATTGCTTAGCATGCATACCTGCATGTGTATAAATATGAATCACACTTTGTAAATGAGTTGATAGCAACATTTTCGTCTTGTAAGCGTACAGGCAGGAAGAAACGTTTACACAGGTAAAGCATCCCCTAAAAAGCTTCAAACCCATACAAGTGTAAGCAATGTGACCTTCCATTGTGCTGGGTAGGGTGTTTTTTTGGAATACTACCAGCAGCAAAACGTGAAAGTTCAAAATTCGGTGAGTAATTTACCACTTGCATAAATCTATTATGAATCAAATAAAAAAAAATTATATAGGTCTATCTTGTATAGTTTATTTATTATGATTTTTTATCCGAAGGGAGAGCATATTTTCTGCTATAGCTACATGTCCCTTTAAAAAATGCAGTCATCTTGTCCTAGTGGCAGGACTTTAAATAGGAGCGGCAAAGGGTTAAATGCTTTCAATGCAGGTATGGTTGTGATCCACACAATGAGGCAAGATAGCAAATTAGGTAGCCTTCATCGCAAGTATATAATATAGAGATTAATTAAACCTCAATAGTTACCATATAGCATATGATTAATGAATCATTATTTTCTCCTGTCAACCCAAAAACTCAAGAGATCTGTCCTCTCAACAATAATTTTGTACACAACCTTTCCATACATCTTGTATAGTCAGGATGTAAAAATGAGAATAAAATTAAGACAATAAGATAACACAGCATATTGGCCTAAACACATTAAGACTTACTTTGCAGGAGCTTCTTTGTGTATTTGGAAAATAGTAACCAGACAACTAAAAGCATAATCTTCTTGATGATCTACAGCCTGGCATATCTTGACTGGAAATTGTCTGCCTTCTAAATAAAGGACTTTGGAATTGTTAAAGTATTTACTGAAGTGATCTACGTTCATTGTGGCTGACATTATAATTACCTGCAAAAACAAAAAGATTTTTTTTTCAATTAGTAAGAAGAGTGTTTAATAAGCTCAGTCTATGACGTGTGGCAATTCAATAACCGGACTGGTGATGCTACCGGCAAATAATGAACACGCCGCAGCAGGTTTGAACATGTCCAGACATTGCTTCCCCCACCTTGGACTGACACAGTTGTTGTACGTCGCTCAGTTTTGCTGCAGTAATTGCCTGTTCCCAAGTCCTTGTACTAGCATCTCATCAAAAAGATGGAAAGTGTTCAGATGGAGCAACAAATAACCTAAAGTTTCTTGTGAAACTGGGAAAAACTTCAACAGAATCTCATGCTATGTTTATCGCACAAGATGTGTACTGTTTATTGAGCAATTTAAAAGGTTTAAATGGGGAAAAGAAACAAACAAAGATTATTCGTGCCCTGAACAATCCTCAACATCAAGAAACTTGGTAGTAAACAGTCCAGCACCAATTGATGCATTTAAAGAACCCACCTCACCACAACAAAATAAAAAGCAAAAATGAGCAAATCAAAATTCAAGGCCATGATGACCTTTTTTTGATACGTATGGAATTGTCTAAATTTACTGGTCTCTGAATGTCAGACGATCAACATTATTATGTTAAGGTTCTGACAGCCCTTCGTGAATGAGTGCAAAGACAAAGACCTGATTTGTGGAAGACGTCCTAATTCCTGGACGCTTCGCCAAAATATGCACCTGCCTATTTCACCTTGTTTGTGAAGATGTTCTTTGCAAAATACGGTGTCACCATATTGGATCACCCACCGTATTTACCCGACCAGGCCCCCTGTAACTAAGTCAAATTGGAGCTTAAGAGGAGGACATTTCACAGCATAGAAGCAGTGAAAGCTAAAGCAATGAAGGCTCTCAACAGCAAACATCCAACATTGCTTTAAACAACGGAAAATTCTTATGGAGCATTGTAGGGATTAGCAAGGAGAGAACAATGAAGGGGATAAATTTTGTAATATATAACTGGTGATTAAAAAAGTGTTTGCAGCACCAATCCGGTTATTTAACTACCAAGTATTGCACTTGATAACCTTCAATGTATTCACACTTTAAGCACATATGCACTGTTTGAAAGCATTTCAGGTTAATAATTAAATTAAAAACAGCATTAGAGAATGTTATTCTCTAAGTTTTTCTACTCAGTTAGTGAATTCAGTAACTACAAACAGTTGATTAGAGTTTTTATAATATAGTAAACCCTCGGTTATCCGAACTAATTTCAGGGTATTTATTTAAATATCCTAAATAAAGCATGAAGTTCAGAAAACATCAATAAGACATCATTTAAATGTATGACTCATCAAGCGAATGTCCAATGTTTACACTCACGAAGTTTTCAAACTGTTATTTAATCGGCAATATGCTTATGGTAGTTGCAACCCTATTTTTCAAACAAACGCTCTCGATGACTAGGCCGTAAACACTACAAGCACTCAGTCGAATGAATAGTGTGTAAAGACAGAGAACTCTGTAGACTTGTGCTAATCTGATGTTTGTCAATGTTTATGCTCGCAAACTTTTTATTATTGCTTGACAAATGTTTTTAGTAACTGTAGTAGCCAATTATTCCTAGACATCTGACATTCTGCTTATATGTCTTAAAATTCATAACGAATGCGAATGCACTATTACAAGCGTTGACAAATAGTGTTTATCTATTGACCTGGTGTTTATCAATATGGTACAGTATGTCATAAATAACTTCAGTATCATTATAAACAATGAACATCAACTTTGATAACAGAAAACAAGTACTGTACCTTATATAGGCTAATTTGTTAATGTAATGCAGTAGTTTATTAAAAAGTTACTTTCCCGTTTGTAATATTTTCCACACAAAAAATGTGTTGTTTTTGCAAATTAGATCGCGTATCAATAATATTCGGATAACCGAGAGTTTACTGTATTTCATCTACTCAGTGTTAAATGCATCTGAATATTTTAGGCATATTTTACTTAAATTCTAGATAACTGTGTATTATCTAGTTAAATTTTTTAATAATATAATTTCTGTTACATTTAAAATTATTTGATATCAAAGTGAAAACAAATCAAATAATTGTTGTTAACTCTTTTCCATAAATACACATAAATTACATTTAAGAATTTTTCCCATAAATTACACTTAAAACATTTAAAGTACATGGGAAACATTTGCAAAAAACGAACCCCAAAATTTAAAAATGTAGTGTTTTACTTGTTCATAAATCTGACTGTAGGCATGAGGAGACCAAAACTGCAGTAATCATACTGGAAGTGTTGGATTAGTAAATATACCAAACGGTAATTGAAATAATATTAAATAACACAGTGTTAAATACATACTTAAGTACTTTTCCTGTGTAATTTTTGTGTTCATTATTACACTAAACATAATTAAATAAAGTCAATTGGTTTCTGAAGTGAAAATGTCTCTAATGTTGATTGATTGTAGGTAGACATTTGCACCCAAACAAGAATACTGAAAACCTGTCTTCTTATTAATGCCAGTTCATCAATTTTGCTAATATTTTGGCTAAATATATGGACACATACCTCAAGTCAGTGTAGCAAATTTGTAACAAAAGATATTTATAGTTCAGCAGTCAAATTAAAAACAATTTGCAACCAATGCATTTTATTTTTTTTTTAATCTCAAATGATCCATTTTTTTTCAAATTTAGTACACGAGTTATGAATTCATATATCTCCAAATTTGGGCAAAATCTGACGAGAAAAGAAAGACATTAGGCCGATATTCTACTTTTTATCGTCAATAATTTCTGAATGATTTTTTTTCAAATTGATTATGTAACAAACTTTCTCAGTAATCAACTGTTTTAAGGAAAACAGTCATGGTCCTTTTTTACAAATATGCAAACAGCATTATGGCATGATATGCAATTACAAAAAGAATACACCTTTGTCATAAACTGAAAAAAACTAATTTTTTACTGACAGAGACAACATCAAACTAGTCGAATTATATACCCTTTACACCTTTAGCTATATATAAAGCTTTCAACCTAAGGATATATTTGCAATATGAATTCTGTTCATGTCAAATTACTTTGTTTTCATCTTGCGACAAAGGGGTTCTATTTTCGCCTTTATCACTAGCTAACTGTTATTAAATTTATGTTACACATGCCCATCTTTTGTCGTTTACGAATAGACAAGGCATTAATTTTTTCTGTAACCTAATTCCTTTACAATTCTTGGCTTAAAATGTGACCGCACGAATACCAGGACGATTCCAATTATTCTGGGGTTCATCTTAGTAGCATAAATATAACCTATAGGAATAACTTAATAAAATTTTATTAAAATTAAACTTTATAAAACTAACTAGTTATAACATGATGGTTTAGAATATAAATTACCTTCAGAGGATACATATTTCTCTCCTTTCTATAAGCTTGAGCTTTCTTTACAATTCCAAACAAAACATCCGTCTGTACTGTTCTCTCGTGCGCTTCATCCAAAATTATTACACTATAGGCTAGTAATTTGTCATCTAAAAAACCATAAAATACACTAATTAATTATAACAAAATGTTTAAAATCTCTCCAACTCCAGAAATATAATAGAAATACTGAAAAACAGGTATCTCAGGTTGATTCGATATTGAGTACTTTTTAAATAAACCACATTTTTGTTCACTGATAATATTTACTTCATAAAGAAGACATTTCAATGATGTTAATGTTTGTTTAACCTTTTTTTATGGGTTTATAAATTAATACTATAGAGTAAAATCCAGCATATCCAACCTCTGAATATCCGTCACCTCAACATAAGAGAATACTTCTTCAAATATTTTCAAATACTTCTAGAAAATATTTGGGTTTGATTCCCAGCCAGGGCTTGGCATTTTCATAGGCTATAAATCATCCCATCGTCTGCATTAGCCGATTACAAATGATCGTCGTGTGCACAATAGTCGGATGTTAAAAAAAAAAAAAAAAAAAAAAAAAAAATCTAGATAATATATCTAGCTTACTGAATGAATATTTGTTATAAATACAATGTGTATTGTATTTCTTACGATAAATCAGTGTTAAGACGACCTTTATCTATAATGTCTTAATATGTCTACAAAAAAATGTCAATAAAGTACAAAAAACAATTTTGTTTTTTTGTCATCTACGGAAGTATAATAAACATGGTATACTATAATCAACAGTTTATGCTATTATTGTAAATTGACTATTAATATGAAAAAGTTAACACACAAGACAAATAAATAATAATCACAAAACCACGCACTTCTTTCAAGTGAGTTATATGTATATCAAGCTTGCATATAGTACATATAGATAAACAACCCATCACTGTTTATATTTTAACAAAATTTTGTTACTGTTCAGTGTTATAGTTGTTGTTTTAAGGCAAAAAGCATATTGAGACTATTATCGCCTCCCTAAATGTAAGTGTGAGTGTAAGTGTTAAAGCTGTAAGTGTAGTGTTGTAAGTATAAGTGTGTATTACGACTCGGGTACCACGAGAGACGTCTAAATCCTCTCAATAGGTGCAGCTAGTCTGCTCCCCCTGCGGGGGCTTAGTGTTATAATTAGGGATTATTATTACACTGCACTGTTTTTATTTTATTTTCTTACCACTTCATTAAGTGGCACAATAATAATAATGTACTTTTGTGTGTTATAATAATAAAGTATTTTGCCTCTTATTATTATCCGACCTTTGCTCATTTTGAAGAGTGACAGATAAACAGGGCTTTACTGTAATCTACACAACAAGAGACACAAGTATGATTTTTAGTAGAGAAGGTTATAAGTAAATGCGAGTTAAGATAAAATATTCTTTTCGTGATAAAACGTAAATAACAATATACAAATTATGTTTAAGGTTGTATAACAAGTTTTACAGTTGTCTTCTAAAACAAATTTTAACGCCACAGGTTTCATAACTAACTTTTGAAGTACAGTAGAGTCTCGATTAACTGTCACTCTCGCGACTGTTGGAGAATACGGATGACAGAATAAGCAGATAACAGAAATAGACCAACCATACTTTCAGCATATAAAAATAACATTCTTTGTTAATAGCAAAAAATGATTTATTGGAAAATGTAGTAAAACTCCTTAAATTTTCTATTTAACACTGATTATGTATATACAAATTTTACATATATAGGTTTTTAATACAGTAAATTATCCGTTTGTAATCATTTGATAAGTATTCATGTATAAAGAGTACTACATGATCGACTTATACGCTGAATAGTATTATCACAAATAGTGTGAGTGTTTATCTTTCAATACAAACATTGAAGCGCTCTTTCTAAATTTGATAACATTATTTTAAGTATTTCTATCTGATTCTATTAGATGATAGGATCATTTACTTTTCTGTTATCAATATTAGCTTAGGGTAGAAATTCGTGTCAGCTGCCTTCGTCTATGCTATAAATAAGTCATGTCCAGCTATAGTTTTTCGGTTTGTCTAGAAGGTTACTTTTATTAATTACAAATGATTTACTATGGAAAACTGTTTAAAAATGTCAAATAACAGTATTAACTTGACGGTTAATAGAAACTGACAGTTAAAAGTTTGAAAGTTAAAAGGGTGACAGCTAATCGAACTCTATTGTTATATCTTAAAAAAACAGAATTAAAATCATTGTTTGTATCCTGTGATTTTCAACTTCCAAGTAGTATAAAAATGGAATAATAAAGCATTTCCAGAACTTACATAAGACAATTACGTGATGAGAACAAAGTTAAAAGAACTGCAAGTTAACACCTATATGGAAACATGTTTTTTATAACGTTGAGGAAAACATACGGTCATTTTGACCGTCATGTATTTTGAGAGAACATTCTCGTTTTCATTTGTTTAAGTTATTTTCAAGGTAACAGAGACAATAAGGTAATAAGACAATTTAAAAAAATGACATTTATTTAATAAGCACTATATTACTTGTGCTAGATGATGTTTATCATTATCTGAACCACCTTCCATTCTATTGTCTATATTCTCACTATCGAAACATTCTGCAAACTCTATCACCGAATCTGGATCGTTAGTTGACAAAGATCTACTAATACTACTAATACCAGGATGGTTCGTTTTATAAGCAAAATATAAAAAACAATAAAATTTTCAGAAACTAGGTAACCTATATACAGTTTGCATACAGTCACAAAACAAAAAAACAGGAAAAACAATTTACAGTCTATATACAGTTCATATACACTCACACAAAAAAAAAAAAAAAAAATTGTACAGTCTATAAATACAATTGATTACTTATAATCACCAAAACACAAAAAAAAAAAAAACAGGAAAAAATATTTACAGTCTATATAGGGCCTACAGTTTATGTATAATCACCAAGACACAAAAAATAGGAAAAAATATGCAGTCTATATACAGTTTATGTATAATCACTAAAACACAAAAAAACAGGAAAAAATATGTACAAACACAAGATACTGGAAATAAAGAGAAACATCCTGCATTTCTGAACGACCCTAAAACCACAAAAACAATTAAACCCCTCAAACCCTACAACAGAACTAATATGCCTGAGGCGTGTGGTCAAGGAAGGGGGAAGGTATTATGAGCTACAAGCATCAAGGTCAAACAGTATGGAAAATATAAGAAAGCAAAAATGCCAATCGGTCAAATTGACCGATGTTTTCCTATAGGTGTTAAACAAAATTTAAATATTAATATTCTACATCGTTTCCACAATTCAGAAAGGATATATTATTGTGGATATAGATCGTTAACCTATCTAGATATATTATTTTTAATATCTTGTATACCTAACATAGCTTCACGAAGCAACATTCCATCGGTTAGATATTTAATTTTTGTATTTTCTGAAGTGACATCTTCAAAACGAACGCAGTAGCCCACCAAATATCCTAATTTCGTATTTGTTTCAAATGCGACTCTTTGAGCAACTGTAATAGCTGCAACTCGACGAGGCTAAAACAATTATTATAAATACATTTTAGTTCAAATAAAAAAATATAAAAATTAATAATCTCATTTGTAAGAAGCACAAAAAATTATATATATTTTTTGTAAATAAACACGTGTATAATTTAACATATTAAATGAGTCAGTTTATTTAGGACAGGTTATATAGCTCAGTGATTGACAGGATGACGATACCATTCACCAACGATGAGTACAATCCTTGGGCTAACAACCAAGTCATCTCCTATAGTATAGCTGCTTTATAACGAGTAATTTTGTATACATTATCTGAAAATGTCTGCTCCTGTGTGTTACATAAAAAGTAAGTACGCTACAGTAACAGACATGAAATAGGCCTCTATTGCACTTTTTTGCTTTGCTACATTATTCTTCCTTTCTTTTCCAATTAATAAGACAACAGTTTGTTGATTAACAATTAGCCGATTTATACAGTTCAGTACCATTTCACATTGTTTTAATTTTAATACAGCACAGTTGGTGTATAATATTATATACATACATTATAATTAATGTAGTCTCGTTTAGTTATTTTTAAATCTCTTTGAAAATGTTTGATATTCGTAAGAAAAGTGATAAGTTTTGGAAATACTTTTTTTTTAAATTTAACAAATGTGATTTTATATTATTTAATTTTTTCATTATTGTAACATAGCCACCAGACCACATATTCAAATGATTAGGATTATATACCTATTCTTCCCGTCAGTGGTCTATCAACTCACTTCATAAAGTCTACCGCGGTTTCGAAACTCTATAGTTTCATCTTCAGGCCATACAAAATTTTAAATCCCTCTGTCGAGGTCGTCACAAAGTCAAACAAAACATTAAAACATACATCACAAACACTAATTTAATTTTTATCCGCGATATATATCCCTACCATTATTGCAGATAATTGAGTTTCATGTAAATATTATCTCTACTGTTTCTAATTGTAAATACAGCAATACAGTATTTTAAAAAAATTAATCACTGTACAGCAGACTCTCGATAGTCTGACATTCTTTGGTCCGACATGTTCTATAATCCGACAACACCTTGGTGGCAATATCTCTTGTGCGTGCGAGAGAGCGTGACCATATTCATGGCTGGGAGGGAAGGGGAATGACTCATCTTTCCTATCAAAACTTGAACCCAAATCAGTTGTTTGTTTACAGTTATTGAAAGCAGTGTTATACGGTTCATTCTGTCTTGTATATTTAATTCTAATTTCGTTTACGCAATAATTTTATGTAATGTACTGATTGTGTTAACTGAGTCCTGTGTTTACAATGGATCCTCAATTGACTAAAAAACGAAAGCATGTAACTTTAACTGTAGCTGAAAAGTGGGTGATTATTCAGACATGAGTGGGGAGAATCACCGGCAGTTTTAAGTAGCATTTACATGATTGCACAATTTATGAAAAGTGTCCCAACCGATCCTGAGAACAGGAAAACTCAAAAAAAAAAAAAAAAATCTATTTCTATCATGACTAAAAAATGACATTTTCAAAATTTAAATTGGGTTTCAATGTTAATTTAACAAATAAACATGTGTATTAAAGTGGTTTGTTGTTTGTAACCCATTTAAACAGTTTTTACCTCGTTTTACCCTTTCTTAATGTTATTTAGAAATTTTATAATGATACCTCCAGTAATCCATAATCTTCTATAATCTGACAGCGTCTTAGTCCCATATGTGTCGGATTATCGAGCATCTACTGTATAAAATATTTTTTTAAATATATCTATTGTACTCTGTAAGTACAGTGAAATCCCTCAAATTCGAAATCTCAGCAAATCTGAACTTCCTCAAAAATTATGTATTTACTCGCACAAATTATATTTTTTCCTAATATTTATTAAAAACATAATAAAAATACAGTTGATATGCATAACTACAATATTGTATGTGTAAATGTATGCACAGTACTATACTAAATGCATATAAAACTGTTATCTTTTAAAGTAGGGGAAAAATTTTGTTAACTTGAAATCAGTTATTATCAACTGTCGAAGTAATGAAAATCTTCCCACGGAGGCAATTCCAAGCCAGCGTAGCATAAACATCATGTCATTTGGCATGGCTGATGGGTGTTGTTACACAAAGCGCAGAGCGATGTCAAAAGCAGAACTTGGCAGCTAACATTGCTACACTTTCCCATTGTCCAGGCACTTTAACGCTTTCAGTTTTTACAACAGTACAAGCATATGTTTCCATTTGCTTGCCATGATTATTAAAATGATATTCAACACAGTTCATATAAACAGCCAACAGTTCACATGGATAAATAACAACACAAATCAAAATAGAAACAGAAACTTTATAACCAGAACTAACAGACATTCATGTATTAAATACAGCAATACACTATCAACAGAGTGACTAGAGTGCTGCTAGAGTAGTACAGTACTGTATTGTACAAACACATTTATTGTGTGTCTACTATATTATCTAATATACAGTATTATCTATTGCATAACAACAACAACGCCATGCACGTCCACTTACATCCACCAACGTTCACCTGTCTGTCAAGGTCATTACTTCCCTTTCGACCGCTACACCATTCTGCATCCTTCAATCAGTTGTTCACTATCAATATAATAATGAATGGTTATTAAGAATATTTTTCAGCTAATCTGAACAAGCTTCAGCCCTAATTAGTTTGGATTTGAGGGGTTTCACTGTAAAGCCAATAAGCCTAGGCATATTTACATTTTGCGGACTGGAGTTGTGGAACGTAATACTAACTTATATCCAGGACCATGAACGTGAGTTGTTTTCCAATCTACCGCTTATTACATTCAAAACATACATTCACCAATGTGTTCATACTAACCAACAACTAGTGTATATATGTGTATTACATAAGACATACGGTCACTGTATTTCCTTAATCACAAACAGCCCACTTTCCAAAAGAAAAGTGCTAACTACCAATATATTTACCTGTGTTACAGCAATTGTTTTGCTTTTTTCTATTTTTAAATCATGGATGAACTGTGGTATTTGTGTTGTTTTTCCACTTCCTGTTTCACCAATTATTATTAGAGTTGAATGTCTGTCTATTTCTTCAAGCAATCTATAAAAATAACCATACCATATTAGACTTCATGAAAACGATAACCTGAATAGAAAATGAGAGGGCGATGTAAGTTTTAAGTTAGATTTTTTTTACAATAAACAGTCGACCTTGATTAATATTTTGATTTTGTACAAGTTTAGAAGAAGCATATTTAGTTTATATAAAGCGAGAGAACAAATTGAGCCAATTAATTGAAAAATAATTAAAGTAAATTTAAAAATGAAACCATGCTCAGGTCGGTATTACATTATCATGTTTCTTTGTTAAAGATCTTCTTTCTATACAAGTTAATGCTAGCCTCTTATATTTTTTAAAAGAAATTTATCATCACAGAAATGTTTTATGAAAAAACTATTATGAAATAACTTCTATCAAAATTCTTTTGACAAAGAAATGTGATAGTGTAATAATGGCTTATTGACAGTTATAAAAGCTATTTAGCTACCATAAGGATATACGAAAAAACAAGAAAAACCATCATTGACAGAACCTAATAACAAACTTGATGATAACTAACCACATACACAGTAACAACCAATTAAGAATAATGTGATTATATTATCAAGTTAGATATTTACTAGTACAGTAGAGTCTCGATTAACCATCACCCTCTTAACTATCATGTTAATTCTGTTATCTGACATTTATAAGCAGTCTTCCATAAAATAATTTGTAAAAAATAATAAACTAAGAAAGTCATTGGGACTGTCGGAAGAAGTGTTAGCTTCTTAAAATATATATAACGTCTTGAGAATATAGAAAATATAAATATAAGATATTTAACATCTCGAGAATACAAGCAAAATAAAATCAAACGCAAGTGTTATTAATGAATATAAACTATATAACATTGAACTGTTGCTGCTGGCAATATACACAACATCATTATATGCACGCGCGATGAGAACATGAGAAGAAGAAAAGTGGCGAGAAAGAGAGAAAAAAGAAAGAGATAGAGTATGCATGCACGTTGTACATACACACAAGCACAAAACATACATATGTACGCAACCAACTCAGTCGGGACTGGCAGACGAAAGAAAGGAGAAGAGCTCAGAACTAGAGGGGCCTGTGTAATACTTCCCCTAATTACATTAATTACACTTCTTAAGCCTACTCGATGAAACCGAATCACTTCATGGTGACAAATACAAAGTGCACAACGCGGTATAAGAAGCTGAAACTGAGCATCTCAGGAATATATAAATGAGTCAAAAGATCTACAAAGGTCGCAGTGTAAACACTAGAAATTCATTCGTCCGTTTAACCTAACTCAGCTCTTGAGCTATTGTCTGAAACACATCAAGCAATATCCTAATAGCCGGTCAAAAGCTTTTTCCCCTTTTCATTTTGGTTTAGAACCTGGTAGAAGGCACTTAGATAATTGCCTGATTTATTCTCGTCCTTTGAGAGTTTATTTGATAATATGCATTCAATACTAACAACCACGCAGGGGGTGCAGACTAGCCTATTAAGATGGCTCGCAGTACCCTTAATACTCGTTAAGGAGAAGAGTTGAGAACTGGAGGGGGTCTGTGTAATACTTCCCCTACTCATGTTACTTATGCTTCGTAAGCCTACTCGATAAAACCAAATCACTCCATGGTGACAAATACAAAGTGCACAACGTGGCTTCAATAAAATTAACCTTGTAGACAAAACAAAATATTGTAACTGGACACAACTTATTTATAGCATATACGATGTCAGCTGACACTAATTGCTAACTTAAACAAGCACTGATAATCGAAAATTAAATGATCCTATCATCTAGTGGGATGAGACAGAAACACTTTAAGTAGTGTCAACAAATTCAGAAAGAATACATGAATGTTTCTATTGAAAGATAAACACTCTCACACTTTTTACAGTAATACCATTCAGCGTGCAAGTTGATTGTATAAAGTCATGTGAGTACTCTGTTAAGTAAATACTTATCAAAAGGATAAGTATGTACAATTAACTGTATTAGAGACCAATGTATTTTTGTATGAAATTTCATACAGACCACAATTTTGTATGAAATTAGCGTTGTGTAACATAATCCCAACCTAACCGATCAATCCCAAAGTTATAAATAACAGCTTCCATGCTGTAACAGGCTTTATCACCGTAAGGACTATGCATGCACTGACAATGGAATTGCGAAAAAATGCATGAATACTACCTCGTCAATGACCTTGGCGTAGTAAGTCTATCACTTCCTATATGATTTAAACAGTAATGACTTCACAATTCATTTCCATAAAATATTTTATAAAATCATAACCAATCATGAGAAATTTAATCTTCTGCTTGTGAATTCCGCTTTTAATGCAATAATAACATTATGTAATAAAATGTTTTTGAAAAAATCATTACTTTCGTAAATTACCTGAATATGCAGAAATACCCAACATATTATTACTGTGATTTACAAGGCTCCACATTAATCAATTCTCTAAATCCACTTATTATCATGTAATCACAGGCTACTGTATTTTTGCTCCACTAGATATTATTTAACAAAATTAAATAACATTAATACATGGAACGTTTATTAAGTTACAATTTTAGGCATATGCAATTTTTAACAGAAGTTATTATCATTTACAATACACGGATAACTTAAAACAGTTATGTGAAAAGTATCACTCTACAAAGTACTGTGTATTCAATAGACAGCAACAACTCATGATATTGGAACAATAACTAGGTCATTAATCATAGTATTGGTTAGGTTAGTATAGGTTTTTCTTTTAGTAAATCTGCACTTTCGGGTGATTTGTACATTTTCATAAATTGTTCACCAAAACACTTTATTGCATGTCCAAAAATAACAACACAAAATATAAAAATGCAGAAAATATGGAAAATTTGAAAAATAAGAAAAATAAAGTTGCGTGCATAACCTCAAAATCAATAACCCGCACCAAAGTAAATAACTTGTTTTCTGTCACAAAACAAATAACTAAATGCATGTTATTAATAATGAAAGGAATAAAAACTTTTTTGTAAAAAACAAAAACACTTAAGAACCTAACTCGACTCTGATATTTGGTATATAGGCTTAACTAGTAATACAAAAAAAAGTACCTTTGAGCACGAAGTTCTCGAATTACAAGAATTAGAAGGAATTATCAAGATAATAACTAGGCTAGTAATACAAAAACGCACCTTTGAGCACGAAGTTCTCGAATTACAAGAATTAAAAAGAATTATCAAGATAATAACTGACTTATTATGACTCATAATAAGTAAGTCATGTTGGCCTAGTAATCTTGTGTAGGACATCTAACTTGCTTCATGCAAAGTAGCCTAAACATCACAACTTATAATGAGAAATTTAATCTTTTGTAGATGATTATCTTTTAATTCGATAATAAAGTACACAATTACAAACAAACAAAAATTTTTAATCACTACTTTTGTAAATCACTAGGTAGTGCAGAAACACCTGTCTTTTTCCTGCACACTCAATTCCTGCAAAATGATAGGCCTACTTTGAATTATTACTTATATGACGTTCTGGCAAAAAAAAAACAAAAATAAGTGGTGTAAACTATTTACACATTTATGAACTGCTTTCCTTACCTTCTTTTAACTTTGTATACTGGCAACATTTGCCTTTGCAAGAGGATAGGTTTATTTGTAGTTATTCTGGAGTCCATAGTACTGAATACCCTTTTAGAATTATCATTAAAAATTGCATTATTTGAACTTCTTTTTACTGGTAAGCCAAGTCCAAATTTCGACTTCAATGGGTTTCTTGAATCCATTTTTTCCAAAATAAATACTACCTGTTTCTATATAACTGATAATATTAATCTCAAATTTAGTCTAGTATTTCAAAACAGTATATTAATTTCTGTTCATTTCCAGTATAATCAGAATGAATCCTGAATGAAAATTCTATAGACTTTAAAATCTTAACCTTCTCAACAGTGAAATCACACTATTTGTAAACATAGGTTCTCAGCTTTTGTCTTTGGCTTAGGACTATTCTTAAAACAAATCATTTTTAACACTGTAACAATAATAAGATGAAAATAAAATTAGAATAGTGTTATAGAATAAAAATTATGCCTACATAACGCAAACAAATAACAGTAATACGTAAACAACAATGAAACAGAAAAAGACAAAACATTAAAACGGGAACAGACGGTACAAAACACCAGATTACGCATGTAATCAGTACATATTAGAGATGGGTATTCCAAACTGTTAAAACTAACTGTTATTCTATTTACGAAAAACAAAGTGCTTTGCCAAACGGAAACTAACAGTTTGAATTGGACTGGATCGTTATTTGTTAAACAAGGAACAACAGTTTGGACTTCCCCAACACCTACGTTATATTCGAACGTTGCCGCAAGCGCTAAAACATTTTTCTTGTTATTTTCCTGTTAAACTGTTGAAAACAGTACAAACACCTTTTCATTTACTTGCAATTTGCTATACTTTTTCCCTCTATTTCTTGTTAGAACGTAGTGAAGTAAGAACTGTTTGGGCGTTGTCAAAGTTTATCTCTATTTTTCAAACGAGTTGTTTGAAAGTTTTAAATGTAAAATTTGTTGTTCAAACATTTTGTAAACTGTAAAAACAGTCATAATTGTGTTATATATTAGTTTTTCTCCGTAGTTTACTTTGTGTTTAGAAATTTAAAACTATTTAGTGAACAATTTTGAAAGTTTTCCTTTACTTTTTTTATGTTTTTAGAATTAAGTGCATAGTTTTTAATTATTTATTGGATGTGTAGACTTTTCAAAATTCACAATATCTACTCTTCTATATATCTTGAATAATTTTAGGTTATTTTAGGTTAATCATTAACCTATCATTAACCTGTAATAACCTAATGTTAATAACCTATAATTTTGTAACTATATAGAGCCAATTTTATTTAAACATATTTGGCCCATGTTCTTATTACTATATTTTACTTATTAATGTTACTTTTTTCAGTGTTGAAAAATGAAAACCTACTTTCTCCCAAATAAAAATATAACAGTAACATCTCACATAACCTACATAACCCAATTTTATTTAAACGTATTTTTTATATTTATTATCAATCATCAATATTTTTTAATCAACTAAAAATATTCAAAATATTTTGCATTTCAGTAAATATGCAAAGGCTATTTAATTTTTAAGTAAAAAAAAATAATGCTTCTATTAGAAATTCATTGCATTTTGTAAATATAAAATGGCATATTGCTAATACAATTTCGAGTTTCATTTTTCTAAACCTGTTTTTCCAAACAGTTATTTTTTTCCAACAAACAGTTCGTTGATATTTTTTTAAAATAGCAGAAGTTCCCATCACTAATGTTCAGTAGTTACTTGACGATTGCTTTTCTATCTAGTCCTCCGACTCGCTGTGTTATCTAGTTCCGCGTTGCTGCTTACACTAATATATGCCTAAATCATCGACAAAACAATCGAATGAATCGTCAACTTACAATCGGAACTGATGATGCTCGAAATGTTTAAATCCGAGTCAGCAATTAGCTGTCTGGTCATCGCCCTAACAATTGAAACTAACGATTCAACAAGCAACAATGGTTGACTCGATTGTTGTACGATGGTTGATTGTAGAAACATCTCAGAGTGTTGCGTGAAAAACCTTTTATTTTTTTAAAGAATACTACATATCCTAAGTGACACGGTTGTTGGGCCTATCACGGTAACGTGTGAAAAAAACCTTCTTTTTTTTAAATAGTACTGAAAAACTTAAATGACACGGTTGTTAGGTCTAACATGGTAATGCGTGAAAAATACTTTATATATTTTTAAAAGAATACTCCATAAGCTAACTAACATGGTTGTTATGCCTAACACGGTGATGCATTAAAAAAAACCTTTATTAATTTGTTTTTTAAATAGTACTTATAACCTAACTGACATGGTTGTTGGGCCTAATAAGGTGATGCATGAAAAAAACCGTTATATTTTTTTTAAAGAGTACTCCATAACTTAACTGACACGGTTGTTAGGCCTAACACAGTGATGTGTGAAAAAACCTTTATATTTTTTTAAAGAATACTACATATCCTGACATGATTGTTGGGCCTATCACGATGATGTTTGAAAAAACCTTTATATTTTTTTAAAGAATACCACATATCCTAACTGACATGGTTGTTGGGCCTAACACGGTGATGCGTGAAAAAACCGTTATTTTTTAAAAAGAGTACTCCAAACTAAACTGACACGGTTGTTAAGTCTAACATGGTGATGCCTGAAAAAAACCGTTATTTTTTTTTAAAGAGTACTCCAAACTTAATTGACACGTTTGTTAGGCCTAACATGGTGATGCGTGAAAAATCTTTATATTTTTTTTAAAGAATACTGCATAAGTTAACTAACATGGTTGTTAGGCCTAACGCGGTGATGCATTAAAAAAACCTTTATTTATTTTTTAAAAAAGAGTACTCCAGAACCTGACACGGTTGTTGGGCCTAATATGGTGATGCAGGAAAAAAGCCTTAATTTTTTTTAAAGAGTACTCCATAACTTAACTAACACAGTGGTGCGTTAAAAAACCTTTATTTTAAAAGAGAAATACACCATGACCTAATTGACACGGTTGTTGGTCCTAACACGGTCATGCGTGATCTTTAATGTATATTACGATTGCGGGCAAAGCCGTGACAGGTAACAGGTAATCATATTATATTTCTGAAAGTTTGTTTTTGTTTATTTGTTTGTTATTCAATCACACTTTAACTACTGGACCAATTGAGATTAAATTTGGTATGAACACGGTTTAGATACCTGAGATAAACACAATACTATTCCAGTTTAATTGAATAATAGTGACTTTTTAATAATACTGTATTTTATTAAAATACGACAGGACTCTGTTTTAGAGTATCGAGTAGCAAAAATGTATATTTCTTGGCCGAAAACCATAAATCGTACAATATTGTAAACAGAAATATATTAAAATGAAATGACCTATTTTGATTTTGAAAATCGACTATAAATTTTATTGCCTACATTATAATTGCAGGCAAAGCCGCAACGGGTAACAGCTAATATATATATATATATATATAAATGGCGCACAAACAAAAAAAGGCTGATTTATTTTCAAACAGGTTATTTCTACAAACTCTAGCCACCAAACAAGTTGACTAACCAACTGTATGATTTCTTTGTGTAAAATGTCAGTTATCTGGTTACAATATCTTAATGACAGAGGTATTTGTATTTGCCATGTTTTACGGACTATAAAATGCTACAGACTATAAAACGCACCTTAATTTGTAAACAGTTTTTTAAAAAAATAACTTTTTTACAATTTTTATTATTAGATTGCAAAGCCAGACTAACAAAAAAATTCTTTTATTATTTTTATTTTTTCCATTATGAAACTAGCTAGTAACAAAAATATTGTACTGTTACCGAAATCAAAAATCATTTTAAATTCAAGTTCTCTGGCACCGCAGACTGCAATGATGAATCATAGGCTACACAGTGTTCTGGGTTTGAGATGGTGGGGTGAGTTCTACCAAAAATCTGTTCATTACTGCATATGTTCTACAGATAACGATAACTTGCTTTTTAATAACAAAAGCTTGTCTCCCAATAATATAAACTTATAATAGTTAATAGTGAAACAAAAACTTTGTCAGCTTTCAAATAGATCAACAGTAATTTTATTCCCTAAAAAACTGATAGTGTAGCAAAGCACGAGTACACAACTAGTGCTTTATAAAGCACTGTAAAATTAATGATTATTAAAACAATCCTTAATTTCTTTACCAAACATATCATGTTGGTGTGAGGATGACATTATTGTTACAAAGTCAAGAGTTGTTTTATTTTCAACTCTTTGAATACATATTCATTCAATTGAATATTTATTCAAGAGAGTTTGAATACATTATATGTACATGAAGTGGTCACTTTTGTATTTTTAACCTTTATCTGCCTTTGTTTGCTGTCACTTGAATCTGGGATTGTCAGAAGTGTTTAACATCTACTGACAGATCTTGTCTTTTTTCTTAATGGGAAAATGCACATTTTTTAAACCTTAAACTACTTTGATCCTAATTAATAATTTTTTTTTCTAAACTTAATCATTGTCAAAAAAAAGTTTGTCTATGTTATTAAGTAATTATTACAAAAATTACCTTCGTTGGAAGAGCCCTGCATCAGAAGACGCATTGTTGGCATAGCGTCCTTAGCTGTCGGACGTTTAGCGTTACCCAGGGTGCACCGCGAGGAGGCGCCGACTTCACACCCCCTGCAACAATATATTTCAAAGTTGTACATTATATAATATAACTGACCATATTTTCTCTCTTCAACTTTTACAAACTATTAAACTATTTACACTCTAACCTCTGCTTGAATGTCATACACAAAACATTAGTCAAAATTGTGCTGAAAATAGTAGATAATAAACCAGAAAATTATATTATTTTTAAGGTGTTAGTCACTCATTGCTACATCAGAACTACGAAAAGGTCACGAAAAAAATTTTGCATTTTGTATAGAATGACCAACAGTTTATTTATTACTTTAGTAATAATAATTTTTGCAAAATGTAATCATAATTTCACAAACACCTGATTCCCAGTGACAACAAAGTATCAGTTATCACAAAATAGATAGAATTATTTGTGAATCAGTTATTTGAAAAACACAATATGACAACTAATTTCTTTACTCGCAATATCTGTAGAAGCAGGTAAGACTTTTAACAGTTGCCAGCAAGACTGATAGTGTAGGGAATGTGTAATAGCTTAGAGATTTATTAACTTAGAGAATCGTTTTTCCTTCGACAGTACCGTGTTATAAGTTAGAGACCGACCTGTATAATAAGATAGAGAATCCGTACTGTGTATTAACTTAGAGATTACAGTTCCGTAAAGTGTGGTGTACCGTGTGTATATGTTGCCGACGCCGCTGTTTGCACGCGCTTCAATATCTTTCCGTAAAATGTGTTAAACAACGTAAGTTTATACGAATTCATTAATTAATAATTAATTCAATAATTTAGGGTTGTTTTCTTAATTCAATTCGGATATGGTTTGAATAAAGCAGCCTTCAAACAATATTTTTATATTATTATTACTATTACTACTACTTATGTAAATCAGTATATTTTTATAGCATTGCACATAAGCCTTTCAGAACAAAACCTATCCACATCAACTTTATATATTTCTTTAACTGAGCGAGTTCTACTTGTTAGATAAAAGATATTGAAGCGTCTGCAAACAGCAGCGTCGACAACATATACACACGGTACACCACACTTTACGGAACTGTAATCTGTAAGTTAATACACAGTATGGATTCTCTATCTTATTACACAGGTCGGTCTCTTAACTTATAACACAGTACTGTCGAAGGAAAAACGATTCTCTAAGCTATTACACCTTCCCATAGTGTACAGTAAACCTTCTCAAATCAAATCTGGCTTAATGTGGGTTATAGTATATGTCTAACAAGCTTGCCAGTTGTTTTCGATAAGCAGAAACCTATTTTGATCATGGCAGCCGGTAGAGTGTAGGGGCTTAGTCATTTGGCCACAATTGCCACACATATTTGGGTGATGGGTTTTGAAGCACTACTTGTCACAACCTCATGCCACTGTAATTTTCACTGATATTTACTTTTTGTTATAAAAAAAGTAAATCATTCATACTCCAAGAGTAGTAATGATGGTTATAACGTATAATATTGTGTGTGTGTGTGTGTGTATATATACAAAGTGATACCCTTACATGATGACTACAGTTTTTAACATGTCATTTGAATGATCTACAGGTTTTTATGAGCCGAAAGGTAGTGTTTATGTCTAAAAAAAAGTTAATTTGTAGCATACTAATTTAATCCATTATTAACTACTTACTTAAAAAATACAGAACTATTTATTCTAAATAAAAAACAAAAATAATATTTTTTAAAAGATTTTTTGCTACACTATGGTTTTAATTTTTCACAAATTACAATGTGGCCTTATTCAATTATATATTAATTATACAGTCAATTGTCACATTAATTGAAGATGGATTAAATATCACTTTAATTTTATATCACAAAGAAGGCCAAGGTGTAGGCCTACTATTATTTCTTACATGTGTATAATTAAAAGGTCTGTGCAAGTTTTATCTGTGTATACGTCTTATATCACCAGGTACAGCCAACTTACTTCTGACTATTTGCACACATTCTACCAGTAAACTTGTTGGCACTTGCTATAAGCTCATTGACAAAAAGCTAGAATTAATTGTAAAAGTTCCTATATACGTATAGTTAAGTTTATATACTGGAATTATTCTTAAATTCTTGCTGCTGGCAATTAGTGATGTCATGACTGTTTAAAAATTTTAGTTTATAATCTTACATACTTAGGCATCCGTATATAATGACTTACTTAAGCAGCTGCCTAGGGCAGAATGGTGAGCATTTTTTTTTACATGTGGTTTATCAAAATTAACCTAAACCAGCACCTCATAAGTTTAACAACAGGAAGTCAAAGTCAACTGTTATAACAATTGGGAATAACAATTTTTTTAGTCTGGCAAATCTGCACTCTGCTCCACCTTTGACTGATAATTGAGTTTCCAACATGTCAACCATATTTATGTTCTGAGATCAGAGCGGTATTTTGTTTTATCCTAGTGGCAGTATGATCTCTTGCAGAAGTCATAAGCTATACATATACCACCATGGTCTAGAAAATGGATATCTTAACGTATGAGTAGCTCTTTGTATTTTGCAAGTTACTACTGCTGTCAGTAGCAAGTGCAGAACAAGGTTTTTCCAAATTAAAACATATCTTTGTAATACAATGCATCAAGAAAAACTTGTGGGTTTAGCTACAATGTTTACTGAATGTGAGTTAGCTAGACTAATAGATTCAACAATTCTAGTGAACGATTTTGCAAATGGAAAAGTAAGAATAGCACCATTAGGGCATTAAAAGCTGTTGATTATTTATCTTAAACAATGGGTATAAGATTGCTGTTATTTCTGATATTTATTGAATGTAGATAAAGCTGTAGACACTTTACTCAAATCAAAAATTAAATGAAGTAAATTATATCTCACAAGTTTAGACAAAATAATGTGTTTAGCACATCTGAATAACAAAATACATTTTCTAACGAACTTTTTAGGAAGAATTACAAACCTCTTTTGTTTTATATTTAGACGTTGACATAGTTTATATTATAATAAAATTTTACTTCCTTGTATTGTAACCACTACATCCCTGGGTTTATTGTATTTCACATGACAAACATTATTTTACTTACGAGGGTCAGGCCAGTGTCCAATATCTTCAGACGTTGATGGATATACATTCACATGCAGGAAGAAGGAAGGTAGGAAACATGTTTAATCATCTATCAAGGGAATGCACAAATTTAGTAAATCATTATGTTTTAGATAAGGACAAAATATAATAAAAAATACATGCACACAAGCAAAACTACATACTTCAGGCTGAAGTACCATAAAACACAAAGTTATTGCAATGCATTACCTAGTGTCTAATTGTAAATACATATGTTTAAATAAAATGGTTTACAAAATTACACAAATTTTCTCCATTCAATGATTTACCAGAAACAAATTCAGTTCAGAAGTTAACAACAAAAATTTTAAACCTATTTAATTTCTCAGCCAGCTCATCATATTCTGCTCAAAAGTTAAACACTTTTTTTCATAAAATGGCTTAAAATCGTTTTTTTCAAAATCCATTCTCATAATTTTGACTAAATATAGTTCATAAGTACTACAGATTTTTTTCCACAATCAATGTACGTTTTTTGGTAAGAAATTAAAATGAGTTAAACCAAACTGTAGGTGCAAAGAACATTTTGAAATAACACAAACAGCAAGCAGGAGTAATTAATTTAAAAACTGTTAAAGCATTTTGTTTTTATTTACAATGACTTTTGCATTCAGAAATACAACAGTGTCTCTAAATAGCCATTCATAAATTACCCGTTTTGTGGATAAAATGTATTTTTTTTTCAAAGCCTGAAAATTATTGATTACACTTTCCAAAACATAGTAGCTTATACTGGTGTTTTTTATTTAAAAAAATCAATGTTGTAGATACACTTTTGTTAAGGGAGGATATCCTATTTGAAATAAACAAAGTACCAGTGGGTCTTAGGGGTGCCTTCAACCTGAAGAGAAGAAGTACAGGAATTCTCCCCTGAGATTTCTTATACATCAAAACCTAAATTTAAAGGTGCATGATTAACAAACATTACAGCGTTGTTTAGATTTTTAAAAATATATTATGTAGGACCCAAATTTCCTTTTTCCCTTTTCCTTATTGATTTAAAAAAGAACTCATACATTTTAAAAAATATGTCTAAATGGAGTATAGAAATATTGGAAAAGTGCACACTTCATTGATAATAGTTTGTAATTAGACTAAATATTGCAAAATATAACCAGAAATATATTTCTACCTTATATAACACTTAGAGAGATTAAGAATGGTAGAACCCCTTCTATGCCTTGATCAAACACAAAAAAGGTAGGATAATCAGAGGATAGAAAAATTAGTGTTACTCCTATAGCATGCAAATAACATTCTAACAAAAAAACCATAAATTAGGTGCTTTTACATATATTTTTTATTTTGTTATTCCCTTCTAACAATTTATCCCTTACCAGGTTTAAAGAGAAGGATATATCCCCCTGATTGGGGTCCTGTACCTATACCACTGATAAAATTATCTAATAATATTTTTAAAGTCAAAATTTTAGGCAAGTTTTATATAAGGTAAAGTGTTGATCCATTCCAGTAATACAGTGGAACCTTGATAATCCTAACACTAATTGGGACTGGAGGTGATTCGATTAACCAAATCATTCGGATTATCAAACATAGACTAAATGTATTTAATGCTAATGACATCATTAATTGTACAGGAGTGTACTTCAATGGGGTTTAGAAATAATAATAGGCCTACAGAATAAAGTGCCACAAAATGAGAGAACATCCTTTTATTTAATTATTTGAGAGAACATGAGAACATTAAATCAAAATGAGAGAACATTAGAACATTATTTTGAAATAATGATTGGAAATGTTGTGGTGGAAATACAGGATTAGAAAAATGTTTTGAGAAGGGTAAAATCAGCAATTCCTATGCAACAGGTGATTAACTCAGAAACTCTGGTAGAAAGAAAAGAAATTACAAAAAAGCGAAAAGACATTTGAGAGTTATAAATGTGTCATGAGACTCTATATAAATAACTTTGATTTTTTTAATTTGCGTCACTAAATTTTATTTTTAAGGTTTTTTGCTTATGCCATTTCTATTGAATAACAAAAACAAATTATTGATTTCAGAACATTTTAAAATTATTCTTGCAAGGTTTATTCGTACAATATTTTATTTTAACAAAGCATATTCAGTCGTTTCTGAACAGCTATACCCCTGATGTTTAGCACAAAATTGTGTGCAACTGCAGCAAAAGTTATTTATGCCTAAATTGGTTTGGATTATCAATGTTATGCTCTAGTTAATTTTTGTATACTCTAATGGCACAATAACATTATACAATTATAATAAAATTACCTTAAATGCATAATTTTTTGCTCATATTATAAAAAATCAAAGAATTTTTTGTATAAATCAAAAGTTTATTTTAACTTGTAGGCGTTATTTCCTAATTTTAAAATTAAATATAGTGACAATATATTATTTTCGTAAATTTAAACTTGTAAACTGAAACTTTTTTAGCTTCACCATTTGAAAAATAAAAGGGTTATTATCAAGAAACAAACAAACAAAACAAAAGGGTGTTTATGAACTTATGAGCCCATTACTATAGATATATATGAAATAACCAAAATAAAAACTTACAATTGAGGAAACAGCAACCAGTCAAAACATTAAGGACACTTGGTTACAGGAAACTCCTGAACTGGAATCCCACAAATACAAATTAAATTAACAAAATGTAGTTTGAAGTAGTTCTGTTGAAAACACTGACTTCATTCATGACATAAGAATTGACAAATTGTAATAGAAATAAGTTAAGAATAAGTAAATATTATATTTCATCAACAAATTTGCATATTATATTTTTCTTAATACATATTTTTTTTAAATATCATGAAACACACACACACACACACACACACACACACACACACACACACTGGGGTAACAAAACTTGTCCAAGCTTGATTTTTTGCCAATATGGGATTTTCTTAAAATCCATTCTAATTATTTTGATCAAATATAGCCCATAACTACTATGGATTTTTTTCACAATCATTCTACTAGATTTATACTTTTTTTGTATGAGAAATTAAAATGAGTTAAAACCAAACTATAGGTGCAAAGCATATAAACAGTATGCAGGAATAATAAATTTAAAACTATACAAATCCTTGTGTTTGTTGTTTTTATTACAATGACCTTTGTATATATATATATATATATATATATATATATATATATACATATATATATATAGATAGATCCTGTTGGATCACGCAAAGCACTCCGACTCATGTCTTGTTCCTTCTAATCCTCCACACCTCCCTCATCCTGTCCCCATGGATCCTCTTCCGCTCCTCCGTCCACTTTACCCCTGATATATATATATATATACATATATTTATTTAAATGGAAATTCGCTAGCAATCAACGGACAAGTAGAAAGAGATCTAGTCTCTAAGACCGTACAAACAATAAACGATATGCAAAAACATCACACAAACTTCCTTACATTCAATTATTTCCACAAAATTTAGCTCAAAACATACAGGAAAAAACTAGAAAATCCTGCTAATTTTTCAAAATTGATTCACCAGATTTTATTCATAAAAAAATTATTATATTTCATCAGGCCAGTGTATTACAATTTTTAAATTTACAAATTGTGAGTTACTTGAAAAAATAAATTCTGTTACTTGATTATTCTAAGGCTCATTTAGAATTAAAAAGCAGAAAGGTTTTTAATTTTAAATTTTTTTATTTTTGTTTATTTACTCCTGAACCATAAATTTATTTTATTTAAAATTTGCTTATTGTGATCACATTGGGTATTGCATGTTTTGAACATAGTAAGTGGTGAATGTAGTAAGTGGCAATTAGGAACCATGATGCACAGTGCAGGCTGGAGTTCTTGGTGTTACATTCCACAACCCCGATTCTTAAAATACAAAAATTCCTTTGGGCTTTGTTTATAAAATTGTTTGATGAATTTAAAAAGTATTTTTTTATATAGTGAACTATATTATTGTAGTTGCTATTAGAATCAGTACAATAGTATATATACATATATTACATAAAATCTAGCCTACCAAGAATGTTACTATGCAGCCAACTCAATTATTTGTGATAATGGTCAAGACATATTGTCAATAAAAATTAAATAATGTAAAATCAAAATAATTTAAATTTTATTTATCAAACTTTTTGAAAATTTTAATTTTCTCTTAAAAATTTTAATTTATTTTTTTAAAAACACTGGACATTTTCAAACGGAGATAAAAAAGTACATAAATGAGGCTACACTAACTGTAACATATACATTCAAGTATTTAAATGCCATCATACTACTTACCCAGCCCAATTTCATTACATAGTATTAATTAATTTGTGCAGGGGGTGCAGACTAGCTGCACCTATTGAGAGGATTTAAATGTCCCTCGCATTACCCGAGTGTAACACACATTTACACATACAATACTACACTTACGACTTTAACACTTTACACACACACTTACATTTAGGGAGGTGATAATGTGTTTTTGCCTTAAAATAACAACAACAAAAAATGTAACATATACACACACAACATACACTGACTGTATGATCAGTAATCACTGCACATACTATAGTACATTCACGGTTATAGAAGATAAAGGGAGAAGCCATATCAGACAATGGTTTTCTTGGTTAAGACCGTGGTATTAGACACAATGTCGCCCTCTATATTTTATTTATTTCCCATCATTTTTTATGGTATTTGTGATTTTAGATGCATTTCAGATAACCCGGGCTTCAGTTGACATGAGTTCGATTAACCAAGGTTTTATTGTATATCGTATAAAAATTAGTGTGAAATCGCCAATCAACAAATTGATGTCTTATTAACTGATTATGTGACAGGAAAGGAAAAATAATGTTGCAAAGTAAAAAAGTGTGAAAGCCTTTATGTCTCTTATTCTACTGTATTTATCGCAAAACATACAGTCGCAAATATTCTCATGTAATCTGTACAAAATTACTAGTCAGCAATAAATACAAAGCAACTGTACTGTAGGAAGATGACTTGTTTGCTAGCGTAAGGATTTTATTAATGATTGGTGAATGGTATCGCTATCCTATATCACTAGGCTATCGGTGGTCCTAAATAAACTGTCATTTTGTATTTGTTCTTTGTTTACATACCCCATCTTTGCTAAATATAATGTATACAGCTTTATCTTGTTTCCCTACTTCACAAAAATGTGGTCAGTCACTGCAATTCTATTCAAATATAATTGCACAGAAAAATCCTTTTATTTTGCTGTATATAGGCTGCATTTAGACAGCATATCTAAAGAAATTTTGACCGTAGTATGCGGTGACACCTGCCGTATTATTCATAATAACTGCCATAAAAGTAATGTTAATTTATAAATGGAATCCGTTCTTTGTGATCTAATCAATATAAGTGAATCATCAGATTAACCAATGAATCTAAAAAATTACACCAAATTTCTACTTTAGACAGATGGCTCCCAAACTCAATTTTTTGAGTGTATAGCAGCAACTAACAATTTTTGTCTGAACATTTATGAAAAACATTTTATCAAAATCATAAAAACCTTTTGAGACATTTTATTTTTTAACAATTTTGTTGACTAAAAACGGGCTTCAAAATACTTCTATGAAAAATTAAAAGAATGGCTCCCAAGGTAAAAAAATATGGGCAAACCAAATCTACATACTAGTTTAGTATCCAGCAATGTGCAAGATACATAGACTGAAAAACGCCTACATAAAACACATTCTTTTTTTTTTACTCAGGGGTTTTTAAAATGGATAGATCTATCAAAATCTGAAAAACCACCAAACTTTTGTATACTTCAAATAGTAAGAAAGTAAACATTACTTAATTTAAAATAATTCAGGAAAAAGTTAATTCTTCTTAAATTTAATAATGCACATACAATAATACTAACCCATTTTAACCTGACCTCGCCTGCACGTAGCTCCCAGCAGATCTACTTAGTCACCTTTAACAATGTCTCTGACGTTTCTATGCAATTAGAAGTGAAGCAGGGACCAATGCACTCCAATGTAGAGCTGTTTCTGTAACAACTTCACTTAGGATACATAAATAAGCTTAATTAAGTGTAATTTCTCATCAAGATTAATGCAAAAAGAAACAAATTATCACACAGTTTTAAATAAGTGTGCTATACAGTTTTAAATAACATATATAAGTTTGCGAAGTATTATAACTACACAAAAAATCCATACACATTATAATATGTATGTTAGAGTATGAATTGACACTAATAGAACCTGAACTAACCTGTTTTTGTAGTCATTTTAAATTCACTGTCTTGTTCATTCTTCAATTTAAAACCAAAATCAAAAATCTTCTTTTTCTTCATTGGAAAAATATTTAAGCATAACCGAACATATTAAACAAAAACAGAACTTAAAACTAAAAGAGCCCATGCGTGGTAACAATAGCTTGAAATATATCAAGCAGTTACATTACAAATCTGAAACAGAAAAACATCCTAACAGAGTCTAACGCGACTCTTAACGCGGGACTATAATTTCACCCCCCAAGTCTAACGTCAACCTCTAATAAGTGTTGAGGAATTACGACAGTGCAAAAAGTGTAAACACAGTGGTAGTGTAAGTGTGTGTAGTGCGATGAACCCAGCAGGAAACCAAGCGTCCCCTGGGCCAGAGTATGGGTGGCCTGAAAGAGATACATTGATTAGTCAAACCTAACCTAGGCAAAGTACTACCTTATCCCTAAATTTCAGCAAAAATAGTGGAACTTATTAAAAATGTAAAGTCTAAGCAAAATATTAAAAACAAAACTTTTAAAACTTAAAAAAAACAAAAAAACCTAGCATTTATAAAAGTGCTGTGTGTGGGTGTGTGTACATCATTTAATAAATCTTCTAAGAAACATCTTGTGCAATTGGCTAAAAAAGAAAATAACCTGAAAAAGATACCTGCAGTAGAACAAAGTACACATACAACAATTAATTTTAAAATAATTAAAAATAATATAAACTCTGATTAAAAAAATCATAATAAATACTATTCCCTAACAAAAATATAATACTTCCTTTTATATAATGTCAGTAATAAAAAGAGTTTAAAATTTACATGAATTCTGATCCAGAACCCACAATAAATATTATTCCTAACCAAATACATAACAGGTCTTCTTATTTGTATGTAACACCCCTATTAATATAAATTTAAGTGAATTCTGATCCAGAACCCACAATAAATATTAATCCTAACAAAATATATAACAGCTCTTCTTATTTGTATGTACCACCCCTATTAATTAAAGTTTAAGTGAATTCTGATTCAGAACCCACAATAAATATTATTCCTAACAAAATATATAACAGCTCTTCTTATTTGTATGCATCACCCCTATTAATAAAAGTTTAAGTGAATTCTGATCCAGAACCCACAATAAATTTTATTCCTAACAAAATATGTAACAGCTCTTCTTATTTGTATGTACCACCCCTAATCATAAAAGTTTAAGTTAATTCTGATCCAGAACCCACAATAAATATTATTCCTAACAAAATATACAACAGCTCTTCTTATTTGTATGTACCACCCCTATTAATAACAGTTTAAGTGAATTCTGATCCAGAACACACAATAAATATTATTCCTAACAAAATATATAACAGCTCTTCTTATTTGTATGTATCACCTCAATTAATAAAAGTTTAAGTGAATTCTGATTCAGAACCCACCATAAATATTATTCCTAACAAAATATATAACAGCTCTTCTTATTTGTATGTACCACCCCTAATAATAAAAGTTTAAGTGAATTCTGATCCAGAACCCACCATAAATATTATTCCTAACAAAATATATAACAGCTCTTCTTATTTGTATGTAACACCCCTATTAATATAAGTTTAAGTGAATTCTGATCCAGAAATAAATATTATTCCTAATATAATACATAAAATCTCTTCTTATATATGTTGCCTCATGATAACAGTGCAAACTGCAAATGAATTCTGATAAAAAAACCTGACATGAAAATGCTATTCTTATAAAATTATACAAACCACATACCTTACATATTTCTTCCTGTGACTGAGGTGATTGATGTCTTGATACTCAGACACAAAACATGTGTCTTGAAAAAAGCTGAAAGTGCATTTTGTTTTTATTTGAAATATTAACTTCTTAGGTATTTTAATTTTACTGTATTATTAATTCCACTAAGTTTGCCGAACTAATTACTAATAACATGTCAGGTAATTCTGCAGGGAAACAATTAACACATAGTAACATCTACTAAAAAAACAAAACAAAATGCAATATTTGAATAATTGGTTTTTATTATAAAAGTTTTAAATTAAATTAAAATTTATAATCAAGGAAATAATATTATTATATTTAAAGGTTTCTTTTTACTATTTTGCTTCAAAAAATTAGTTATACATAAAATATTAAAATTGTTGTTAATTTAAAAATTGATATTATACATTATATTTATAATGCTACTTTAAAAAATATTTTATATTTTTAAAACAGAATTTAAAATATATTATTATTATGGAGCAGTAAAGACTTGTTTAATACAAAATTCTACAGGTTATAAATGTTAAAAGTAAATCATAAGAAAAAATGTTATGACATTTCTGCAAAGTAAATGCAAAAACAAATATGTATTAAGAAAACATTTAATTAGTTATTGAAAGGAAAAATAAAAAAGGTGCAAAATCATGTTTAAAACACTTCCTAGCCAAGCCTATAGACAACATTAATTGGAAACAACAACTAAACCACCTAAACCAAAGGAAAATCAGCCAAAAATATCTTCACAGCTTCCAGGTCTTCTCGCAGCATAACCAAAGCTGAACTCCCTAACAACAATGAAACTATTAGATCCTTAATAACCTACAAATAAAGAACCTGAAAGAATCAAAGCAACCTCTACAAAAGCACTATAAAACTCAAAACCATAATAAAGCACCTCTGTAACAGCAGTCATATATAACTTCAGACAGCAAATATAAAAAATGTGTTTGTAACATTGATCTTTACACTACATTTTCCATTTTGACCTTTCCAAACTAATATTATTATTAGAAGACTAAATTAAAAACTAATACTTTTTTAAATATTGATCAAATATTAAATTTTTATGTAAACATATATATTTTTGTCTAAATCAAAGTCAATTAAACGGAATTATTAATTTTGTAATTGAGAAAATGTTTATTAGGCTATGTATTCCTAAATACAGTAATATAATATTTTTAAACAGTGTATAATCATTGTTCCCTAATTAATTAATTTTAATTTATTAAACACATTTAAGCATGACATATTTTACTTTTTTTTACTGGGCTCTAAGCACTTAAAAATATAAAATTTAAAAAAATTAACGACCAATTAGATTCTTCATGAAAAAAATTCAAATTCAAACATTTAATAAAAGTTTTTTGTAATGAAATAGAAGTTTAAAAGAAAGTAATAGTGCAAATACATTAAAAAAACAGGTAGAATGGAGGAAACAACCGATTAATGTAGCATCAAATCGATGGAAACACTGGCCACGATTACGTTATTCATGAATTATTCGAAACCGATTACAGTTAGTTATCGATTACAGTTAGTAAACTTCCATTTCATTACATTTCAGGGAATTCCATCAGACCTTTGTAAAAATTATTAAGGGAAACAGAGAAGAGGTGGTAACTTAATTTTACGTTAACCTAGGGGTCACACATTTATTAAAGGGTGGGCTTCTCCGGACCTGAAAAGTACACAGAGAAATGAGGCCTAATAAGGCCAATAGAAAAGCCTCCTCTCCTCTGTGAAGCAGGGCTAAAAAAAAAAAAAAAAAAAAAACATGATGGACGCAAATTTAGCTGACATGTTGTGTATGCTACCCACTTACCTCAAGTCCAAAGCTCTGGGCTTGAGAATACCACAAACCTGAAATAGAATAAATTATTTAATTTATTAACAATGATTTTGTAAAAGCTCCACTCTCCCAGTAAAGCCTGCAAAAAATAAACAATACAGAATAATAATACTTAAACAGCTAGTTTTAAACTCACTGAATAAGATAATTGATCTAGAAGTGTCACGTATTGTAGTTAACTTATGAATAAACTGATTAGAAGATTTAAGAGCTTTTCAAAATTGGTTTTATGAATAAATTTTACTATAACTATAAATAATAATAGTAATAATTTTGAATAACCTGACTATAGCAGCTAATAATATAAAATTTGGTATAAGAAGATCATGAATCAAAGAGTAAACAAATGTATTTTTGTAAATAAGTTTGATTATGTGGGGACCAAAAATAGGGCTGATCAAAAACGTTAAGGAGTAATTGGCACCTGGGCAAAGATTTGGGCTGGCACTTCCTCCCCTCCCAAAGCAATCATTAATAACTATGGTATGAAAAAATATGCAAATTAAATCATTTCAGAAATTTTTATTACTAAACTTCAATCGTTAAGTCACCCAAGCCTCTGCAGTTCATAAATTATACGCAGAACGTGACCAGTACTGCTTTTCAGGATCCAAAACTTAAAAACATAAAATTGTATAGTTGTCAGTAAAAACAAAACAAATTTTTTAATTAGTAGAGTCAAAGAGTAGGAAAACAATTTGAAAATAGCACTCAACCATTTTCTCTTTCTTCAACATTGACACATCTATAGCCTAAACTACTGAACAGATATTGAACAATGATGACTTGTTTTATTTGTTGTGGTGTTACGATATGCCTTTTACAAAAACTCAGAAAATACATTTTTCAATGTTTTCATTTGAAAAGGAAGAACACTTGATAATTTAAACATTTACGCTCCTACAACCTGAAGTACCTTAACTAATTTTGATTAATGATGACTTTTATTATGTGCCTTCTGCGTTAAAGTTTTTAAAATGCATGAAAAAGTAAAAAAATATTACGTTCGAGTGTTATGAATGTAAAGTGTATAATCTGAGTGAAGTTTTTTTAATTTGTATTCAAAGTTTTTTTCAAATGATCTTTTTTTTCAATGAAAAATAAACGTAAATTATTAATATCAGAACATTTTAAAATCATTTTTACTACTTCTAGTTGTATAATGCTTCATTTTAAAACAGAATATTCAGGCTCTTTAAAACGGCTATAGCCTACCCTGAGCAAAATTGTCCACTACTATTATAATAGTATTATATTAATATATTATGACAATAATGATAATATATTATTATTTAAAAGTCTTGGCAGGGAATATTTTACCACTTGAGGTTTTCATTTAGATTTTTAATTATATAAATATTTAATGTTTATTTTTATTATAATGGTTTAATTTTATTTTGATTATAATGTTTAATTTTATTATAATGGTAAGTGGTTTTTAAACTGTGGTTACATTTATATATTTTATTTTAATTTACTTATTTTATTTATTAAACCACAATAAAAATTTCCCAATAATTGTAGAAGCCTATCAGTATATTTATTATATTCATAATTATGACTTGTAAAATCTTAGAAATAAAATTATAAAATTTGATTAAAATTTTTCATAAGACAAAAAACTCCTTAAAATTTTAAATATAAACTTTTACTTCAAACTTTCATTGAACAAAACAGAAAATAAAACTATATAGTTTTTGTTTTGGTTAACACTTTTTTTTAAATAAATATTTATAAAATCCTACTAAATTTACTTCATGTAGTTAAATAATAAATTGACATAAATATCCCAATTGTATTTTAATCCTTATAAACAAAAATTAACTTGAATTATTTTCCAACATTAATAATTGATCTTTACTAATGCTAATTTCATTGGCTAATTTTAAGCGCCTTTTTTACTAACCAAGTCTGAGTTAAAATGTAATTTATAAAAGTTTTATTCACAAAAAATAAAGAAAACAACTCACCAATAATTATAGTAAACATATTTGAATGTGATGAATAACATATTATTGTCGTTTAAACACCAAAACTATGAATTCTGTATAATTTTACCGGGTTCATATTTACCTTATTATGGAAGTTGGCTAGCCTAATGTAGGAGCTGAGAGACTTGGGACTTGGTTCTTCACACACAATAAAGAACTCAAATTTTGGTACAAACCTTATAATCCCTACAAGTTGACACCGTAAGGTAGCTAAGGACATATGATTTATACAAAATTTTCGGAAGTTCCACGATAATCGCCTAAATTTCTTTAAGAAACATCACTTTCACTAACACACACTTTCGTCTTTCTCTAAAATTTGCAAAAGCGGGATGTCTTGTAAGATTAGAAGACCGGGAAAACAGTGTTGTCAGAATTACTTCAAATTTTTATTTGTACCATAGATAAAAATAATTACATATAAACATAATATATGTATTAACAATATTATTTTTTTATGTTTTTATTTAAATAGTTCTTTAAGAAATTTTATAATTAATTTTTCCAACACAAAAAATTAAAACACTATAAAAATTGTTCCTTAATTTTCTTCATAAACTTTTGTACACGAATTAAACACTATTAGAAACAAGTTCAAAAATTAATAGTATCGTGTTTTTTTTTAATTATGTGTATACTTTATCCTACGTTTTACAATATTGTAATATCTACGAATACGATACATTCAGATATACAATATATGAATATATATATATATATATATATATATATATATATATATATATATAAACTTATTTTCTAAAGTAAAAAAACCAACAAAAAAATCTGAAATCTGATTGGTCGATTCTTTAATCAGTTTAACAAGAGGAAATGTTGCAACAAGGCTTGATGCAATGCAATGATTTTAAGATTAAAGAAAATATTGTAGTGTATATTGTAATAAGATTAAAGAAAATATTAAAGAAAAATATTCCGCTTTACAGTTAAGTACAACGTAAAAATTTTATTATAATGGTAAGTGGTTTTTAAACTGTTTAAAAAGAAATTTTTTGATTACCTAACCTATAAGTCGATTCTGTATTTCAGAACAATTTGCAAACAAACGTGTGGAATACATTAAAAATATAATTTCGTAGGCGTAACAGAATTAACCTATATTGTGGATCCAACTATCGATAACCACCAATCGGAAATTATAAAATACATAATTCCGCTAAAATCTATAATTTTAATATTAATTTATGTGCGTATAAATAGATAGTTTATTAAATGCTTTCGTATGTTTATAAACACTAGATTCTCATTTTGTGTGTGTAGTTTAAATTAATTACTAGTTCAATCAAGTGTTCATAGAGTGTTCTTGCTACTTCAATTAACGTTAAACACAACAGCTGTTTTTTACATTGCCGAATTTTAAAATAGTTTTGTTCGCACTTCAAAAGGTTTAAATTGTTTGAAAATGTAACACGTTTTATTATGTCTGGTATACATTTTAAATCTACAACTAAGTAAAATAAGAAGCATACTTTCTAAACAAGCAAGAAGTGTGTTTTGAAACATCGTTTAGGATCTATTTTATGTGGTTGAAATATTTTCAGTGTAATATTACTGTATTAATTCTTTGATTTAACAAATTTGTAAAAAACAACGTTTTGAATTAGTGGCACTTTATGTTGATTAGGTTAAATTTGTAGTTTTATAAATTAACTATAATTAATTTTAACTGTTGTACTTACAGATGTATTGAGACACTGTTTTATTTTACTCACTATCTGTTGTTAAACACACTTACACAACCACATAACACATTAACAACACAAAACACACAACACATTTACAAACCAAACGTCCAAACCAAGATGTGTGAAACACCCAATAAACCAATGAGACATGACACAATTGACAAGTTTGCTAAATGTCCAGTGCTGTAGCTTACTGAAGTGGTAAGTAACATAACCTTGACATAGACGAGGGGGATAACTTCCTATTACCCCTACCCCTTTACAATACCCCTACAGTGTTGTTGTTTTTACTACTACTACTTAAAATTGTACCTAAATTTAAAACAGACGGCTTGTATCCGAGGTACTAACTTAACATTGAAATTTGTTAACATTGAAATAGTGTTGTTTTTTTCAACTATGGTTACTCCATTTACCGCTATAAATATCCTACGTGCAATTCTGATCCGATTTTATTCAAATGTGGTTCAAAAATCGATTTTGGAAATAGCTTGACGAAATTACCCAGCAAAATCCTTCATTTTGACAAATATTCTAATTTTTTAAAAAACCGTAGCTTTTCTACCTTACACTTTTTTTTTTTAGAATACGATTTCACCGCCGTATGTTAACAGTTTAAATTTTCAAAATCCGTTGAAATTTTAAAAAATGAATTTGACGGCGGAAGTTTAGAGTGCTAAGTTGTGCAGAGACATTAATGCTTGATTATGTAGGTAAAATCAGATTTTTTCAAATGATTACCATCACGTTAGCGAGACAGTTGCGTGCCGCGATATTTTTATATCAGGTCTATAAGTAATATTTATTGTACTATTTGCTTGGTTAGTATAACATACATATCGCTTTCCTACAAGAAAAAGACCGTACAGACAGGCGTCATGGCATAACGCTGCGTTGCAGTCTCTGTCAATATCACAAGTTTGTTTTTTCGTGTCTAGCTATTCAAGCGACCAAACAGGAAACGACAGTCTGCAGTATTCTGTCATTGTAATCGCTCTCGCAAAGGAACTTACAGCAGTGTCTATTTCCTGTTCACTCTAACGTTTTTATATGTTTGTATTCTTATTCAGTCCATTAACAGACAAATAATTATATTTTACACTATTTCATCACAAGCTTACTGTATTGTATGTCCGGGTCAAATTTTAAAACCTACATTAAACTCATTTTCCGACTACCTGGAGCTCTCAAATTTTACAAACGTTCATATACCCGATGACAATACAATTTTCAGTCATAAATATTATACAATCTAACGTAAATGTGGATCGAGTCTTACAATCTATTTTTTTTTTTTTTTTTTTTTTTTTAATTTTAAGGCGAAAAGCAACATTGAGGCTATTATCGCCTCTCTAAATGTAAGTGTGAGAGTAAAGTATTAAAGTCGTAAGTTTAATGTTGTAAGTGTGTGGTGTGTGTTAGACTCGGGTACCGCGAGCAACGTCTAAATCCTCTCAAAGGTACAGCTAGTCTGCACTGCGGGGTCTTACAACCTAAACTCACTTCTCAACAACTTAAGCTCTGAAACTTAATTAATGCCACAGCCTAATTGATATACACAAGCTTAGTATTTATAATTATTAATATAGTCTACTGAATACTTTTTAATAAAAAAAAACTTTCGAAAATTGAAGGCTATAAAGTAGAAAAGAAATGCGGCATTCGGGGAATGTGCTACTTTTATCAGCAGAAATTAAATAACTAATCTTATTGTTAAGCTTACATTTTACACAACTGATATTAAACAAAATTAACACATCATATATAAATACAAAACATCAATCTTGTACATTATATTTGAGCAACTGTTAATGCTCTAATAGGGCATGTAGTATAATGACGTTTGTTAGTAATTTTAATATTTATTAATAAACTTATTTATATACAATGTGTTTAACTGTACAATGTTTTTTAATTCAAAACGAATTAACATTTATCATGGACTGTTTACTACTTCTTGTTTGTTACGTGATTTTTTTGCTTAAAAATTAAAAAGTGACAACGGAGCTAGTATTGCTTATAGTTTTTTTTTGTGTTTAACGTCCGACTATTGTGCACACTTGGGCTAATGCAGAAGATGGCTCATAGTGCTGAATGGTCTTTAATTAATAAAAATTAATTCAATTGAAATTAAAACTTTACTCATAACGATAATCTCATCCCAATTAGGTTTGCCAAATCATCTACTTTAATTTGTTACATGTTTATAAAAAAAATAAATAATGCAAAATATTCATGTAAAAAATGATTTTCAGTTTTAATGCAACATATTCATTTATAATAATGCAATACTTATAGAGAGGAAAAAAGGAATGTATGTATACAAATAATAATAAAATGTATAGTTGCTAGTGATGATTTGATAAATAATTAATTTCAATTATAAAAATGACAATGTACTTTTTGTTTGGGCTAACAAAAATTTAATTATTTGTTTAATAACAGGTCAAAACAAATTGTTTGTTAAAAAAAAAGAATGTCTATATCGTATATATATACGATTACTGAAAATGAATACTTGCCAATGATGATTTGATCTCATATCATTCATAGGCAGTACATAACAAAATATTTTAGTAAGGTTATATTCACATATTAACCACAACTTTTATGCAAAAACAAAAATTTAGTTGTTCAAAAAAATGTGTAACTAAATTGTGAAATATTTAAGGGATGTGTGTTATTAATGTTAAATCAAAAAGTGCCTGTATAAAAAAAAAGATATAATTTAATATTCATACTAGCCATATATAATCTTTTGAAAAAAGAAAAGTAAATTGATTTCATTTCCTTCATAGAAATATAATATGGATGTTAATACCATTTTTGTTGTCTAAATAAATTTCTTTATTAAAATTTAATAAATAATTTTTAAGAAATAAAAAAGATTGTGATAGATCTTTAAATTGCATAAAGTTGCAAAAAAAGTGTGTAATATCTGTGTGTGTGTGTGTGTGTGTGTGTGTGTGTGTGTGTGTGTGTGTGTGTGTGAGAGAGAGAGAGAGAGAGAGAGAGAGAGAGAGATCACCCGTCTGCTAAACACGAATTTCAATTATAATGTAGTGGTGGGTAAGAAAACATCAAACTGTTAAAACAAACTGTTTTTCTATATACGAAAAACAACCTGCTTTTCCAAACGGAAACAAGCAGTTTGAATTGGACTGGATCGTGATTTGTTAAAAAAGGATCAGCAGTTTGGACTTCCCCACCTACGTTCTATTCGAACGTTGCCGCAAGCACTAAAACTTTTTTCCTGCTATTTTTCTACTAACTGTTTGTTCCAAACTATTGGAAACTATTTTTCCAAACAGTTGTTTTTTTTCAACAAACAGTTCGTTGATATTTTGTAAAAATAGCAGAAGTGCCCATCCCTAGAATTTAGTGTATTCTTGTATTCCCACTAATCACAGACTAAGATCAATTGATCACAGATAACTAGAAGCTGAGGTTCACAAGAAATATTATCTGTGAATTTTGAGTTTTGAATTTACTTTTTTTTGTGCTTTGATGTTTGATAAGTGAAAAGGCTAAAAAGTTGAATTTAATTAATTCTTCATTTGGTTATAAAACTTTTATTGAAGTTATAGTAATATTAATGTGAATATATGTATATATAAAGATCCTTAGAAACAACTGCATAGTTTACAATATTCATAATAAACATACTTTTACTTACTGTACTTGAAAATATAGATTCTCAAAGGTGAGGTTACCTTTGGGACAGTCTAAACCTAAACCTAGGGTAAATAAAAAAAAATTAGTGTTTATTATTTTGGACTACTAAACTAAATTTGTGATAATTGTTTACTGTTTGTGAGTCATGTGCAGCTTTTTTGTACTGATATATGTTATTTTTTCTTCCTAACAATAAGAGTTACTTTGTATAAAATGCGGAAAAACAAGAAAAGGCATAAAACTGATAAGTATTACTTTTCATTTGTTTTGACAGTATTTATGCAGTGTATCCTGTTCTGCATTTTTTGATATTTTATTTACTAAAATGCTTTATTACATGCCCAAAAGCAATAATCCAAAATATAAAAGCGCAGAAATCATGAGAAGTACAATACAAATCAAAAATAAAAGTGAACAACATAACCTCAAAATTGCTACCGCGCGAAAGTCGCTAACGCGTTGTAGATTGGTAAGACGATAAAAATATATCTAAAACAGGTTTTGTGTGATGAAAAACTTTATTTTTTTTTAAACATAAAAACCCCATAACTGAACTGACACGATTGTTAGGCCTATCACAGTAATGCATGAATATAAGTGACTGTTGGAAGGCTTACAATTGCCTTTCTGACAACGGCTATGTCCATCTCACAGTCAACCACTCGGTTAATATTGTTCATTACCAGATAGGTGCACATACGAATACGATTGAAAGATGAATACTTAATCTGTATCAGTTAGGTTCACCACGCAAGTACTGTGTCAGTTAGGTTATTGAGTATTCTTTATCTTTTTTTAAAAAAAAAGGTTTTCTTCAAGCATCACCATGTTAGGGCTAACAACTGTATCAGTTAGGTTATGGGGTTTTCTTGTTTAAAAAAAAAAGAAAGTTTGTTATCATGCAAAACTCATTTTAGATGTATTTTTATCGTTTTACTTATCTATAATGTGTGTTTTGTTTTGGAGTTTAACGTCTGACTATATACAACGTACACGAACAATATACAACGATTAACGTAAGAAGTTGAACAGTGTTATAGCACCACTTTATATATATATATATATTTATATATATTTATATATATTTATATATATTTATATATATATATATATATATATATATATATATATATATATATTTAACGTCTGACTATTGTGCACACTTGGGCTAATGCAGACAGTGGGGATGATTTATAGCGTATGAAAATGCCAAGCCCTCGGAATCGAACCCGGTCCTCGGGTGAAAGCCTAGTACGCTATCCACTAGACCACCGAGGCGGCTGATCTATGAAAAACTATTTAACTGTTTTCATAATGAAAAACATGTTAGCGACTTTCGCACGGTAGCAATTTTGAGGTTATGTTGGTCACTTTTATTTTTGATTTTTATAGTACTTCTCTTGGTTTCCGCGCTTTTATATTTTGGATTATTGCTTTTGGGCATGTACGAAAGCGTTTCAGTAAAAAAAATTTTGAAAAAGGCAGAACAAGCTACCCTGCATTTTTACCATTTTGACAATTTCTGTGTTATTACAATATGCTCAATAATAACAATAATACAAAATATAAAAGTTTGGAAGTTATAGTAAGTTTAAAAAAATCGAAAAGAAAACCGACTCGCAAAACCTAAAAATTACTACTTTGCAAAAGTAGCTAACATGTTTTTCATTATGAAAACAGTTAATTAAATTGCTTGTAATTAATAATAAATAGAATAGAAACTTAACACAAAATGTAATTTAGATTAATTAAAAGCTTGTAATTAATAATGGCCTTGGTGTATAAATCTGGCATGCTGAATTTAATGTAAATGGCAGTGTCGTCACAATATAGAAATTTGTACACAAGGGAGGGGCTAACCAGGTGGAGTGTGAAGAAGATCTCCAGCAAAGAGAAGGGGTCTTAAAATTTGGTAATTTAAAGATACAAAAATGTAAATGCATATAAATGCAAGTTAAGTCTTTTTTGTCCATATTATAGTTGATTAAAACTTCTAGAACTCTACAAAAGTTCATGTTTTTATGTTCTTTCTTTAATTTCAACAGGTTAGGTCAAAAATCCAGTGCTGAAGTATTTAGCCATGTAATGTCATTCAGTAGGCCTAAAAAAGATTGTAAAACATTCCCTATCAATAAAATTTTAGGCAACTAACCTTTATGTTGGCATATTTGAGTAGAAGAAAAAATAATATATATTTATTTTTGTCTGCTATCATCACTAACTTTAAAATTTTAATTGACTATTTAATTTTTAAGCAATATGAAGTTGGGCTTATTGGATGAAGACAAAGAGCTGCAAAATGAAAGCGACCAATTACAGATGTGGAAAAAAGAATTAGAAGATACAGTGTCAGAACTTCGGGAACAATGTTTTAAATTGTCAAAAGAGTTAGAGCAGAATAAAATATGGAGATATAATGTAGAAGAACGAATTGGTTTATTATATAAGCTGAATATCCAGCGAGGACAACTTATTCCAACACTTGGTTTGTAGAATTTTTTTCACTTATGAAACACTTATATTTGTTTCGTATATAAACTTATATATGTACCAAAAAATATGTAGAGTACTGTAGTCTAATAGATCTTTTAGATTTTAAATGAAACATTCATTATCATAATTAAATTCGCTGAAATATTATATGCATTTAGGAAATGTGTTATCACAAAAACTAACTCATATCATGGTAAACATTGTATGAACTCTACCTTTTTGTTAGTACACGTCTCCATCGACGCTAGGCTGTTCATTGTAATGTACTAATTAGAATGTTTTTTTTTAGAAAACAAAATCTTTGGCCAACTAAACTTATATAGTTTTATGTAGAATGAAGTTCTGTATATTGTTTAATTGACTGATTAAAATGATTTTATTATATATAAACCATTATTTCAGATAATTTAAGCATCATTCTATTGCCTATAACTTCCTAATACTGAGACAAAACTCAATTTTATTACTTTCAACATCAAAACCATTTAAAAAATGTAATGTTTATGATAATACATGGATAGCATTTTCATATTCATAATAAACTCATGAGGTATTGTTACGTGAAACTCATTTTTTGTTGCATTTGTTTAAAAGAACAAAGCTACACTAGTTATAAAGAATACTACACTAGTTATAAGAAATAAAATGGTTAATTTGATAATTGATAATTTGTTTTGTTACAAAGAGTGTAGAGGTAATTATTGGAAGTGATAACAAGTATAAAATGTAATTTCCATAAAAAACATTTTTTTTAATTGTTTGCAGAGATTAATTATGAAACTATTTGTGGAGAAATTGAAGAAAGTAAACATAATACTTCTTCAGATAAGACACCTGTGAAAGATGCAACTTCTGAAACTGCATATGTCTTTGGATCTAATGAAAACTCACCTCAGTTAGAGTTTAAATTTTCTAAAGATATACCAGATATAAAATTTGAAATGCATAAAAAAGCAGAAAAAGAATGCAAGACATTTATAATTAAAAAACATTGGCAAAAGAGTGCTTCTAATAAAAAAGGAACGAGAAATGGTATTTCCAAAAAAGGAGGAGGTGAGGTGTATTTCATGATATAAAATGTTTATAATGAAATTGCAGATTTTATTATTAAAATTAAATGACCAAGTGAAGCGAGGTTTTTGTTTGAACTTGACAATTACACATTTGGTTTGTGTGTTTGTACTCAGTTTTGGCCAAGCACATGGACCAATTGTTCTGAAATTCGGTATGAAGATATCTTGTATAAAGCTCGAATGACATATGTATGAGATTAATTCCCATTCATTTCCATTTTAAGATGACAGTCTCTGATTTACAATGACAAGTGTACACAATTTTTGACAAAAACATTGACTGATTGTTAAGTTCGAAGGTTCCTTGTATAAAACTCGAATGACAAAAAAAAAATTTTGTTCACTTCTGTTTGAAGACGTCTCTGATTAGATGAAAAGGAGTGTAGTTGCTTTCTATTTCCTATAACATTGCCTGAACGGCAAAACCTATCATAGTTATTCATGGAAAAGGAGCATAAAGTTTCTAATGAAGTTAGAATATTTTTCCACTTAAATTGGCAGGAAAGTTTACGAGTGCATTAGAGTACTGTTGTGGAGCGATGAACAGGCAATTAATTAATAATATTCTGTGAGATTTGCTGTTCTTTGAACTACTAGTATAATATTTATTTAAATTTATGTGCTTTAAAAGATTATTATTACTACCTTGGATTTCTGCAGTTAAGTAAAATAGCATGTTTTGTTAGATAGGCTTATGAACTTTATTATCAGATCTTGTTAAGTTCATTGTCATGGTGCACAATATGCTGTGCAAACATAGTAAAAGGAAGTGGTCAGTATTTCCTCCTTTAGGATCTTTAAAATAATTCAGGAATATTATGGCCAGTTTTCAAAGTGTGTGCCACTTAAAAACGCATGTAGTGCAATTAATTATTATCTGAACTTAAGAAACATATGTATATATAAATTACTTTGAAAATTAATGTAGCCTACATCTATTCATTAGAACTGTAAGAACTGTATATAGGTTATTTTGGGAAACTTTTTTAAGTATTTTAGAGGATTACTTTTGGGATTGAAGTAAAAACAGAAGGAACATTTATTTTTTTATAAACAAGGTTAGTTGATGTCTGCCATTGTATGTTTTGTACAAAAAAACTTATTTATTTTTTTTTAAAGTTACTACTAAATCAAATCAACATAGCTTTCATATAAGACTTTTTTATCAATGTATCAAAAACCATGACTTTCTTTGTTGTTTTTTTTCCAAAATGGAAAACTGAGTTTAAAAATAATTTAAAAACATATGCGTTGCAGAGAGTATGTTTTTGGGTTTTGTTCATAGCTCAGTTGTCCTTTGAGCAACTGTAGAAGCATTCAAAAAAATGTTATTAAAAAGAAAAATGTTTTTCTCTTATAAATTTATTATAAGTACAAAAATGTATATTAAAATGTAATAAATATTAAAAGTGACCTTCGAAACAAAACAAAACACTATAACTAGATACAACACAACTTATTTATATCAGGAAATTGCAGCTGATAGTAAGTTCTATCACGAGCATTGATAATTGAAATTTAGGAGTTTTACTACATTTTCTGAAAGAATAAAATATTCAATACTACAGAGTGTAGTATGTTATTGTTATTGATCGCTTAAAGTGTGGGGGTAATAAATTTCTGTTATCTGTCTGTTCCGTCGACCATCACCCAAACGGTTTTGAGAATGACAGTTAAATGAAATTCACTGTATTAACAATTCAGTATCACTAATAGAGATTTTTTATTTGTAAATTCAGTGATAAGATTTTGAACAATAAAGTATTATCTCAGCTGCTATGAATAACAATACGATAGTTTGATTTTTAAAATAATATATTATTGTTTAAGAATACACCAGTTCTTCTGGAAAGGTTGATTGCGAGAATCCAGATTTTTCGTGTAAAAAATGGAAGGAAACAGGAGGGACTTCAAGAAATTGTTTTAAAAATCTGTTGAAAGATATTCGGAGCAATGGTAAGAAATACAATTTGCAGCAATATTAAGGTATTTTAAATTTGTTTGAATTACCACAGTATTATTTCTATAACCTTTTCAGTGGAAGGTTATGAACAATAAGCCATTTAAAGTGTTTACAATGTTAAATTTGTTTGTTTTAATACTACATATTTGTATCACATTATTTATTAATACTGTATAAGATATTAGAAAACATCAGTGTGCTACTTTAAATAATATTAATATAGGCCTGCACATTAATTATCATCATCATCATACGGTCTGTAGCATCATATGCCTTCCGATTCCCAAGTGCCATTCCTCCCAATCATTCCAGAGACCTTCTTCTAGTTCTCTTCCTTTCAGTTCCTCATCAATACAATTGTGCCAGCTCTTTCAAGTTCTACCCTGCTTCTTTCTTCCTTTAGGATTCCATTTTAAAATCTGTTTTGGTATTCTGGCCTCTGGCATCCTTTAAACATGGCCGAACCATACCATCCATGATGTTTTCTATTATAGAGCGGTTAACACTCATGATTTCTCTAATCCTGATGTTTGCAATTCTTTCCTTTCTCGACCTACCAGCTGACCTGCAAAAATCCATTTCCGTAGCTGTTAAAGCTTTTATAGCTTGCTCTTTTATAGGCCAGACTTCCGAGGAGTATATTATTATGTTTTTTACAGTGGCATGATAAATTCGTTTTCATTCTCTTATGAAATACTTCTGTTCCATAGAATACTGTTAAGCATAGCAATAGCTTTCCTACCCAATATATTGCGCTCCTGGTTTGCCTCATCATATTCCGTTCCATGAAATTTTAACTCCCAGATAGTTACACTCATCACACTTCCTTATATTTTGACCGTTGTCTGTTATCGAGTCCTGATGTTTTCCTTCAATGCACAAATTATTGTTATAAAAAAACACAATTCAACAATAATGGTTGTCAGGTATAACATACATTTTTGCAGAAAAAGTAGACCCAAATTGTATTACATACAGAGAAAAATTCTATAGATAAGCTTGTAGTGTCATGTGGGCTAAACCAGAATGCTTTGGCAGTGTGCTTACTACATTATATTTGTTTATCTTTTGGGGACTTGGTAGTTGATGTGGTTAAAGCACCGATCAGTCTGCTGTGACTCTGAACTGCGCACCTTAGGGTTCTCAGTTCTATCCGCAGTTACTCCTGTTGCTTTTTCCTTACCGTTAACACTGATCCCTCCTCCTTAATAGTCTGACTGGCGTAAAGTATGGACACCAAGAAAAAAAATATTTATCTTTACTCTCCTCAAGTAGTAACATTGAATAAACAGTAGAAGTACTGTTTGTGAGGCAATAGATGCAAAGTGGCATGTTTACATACTGTGTTAAATAAAATGATTGTATGTTTATATTATGAGAATAAGAGGAAGAGATATAGGGAGAGAGAGGCATTGCCAGTTATCAGTAGTAATACAGTTTTGCTTGGAAAACAATATTTCCCAAAGAAACAGTAATTGGCAAAAAAATACTTTGACATAAAGTTATTATATTTTGTATCCATGTAACTGTGTAAGGCATCACATTTTGGGAAGTTCGGAACATATGACTGACCTGCGTTACATCCGATATTGCGGTATGCCCGGACATGGTATAGTCGGCAATCACTGTAATATCGTTAAGTTTTTTTTGTATAGATTATACCACTTATAAACAACATGTGTTACTAAGAAGAAAATACTAATCTTCAAAATAGTTGTAGCTAAATACTTTAACAGTTGACACTTAATCACATCTCCAAGTGTATCTGTATAACGATTAATAGCTTAATTGATTCAGAAAGTTTAATATTTTGCCAACAGATAGCAGCATAGGTACATTTCTGCTAAACATCAAAATGAATCCATATGGTCATGTTCTTTTAGTAATAAATTTGAAAACTAATATATGCGGGATTATTTCTCTATCGTTAAAGAAAATCACTGTATACATATAGGCGTGCCACTGAAAACTATACAATTCTAGTTTATATTGCATATTATGTTGCAGTAATATTTTATCTAAGCTAGAATAAACAAAACAGCATGCAATGAATAATTGTGTTTTTTTATAACCTAATTTTGTTCAAGAATGTATCGCTCCCAGTGAAAAGACAAACTGTAAGGATCAAAATTGTACAAGTAAACAACAGTGTAATAAGTGCGATGAAACCAGAATCGAAGGTGCAAGAGGAGATGTTGGGGGTGAAGGTGAGTGTGCAAGCTTTAGCAATATAGTAGTCACAGTAAGTGCAATGAAACCAGAATCGAAGGTGCAAGAGGAGATGTTGGGGTGAAGGTGAGTGTGCAAGCTTTAAGAATATAGTAGTCACAGTAAGTGCAATGAAACCAGAATTGAAGGTGCAAGAGGAGATGTTGGGGGTGAAGGTGTGTCTGCAAGCTTTAGCAATATAGTAGTCACAGTAAGTGCAATGAAACCAGAATCGAAGGTTTAAGAGGAGATATTAGGGGTGAAGATGAGTGTGCAAACTTTAGCAGTACAGTAGTCACAGTAAGTGCAATGAAACCAGAATCGAAGGTGCAATAGGAGATATTGGGGGTGAAGATGAGTGTGCGAGCTTTAGCAATGCAGTGGTCACAGTAAGTGCAATGAAACTAGAATTGAAGGTGCAAGAGGAAATGTTGGGGGTGAAGGTGAGTGTGCAAGCTTTAGCAATACAGTAGTCACAGTAAGTGCAATGAAACCAGAATCAAAGGTGCAAGAGGAGATGTTGGGGTGAAGGAGAGTGTGCAAGCTTTAGCAATATAGTAGTCACAGTAAGTGCAATGAAACCAGAATCGAAGGTGCAAGAGGAGATGTTGGGGTGAAGGTGAGTGTGCAAACTTTAGCAGTACAGTAGTCACAGTAAGTGCAATGAAACCAGAATCGAAGTTGCAATAGGAGATATTGGGGGTGAAGATGAGTGTGCGAGCTTTAGCAATGCAGTGGTCACAGTAAGTGCAATGAAACTAGAATCGAAGGTGCAAGAGGAAATTTTGGGGGTGAAGGTAAGTGTGCAAGCTTTAGCAATACAGTAGTCACAGTAAGTGCAATGAAACCAGAATCAAAGGTGCAAGAGGAAATGTTGGGGGTGAAGGTGAGTGTGCAAGTTTTAGCAATATAGTAGTCACAGTAAGTGCAATGAAACCAGAATCGAAGGTGCAAGAGGAGATGTTGGGGTGAAGGTGAGTGTGCAAGCTTTAGCAATATAGTAGTCACAGTAAGTGCAATGAAACCAGAATCGAAGATGCAAGAGATGTTGGAGTGAAGGTGAGTCTCCAAGCTTTAGCAATACAGTAGTCACAGTGAGTGCAATGAAACCAGAATCGAAGGTGCAAGAGGAGATGTTGGGGGTGAAGGTGAGTGTGCAAGCTTTAGCAATACAGTAGTCACAGTAAGTGCAATGAAATCAGAATCGAAGGTTTAAGAGGAGATGTTGGGGTGAAGGTGAGTGTGCAAGCTTTAGCAATATAGTAGTCACAGTAAGTGCAATGAAACCAGAATCGAAGATGTAAGAGGAGATGTTGGAGTGAAGGTGAGTCTCCAAGCTTTAGCAATACAGTAGTCACAATGAGTGCAATGAAACCAGAATCGAAGGTGCAAGAGGAGATGTTGGGGGTGAAGGTGAGTGTGCAAGCTTTAGCAATACAGTAGTCACAGTAAGTGCAATGAAACCAGAATCAAAGGTGCAAGAGGAAATGTTGGGGGTGAAGGTGAGTGTGCAAGGTTTAGCAATATAGTAGTCACAGTAAGTGCAATGAAACCAGAATCAAAGGTGCAAGAGGAAATGTTGGGGGTGAAGGTGAGTGTGCAAGGTTTAGCAATATAGTAGTCACAGTAAGTGCAATGAAACCAGAATCAAAGGTGCAAGAGGAAATGTTGGGGGTGAAGGTGAGTGTGCAAGGTTTAGCAATATAGTAGTCACAATGAGTGCAATGAAACCAGAATCAAAGGTGCAAGAGGAAATGTTGGGGGTGAAGGTGAGTGTGCAAGGTTTAGCAATATAGTAGTCACACTGAATGATCAGTAGTTGATTTGATCAGCTAAGGACTAGATCTTGCCCATGTCACAAAATGACTAAACAAAATAATATGTTATATTATTACTGTTTATTAGGACATTTTTTGTCATTTGTGTATAAAACAAAACAAGTTGTTTCAAGGTTACCGATCGACTCTTGTTGTCGTAAAGCTTACATACTCAAGACCTAGATGCTAGAATAACATCTTATTCTGTTTTTAAAAGTTGTATCTATGTTATTTTATCTCAGTCAGTGCAAATTGAGTGAAACAAGTAAGTCTATGCTATTGGTAATTTTACAACCAAAATTGTTTTTGTTTCAGAAAATAATACTTGCAGTGAAAAGGTTTACTATAATAATCTAAACTGCTTATCTAAACAACAATGCAATAAATTCAAGGAAGTAAACACTGAATGTGCAAAACTAGACACTGGAAATGGCGGTAGGTACTTCAGCAGTAGCAGGCTTTTTTAAGCAAGACCTAATAATACAGTATTATTTTATCTTACATTTTATGTAATCTATTTGAACAGTAACAGTCATTTTTTAAAAAGGTTTTATATTTACTCTTTCATTAAATTATCAAAACATTTGTTTTACATTATAAAAACAATCAGCATATGACAAAACTCAATAGAAAAATTGGTTGTTAAAAAATGACCTCGTAGATGGCCATTCGGAACCATGATAATCTGAACATTTGATAACCCAAACTCAAAAGAGTCACCACTCGCACAAATAGAGGTTAATTAAAAGGACGGGAAAGTCTTTTTTTTTGAAGTCTTGGATCTGTAATATTGGGGTTGTGTTTCGTGGTAAAAATTCAACATTACTCAGCTCTGTAATGTTTTTATGCATCAAGCAATTATCAGTGAAGAGCAAGATGTTCTGTTTTTTTTTTAGAATGTCAGCAAAAGAAGGAGACATATTTAGATTGATCATCATCACGACTAACAAAGAACAACAGCTCTACGTAAACGATATTCTTACTGACACTGTCCAGTAAATAGAACTCTGTCATTCTTTATTATCTAAACATTTATTCTTTCACTCCATTTAGTCTCTGTGACCAAGAAAAACATCGTTTCTGTTGAACAGTACAGTTTACTTGTGCACCAGCTCTGTGGCAATGACGCTTGACAATCTAATGGCATTGCTTTCCATTTCATGATGACAAATGAGCTTTATTTTATCAGTAAGTGTGAAATGAGCAAGTTATACAGGCATTGTTTGTAGTATAGATTTATGACCCAACAAATAATGTTTTTTTTATGTTTATTTAAGGCCCAGAATAACCTCTCACAGAGAGGAAACTAAATTTAAATATTGTTAAGGCTATACTAAAACTAAACTGTTTAAATTAAACACTAAAACTAGATAACATTATTACAATATACAAACTTAATCAAATAAAGATTAACAGAAATAAAAATGTAAAAATCAAATATGTTGTGCCTGCACAGTATAAACGAGAAATATATTCAGTCAGTATGATTTATAGAGGGTGAAGGCTTGGTCAAGTACATATTGAGTGGTGACTTTCCTTGACTTGCCTCAGTACGAAATACGAAAGGGACCAAAGTGCATTTTTTGTGTTTTTTCAAAATTGAGAGTTTTTTAAGGGTCCAGCATCTCAGTATAAATTAAAGAGTTTTACGAATTATAGAGGTGCAAGACAAAAATAACTTTCGCTACAGTAACAGAACATTTTGCATTAGTTTCTTCGCGAGTATAGCTGAAACATCAGAATATGCTATGTTAAAATAAAGTATTATACAATTAAAACTACTAAAAATAATTTCAAAATGTTCTGAAATTAATAACTTATGTTAATTATTCATAGAAAAATGACATTAGGCAAAAAAAACCTACAATAAAATTTACTTAAATTAAAAAAAAATTGTTTAATGCTACTCTCAAATCAAGGTTATCAAAGTACTGTGATGGTTAAAACTTTATTTTTATAACCTTTTTTGTTAAAGAATTTGATGCTCTCTGTGAAAAGACTGTCTGCAAAAATGCAGATTGTACAGCTGAACAACAATGTGATAAATGCAAAGAAACATTAATTGAAGCTGTAAGAGAAGATAGAAATGCTGGTAAGATATTAACCATTAGTAATATATGCACACACACACACACACACACACACACACACACACACACACACACACACACACACACACACACACACACACACACACACAATTATTGTAATAAAAAATTGAAAACAGGATTTAAACAACAATTTGAAACTCACACACAAAGACACTTAATGTTTTGTTAAATTTAAAAATCAAAAGTATGTAACACGATAATATTATAATTGTTTAAAATTTTTTAACAGGCTAACAAATTAAACACACAGTAAAAGATTTGATGACACATTAAGTAAAATTAGGTAAGATGATGGAAGAGGGAATAGTAGTGGGCATTCTGAGTAACATATATATTCTGAGGTAACATGTATATTGAAGACACACACACACACATACACACACGCACAAAACATTATTTTTAAAAAAACAAATCTAAAACAATTTGAAAGTAAATCAACACAACACAATTTAGAAATAGGTTAGTGTAAGTTACGTAATGAAAACATAAAATTTTCTTTATGAAGTCATATGAAAAACATGTTTCGTTATACATAACGTTCATAGTTACATAATGAAACATGTATATGTAAAATCTCATAAATGTAAACATTTATTGATTACATTACAGCTGGTTAAAAGCAGCATGCTATGAATAATTTTAATTTCAACATTTTTTGTTAAAGAATTTGTTGCTCACTATGAAAAGACTGTCTGCGAGAATGCAAATTGTACAGCTGAACAACAATGTGATAAGTGCAAAGAAACATTAATTGAAGGTGCAGGAGAAGATACCGGAAGTGCTGGTAAGGAATAAACTGTTACTTGTACATTTTTTAACTACTGTATTATATGTAATACAGTAATGTAACAATAAATATTGTTGTTGCTTTTATCAGCATATAATGTATTATTACATTACAGCTGGGTAAAGCAGCATGTTATGAATAATTTTAATTTTTATAACTTGTTTTTGTTAAAGAATTTGTTGCTCACTATGAAAAGACTGTCTGTGAAAATGCAAATTGTACAGCTGAACAACAATGTAATAAGTGCAAAGAAACATTAATTGAAGATGCAAGAGAAGATAGAAATGCTGGTAAGAAATAAACCATTAGTAATATATACGTGCACGCCGCCACACACACACACACACACACACACGCACACACACACACAACACAATTTAGAAATAGGCTAGTGTAAGTTACATAATGAAAACATAAGATTTTCTTTATGAAGTCGTATGAAAAAATGTTTCATTATGTAGTCACATAATGAAATATGTATATGTAAAATCTCATAAATGTAAGCATTTATTGATTACATTATAGCTGGTTAAAGCTATAATAATTTGCTATGAATAATTTTAATTTAAACCTTTTTTGTTAAAGAATTTGTTGCTCTCTGTGAAAAGACTGTCTGCGAAAATGCAAATTGTACAGCTGAACAACAGTGTAATAAGTGCAAAGAAACAATTGAAGGTGTGAGAGAAGATAATGGACGTGTTGGTAAGGAATAAACTGTTTGTAGTAATACATTTTTTTTCAATAATGTTTGGTAATAAGTTTATTTTTTAAAAACTATTTCATTGTTTTTATATCACAGCTGGTGAAAACTACGTACTATGAATATCGTTTATATTTATAACTTATATTTCTTTAGAATTTATTGCTCACCATGACAAGACTAATTGTGAAATTTAAAATTATACATATATAGAACAAAGTAAAATATTTAAGGAAATTATAAATGAACACTTAAAGTAAAAGAAGTAAAAGTAATTTTTTGTAAAGAACGAAAATCACTAGCAGTATTAAGTTTTTTTTTAAAGTTGTAGTATTATGAGCAGATTTCTTTTGGAAAATGAGATATTGTAATTGCACATCCCAAGAGAGGGGATACCATCATTCAAGAACCCATCACCGCCCTCTAGATAAATTTTTCAGGAGTCACTAAAAATTTTAGAATAATTTGATTCAGACTAGTGCAAAAATCAAATTTGGTAAAATACCTTGGACAAATTTGTTACCTGGCAAAAGAGTTTCAAAAATCATCTTAAAAAAATAACTTTAATTTTTCAATTCCATTGAAAGTGAAAATGAATCTAATGGTGGTCTGGGATTATTTTTCTATTTCCAATGTAATTTGCAAATTTATGTAGATTTGTATTAATTATGTCTATGAAATCATATTTTCAAAAAGTGTAAGGTAATTTATTATTGAAAATTTTTACTACTATGTCCACTAACCAGCTGCTTACCATGATTATTATAACCTAATTAGTTCAAAAATGTATCGCTCACTGTGAAAATCCAAATTGTATATTGTAAGAACAATACGGTTATTTCAGACTTACCTAAAACGTTTTTTTAAGTTCAAATAAAAAAATGGATTTGTATCATGACAAAAGTCGTTTGATTTCAAAATAGTGAAAATAATTTTTAACAGAGGTATCACTAGTACTGCTGTTATTTATTCGTATCAAATAATCACATGTGTATGTCAGCTAAAGTTAGAACACTAATATAGTTTCACAAATTTTTTTTAATCAGTGAGATGTTTCTCAGTGAGGTATCTTCAGACACAGTATTGTTTTTTTTTTTTTTTTTTTTTTTTTTTTTTTTTAATGTCCGACTATTGTGCACACGGCCTAATGCAGACGATTGGATGATTTATAGCGTATGAAAATGCCAAGCCCTGGCCGGGAATCGAACCCGGGTCCTCGGGGTGAAAGCCCAGTACGCTATCAACTAGGCCACCAAGGCATACTTCAGACATAGTGAAGCTAGAAATTATAAAGTATAAACTAACACAGTATATACTTTATATACTGTTCACAATATATACTAATACAGTTGATGTTAAAACTTGAAGAGAGAAGGTAAAGAAAGGAAAAACTGTCAGGTACAGCTGTACAATAGATATATAGAAATATAATACAAATGCATGTACACATGCGCACACGCACATAGAGTTAATTATTTGTCTGAAATTTTTTAAAAAGTCTTCAATAAGTAAATAATTTGTAATAAATAACAAAAGACAAAAGTAACCTTCTAGACAAAACAAAACACTGCAACTTGACATGACTTTTTATAGCATAGGTGATTGTAGCCGACACTAATTGCTACCCCAAGCAAATACAGTGGTAGCCCAGTTAACGGTCTTAATTCATTCCAGAACTAAGACTGTTATCTGAGCTGACTGCTGTGCAAGTCAGCGTTTACAGTAGAGACTTACGAGAAACATTTTAATTTGTTACATATGAAAAAATAATTGAATACCCACTATTAATATGTCAAAGATGAAGAATGAGGAAAATTCACGGAACAGAAGTCATACTTTATTTTAACTAAGTTCATACAAATGTAATTATGTCATGTATATACACACAGGACAAATCATTACTGTATATTTTTTTAGTTCATACTGTAGCTTTTTTTAGTTCAGTAGTCAAAGTTTGTCTTTTACTTCCATTACCACAAATACTTCTTTTAGCTCCCATTTAATTAATATTCACAAAAAAATTGAAAAAAGTATTTAAACAACAATTTGAAACACACACAAAGAGACTTAATGTTTTGTTAATTTTAAAAATCAAAAGAATGTAACATGATAATATTATAGCCATTTAAATTTTTTAACAGGCTAACAAATTAAACACACAGGAAAAGAGTTGATGACACACTAAGTAAAATTAGATACAGTGACAGAAAAGTGAATAGTAGTGGGCATTCTGAGAACAAATAACTAAGAAATGTCGTGTAAGTTATTGCCCTACAAAAACTAAACACCCATCAATCAAAGGCTTGTTCGTGCTAACTTAGCAAAATGTTTATTATGTTCAGCCTTTTATCTGAAACTTAAACCATTATGATGGTCATTTTTCATTCCGGGAATTAGACCGTTCTCAGATATGACTGTTGTCCATGTCAGCTGTAAGCCAGGGCATCACATTACTGATAATAGAAAAGTAAATGAAGTTGCAAATAATGTCAACAAATTCAGAAAGTGTATGAATGTTTCTATTAAAAATGTTTCACACTATTTACGATAATACCGTTATGTGTTTTATTCAATCACATAAAGTCACATGAGTTCTCTGTTACATGAATACTTGTCAGAAGGTTAAATACAGATAATTTATTGTATTAAAAACCTATGTATGAAAAATTTGTATAATACATAATTAAACTTAAATAGAAAATTTAAAAGTTTTACTACATTTTCTAAAATAATAATAATAATAAAACATTCTGTTGCATAATAATAATAAAAAAAGAGTTGCAGAAGCAAGCCATTAAAGTAGGTCTCCAAATCTCATTTGAGAAAACCAAAATACTAACGAATATTAAAAATGCACCACGACATCTGGGAAAAGCGGTAGTCATAAAATCGAGAGAGTTGACTACTTCAAATATCTGGGTGAATGGATCAGCTGGAACGCCTTAGAAAAGAGAGCATTGGAATCCAGGATGTGTAAAATGGAATTGGCATTTCAATTAACCAAAGAGGTGTATAACAAGAAATCGCTATCCTGGAATTCCAAACTTAAGCATTATAAAACTGTGATCAAACCAGAGGCTTTATATGCATCTGAAACTCTTACATTCAATAATAAGGGATTACTGGACAACCTGGAGAAGGAAAGAAAGTTAATAAGGAAGTTATTGGGCCAAAACTTTAGAAATAATGAAGTAAAGTTGATTTCTAATAAAAAACTGTATCTCAAAATTGAGAGACTCAGATAGCATGAGGAAAAGATGACTTAGTTTTTATGGCCATATTAATAGGATGAACAGCAGTAGACTTACTAGGCGGATCTTTGCTTTCTTCAGAGATCGGAAAACTAAGAGTAATTGGTTCAGGCGGGTCCAGGAGGACTTAACTGAGCTGGCGATATCAGATGAGATGATTGACGATGTACTTAAACTGCTAAAACTTTTACATAATGAAAACCTAAGGTTCCAGAAAACCAACATCTAAAAGGGGCGGGGCAGTCTCGGATGAAAGAAGGAAGGTAACCTCGGATAGAATGAAGCGGTATTGATACAGCGGAAGGCAGCTAACGCACATCAAAGTAATTGATTTGGCGTACCCCAAAGTGGGTGATCCGGATAATAATAAAACATTCTGTGCTGTAAACATATATAGGATGTTATTTTTATCAATCGCCAAAAGTACGGGTGTGGTTTATTTCTGTTATCCATGTATTCTGTCATATCTGTCCTGATAATGACAGTCGAAACTCTGTTGTATAAAAATGTTAACAGTCGTTATTAAAAACTTGATATATTTATAATTTTAAATGCAGAATTTCCAAATTGGTAAGGCAAGGAAAAATACATTTGGAAATTCATTTCCACCTCATTGGCGAATGGATTATTTAAAAATTAGTAGAATTAGCTTTTCTATTGTACATTAATTAACATAGGAGTAAACTTATAATGTTTAATATTTATTTTGTTTGTCTTCTAGATAAAAATCCAGACAAACAAGATTGTAAGACTGATACCACTGAAAAACAGAACGAAAACAGTTTGATAGATAAAGTAAGTGTAAGAATTGTTCTAACAATGAGTTTAGATTACAGCACTGTCTGACTTATTAATAGTGGCATAATGTCAACAATAACAATGTCAACAATAGTCTGTTGTTAATGTCCACAATAAATTTATGGAAGCGTAAAATTTTATGAGGCTGAACTAATAGCCAAATAAATCTGCAATTTTTTTTTTTTTATACCAATTGCTTATGCTGTTATTTACATGGATATTGAAGAATCTTACATAGTTCTTAGTACAGTCAACCTTGGTTATAACGCCCTCAGTTAGAATGCTAACTTGGTTATATTGTTGTTAACATAATTTCCCCAATATTCTATATTAAGTGTACATGTATTTTAGGCTCAGTTACAGTGCTTTGTGAATTTGGATGCATTGCTGTCATGCTGCTGTTATAGTCCAGCTACTTAGTAAACAGCCTGTGCAAGAATTTCTCACGCATGTATCAGAATTCCCTCCAGCTCCCTCCAACAGTTCAGGGACACAGAGTTTGCCAGTCTGAATCTAGAAAAATTTTTACTTGGTGATAGTGAAGGAAAAAGGGAGCTATGGTGACATGACCTCTCACTTGCACATTTTTTCTCTCTGTCTCACTTGTACTCTTCATAGTTTTCTACGCTGCTGACCTATATTCACTCTTACTTGGAGTACAATTTGTGTTCTATTTTTAGAATAAAGGTTGAGAATAGAAAAGGACCCTTTCTTAGAATTTTGCTGCAGGCTAAACAAACAATGTAAATTGTGTTGACTATACAGGACTTATTTAACTAAAATATATTACAAAATTATGTAATATGTGTAATAAATTGTAATAAAATAGTCATTAATTATGTATACAGTACAAAGTATGGTTTTCTTTCACTACATACAGTATTTCCGCCATTTACAAACTCTTTTATTGTAAACTTGGTTACAATGCTATCTCGTTTATAGTGCTCGTATATGTTTCGTCCCTTCAACCGTGTTATATCCAAGGTCAACTGTATTACACAGCCAGGAAGCTATTCTGAAATTGTTTAAACAGTGAGTAAAACATACAATAAGAGATCAGATATGGGGGAAACTTGTGAGAGAAAATCTGTACTCGCTGTCTGTTCTCAACAGTCAGATGAAGTCTAGCTTACACTTTCCTAATAATCAGAGACATTATGGTTGTCTAATTAATTGAGGTCAGCGATAACCTGTTTTAAGTGTTTGTGAAGCTTTTGGCCATGTTGAATCTATTCTCTGTATGATTAATGTTAATTAACGGTACAGACTGCTCAGCACAACTTTGCTCTGTATTTGGTAGCCATCCAGTGTTAATATTTCGTTAATTATCTCTGAACATTAAATGTGTGTGTATTTCCATTTTCAGTATAATTTTTCATAGAACTAGTTTTGGAGTCTAAGACGCCATTTTCAAAGATGTACTTGCTAAAAACTTTTTTTATTGGGTAGCGATGATAGCCTTCATGCGTTTTTCATCAATCAAAAAAAAAACCTACAAGGAACAAATATAGTACAACTTCTAAACATATTACTAAACATTGTTAATCAGCAAAACGTAAGAAGCTAAGGGTGTTTTGTTTATGTTTAGGCCAAAAGCCAGTGTATATGTCTGGGCCAAAGCTGACAGTCTGGCCGAAATCAGGCCGTTAGGTTACTTGTTTACTTTTCCATATTGAGATCATCGAGATCGTATCATTAATTTTTGCTTACTTATAACAGATTAATATGTTTAAGCCTTTCAGTACCATAGACGAATGTTTAATATTTCTTTATTATTTGATGTATTTTAAGCTGAATGAATCCATTTATGAAAATTATATTTTCAAGTAATCACACACTGTATATAATAAGAAAAAAGTAGCAAAACTCCTGGTCAGCTATGTAACTGATAAAGAATTTACCTGTCTCCGTCAGTTTCTACTCGAACCACCCACCATTTATATAAGGTAGGCCTCACCTTTTCCTCTAAGTGAGTTATACAGAAAAACCAATGGCCAATATGGAGTTCAAATCTACTCACGCCTGATGCGTAGTTAAACATTGCTCGACAGTTTGACCAGTCTGAATTTTTTTCATTTAATAAGTCATCATTGGTTATTGTATTATTGTTTGAGTATGTTAAACAACTTTTTGTTTATTGTTTGATTTTTTTAAATTTTAGTTTTTAATAAACATTGTCAGAGCTAAAGAATGCTGGGATTAGATTTATATAAAACGTACTTCCTATAGAATCTGATGTCACTTGAAAGCGTTAAAAAGTCGTAAAAACAAGAGAAGGTGAAAAACTGACTTATTCCACTCCATATTGGTATAGTTAAGTTATGCTAGTCTTGATAACCTCACTAAAGTAACATGTTATTGGTTAAAATATGTATGTAATAGTTCCCTATTCACTTTTTGTTTATAACCTAATGTCTGGCTGTTAGTCATCGGGCCAGGCCATCAAATTATGACTCGGCGGCCTGCGACATTTACATGTTGTTAGGTTTAGTGCTCCATGTTGTAATGTTAAGTGTAATATCAGTAATTGTGAAGATAAAGTTGAGTTGTAGGCTCTGAATTTAGTAACGGTCTGTCATGAAAGTAAATAAGGACTGAAAGTAGAAAACGAACCTTATTCAGCGTTGCTAAATTATCTTAAAAACATGGTAAATATTTTTTGTTTGTTTTTTTATAAATTTTAATTTTGACTGTTAGTTGTTATTTCTTATTTAATAACTAAAGATGATTTTGCCAAACTTCTGAGCTTAAAATGAGCTAAGATGATAGCATATAACAGACCTAAATGTAAAGCGATGTATCAATTGTAAGCATGATATAAACCAAGTTTGAACTTATTCTGTCTGGTAGTTTTTAAATGAAAGAAAAACAGATAAACAGGCTAATATTACAGTTTATATTAATAATGAATATAGTCTTGAACAGAAAATGTGGTTGAAATTGCATGGTTTCTTCTTATACCATCTAATCAAATTTAGAAGAGTACATCTGTATATTGTCAGTTAAAATTTCAGTTACAGTTTTTGAAGTTGTAGATACAGAACTTGGTTGAGGATTGACAGTAATAAGGTATTTCTAATGCTACAGTTTAAAACAGTTCTTTGGAATGAAAATTAGTATAAACTAAATATTTGCTTTCTTCTTCTTTTATCGATTTTGGCCATCTGAGGACCACATAAAATAATTAAATGCATCAATTTTAGTTCTTCTTCTTTCTTGCTTTTCAGTAATTCTTCATTCTCTCACTCTGCTCCTTCCTCCTTTCCTCCTAAGTGTAGTTCTGTTCTGCAGTATGTCCTCCGTTACGCCCATCTCCTCCGTGTCCTTCTTTATCTTCTGGAACCACCGATTGCCATTCTTACTTTTATAAACGTGGTTGAAAATTTGCTTTGTGAGTCTATTGTTGTCCATCCTCATAATGTGACGAAAGAACCACAATCTCTTTCTAATTGTATCCACCATCCTTTTGTTTTCCTCATTTCTGTACAAATCCTTGGTTTCCCTAAGCCTAAACTCACCCTTCTCTGTTTTCACTGGTCCCAGTATTTTCCTCAGCATCTTTCTTTCCTTCTTTTTTGTCTCTTCCATTTCTCATACTCTCATGGAGATCATACTCTCTGTGGCGTAAAGACTCTCTGGCTTAATTACCGCATTGTAATGGCGGAGTTTGAAAGGAATGAATAAGAGGAATGTTTACAGTTCCTCTTATTGTAAACATCCTTTGTAAGTTGGTAAGCTACTTCCATCTTCCTAGCTCGTGCTTTATTTGCTTCCTTATCCAGTCCGTTGACTTGATTTATCTCCCAGTGTATTTGGTTTATTAAATAAACAAAAAAATTATTTTTGGATCTTCAGAGCATCTTTAAGCCTCAAATACATGAGTAATTACCTTGTAACACGTATTGCAGAACAATTTGTTTGTTTATACTTGAGCAAAGCAAATTATTGGGGACATTTTCTTCTGAAAGTAGTGTTGATTCGTCTCTTAGAAAATATGCGTGTTTACAAGGCAAACTTGTTTAGTGTTACTGCAATATTATTATTATTATTTTTTTTTTATTTTAAGGCAAAAAGCACATCAAGGCTATTATCGCCTTCTTAAATGTAAGTGTGAGTGTAAAGTGTTAAAGTCGTAAGTGTAGTGTTGTAAGTGTAAGTGGGTGTTGGACTCTGGTATCTCGAAGGACATCTAAATCCTCTCAATAGGTGCAGCTAGTCTGCAATCCCCTGCAGGGTGCTGAAATATTAAGAACACCTAGGTAGAAATCTATATATATATTGCAGAACAAAACAAAAATAGTTTTATTACTAGCGGATATCTACCTAATTACAGCTTGTAATTTCTAACCTAACCTACAAAAAAGAAGTGATGCACAAACTTTCTAACAAATTATTACTGTTTTATTATACTATTACTCATTATTATACTATACTATACTATTGTATTATTATTATTATTATAATACTATTAATCATTATTATACTATACTATTATATTATTATTATACTATTAATCATTAAAGTTAATTACAACAAAAATAAGTTACTTTAGTTTGATTTGTTATTTAAATTTCAGAAATGCAGTACTATAAATGGTTTAACGGTTTGCGTAGTCATAGGACTTAAAATTTACTGTCGAAAAACTTTAATGTACTATGATGTGTAACGTTTTCTCCATTGCCACTTTTCTCATTGACATGGTATTATACTTGACGGCTAATTGCTGTAGAGTACTTGGCTTTTTGATTTGAATTGCAGAATCTTATTCATATTATATTTCTGAAAGTTTGTGTGTTTGTTATTCAATCACGCTTTAACTACTGGACCAATTGAGATGAAATTTGGTACATATATGGTTTAAGTATCAGAGATACATATAGGCCTATTCCCGTTTTACAAAACGTCATTATACTACTTACCCAGCCCAAAATAATTATCAGTTTTTAGTTTTGTAACATCTGTTAACTATAGTTAGGTTTAATTACTGTTTAATGAACATGAGATTTAGGCACCTGAGATGGACATAGATCTAATCCAATTTTACAAATCTTAATCTATGTTTTATTTATTGCAAAATTATTGTTTTTAATGTTACATTTTCATCTAATAATTACAATCTGGTATTTTTCATTTAAGACTATTCAATGTTTTTAAAGCAGAGTGCAGAATATATATATTATATACAATTTTATTAGGATACTTTAATTGTAAGGTAGTATATATATTTGTGTAATTACATTATATGAAAAATGGTAAATATGCATTGCAGCATCTATTGAGTTTTCGATATTTTTCTTACTAAAATGCTTTATTATGTGCCCAAAAGCAAGAATCCAAAATATGAAAGCAGGAGAAGTAACGATAAAATTGAAAATAAAAGTGACTAACATAACCTCAAAATTGCTACCAGCTAAAATCGGTACCGTGTTGTACTGATTTTAGACGTATTTTTATTTTTTAGGCCTAACTGACACGGTTGTTAGGCCTATCACGGTGATGTGTGAAAAACCTTTAAATTTTTAAAAGAATACTAAGTATATTAACTGACACGGTTATTAGGCCTAACACGGTGATGTAAAAACTTTATATTTTTTTAAAGAATACTACATATCCTAACTGATATGATTGTTGGGCCTATCATTGTGATGTGTGAAAAAACCTTTATTTTTTTAAAGAGTATCCAAACCTTAACTGACACGGTTGTCAGGCTTAACATAGTGATGCGTGATAAATCTTTTATATTTTTTAAAGAATACACCATAAGCTAACTAACATAAATGTTAGGCCTAACACGGTGATGCATTAAAAGAACCATTATTTATTTTTTTTTCAAAAGAGTACTCCATAACCTAACTGACACGGTTGTTGGGCCTAATACGGTTATGCATGGAAAACTTTATATTTTTTTAAAGAGTACTCCATAACTTAACTAACACGGTGATGTGAAAAACCTTTATATTTTTTTAAAGAGTACTACATATCCTGACACGGTTGTTGGACCTATCACGGTGATGCGCCAAAAATTTTATATTTTTTTAAAAATACTAGGCTACATATCCTGACACGGTTGTTAGGCCTAACATAGTGATGCGTGAAAATCTTTATATTTTTTTACAGAATACTCCATTAGCAAACTAATATGGTTGTTAGGCCTAACACGGTGAAGCATTAAAAACCTTTATTTATTTTTTTTTTAAAAGAGTACTCTAAACCTAACTGACACGGTTGTTGGGTTAAACGGTGATGCAGGAAAAACCTTAATTTTGTTTTTAAAGAGTACTCCAAAACTTAACTAACACGGTTGTTGGTCCTAACACGGTAATGCATGATCTTTAATGTATATTATGATTATGGGCAAAGCCGTGACGGGTAACAGCTAATCATATTATATTTCTGAAAGTTTGTTTTTGTTTATTTGTTTGTTATTCAAATACATTTTAACTACTGGACCAAATGGGATTACATTTGGTGTGAACACGCTTTAGGTATCTTAGATAAACACAATACTATTCCAATTTAATTGTATAATAATGACTTTTTAATAATACTGTATTTTATTAAAATATGACATGACCCTGTTTTAGCGTATCGAGTAGCAAAAATTGATGTCTTTGCCGAAAACCATAAATCATATAATATTGTATATAGCAATATATTAAAATGAAATGACCTATTCTGATTTTGAAAATTGACTATAAATTTTATTGCTTACATTATAATTGCAGGCAAAGCCGCAACGGGTAACAGCTAGTAATGTATATATTTCTCAAAAGTTCCCAGTCCAAAATTAAAGTGTCTTCAATTTACTCTAGCACACTTTTCATAAAAGTGTCGTGTTGTACGAAATTGTGTTGCATGTTAGGAAACAAAAAATATTCTCCGAGAGTACTATTTACACTAAATCAAAACCTGGTCTCTAATACGTATTGCGCAATTGTTCGAAAGTGCTAGGGTTTGCTCTCAGATATGTCTACACGAACTTTGAGATCAACTTTTGTGATACCCAAGTTCCTTGCTAGTGTATTTGAGGTTTTGTAGCATTATTTACATTGTAGAATATTTGTTTTTTTTTTGTTTCAGAAATCACTTTCCAACGAAAGTGATTGGAAAAATATAATCAATCTGGAAATGAGAAATCTTAAAGTCACTGTTATAAAGTTGAAGAAACAACTGAAAGGAAATTTAAAATGGAAGAAAGACATCGAGGAAAGACTTAAAGACTTAGAATCTGCAGTGCAGATAAAAAAACCGAATTCGCAAAATTGAATATTAAAACTCTTAAGAATTATTACAGTAATAAAGTTTCAAAAAGTGAACTTATGTGTCATATAAATGATTTGAAAGAAGCTATTTTTGATAGATTTAATTTGGGGCAGCACTTCAACATTTCATTTATTATTAATTCACTAACAAAAACATTTAATTTAGTTTTCATATTAAATATTATTATGTTTAATAAAATGTATGTACATTTATTAACTACTTACTTCTTTTGCTTGATTTACAAAAACTTCAGTAAAAAGGTAAAGAAAATAATCCAAAAAAAGCATTCAAGTACAATATTTATTACTTAAAAACATTTATGTTTCTGTAAGGTAATTTTAGAAACCAAAAAAGATTTGGTTTTAAAATTTTCTTAACTGTATTCCCAACGTTAAAACATTTACCATCCTCAATGCTCCTCTCAGCCCAGTTGAGAAGAGTAATTGTAACCTACATTGTGTCATAGCTGACAGTATGTTTTGCAAGTACAACCACCTCTTATATTGCATTACTGTCCACTATCATCATGATAGTGTGGCACCACTTTAAAGGCTCCTGAATACATTGATGCGGTCACATCCACTTAAAAATAGTTTAATAATTCTCCTATTTTATCCAGTAACATTCTTCATTTTAATATTTGGGATGGGATAGATCATATAAAATGTTGTGCACTTGTATATATCCAGTAAGTTTTTTCTAGTTGTACTGTAATCAGCAGGCAAATCAAACAAAACACATTCTGATCGCCACCAGGCAATGATTGATGCAAAATTTAATGCCAGGCCTGCCTGAATACATAGATCGACTAATAAGTTACATTCAATTGCCTTGCAGCTGTGTCGGCATATGGGAGCTTTAACTTGAAGACCAATGTTTTTCTCACATGTTTTATTCCGGAAAAACCTGGTCAGATTACAGAACATGTTGGACCATGAAGATTCTATTTACTTTAATTTTAATACATTTTTTCAATTACTTATAATAAAATATGATGTTAAGAAAGGTAACAAAGTGCACAACAAAATAAATTTTATGTTATAAAGAGAACATTTCCTTGAAATAAAGAAAATAAAATCATCTAGGCACTGCTCAGCTGCTCGTGCTATTTATCAATTTTCAGGTATAAAGAATGTTTTTCATTATAAAATTTTTGTATTTCTCTAAGTTTTGTCTATTTTAACATTATTATTAATTCAGTGTTTTGTTTATTACTGTGGAACATAAAAAAACCTATTATTGACATTTTCAAACCAAAAATTGTTGAATGTTACAAGTTCTTTTCTATAATTATGTTTATTTCTTTACCATCAGCTGGTTGTTTCAATTCGAAAAATGAATTTTTATTTGTCAGATTTACAAACGGGAAAAATCAATTTGAATAAGGTATTTTAATATGTAGTGGGAAATTCTTAAGAATTTTTTGAAGATATTTGTAGTATTAAACAAATACACACACACACACACACACACACACACACATATATATATATATATATATATATATATATATATATATATATATATATGTATATGAACACACACACACACAATAGAGAATTTTTGTTCAAATTTCAAGCAAAAGAAAAAGAAGTAAGTTAAAATACAATTTTAATAATCTAATATTACATTTTAAAATAAATATATTAACATACAAAAAAGTAATATAATTATTAATTCAATATTGGTTGGTATGTCCTTTTATTAAGTAGTGTCCTTAATTTCATATATTATTATTCATATTATGAAGATGACTAACATATAAATTTATTACTCGTAGTTTAAGTATCTGAGTTTATTTCTGTTTTTACTAATATTTATTATGTCTGTAGGGTATGAAGCATTTCGGACAATTGTGTAGACATTTTTCTATTTATTGTTATGTTGTAAGGTACAGTATTGTATTTGATAATTAAGAACCAAAATGTCAGTTCCCTAAGAAAAATGGCAAAAGTTTTTCTTATTCAAATGACAACAAACTGTACCGCTGTTAATAAAAAGCTGAAACTTTTTCAGGTGGGATGCAGGTTAAAATTTATACAGATTTGAAAAACTGTGATCATTGATAGTGCCTGGAGTTACAGCTTGAACAGTAATCTGTTAACTGTAATTTTGATAAAATAATAAGGTATTTAATGATTCAAATATGATGCCAACCTACACTAGTACAAATGTTAATGTTTTTGTTAGCCAAAAGCTTTTTGTCTAACAGGGTTAAACGAAGGTTACACATCACGTAGAACCGTATTAATGAACAAAGGTTGTCTGTTATATAGTGTCTGTTTTTTAGAATATTAACTAAAAGCAGAAAAATATTTATATTATTTTGCTTGTGCTAGACTAAGTTATTACCATCTAAATGAAATATAACTTTGAGTGAGTGTGTTAGTGTATACTAGTTGTATAATATATTTTGATTTCTTTTTCAATTATGAATAATTTTATACTTTTTGTAAGTATACTATTTAGACTGCAAGTAACATTTGAGACTGTTTACTTACATTTGAGAAGTATTTAGCATTAAAATTAACACTCAAAATTAACAAAATTATTTTACCATACTAATGCTTTGCATGTAGTAAGAAAAAAGCTACCAGTATTTCTACAGCAGAATTTTAGCGAATTCCCTTGGATATATGAGTTATTGGAGTAGCCAGACCCAGAACCTTGATATGAGCACCAAGTCCTTACTTCTAGATGACTTCTTGGAAGACAGTTTCCATAATTAACAAAATTTGTTCCAACAGTTTCAAAATGGCAGCCATTTCAAATTTTTTAAAATTCATAACTTTTTCATTTTAAATAGTTTTGAAAATCTAACATTGTAATCACCGTTAAAAACTGCATAAATTGGCATTTTGAATTTTCAAAATCCATTGGATAAGAAATTTAATTTGTCAGTGGTCAGGGTTCATTTTGAAATTTTCAATGTAATCTGAAAATTTAGAATGCTAATACATGCAGATTTCAGTGCAGTTAATGATGGTGAAACAGTACTCTTTAAACACAGTAGTCGGTGGAAATAACTTTTTACCTTTTCAATAGCGGGTATTTTTCATTATATAGGCAACCACTGCATAGCTTTCAATTATTCCAACCAATACAATACTATTATTTATTTTTTTTAACAACAAAAAATATATTTTCGCGATGAATATCATCTTGTCAAATACATGTGAAGGATTAATAATAAGCTATATTACAATTTTTAGGTCATCAAAAATTGTTAATGTGAAATTGATTATAAAATCGTGTTTAATGGCATCTTTCTTTTTATTGTTATTTGTTTATTTAATGTTTGTAGCTTATATTACTATACGAAAGGGTTAACATTTATAAAGAAAAATTAATTCAGAGTGAATAGAAACTGAGATAGTTCAGTTTTTAACCAGTATCACAAAATTGGTACTAGTGGAGAATAACGTGACCACCATTATCTGAATTTTTTTCGTTTTCTTTGAAAGTATACGTTACTATGAATATTATGGTCAAAAGAAAATTGTAGCTAAAACATTTTTTTTTGAAAATTGCTAGTTATATGTAATAACGATTTCAAAAATTGCTTGAAATATTAATTTTTAAAAATTCATTTCATAACTTTCACTCACTACGACTTTTGCACGAAACCGTATAAAGTTTTTTATGCAATATTACTTTCTTACAAAACCGTGTTAGGTTCTTAAGTTATTTTAAAAAAATCTATTGTTTTCATCGAAAATTTTAAATTACGAAACAAGAAACCAGTTGGCTTTCACAGAAATGATCGTGAAAGAAGATTGCCTCTGAAATTAATCGTAACACACTTCAAAATGAAAAATGGTTTGCAAAAATTTTAGTGAAATAAAAATAACACTAACAAAATTATAAAATGTACTTTAGAGTTTTTAAGAAAAGCAAGTAATTTGTGCTTGAATATAAATTTCATGTCACGCTACACTGGATACACAGAACTGAATAACTTATGTTAAATGCTGTTATATAATGAAGGTGAGGCTCACAAGTTTTGTACCTTCCACAAGATTTGTTTATACCTGCCATATTCGTAATAAAAAGTGAATTTCAGTAATAGAATCATGCATTCAGTAGTACTTGAATTGTTTTGAATAACAGCACCTGTTATAAATAGCTGCCATTTTATATGTTGACTCAGTAGCTCAGTCTTTTGCACAACCCTGTTGTACAGTCTCTGATTATATTACTGTATTGTTTTTGCTTTCCAGATATACGAAGGAATTGTCAGGTTATACACATTTACAACAAAACCTTTAAACATTTAAATATTTCAAAATTTGTTTTTGATAAATTACATTCTAGTATATTTTGAATATTTTAACCATATTTTCTATAAGAAATATACAAAGTAAATGAGAAAACTATCAAAATATTTTTTATGCAAGTAATTTTAAGTGTTAAAATTATGTTTATGTGCCTTTATATGTAATATTTACCAAATTAAGTAATTTTAGGTTCTAAAATTTATGTTGTTACCATTTTCCACCATTGTCTTTCCAGATTGTGGTAATTTTAATTTCGACTGAAATATATTGTAGTTATTTTTTATGACTAGAAGTATTTCTTGCTCATACCTTTCTATTTCTTGTTCATATTCCATCCTAATTTGAAACATTAGCAACTGACAGTTCGTATCGATTTTCACTTATGAAAATTATTAATTTTGATGTTTCATACAGATCAGAACAGATGAAACACATGTTTTTTAAACAGGTAGTATTCAATAAATGCAATTTGAGTAATCATTAAGTACAGCATTGTGTTTTCAAGCAGTTGTATAGAATCAATGATGATATAGTTACAATACATGTATTCAACCAAAATTTTAATGTTGAAGGTAAAGGAGCAATTCAATATGCAAACGCCACATTATAATGGGTTTAAAGCACTTGGAATTATTGGATCTATAATGAAGAGAAAATCACCTGGTCTTCCCTACACAGTATAATTTCCAGTAAATAGGGAAACAGAAAGAAAGTTACTTCTTGTTGCATAGCAAGTGTTCCGTTTTTTTAAAAATTTTAACACCTACAATTAATTATTTTTCAGCAGATAACCAAAGAAAATTTCTGTAAAAGAATAATTGCCAGTCTTATGGTAATATATGACAAGTTCACATGGTGGTCTTTTTCACAAGTTCTTTGTGAAAAAAACTTGATAGTGGGCAGTGCAGAATTTAAAACAAAAAACCTATCTACAAATCAAAAGTGACGTCCAGTATAGAAATTGTTAGTCTTCACTATTTCAAAGGGGAGAAGAATTCCTAAATTTAATTATAAAATAACATTTTTTTAGACTTTTGCCTTAATTTGGATTAAATAATAAGACATTAGAAACTTGGACATATACTTTAAAAAAATATATTTTTAAAATTTACTTCTTGAAATTAATAGGTAGAATTTTAATTTTACAAGTACTTCGTTTAAAATTGTGAAACAAACACTGTAGATCAGAAGTGTTTAAGTTTGGATGATTCTGGTTGTACATTTCATTTTATTGTTTGATAATGTGAGGTAAAAACCACTCTGAAAAGCAAATAATTTATTTAAAATAATTTACTTTTATTTGTAATACAGAATACATATATAAATACATCTCATATATAAATAACTTTGGCTATAATAAAACAGTTATTTAAAAACAATTTTTTTTAAATGCATATTTTCTAAATCACTTTCTTCATTAAAAAAATTCTAAATCACATAAATACGCTAATTAGCATGCTAAGAAATATGCTTGTTTTTTAACATTTAAAATGCAATTTTACTTTTTTTAAATTAATAACATTTTAAAATTAAATGATATTCATATAACCTAATAAAAATTTATATGTTAAGCAATTTTATATGGTTTATATATATGTTTGGTTATCATAACTGCTTAATGAAACACACACACACACACACTGCAAAATGTTTACAACTGACAAAGTTTCATAATAATAAAGCCAAATGAAAGCAAAAGTGGACTAAAGCAGTACTTCTTAGGGCTCCTCTTTGGAATTTGGGAAGCAAACAGAGGTCAACTTAAGTATCGCTGATTATTATAGCGTGTTCTAGAGAAAATGAGCCTTGAATTAAGCAATGCACAAGTTAATTTAGTTAGTTGCAAGTTACATGTACAAAAAGTTTTAAAAAATTTAACAAAAATTATATATAATTCGGGATAACATTAATGATATGAAAATTTAAAAAAATTACTACTAATAGTGAATTGAAGAACAATTAAAATCAAAACAGTTCATTTCAAATACAATTTTGAAGTAAAATTAGTGTCAAAGTTATTAAAATTAATTACAATCAAATAACTATTCATTGCAAAAAAAACTAAAGTATAGTGGAATTAATAGAACAGCCTAATCAGAAATATCTTTTGTAGTTAAAATAAAAGCCATAAAAGATGACATAAACATCTAGGCACGGTTATATTACAATAAAAGCGAGTAGCAGCATCACAAAGAAATTGATGCTTTTTTTTTTTTTTTGAGCGAAAAACCGTTAAGGTTATCATCGCCGCGAAAGAAATTGATGCAAACAATTTTAGCAACACTGCCCAACTTAAGGTCTACAATTTGTTCCAGGCCAACTGGTTTTACAAAACAGTGTGATAACTGAAAAGGAGACATAAGACACCGAGCTGACAGCACCACATGAAATCAGAGCAGATTTTAACTGTACTGTTAAAGCAGGAAGATTATTTATCTGCTAAATTCTACAAAAAAAAAAAACATTAGCTAACTGTAACAGTTTCTGTAGAAATAAATACAGCATATGAACTGATATTAAAGAACTATTTGTAAAGTTTTTATACATTTAATTGCCAAAATTTATCTTAAAAGTACAATACAGTGTACTTGTGGGCATGTTGATTAAATAAAAATATATGTGAATATGAAACAAAATTATAAAAAAAGGAATTGTTTTTTTTTTTAACAAAACCAAGCATTCTAGATTTTCAAATTACATACAAGGTACTGATTATTAGAAATTGAATTCATCAATAATTCATAATAAAGGATTTTTCTTATTTCTAAAATTATTATAAACAAATAGTTAAATAAATTAAAAATAGCCAAATCAAATTAAAATTAACATGCATAATATAGATTTGAACTTGTTCATAACAAGAAGAAATAGTTGATTATAGTAAGTTTGATTTCATAATATACATTCTGCAGTTTATTATATATATGTAAATTAATGTGTTATGAAGTAGATATATAAAGCACTATAATAATTTGTATCAGTAAATCAGTACATGTAACGAAATGTTAAATATATTGTACACAAACTACCACTAACACATTAAGGAAAAGATTTACAAAATTAGTTAAGGATAAACAGATAAACAGATTACTGAAATCACATCTGTATAAAATATGAGGCAAAATCAAATTATTTATTTTTTTTAGTCATCCATTATAGAAAAAATAAATAGTAAATATTACAAACCAAAGAAAATTCAATAAAATTAATTCCCAATAAAATAAACATTAGTACAATTATTTAAAAAGATAAATTCTTTATTAAAATTTCAGATTATTGTTTTCAAATGTCAACCCCGGAGAAAAAGAAAGAGTGAGTCAATATACAAATAATTAAATACAAATATCAGCAAAATAACTTCTTATAACTAAATTAATTTTTTTAAGTAATTTATTTTCCATATGACTATGAAAAAGTTCACGAATATAAATCGATCAAAGTTCTGTTATATAAAGACTAAGTATCAATTTTCTCATCGACCAGGAGGATCGCATGCACACATACACACACAAAATGTGGAATTAATTATATATTACTGTTATTAATAGTAGAATGTGTGCAAAATTTAAATGTAAAAATTAAGAAAGAAGAACCTTTTAAAAAATTTCGTTCCCTTTTAATCCCTTGAAAAAAATATTTTTTTTTACTTTTGGACATCAGTATTTAATAAAAATAATATATTTTTCTTGAACCCACACAGTACATATTAAGACAAAAGTAGCAAAGCTCGCTAGTTTTGTCTTACTGGTATGCAACTTGCAAAGAATTCACTCATCCCTTTCAGCTTCCACTCGAACCATTCAATGTTTAATTATAGTATGCCTCACCTTGCACTCTACCATAGGCAAGTGAACTCTAAACAAGCTCTACAGAAAAATTAACACCCGATGCAGGATTCAAACCCGGACACATCTGTAACACACTTGTTCTGGCCTAGTATGGTAATTTGAATGCTCGCGTGTTTGACCAGTCTGATATATTGACAATTAAAAAGTCCATAAGCCTTTGTATTAATAAAATTTGGTTAAAGTAAACCAGTCATTGTTTAGCACTTGATTTAAAACAATAAGATTAGAATTATATAAAGCAGATATGTTAAACAGGTTGGCACTAAAAGGGTTAAGCATTGTTATTAATTTAAAAAAGAAATACTACATTTAAATTGGGGCCAAACAAGGAACCCTTATAGTGCAGAAACCAAAAAGAATGCTCACACTGGAGGCTCGGATTAGTGCACTGAAGCGAACATCTTATCTTGAATTTACAAAGTCAAGGAAGACATAAAGAACAAGCCTTATGAGAATGTCAAGGACTTATATGGGAAGGTCAAGGACCTCCAGAGGAGGACATCTGTCGCGGTCTTTTGGCTGACAACTGGATACGACTGTCTGAATGAACACCTGAAGAAAATTAAGATAATAAACTATGACAACTGCACATTGTGTGACTGCCCAGACACCATCATGAACAAGGACCATCTCCTGGTCTGCAGAAAATTAGATGAAGAGAAGCAGAAAAGAGGAGACCTCCCTGGCCTCTACTGGGAAGCAAGATCAAAGATGGCGTGAACCAGCGGAAGCCATTGGAAACAACAACATTTAAATTGGTTTTGAGATCAGACCATTTACATTTTAATGGTCAAGAGCTTGTAACTTCAGCTAAAAATTTAGCAATCAATTGCATGCTTGGGTAATCTTTCCAAACTTTTTTTTTTAATGGAAATAAGCTGAAATCTAAGCCTAAGTTATTAAAAATGTTAATCTTGTTTTTAACTACCCTCATTACTTAAGAAGTCCCATCAGATATACTGTTAACTTACTTTTGTAGCTAGAACATCCCTGTTGCTAGTAAATAGTGCTTATACCAAACTTGTAAGTACCTTTATTAGTACTGGCATTTTAAAGTCTTATAAAACTTTAATAACTTTTATCATAAACAAAATGTTTATACGAAACTAACGTTAACTTAAATATATAAATACTGAGGAAGCAATAATTATATTCACATCACCTCTTCTTGTAATCACAGATTTAGCTAAAATCTAGATTCATTTGCAACTAAAAAATTCTATGAATATAACCCAAATATAAAATCTGCACTTAACTGAAAAGGTTTTTCCCCTTTTCTTATAACCCACCAAAAGGGATGGGGTTGATCCTTCTGACCAATAAAACTCAACTTTACTCAGAGACCATATTACAATGAACTGCAAATACAGTATAACATTCACAATAATTGGATAGTTTGAGTAAGGAACATGCACATTCTTAGATTTATAATGACAAACACATGAAAAAATATATTTCCACCAGTGTAAAACATTAAATTATCACAAGCTTCTGTCACCTTGCAGGAACCATATTAAAAATTAAAATTCTCAGAACATAGCCTACGAAATCAGAGAGGTGTGTTTATTATTTATTAGTTATTGCACATTTTATTATACTATTATTTATATCTTTGTACCATATTTGTTTAGTTATATTCACAAATACATACACAAGTATAACCTATACAATCGTAAAAATTGGTAACATTTTAAACTACTATTGATTTATATTGTTTAAATTTTTTGTACACATAAAAACTGTTAACATTAAGAAATAAATTATGCAAAAATTATTCACAAACTTTGTCATGTTCTAATAAATTTAGTTTTAATAGTTTGTGGACCCTGTTGACCATTGTCACTCTATTCCTAGTAAGACTAACGCTATAGTCCAGCCACTTAGTAAATAGCCGGCACGAGAATTTCTCATGCATGTAGACCTTCCAACAGTCCAGTGACAGTTTGCCAATCTGAGTACAAACTGTTACTACATAGCAATAGTGAAGGAAAAGGAGCTGTGGTGAAATAGTGGGGACTCGACCTCTCACTTGCACATTATTTCTCTGTCCCACTGGTGTTCTTAGAAGGCCGTTTCCTAAGCGGCTGACAAATAATTAACGATACGGGGCTATTTGTTAAAGTAAAATTATATTTGATATCTCTTTTTGAAGGTCTTGTATGAGGGAATGTTGGTCCGTTTTTTATATTTTTTTGTCCCTGTATTTTTAAAAGCAAAAATTATTCATAAAATTTAAAAAGCAGACGTGTTCCTCAATGGGGTTGACAACTCACAGTGCAACTCATAGAAGTATAAATTTGTATTTTAATAAAGTTAATAAGTTTGTGTTAATAATTTTTTAAAAAATATTAGCTATAACAGTTTCTATAAAAATTAATACAGCATATGAATTGGTGTTAAAGAACTATTTGCACAGTATTTATAAATTTACTTACATTAAAATTTACCTTAAAAGTACAAGACAGTATACTTATGAATATGTTAAAGTGAATTTAAATATATATGAATACAGAACAAAATTATAAAAAAAAGAATCCATATATTTTTTTTAACTTGAAGCATAAAAAATAATTGTATGCAGGACATCACTGTGAAGCTTACAAAAATAGTTAATAATTTAACAAAATATGGGGGATTTTTTTTTATCGCTGGTAAGCTTGCACAATTCAATACCTATTTGTAAAACAAAACTAACACTACTGTTAAGTTGGTAGTTCTACCTGGCTTTCCAACACTGCCTAAAATGCTATTTTCCTGCAAGTCAAGTTTGTGAGAAAAATGTCAACTATAACTGACTGTCTTACTAAATGTGAAGTGCATGCTGTTATTTTATTTTTAAAAGACAAAATGAAACCAATATTTATCAAATAAGAGTTGTGTGGTGACCGTTTCAAGACTGATAGCGTCGAAAGAATGTCAGACTCACTGAGAAGTTACCCGAAGATTTAGAAATCATGAGTGACACTGTTTGCAATTTGCACTTGTGAGATGTAGTTTATATGTTCACACAAATTCAGTTTGACTTTTATGAGTAACAGATTCCAGTGCTACCAACTTAACTGTTTTGTATTACAACTTATTAGATACTAGAGTTTATATACATAAACTCCTTTTCATAGAGATTTTAACTACTGAGATTCTAAAAATACCTATTTTTAAAACTATTATCAAATAAAATTTTAAACATGAACTGACAATCCATGAAAGTATTACACATGTTAAATTTGAATAATGACAAAGAAAGGTTTTTTAAATAATATATTGATTAAATGAGATATATATGTGTGGACAATAGCAAAAACTAGAGATTAATATGAGCACTATTTTTTTCAACCTCCATATCTACTGTGAAGAGGCCTGTCGAGCGGTAGGAGGCAAAGCTGTGCACAGGATGATAACGTATCCACTTCCAACTTCATAATGCCATTTTGATCTGAGTTGCAGACATCAATTTGGCCATGTCTATTTTTGGTACCATCTAGTGAATTTTAGTAACAGGTTGTATGCCCCTGCATCATCATATGATGTCATTTATAACACTTAAATTTTTTTTAAATTTTGTAATTATTTTTCACAAACAACATCTAATTATCTATAACAACAACAAAATAGTTTTTTCAATAAAATTTTAACCCTGTACAGTACTAAAGTTGTAAAAACCATCAGACAGTCCTGCTAAATTCTGTACTTACAGCATTTCCCAGTGTTGCCTGGATAAAATTAAACAGCAAACCACAAAACACGTTAAAATAAATCATTACTAACAAAAATATTGTGAAAAATAAAATCATAGGAAAAAATTTCTTCTTAATGATAAGGAATCAAAAACAGGCATCAATCTTCATTAAATCACACAAATTCGTTTATATATTTTAATTATTTTCTACGCTGTTTTGTAAAATAATAGTACAAAATAGGTTAAGAAAACATAGTACAGGATAAAGCCCAAAATATTAATACTATTACTAAGAAAGCCCAAAATATTACTACGAAAAATATTTTTTAAGAATTTAACGGAAGGAAAGACGGTTAATATGACCATTGTAAATTGTTCTAAAACTAAAAAATCACAATAAAACGTATAAAAATGAACAGTAAACCCTCTCATATCTAGCTTAATGTGACTGTACAAAATCAAGGGGCAATATTTAAATATAACAATCAAAAGAGGCATTAAAGTTAAATAAATGATCAGAGGCGAAGGATTTTTTTTGTAGGCACTCTACCATACAATGGCTACTTGTATTAATTTAGACTGTTCCACTTTAGTTTGGAAGATAGCAAAAAGGATTGAAACCTTATTGTAAAGCACACAAGGGAGCACTGCCATTCCAGAACAATCCATTTATACATTAACAAATTGCTTTCTTAGCATTTTAGAAGCTGTAAAATAATACTGTATATTGATTAATGCTAAAAAATTTTTTGTGCAGTAGAAAAGTAAGATTAGTAAAGTGTACTTCCGAGAAATGAAAAAAAGGGTGTTATATGATAAGCAACACCTGCAGAATATGATAGTTTGGCACAGGTACCTGAGGAGCGTAGAGGAAATTAGAAAAAAAGGTATTTCATCTGTGCAAATAAAAGACATAACAAGAAACAGAAAAGCTTACTCATGCAGAAAGAGAAACACATTTGAGTTTTGTGAATGTAATATGGGACTTTGTATATGAGGTGCTACCCAAAAGTTCAGGGAATTTAAATTCCGTGCAAGAACTGTTTGGGGTATGACCTGGTGCTGGTAGAGTGTGCTTTGTTAATTAGTGTTCCAACAGCTGTGACAGGGAGAAGATGCGTTTTTAAGTTTCATGCATTAGTGTAATGTCATGTTTTAGTGAATGTTGCAGAAACCCATTGTGTGCTTTTGGAAGGATTTAGTGACAATGCTATGAACCAAAGTAAAACTTTTTGTGGTACAAAAGTTTCAAGGATGGGTGAACGTCTGCCGACAACAATGAGTATAACCACTGACAAGCACAACACCGGAAAAATTCATGAATGTGCAAGATCATAAACAAACAATCTATGATATTTGCGCGACTGTAGGAATGTTACATGGCTCAATGCAACACAGACAATTTGGACATAAGACACATTGCTGCAAATTTGTACTGAGACTGCTGAGCAGCAACCACAAAGATCATAATGTAGCTGTCTGCAGTGAATTGAAAATTGCAGCAAGAGATGACCCCAACTTCATCTCCAATGTCGTATCTAGTAGTCGTATTCACTGCAGCAAAAAAAAAAAAAACATGTCAAGTTCACAGTAATGTGAAGTCCATGTTGTTTTTTTGACATAAAAGGCACTATCCACTAGTGGGGAATTTGTCCCGCTAGTTAAACTATTAATGGACAGTTTTATTGTGAGGTTTTGAAGAGCTACATGAGAGCATTAGGCACAAACATTCAGAACAGTGGGAGAACAAGAGCTTGGTTCTCTACCACAACGAACCTGCGCACACATTGCTAGTCGTTTGGAATTTGTTGGGTTTCAAAAACACGGTAGCGATTCCATACCCTATTCGCCTGACCTCATCCTGTTTGACATTTTTCTGTACCACAAAAGAAAGATGAAATTTGACAGACCAACATTTTTTACAGCAGAATTGCAGGACAAACTTCAAATATTTATACTTGCAGACTTCTAGGGATACATCATGGAAAAACGCTGGGATCACTGTATTTTGAAGGAGATGGTAGAAACTAAAAGTTATGGTAGGCATTTTTATGGGAAAATTCCCCGAACTTTTGAATAGCACCTAGTACACCCCCGTGATACTAAAGATGATCCATTCCACTTCACCCTTGTATCTTTACTTTCCATTCTAAAAACACGATTCACTAAACCTCCAAACATCAATCAACAGCAGATTGAACAGACCAGATATAAGAAGGTCTATTGAATTCCAGTATAAAAATTATTACTAAATATTATTTAGGTCTATTTATTCTTACATTTATATTAACAAAATTTTGTTAAAATCTGTAGGTAAACATTATGTACAATATAAACATCTTTCAAAATGCTAATTACCAATGACATTAACAAGTTGAGGTAAGAATTAAACTATACACTGTCTATACTGTCTATATCAGCCTTATTTCAACGATTAAAAGTAACACACATGAAGACACTCTTGGAACTATATTCAATCGCACTGATGCTGGAATGAACATTATGACATAATTGAAGTTGTTAATTTAATTTCACTGCAAATTTGAAATGATTCAGATATCCGAAAATGTTTTATTATATGAACCTGCTTTGAAAAATTCCACATTCCGTTTTTAAAACTTACAAGAAAATAAAATTCAATTTAAAACCATTCACTTCTATGTTAAAATCTTAGACTAGAAACAAATGAGCCATTGTTGATCTTATTTATAACAGTTGCAAAATGTCAATGAACTTAAAAAACTGTTGATCCACAATATGTTTGATCAATACGTATTAATGTGATGCATCAACAATCAACTTGACACAACTGCCTGATTTGTTTTTAGCCTTATTCTTTTTTAACATTTTATAAATTTTTTTTTCTAAATTAACACTGAAATTTAACCTTTATCAAAACCATATATTACACTGTTAATACCTGCTATTACAATTTACTTGAAATATTTTTTATTAACAAACTGCCATTTGAATAGATTTTAAACTGCAATTTAAACCAATTTTTATTTGTTTCTCTAATACTTTCAATTACCAAAACAATTTTACAGTGTTTGTAAACATAAAATGACCACATAACTAATTGAACACATTTTTTTAAGGAATTTAATGTATTTGTTTTGATTTACGAGATCTATGATTATGGTTATTCTTTAAAACGTGACAAAATGATTTAACAAACAAAAATACTTATTTTGTTATAACTTAAAGAAAAAAGACATTCACACAAAAATTTAATATAGTTTTTAATTATAATTTATTTTATAAATATTTCATAACCATACAGTTATGATAATTTATTATCAAGAATTAATTACAAATTTTAAGTAATTACTATTTTTTGCCAAGAAAACCATTCAAAAACACCGTTAATTTAAATGAAATACAACTGCATGGTCGAATTTTTATAAATCTCTTTTTCTTTGCTTATTTCAAGTTTTTTATATAAAACGTTTATACATTTTATTCTTTTATTTTACTGGTTATTTAACAAAATACATCCCATAAAATATATAATATATAAGTATAAAAATATTTAGTATATATATATATAAGTTAATAAATAAAAAACTAACAGTTTTCTTACAATGAGTATAGTTAAAAAAACCTTGATAAATTCCATAATATCACAGATAAAAAAATATATAATCCATTCAATATAAACATTCTACAATATATATATATATAGTTACGATTTTTACTATTTGTTTTTCAATTTTAGTGGCTTACAAAAATATGAGGAACTGAATACATTTTTCTCTCTCTAATGTAGTTACTTAAGCTCTATTTTCATGGTTGATTTTAAAGTCATCTATCACTGGATTGAGCAATTGTTAGCATTGAGCATCAAAAGGATATAATTGGATTTCCTCGTCTTCACTATCTTCATCCCTTCCGTAAAGTAAAAGTTCCTCTTCGTCTTCACATGTGTTTACCTGACCTCATCTGAGGGGTCGATACGAACATTTTTTGTACGAAGCCAAATGTGTAGGCAACTGCAACACATATCACACATTTTATAAACTATACAACATAATTTACACAAAATTTCCTTTTAAGTACTAATAATCTGACTGTGTTTTCATGTCTTTGTACTGAAATTTTTCTTTACTAGATTCATTCTCATGTTTTGAAGAAACTCAATTATAAAAACTCACTGTTCCTCCTGACATGGATATGTTCTTTTGTACTAATTAATGCTTCCCCTCTCTCCACCACCATTTTTGCAACCGTTTGATCATGTCTCTACATACTTTTTCTTAACAGTCGATTTACCTTTTTTAATTGATAAACATATGAAAAAAATTGATTGGAAAAATGTTTTCCCCCAGTTATGGAGAAAATTATGGGGGCTAGATGGGTGGAAGCTTTAATCTAGTATAAAAGAACAAATCCACACCAGGAGGGTTTACAGCTATAAGTTTTGATAATTTACGCAACCCGAAACGTATCAACTAATAAAAAACTACAAAATTAAGAAAGGCGTATGAATACACTCAACAAAATAAAAACATTTATAGCAGACATAATAAAGATTATATTAATAATAATTAACTGAAATCACAATTGATTATCAAGAAATCACATATAAACAATTTGAAAAGTTTAAAGAGATTGGGTGATGGTGTACTTATATTTAGTTAATGAATTTCCTTTAGGAAAATGCACTATTGGAGCAGCCATCATGATAACATGTACACTGAAATGAGAACTGATTCTTACCTCTACATGTTTTGAGAGATTTAAAAAATTTAATTTCTATACAAATATATACTCCAATCAAATTTAATCTTTGTGTGTCATTTTTGTAATAAGGGTATGAAAAGCTTTGTTTACTGAAAAAATCATGACAACAGTTCAGTAGTTATTTCTTGGCTGATGGACAAGGGCTCGAGCCACCAGCCTCTAAGGACAATCTTGTACTTAATACTTCAGTATTAATTAACTTGTAGCACATATGAAATACATATTTTAGTAGAAATGACAGTACTGTGCTTGTGTAAAGAACACACTTAAAAACCAGTTTAATTCAAATTTGAACCAATCTTGGTTGCATGTGGTTCATACTAGGATTCTACCGTGTTTCCAGAACCAATTATGCCAAGTTTGTTTTTGGCAGTGAAATATTTGTTTAAGTATATTTATTCAATTTTGATAGTTTTTGGACATCATAATAATCACTATACCAAAGCTGTCAGACAATTTATCTAAATAAATTTATCATGCAAAAGACTGTGAAACATGCAAAATTTATCCTTCTACAATTTTAATTAAGAAAAAAATTAAGTAAAAGAAAAATTTAACTTTACAACCACAGTAAATGTTTGATAAAATTTAGACGATTGAAGACGGAAAAAGCTAACAATAGTAACTGGAATTGAACCAATACCAGTTCAAGTTACAGCGGAACCATTCACTTGTCAAACCATACGAACTATGTCATTATCCAGCATAGTACATGGTCTAACTAAAGTATAGGATCAGGTAGAAACTACAGACATGATAATAAAGTTATAGATCTAGAGAAACCAATGTTAAGTTACAATAACTTTAAAAATATAGCTAATCTTAATTTTAAGTAAATCATTTCTCTCATAGTTTACATCCATTCAAGGATATTTAGTGAAAAATATTTATAAAATGAGCTACCCTGAACAAACTACAATTACAAGGACTATTTTGTTTTTCAACCTCTGAATCTACTGTAAATTGGCCTGTCCAGCAGTAGTAGATCTGAGCTGAGCACTAGACAATAGTATCTCTCCCACTATAAACATTACCACTTCCAAATTCATAATACCATTTCTAGCTGAGTTGTACTCATGAATATAGACTTGTAAATATGGCCATGTTCTACTGATTCCCACACAAAGTGCAAATTGTGAAGTGGCATTTGTTTTGGAATTCATGAGGAATTTTCGCAGCCCAGTCATGCGTTTTAGGAACCGACTTGGATCAATTTTTCCTTCCTTAGTACATTCCCTAGAAGCCATGCTTAACCTTACCCAGTTCTTTTATCAGCTATTCAACACTCATGTGATAAGGTTTTATTTCTAAACCAAGAAGGATGTATTGACCTGTTGGGACAAGAACTGATCCAGGCTGATGGCTTAACTAGAGTCGGATTTTTGTTAAACCTTCAAACGTTATGTCGCAATATAGAGTCAATGACAAAAATATGGTTAAGATATACTTTTTTTGTTTCTTAATAGCTATACTTTTTATGACAGAACTAATTAAGATAAGGGATTAGCATTAATGAGGTAAGAGTAAAACAACAAAAGTAACTGTGGCTTGAACTAAGAACCTTGACATATGCAGTTCAAAGACATAGTAAACTGACTGGTGCTTTAGTCACATCAACCAACAAAAGGTAAAAAACATAAGCAAGAAGGTAAAATTACAGTTCCACTCTCTCTAATCTTCCAGTTGATATCAACACTTCTACGGAAATCCTGTATAACAAGCTGAAGAAACATGTAGACAAAGTGGCTTCTATTCATTGACTACAACCTACCATTTCTTTTTCACCAGGAAATTAGATTAGATTAAAAAGCAATAAAAAAAATATTTTTGCTTGGTGGACACCAAATAACTAAATGAAAAAAACAGTCTGTCCTATCAATAATGTAGCCGTCAAGAGCTATCGATAGTTTTAAAGAATCATTGATCTATCAACAACTGTACACATAACTAGACAAACACTAGTCAACGTAGGTAGAAAAGTAAGAGAATCAGAAACACAGAATGATGGACTATTTCAGCAATACTTTAAACAAGATCCATTAATGCAGTATCTTTTGCTTGTTAATTTTTTCTTTAATTAATAATTTATGATAATAATTTGATTTATTTCTTTAGAACAAATGTTGAATACACTGCATATTTTATAACTTTTTTATATAATTATTTTATATTTTCACTGGCCCCAGGATTACCAGATTTGTATGTAAGCAATTTTTTCTTGTGTGTTCACCTCAAAAGCAAAGTTTACATCACACACCCAACGGCAATCCTTGAGTTGAAAACGATTTCTTTGAGAAGAAATGTTTTGTAAGAACACTTAAATACATATAATTTACTTTTGGTTTTCAACAATAAAACTTGTAAATTCCTTTTTTTTAATTCTTGCTATAAGTTCACAATCTCCCTATATGTATTTATTTATATATCTTGTTCAAATTTTCAATCATTAATAAAATACTCTATTTATCTCCTTAAGTTCAAATAAATTTTTTTAAACTTGTAGTGGGGATGACACTTGATGATAATATTATTAATACAGTTTTTTGTCAAATATTAATATCGCATATTTGTACAGACTATACGATAGAATTTTATTTAAATAACACAGCACACAGATGTTTCGCTGATATGATGGAAACACATGACCTAATCAGGTATTAACTTAAATTTTTTTTTTTTTATATTACTTATTCTTACTTTTGCAAGAATTATTTCAAAATTTCCCATTTCCTTGTACCACCCTGTATAAAAATGATTCAACTTAAGTGAAAGAACCAGTGCATTATAAGTTGTTAGATGTGTTTAAAGTGAAAGTTGCATAAGGTAAATTTAACCTGTACAAAAATTAATTATTTTTACTGTCTTCAAATGCTATATTTTCCAATTTTATACTACACTGATTGTTGTGTTTTTGAGTTTAGTTAACAGATAAATTTATAACATACTGGTCAAGCTATGACTGTGTAACAGACCAAAAAGCTAAGGAACTATTTTTAGAACAAATGCTGACTGGAGTAGTTACAATGATGAAATATTGAATAATATATAGGTAGCTGCAATCAGTGAATGTGTTAACATTAATTTTCGAGAAACCACTTAAAAGTCACTAGATCAGCGACTAATATCTAGTAAGCAAAACATTCAGTTAAGTGGCCTCTCCAGTGATGGACTTAGCGACCCCCAGTATAAACCTCCATCTCATACTGCTCTCACTCATGTATTCAAGACACACACACATTAACTACTCAACACAGTTTGGCTAACTTTAAAATGTAGAACAACCCTTGCTGATAGAGTGAATGGTTTATTAAATAGTTTAATGGTGTATTAAATAGAGCCTCAGTACACCTAGCAATGTCCCAGTATACCTTACACATGCATGCTGGATTTGTTCCCTAACTATCTGCGGGTCTTCCCATTAATAAACATGTAAAATAGAATGACCGGGACCTCACTACATAGCAAAAAGCTGGCCAAATGGAGTATTACCTCTGTTATAAGGATAATGAGAAAAAAGAAACTGAAAAGGAATTAGCAAAGCAATAACCTGCAAGCACTTAAATAATGAACTGGGATGTCGCCAATTACAAGTGAAGGACTCATTTTGAATCCTCTCCAAATCCAAGACTGCAGAAGGCACAGTAATCGAGCATTTCAGGAATATAGGAAGGGGACATAACGGACCTTCAAAGGTCGTTAGTACAATAGTAACCCTGGAATTCATTTATTCAAACAAACAAAACTGCATCCATGAATATAAAATGCTGTGGTACCTATTGTTGGCAGTTATAAGGAAAATAAAACACCCTAAGGTGGCCAGCAGATTCAACTAGGACTAGTTTAAACAGCTCTTGTGCTTGTATAGTACTTAGACAAGAAAAAGAAAACAATCCAAAGATATATATATAAAGCTGTAACTAAGACCTAATTATCAAACTTAAAACCTTTATTTGTTTAATACCAATTATTGCAATTAGAACAGTTAGGGTTTATGAAGTTTTGTGAAATATCAATGAAATTATTACCTCAAGCAGAGCAGTTATTCCCCCAATAACCCCCAATAATTCCCAGACAGAAATTAAACACTAATTACCTGATGTTTGAAGTTTTTGCAGCGGTAGTTATCCTTGATGTTTAAAAAATGCTCTGTGCCAAAGAGAAAACTAAAAGCCTGATAAATAGTTTAATTTTGTAAGAAAAGTTAAAAATCTAAACTTTCTAAAAATATATGACGACAATTTTCACAGCCTTCTAAATTGAAAGTTTGTTTAACTAATAACTTTTTAGTCCTCAACAAAAATTTTGCAGACTAGATTGTAGGAAATTTTTTTAAAGATATAAACTTTTTTATATTAAGAACAAAAAATTTATAAAGCTACCACATTATAAATTATTGCATTAATAAAATACAAAATGTCAACTATAAATATAAATAAATTTCTATTCAAAATTATTAGCAATATTAACTGTTCAAATGGCACTGGCAATCTAAAACAGTGCCTGTAAAATAATATTTTTTTCAAAGAAATACAGATATTACATTTCTCAGTATTGAATTACACACAGGTTTATATGTCATTTAAAAGTCTTAAATTTGTATTATGTTTAAGTTGTGCCACCAAACATCATACAGTGTGAAGCTTATGCTATAAATAAGCAAACAATTATACAATTACTTGTGTTTCGAGTGACTTACAAACTAATTCTATAATATTTCCCTGTGGAAAACTTATAATTTCAGCTGTGCTGAAATGACAGCAGAAATGACTGCTTTATTCATTTCAGCTGCAACTTTCTAAATTTCAGTTGTACAACTAAATGATGTCACACAATACTTGCAGTTGTATCAACTAAGGTGTTATGATTTGAATTTTGAACTATTTGAATTTTGATATTTAAAAAATAAAAAAAAATTTTTAAATTATTTTAACATTTAAGAATGTATTAAGTTTAACACTAATGAAACAATTTTAAATATAGTTATTTTTACCGATTCGATTTTTTTTAACTGTTGGAAAATTCATGCAGTATTCGTTCTGAAATAAAGCTCAATAATTGTAAACCTGTATGTAGTTCAAGACCAAATAACGTAAAATTTCCATTTGTTCAAAATCAAATTTTGGAGAACAGTAAGACCTCAGTTATTCATCAAACATTGTACCAGAATTGTCTAGACACTGTAAAAGAGTTTATTTAAGATTAAATTTATTGTACAGTATTTTATCGCCTATAGTAGCGAGCATCAAATCAGACGAGTAACCATTATGGTGCAGTAATATAGTGCGTCAGTTATAACAATTTTGCGTAGCTCAACGCACTTTGTATCCTAACACAGTTTCAACATTTACTTGTCTTTATTTAAACTGAAAAACTAAAAACATAATTAAAACAGATTATATAATGTTTGGTTCAGTAAGCAAGGATTTTTCGTTTGCTTTTCAAATAACAAAGTTTTGTAAGTGGAAAAGTTGGACAGTATTTTTCTAAGTTTTACATTTAAACATTTTTTAAAATGACAATTACTATTTAAACATGGGTTGAGTGGTGATTAAAGTAAGAGAGAAACATACATTTGTGTTTCTGTTCTGGACTGATTGATATTATTATCAATAATAATACTGACATTTACTGTATTTATGTTTTATTAATTTATATTGATATTGATATTAGTTTGTCCTTTCATCATAGTTTTAAATTTAAGTAGCCTGCCTTATTAATACACAATTAAAACAAATTATGCTTACTTAAATTAGTTTTAAAAAAACTACATAAGAAAATTAGGGTTATTTTAAAAAAATCTCCCTAAATTTAAATTGTTAAATTTAAGTTCTTAAATTTTTAAAAACTTGAAATATTGCAACACGTTAAAATGTTGCAATTCTGAGAGTTTGACACCTAACTAAACAACACTGAACACTTAAAGCTGCCAGGTCATGCAACATAGTAAGCAATTCTAAACCTTCCATTGTTGATATGGATTAGTTCCATAAGTGGTAACAGCGGAAATTCAGCCACCCATCTAATCTGATGCTCACCACTTTAGTTTATTACTGTTAGAAAATATGGGAAGGGGGAATTGTAATTGTGACAGAAAGAGCACTAAGCTTCAAGTGATCATGTATATATATATATGATCATGTATATATATATATCATGTATTTATATATATATATATATATATATATATATATATATATATATATATATATATATATATATATATATATAAATAGCTGGTGTGAAGATGTGTAACAGAAATTAATGGAGATGTGTAACAGTTGTAATAGAGTGACAAATAATTGAGATCATACTGTATATTCCTAACAAAGTCACAAATGAAAATACGCAAGAGAAACTTTTTATATTATATTTAATATCTATATTGAATTTAATATTATATTTAATACTCAAATTGAAAGAATGGTATTCAGATATTTTTCTACTAATGATTGTATCTTTAATAAAATTTGAATTTTAAGATGTGTTCCATAAAAAAAAACAAACCATCAAATAAATAGCCAAAACATTATTTCTGTTTTAGTAATAAGTTAGTATACATGTTATGCTAAGTATTGGTTGTTGCAATTTATTTTGTTTATTAAGATTATTTTCCTTGTTGGGAAAATAAGAGATAATTATTTTTATTCATACGTAACTGCACCCAAAGTTTCTGTTCCAATCTACATTTCTTTTTTTTATGAATTTATGAAGGTTGGTCAAATGTTTCTTTTTTCTTTTTTGTACTTAATTTAATTTTCTGATTTCTATTGATAAATTGTAATTTTTTTTTATTTGCTGTACTCTGTACTACTCCAATACCTCAAACTTGTCATGACACTGAGGTAGTTATATTGTTCCTGTGTTTACTAAAATTTTTTAAATAGGAAAATTTTCTTTTTTTTGTAATTTTATTACTTACATATTTTGTTTATGAACATGGTTTAAGTTTATAATTGTTCACTTCCACAGTGTAATTTATATTTGAGGAATAAATACATTTTCATTTTTGTTTTCCATAAAAAACAATCAAAACTTTATTTTTGTTTTTGTTTTCAAAATGTTTACAAAAAAAGAACAAAAAAATTGCTATTTAAAAGGATTTTTAGGTTATATTTAATTTTAGGTATTTTAAATTGTGATAAAAATTATTGATAGTCTCAGTTTAAAACTAGTGGAACTTAGATTTATTCTCAATTTTGGATAATTTTTAAATGTACAAAAATAATATAAGACCTACAAATTTGTATTTTTTTAAATATCAGACTAGAATATAATTTTTTTATAACATAGCTTTTATTTAACAAAAATTATTAAAGAATAGATAAATTTAATTTTCACTTTTATCAACAGCTCAAATTTAACTTTTTGTTATTTCAAATACCATCTGACTTATTTTACTCAATATTATAATGCACAATCGATTCTCATTAACAGGAACATTTTTAGTTGAAAAGCCCGGATAAATCGAAATTTTCAGAGAATGGAAATATTATTATGAAGTTACAAATGAAAATATAGAAGGGAGAGAATTCTTTTGTATTATATTTTAATAACTCTCTGCATTTATATTTAATGGGATCAAAGAAAATTTGGTTTATAGATAAATAATTTTAGAAACAAAAAGACATATCCATTATAAAGATGGCAGTTAATATTTTTTTTTTTAATAACTAGACACAATAAAACAATTAAAAACAGAATGAAAAACTATACAATGTTATTTCCCAAGGCGAAAATTAACTGTTTCTGAATAATTGCAACGGTGTTTACAAAGAAATACTGGCGTAAAAAAAAGTTTGGTAATATTAAAAAAGATGTAACACAATCCACAATTCCATTCTTCAAAATCATGTAACACTTTAAGAACTACATATCCAGTAACTGTTACTAGTTTAGATTCTGTTTTTGGTTTTTGAATTTTAACACAGGCCTATACATCTACGCTCACGTTCTAGTTGTTAAGTGAAGAAGTTGAGAACAGAAAATGATTTAGATTCTCAAAATGTTGCGTATTGTATTACACAGTACACTAATGACAGCAAATATCCAGTTAAAAAAATAATGAAATTATGAATTAATTTTAATTGCTCCAGACAAACTTGTCTGTAATGGTTTTGGTTGTAAGATCAATTCAGATGTAGCATTATTTATTTATTTTTTTTTTATACACTTATATTTCCTGTAAAAAGCCATATATATAGATATGGTTTGTTCAGTTAGTTTGTTTTATAACTGAACAAAGAGGTCTCTGTTTTAACCTGACTGTTTAGCATTTCATTTTTGCCTTTGTTTGTTATGTAGTTTCAGCCAAATGCACTGTCTACGAAGGTACGTAAGTACCTTGCTTAAAAAGCCTGAATGATGTAAGTGTAATATATTTTGTTATTCATTTCCATTTCAAGATGGTGGCCCTATAATGTAATGATGATGACTGTAATCGCTGGCTTTTTCCTGCAATACTGGCTGAAAGGCTTGTCTTTTTATAATTCTGACCATGCAGAAAGAGAATACAATTTCCAATAAAGTTAGCCTAGTAACATTTTTTGTAAATATTACGGTTACAGGTTAAATTTGGTGAAAAGGTCACTATCATGGAGCAGTGGTCAGACAATTAATTAAAAATATATTACAAAATCACCGTTCTTTGAATTATTATTATGTAATGTTTTATTAGCAATGATCTGCTAAATCAGACATTTGATAGATCACAAAACTGGAAACACAAGACTTTAGCGCACAATTAAATTTCTCATAAATTGAAAGTAAATAGGGAGACAGTATGTCCTTAAGTAGTGAAACACATACATATTACGATAAGCACAAATTGTTATCAGGGACTGAATGTTATCAGTCATTTGTTCTGTTCATGTTTTTATGTACTTCTTATTATTAAAGCATAAAAGAAATATAAGAACTGAAGAAAAAGCATGCTACAATTAAAATATTATGCAATATAATTTTCTTTTTCAGTCATTGACTGCTGTAAATAACCCTAGAACTGGCAAGGTATATTCTGTATTGACAGAGGTTTTTTTAAAAATATTGGACTATTTTGAAAATCTGAAAAAAAACCTATAAACATTAACCTATGTATAACTTATTTTATATACATTTTTCCACAATAAACCAAAGAACACATTTTTTTTGCTAAAAGGTTTCTATTTTTAAAAATTAAAATTAAAAAAATCATGAGCGCCTTCTGTGAAAATAATATTTTCAACAATTTCTTGTTGCTCATTTTGGAAATATACTCTATGATTTTTTTTTTAAACGAAAATTATCTTAACTGTTTTTATGTATTTATAAAAGCTAATGAAACAAAACCAAACACAACACTAACAAAAATAAAAACAACAAAAACACATTCCAGCATACCTGTCAGATAACACAACAGCCAGGTAACCATGCCATAATGATAGCTTCTTTAAAAAACAAAATAAATGGTTTAAAAGATTGTTAAATGGGTTTAAAAGATGTTCCAACACAACAACAGTCAGTCATGTTCTGTGACTGTTAAATCAAATATAATTTAATAACTTGGAAGTGGAAAATTGCGAAAGCTTACAGTTTAAAAAGGGTCAAATGACAGTGCTTGACAGTTCTAGGGTTAATTGGGATTTCATTCTTCTTTAGTTTACTTTTAAAAAAAATCATTTAAATATTTAAAAAAGTACTGTTTATGTGTTAGTAAATATTATTATAAAGAGTAAAAAAATTGTTTCACTTTATGCACTTATAATGAGCAATAATTTCAGAACAATTTTTTAAAACTACACTCACTCATATAAATACATATTTGCATTTATTTTTGTTTCAAACTTAATGTCTTCACAAACGGTATTAGTACACCATTTCACTCAATTTTAATTTTCTGTTTAACACTAACTAAAAGCATAACTCTTTGGCATCACTTTTCCCACTAAAGGAAACTGTCCTATAAAAATTATTTGTACTTTTTGACTTAACATGTAAATAAATGTATTATTGCTACAATCATTTGCTAGTATTCACACTATTTTGGTTGTTAGTTGAATTGAGGTTAATCATGTCTACACTTACGCTGGCCCCGATCCGCGATAAGTATCTGTTGCGTATATGGAAATCAGAATTTGGCTGCAACAAGTCTTGCGGCGTAATGTCGGACATTGAACCAGCAGCTAACAGTTTTTCTCTTTCTAACGCTTCAACAGCACTGCAAAACCAAAAAAATGATTACAATTATGAAAAACAAAATATAATAGAACTTCTCTGAATATCTGTCATCCAATTTCTATATTACCAAATCGTACAAAAAAAAAAAAAAATTGAATAAATTTATTTTCAATACATATTCTTTAATAACAGCAGTTCAATAGTCATGAACCCAAAGCTGAAACATTTTATTATTGTAAAAAGAATTTACTTATAAATTATTAGTTAAATTTTTGAAAAAAAGTTTCCTTACAAGCAAAAATAAACATGAATATAAAAAAAATGCCTACATAGTGAATAATTGTAAACAATTACCAGAGACAGAAAAAAATCCACAAGATATTTCATATTAAATCTTATACTATAACTTTAAAAGAAAGGTTAGGCCTATAATTTTTCAGTAAATAAATTTATTTTTCAAATAACTTCAAAGCTAAAATTTTTAAAATATCCATTTAAAAAATATAGTAATATACTTTGTAATGATATGGAAATTTTAATTGTAAAGATATCTAATCACTTTAGGGTAGCATAGCATAAATCACCAAATCCAGAACTCAACTTAGAGAAATCCTGAACTCACCAGTAGCCGTTTCATTCGCAGTCCATATTAAATGAAATACCATCGTAATATTATTGTAAACATAATTTAAGCTTAAATACTTTCACAAAAACATAAATAAAAAGTCTCAATAAATGATCAACCTATAAGAAAATTACAGAGGAACCAATAGTAGTAGAGGAATAAGATGACACGAGGAAGACATTGTGCATTTTTATTATTCTTGTCTCAAGCATTTGAAGAGAGAAAATAATTAAGTGATTACTTTGGTGAAGCAAATTAAATAACTTCTGACTATACTATAAACGTAGTTTTATTCATTTTATTCTTTACAAATAATATTAACATAAAATATTTGGTGTCATAATTATTAGCTTCAAAAACTTGGTGATAGTTTTTAATCACATTTTAAAATAACATCTAGCCAATAAATCTTTAAAAAAATGCATACTTTGAAAATTTGCTTCTGTCAAGACAGCTGCATGCTTAATTAAGTAATTTTTATATACAAAATCAGACTTACAGTTTATTCTTGTCATATTCCTCTCGTTCGGAAGGTGACATATTGAGAATTCCAGTGTGATACGAATCATATATCCAAATTAATATTGATACCATCAAAGCTACTACAATAAAAAAAGAACATTCATTTATATATTCTGCAGAAGTAATGTTATCATACACATATTAAGTGGTAAGTGTTTATGTGCTCTGGTGTATATGAACACCAATACTACGACAATACTGACCATCATTATGTTTTTTATGATTTAACATAGAGGATGTTCAAACAGTGACACAACTTTATGGAAATTATGGGATTTTCTTCTAAGTTTTCTTTTATAATAAATATTGAAAATTATTCGCATTTAATTTTTGAAGCATAATTTTTTAACAGTTACTGGTTTACTTATTTAACATTTGTTAATGATTTATTTAATGTATATCTCCGCAGGGGGGTTCAACTGAGAGGACCTACTGAGAGGATTTAGACGTCCCTCGCGATATCCGAGTCTTAACAAACACTTACATTTACAACACTACACTTCGACTTTAACACTTTACACTCACACTTATATTTAGGGAGGCGATAATAGCTTCTATGTGCTTTTCACCTTAAAATAAAAAAAAAAAAAATTAAAATTAATGTATATTTCACTGTTACTGTTACTAACAGTTCTTAAATCAAACAAAACAATCCTGTTCACTATGTAAGTGCTCAAAGAGCATCCTGAGATTCTACTTTGATCTCAATTGTGTCAATATGACGGCATTTCAATTTCAACTTTATTTTGAGGAACAGAAAAAAATCACATGAAGTGAAGTCACGTGAACAGAGTAGTTCAGGACTTACTATACGTTTTTAAAGCCAAAAAATTCTGAATGACTAGCGGTGTATGCACAGAAGCATTGTCGTGGTGGAGAACTCAGCTCTTGTTTGAGCCTAATGCCCTCGAGCAGCCGCTTCAAAATTTCACAATAAAACTTTCCACTGACAGTTTAACCAGGGGAGGACAGATTTCTTGTGGATAATACCTCTGATTTAAAAAACAATTAACATGGACTTCACGTTTCTGTGAACTTGACATGATTCACAGAAACGCGACCACTGTGAAGATGGCAACTTCCACTATGATGACTGCAGTAGTTCTTTAATTCGAAGCAAAATTTGATGACGGTTCTTTGCTTCTTAAATCTGCCGTTTACAGTAGTTTAAAAAATCATCACAACGCTAAAACTCAAGAATGCGGTCTCTTAACTGTTTCAGCTGCTGGCATTCTAATTCACAGAGTACTATACGCCTACTCTACTGCCAGTAGGTCATTCCACAAATGTTTCGCTTACAGAATTTTAATTCCCCGAACTTTTCAGTAGCCACTCATACATCAAGATAAAATAATTGGACTTGTTTATTATTTCTGTTCATAGAAAATTTGTTTTCTGGGTATTTTGTAGCAAAAATATAATCCACTACATTTTTGTACAATCAGTCTTGTAATTTTATATCACACAAAAGTGTTCTTTGCGCATTTTAGTAGTAATGCTTACAAAAGCCATTGATAAAATATTGTTAGTCATTGATAAAACATCGTAAACATGTTTAAAAACCATATTTTAAACTGGCTGTTAGAGCATTTTACTCTGATCACTGTTACATTTGCCAATCAAAAATATATAATAAGAACTGAAACTGCAATGAAAAACATTTTAAAATATGAAAATATTACTTTTCTATTGATTTTTTAGGTTATATTTATTGTGTATTGGTAATTAAACCTAGCTGGTATGAAATTGGTAACCTGCTAGCTAATTTACGACAATCACAGCTATAATAAACACTTACAGCTAAGCCAAGAAATAAAAAACAACTCCAACATCAGGTATCCACCATGATCTACAATCATACCAGCATACATGGTGATTACAGCCAAACCCAAATTCTGTATTGCCTGAGCTCTGGAAAACAAAATTACAGGAGTTTTACATAATGTAACATACTGATATAAACAAAATTGAAATAACATAGATGAACTTATTAACATATGTTTTCAAAGGTATATATTAGTGTAACACCACTGTCACCTGTGAAAAATAATGATCTCTGAACACTAGAATGAAACTTGGAATAATTTTTTTCTGAGATGTTGGCAACAATCAAAAAACATTTTAAGAGTAATATGGTGGGTTTGACAATCACAATGTTTTGGCTAATCAGAGGGAAGAAAAATGGAGTGTGGAAATCAAGACAAAGTATCAAGAATTTTACATTTTCTACAGAAACTATGTATGTGCACACAAAAGTTGATACAAGCAATAAAAAACCAAACTTAGTTGAATTATGTAAAATCAAGTTTTCTAAACATTGTGTGCTATTAAAAATATAAATTTCGTCGTCAAACTGAATTTTTTAGTACCAAACATTTAACAGTAACGAACTTTAATTGAATAAGTCATGGACTTTTAAACATATGAAGTGTACTATGATTGTGATGACAATGCAACATGAAAACATTCAAACCAATAACAAAATTGTACTTCTAAATATTAATAATTTTGTATTTTTAATTGATAGTTAACACAGCTAATAACATTGTTTTGTTATTTTAATAGTATTCAAGTTTAATATGCCCGCCTTCGTTAAAAGTCAATATTGGTAATTTTCTCAGTTTTTTAAAAATTATTATTATTATTTAATATCATTAACATATAATTGTCTTTGTTTTGAGTTTCATAAAGAACAACAGTGAGTGTTTTTCATATTGTTTTTAAGATGAATTAAACCATTTTTACTATTTAACAACTTTAATATATAGACGTACTTGCCGAAGTTCTTGAAAATGTTTACTCGATATATTTTTAATTTATAAATTTTTATTTGCAACGAAAGTTAACAACAAACAGTGGTTAAGAAATTATTGTAAAAGAAAAGAAAATTACTAAAAGATCATGCTATTTTTAAAGTAAAAAATAAATCAGGCAAAGAGGACATTAAAAAAAAATGCTACACAGGATAAGGAGATAATAATTTTGACTGTAAAATATTGATAAAATAACAGTAAATTTAATTCGGAAGCACATGAGCAAAATTATATTTTGGTAAGATTATGAGCAACTTCTTCTGTACTGAAATAAATTGTTTATTTTTGCATTTTAACTAAATACTAATATGTTTAAGGAGTCAGATCAACAAGATAATTAAAGAAAAATTGCTTATACAGAGAGTATGTTATTTATAATGAACAAGACGGAGAGAAGTGCATGTTATGATGCCCCGCAAAGGCAACCGAAAACATCAACTGGCTGAATTTATCATTCATTTTTTCTTAATAACATCAGAATAACACGTTTAAAAAGTAGAAAAAAACAAGAAATGACAAACTTGCTTTATTACAAAAGCAAACAGCTAGTTTGAAACGAAAATCAATATTACGAGGGTTGCTCATAACTCCTTACAAAATCCAACAAATGGCACTTGTAACACTGAAAATTGTTTGTTTTTAGTAATCATCATTAACTAGATAGCTGTTATAATCTCAGTTATATCCATCACATGGTTTCATTGTTGTCACTGAAGCAAAGAACAGTCGACAACTGTTTTATTTTTCTTATTTATAAAAATGGAAAGAGTGAGTTTTGAGCAGTAATCAGACACTTATATTTAAAAGGTTTAACCAAAACAGATCAAAGCAGAGTTGGATGCCACATTTGCTCTTGTATTTACAACCGTTTATAATTAGATAAATGAGTTCAAATGTGGCCGCACATCTACAAAAGATGAGCATCGTTCAGGATGTCCAGTGGAAGTGACTACTTCTGAAATGATTGACAAAATCCTTGATATGATTTTAAATGAGGCTATTTTGACAGTTTTCTTAATCCTGATCACTTTCTGCACAGATACGTAAATTGTGACAAAACATTACTACATTCCAGAAACAAAACAACAATTAAAACAGTGAGTTTTTGAAGGTGGACAGGCTATGAAGAAGGAGAAAACAGTGAAATCAGTTGGCAAGGTAACGGCTATGGTTTTTTGGGACGCACATGGAATCGATTATTTGGAAAAAGGAAAAACAATAAGAGACGAATATGGATAGTTATTGTCCCAGCTGAGTGAAGAAATAAAGAAAAATGTCCTCATTTTAAAAATAAAAAGATCTTCTTTCATCGAGACAATGCACGGGTGGACACCAGCAGTATCTATGGCAAACATTTTGGAATGAAAGTTCAAATTATTACAACATCCACTGTATTCACCGGATTTGGACCACAGTCTTTTTTCCAAACTTGAAAAAATAGCTCGGCAGAAAATAGTTGTCTAACGAGGAGGTCATCACCCAAACGGAAGCCTATTTTGAGAAACTCCTGAAAATCTACTGTTTGTCCAACTTAGAAAAGTTAAAGATGTGTTTACAATTAAAGAGAGATTGTTTAAAAATAAAAAAAGAACAAAAATAAACTGTTTTTCTATATTTTTCTAAGGACTTATACGAGGGTTCACCCTCGTAGTTTAGTGGACAATATATTTAATGTCTCCGAGTTCATAGGAATTATGACATTATTCCATACTGAGAAAAAAGATCAAATTTAGTAAGTGGTCTCTTTTTAGCGGCAGCTAGAAAAACGATGTTTTTTTAATATTTAAATCAACCACATTTTGAAACACGGTAGTATCGTTAAGTTTTGAAAATTACATAGTTTATTAATTACAACTTACACTCCATACGCTGTACCCAACTGGTAAGAAGGAATAATGTACGCCACAAGAGGCCAAAGTGCGGCTGCCAGCATAGAATATCCAATCCCAATTACACCCTGGAAATTTGATAACGTTTTTTAATAATACCTAATACAGCGAATTTATTTGGATGAATAATTTTTCCTAATCTAGAAAATAAGGATATATATTTAAACTTAAATAAATTTATTAAATCTTTAATGTTACCAACAGCAAAACGTATTGGACTGAACACCTTTAATTAAAATAACATTTCTCATGATAGCTTAGAGTTAATATTGCTTCCTTATTTGTTTATATAGTGACTGTAGAAAGGTTAGTATTTTCTACTCATAACTAAAAAAAAAAAAAAAAATTCTAGAAACTATTTGTGAAACAGTTGTTTCTACTTTTGGTACTTTTTCTGTTGTTTTGTAGAAGGTGTTGTTTCCATAGCAACACAAATAAACCATATTATACATTATTTAGGGATCTGCAGGGGCCTGAATTTTATTTTATGGGTCTAATCAGGCCATTTGAATTACAGTTCGGCCAAGATTACAGTTCGGTTCAAAAACGGATCGGGCCAAGTAAATATTAACTTTTATTTTTGGACAATAATATATGCAATACGCACGCATATTTTCATTACCGAAATAAATTAGTAACAGACAAACAATATAAACAAAAACAATTTAATTATCATCCAAGGTCAAGTGTGTAACGAGTTGTAATCATATTCTATTGGTATTACTCGACAAAACAAACTGTTGTTAATCTGTCAGTGAGCGCAATCCTATTAATTAGTTGATTTATTTATTGTGATGCTATTGAGAATGGAGTAAGAAATACAGTCAACACCACATCAGATTGGCAACATCTACAACAAACTGCATTATTAACAGATTAAAAATTGTTCATGCAGATCAATTATAAACGTTACAAACGTGACTATACTCCAAGTGGACTATTAACGTTTACAAAATATAGTTTCTTGTTCCTTGTCTGGCTGGGTCAACACTTCGCCTTGTCTAATAAATATATGAACATGATGGACAACTACTAAGTAACTTAATACAGAAATACGCAACCAGCTGAGAAAACCTGCAGTATTCTGCAGACATTTTTTCAGAATGTTACTTTAACGTCATTTAATTAAAAGATGTAATTTTTTCAAAGACAAAAATCAAATGAAAATACTGAACACTGATTGTAAATGAGAGATTGTGAAGGGTAAAATCATCAAATTTTAATAACCAGTTAACATTTCTCGTGTTTGGACTAATGGTGATTGATTGATTGACTGATTGGTTAAAGTGAACAAAGAGGAAAATTTAGTTATGCAGTATTATATAAGGTAAAATTAAACTAATTTTAATAAAATGTTTATGATATACGAAAGCATGTATGAGAACTAATTATGTACTCAAAATAGTCGAAATTAATGACCATTAATGTCAACTATGGCTTTAAATTAAGGCTATGAAAACATAATGCGGTATTTTTGTGTTTTACGTTTTGTGTACGGTAATTTCAGTTGAGATACATTATTTTAGTATTGTCTTGTATGGTATTCAGAAACTTTTTGTTTTTTTAAACAGTTTAAATTGAAAACTATACAGGTATATAAAAAAATATTTTGCATTTAACTTTTACATATTACTTTTTGGCAATTATGTAAGAGTAAATCCTGAAAATTTCATTAAGAAATAATAAAATTTGACAGATAAATACATTTATTTTCCAAATAACTGAAAAAAACTATATTTTTAAGAATAAGCAACATCAAGGGCCATCTATTTTAATGAAAATAATTTAATGTCTATGCAATGTCGTATTCAGGGTTTTTATCTAATGACACACAACTATAACTTTGTCTTTCATTAATTATTTGTTGATACTATACTTCATAAAAAGTCAATACTTGTTTGAAGTAAACAGAATTATCTTCAATAATGCTGGCTCAATATATTTATAAGAATTTATCATATACTTAGCGACCAGTACTATCAATAAAGAGTAAACAATAGTGACATTAATTTCCATGTTCATAAAAGCATAAAACAACAATAAAATGTAAATATTTTGTAATAAATTGATAAAACAGTTTATTTTATTTCCACAAAGTGTATACAATTTAAATGTTAAGAGCAAAAATTGATGAAATAATTTATAAGCTGAAAGCAGATTCTATCAGTCCCAAAACTGATGAAATAATTTATATTCTGAACGCTGATTCTATTAGTCTGTGGCCCATTTGGACAGAATAACAGTGCCTATTTCATTGGCCCATGATGGTATTCAAAAAATCATTTATATATATCGACTAGTGGCAGTCAAAGGATTAAATATGAAGTGAAGTAAATTTTAACTCTTATTTTTTTTTTTAACTCAGGCCTAGCTAAAAATGTGATGGGTTCCCCATTTAACTGTTTGGCCCAACCTGACCCGAAAAGCCTGAGCACCAGAAAAAAACACTGACCCGAACCCTAAAAATGTGGCTATCAGACTCCTAAAATTATTGTAATCATAATTAATTGCATTTTCAACAATGCAGAGTTTGAATGTTATACTTTGTTAAACAGCAATTGTTTTAAAGTTTTTTTTTCAAAACAAAAATTGTTACCATGACTGTGTAAGGATTGATGAATGTAAAAGCCAGCATCAAGTGGGCAATAATGGTGACCAGAATAGACAGAAACACCCAGAAAACGTTACGCCCAGTTTTGTCAATGATGTATCCTGAAATAGGAGAGAAAGCAGCAGAAGTAACGTACAAAATACTATTCGCATAACCAGCTTGTCGTGAATGAAGTTTGAACTTGCGCTCGAAGAATACCCTGTAAAACAATGAAGTATTACTATTTATTCAGACAGTTGCCATCGCTAGTTCCAGAAGATAGTTTTTATGGAAACAATACTGTTATTTTGACAGTACAAATCAATTCATTTTCAAGTGCCAAACTTGAAACATAAACTTGGCAACTAGAACATAAGCCTAGATGTTAAAAAATGTCACTAAGTTGTTTATTTTTTATATATCCTTGTTTTGATGAGGGTTTTTTTTTGACTTGTGGTTTCCTGATCACAAGTTAGTCTTCGTTTTATTTCTACCACTCAGGGAATCACCCTTGGAGTTTGTTTAACATAGGCCTACACATGAAGGCTTATGTTCTAGTGACTAAGTTTATGTTTTTAGTTAGACACCTGAGTACATAAATTAATCCAAGCATGTCTTTTTTTTAATGAGACTTACAATTTTATTTGGTAAAAATGCAGTTTAGGGACTTTTGTCAATTTTCGTAATTTTTGCATTGAAACACTTCAAAATATTTCAATATTAATAATCCAAAATATAAAAGTGCAGAAACAATGGGAAGTTACAAAAAAGTGAAAATAAAAGTGCCAAACATAAACAGTGAAAACAATAAATTTCATGTGTGTTATCAATAAATAAATGTGTAAAATTAATAATGAAAGGAATACAATTTTTCTTTTTTTTAAAAAAAAGACAAGAATTAATAAAGTGAAGCAAATTCATCTTATAAAATAAACATACAAGCAAATCTATATAAAGTGAACATGCAAGTACATTCATGTAAAATAAAAAAATCAATGACATCAGAATAGTAATAAATAGCTAATAATGTAATTTCTTGTGCATTTATTGTACTAAATGTCATCTTTCGCGCCTTAATATCTCTCAAGGTGCACATATAACACATAATACAAGCAAAAAAATAGGTGAAATAATGATTTTCACAAAAGTCCCTAAAGTGCATTAATACCTTTTCTTTATAAAACATTAAAAGTTTTAATTTATAAAAAAAAGATAAACTACAATATTGCAAATAGACATAGCATCACAGAGGCCTTGCAGAAATAATCATGCAATCCCTCAGTGCATTACTTGAGCCATTTGACGTACTTACTACTGATTTAAATATATTACTATCAGAGCAGTGTTTACAATAATTTCACAGTAAAAACAAAACATCTTACCAAAGAAATACTTACTTCCCTAAAGCTATTAGAGGAAATATGGCAACATAATATGCTATACAGATAACAGTGATGAGCCAGAAAGTAATGTTGAAATCTTTGACGTCAGTAATGCGAACGACTTCGGTATTTCCTTCAGCAGGTGTATTCTCTTCCTTTGGTTTGTCACGCAACATTCCCAGCAATAACGCACTAATTACAGACATAATACATGTACCAGTAGCTGAAACAAAATGGATAAACTAATTTATTTTATTTAAAAAGAAGTTAAAATCAATAAATTATGATAATCAACCTGTATACATTATCACGTCTATACCGTATGTTAATCTATATAGTTTGAAGAATTGGTTACGATTTAATAATGTGTCCTGTGAATTACTATAGTGTAGTATCCCAGTTAACGGTCTTAATTCATTCTAGAACTAAGACTATTATCTGAGCAAACTACTGTGCAAGTCAGTGTTTACAATAGAGAATTATGGATAACATTTTAATTTGTTACACAGGAAAAAATAATTAAGTACTCACTATTAATATGTCAATGATGAAGAATGAAGAAAATTCACAAAACAGAAGTCACACTAACTAAATTCATACAAATTTAATTGTCATATATATATATATATATATATATATATATATATATATATATATATATATATATATATTATATACAGGACAAATCAATACTGTATATATTTTTTTAGTTCCACCTCCACAAGCACTTCTTTTAGGATCCATTTAGTTAATATTCACACCAAAAAAATTCAAAATAAGATCAAAACAATTTGAAAATCGCACACACAAAGACACTTAATATTTTGTTAAATTTAAAAATCAAAAGTATGTAACACGATAATATAATGAATATTATGACTGTTTAAATTTTTTAATGGGCTAACAAATTAAACACACACACAGTAAAAAGTTGATGACACCCTAAGTAAAATTAGGTACATTGACAGAAAAGGGAATAGGAGTGGGCATTTTGAGACCAGACAACTAAGAAATATACAAAATGCAAACACCCATCACGCAAAGGTTTATTTGTATTAACTCAGCAGCTTATACTTTCTGTAGCACAGCACAATGTTATCTCTATATTTACACAACTGTTTAGATATAATTTAACAAAATGAAAACACTCATAATATGTTCATCAGCCCTTTATCCGAAACCTAAACTGTTATGTGACATTTTTCACTCCATGAATTAGACCGCTGTCCGATATGGCCATTGTCCAGGTCGAACGTTGCCGGGGGAAATCATTGTACTTTCAGCATCAACTAAATACACATAGTAATGATGTTCCATGTGATTATGATCACTATTGTTTGTCTATGATACAAAAATATCAAGGTACAACTGGTTACTCTTAAAATGATGTTATGATATAGGAATGCTATTATTTAACGTTGTTAGTGTCTTGTAATGTTTCATACTGAAATACACAATAATATGGACACAACAGATTTACAACACTGCAAGAAAACAAAAAATATTTCCAGAGTACAAAACAAAATAAAAAACCAGTAATAATGTAAAAAGAGACTTTCTGTAATATTATGGTAATTTTTAAAATATTTTATAAGTCATTTCGTTTTAAAGTGTTCCTTTGTTAAAACAAAATTAGCATAAATATAAAAAGGTATGTATAGTATTATCAGTGAATTTCGTTTAAGAAATGAGCTATTACAGGTAAGACCTGGTATATACATATAAATGCATGTGTTAACACGATCACGTTCATAATTTTAGCGTCATTCAAACTTCGCACAAAAATTGACTTTGTTAATAGCTTGGACTAGTCTGTTAACCATCAAAATCCGTTTCAGCTGTCTCAAATTCGCAGCCATTACAAATATTGTAAAATCGTAACCCTTTTGAAAATCTGATTTCATCAAGGTAATAAGCGTTTTGAAACAAATTGCATAATTAGCATTTTGAATTTTCAAAATCCAATGGAGTTACAGAAATGAATTTGATGGCAGTAATGGTTCCTTTATTTTCAAAGAATCTGAAAGTTTAAAATGTTAATATGTGCAGATTTTAATTCTGATTATGATGGTGAAATGAAATTTCCAAAAATGATAAAATAAAAAAATATTTTAGGACACTTGCTTGCACCACAACAGCAAGTCAGCTGTATTCCACTATTATTATTATTATATTCAATTTACAGTATAAAAAACTCATTTTCTTCCCCTGTCCACTAATCCGTCATTTTTAAAATTACCGCAAGGAAAGATTAGATGATAACACTATGATTGGTGTACTCGTAAGAAATATATAAGCCCTATATAGGTAGTACAATACGTAATTATAAAAATATACTACAATAACTTTACTGATGTTAACCAGTAAAAATTACTACTGGTTCAAAAATAATTTGAGAAAATTTTAAAAAAACATTAATCTAAAACACAAAAATAATTAGATACATTTTATTGACTATTTAAAGAAATGTATTTTATGTATTTAGAAAGAAAATATACATATTTCAACACATACTATTTAATAATTTCTCTTTTTTTTAAACAGTATTGTTGATTCCAGTAAAAAAAATGTTATTATTTACAATGTATTTTTAAATGTACCAACAATAAATTTTTATTGCAATCTTCTAAACAGCAATGACGTCCAAGTTTGAGAGATAAGATTTGTCCCCGTGAAACAACTGATAAACACATATTAGTTGATCCAATGATAAGCACTTACCAAAGTATAAGTTCAACAATTTCTAATGCTAACAAATTCCTATAGCAAAACCATTTTACACTGAACAAAAAATGGGTGCATTATAATAAAAAAAAAACAGTGTTGATGACAACCTTTTTCAATTGTCTGAAAGAGGAGTGGGTTAATCAACCAGCGCAAATTTATTTTTTTTACTTTTTAAAACAAATCTTGAATTAAATGTTTCTGAATTACATTAATAAAGAATATTTTTATTTTAAATTCTAAAGATTAATCTTTGAAAAGTATACGGTTTTTATAATTTACTGTTTGGACAGGGAAGAAAAAGTGGGAGGCATAAATATATGTAGTTTTATTAAATAACATTAATTATTTGTTACTATAATTATACTGTATGAGTTTAATTTCTTTCTTAGTTATTTTCAAGTTACTGAATATAGAGCTAAGTTATAACAATGATTCAAATAACATAGGCCTATTCAAAAAAATCATTTTTTTAAATTTACTGTATATATCCATTTTTTTCATGTTATTCTTTGTCAATGCTTAACTACAGTTTGTTTTACCCAGGCAATAGGGCTGGGTGATACTTTTTATCTTAAGAAATTTAGCCTTAAGGAAATATTGTTGAAGAATATTCTATATATTTTTCTTTATTTTTAAATATATGTTCTTTATAACATATCATTTAAATATTACTTATAAGTAAATCTCTTTTTTTAATAAAAATATATTCCATATTTACTAAAATTTAAATAAATATAAATGTTAAACACAGAACAATTAACAAGTAACATATAACCCAGTACAGTTATGTATATAGTGAGCATTTCATAGGATTACAAAGTAACATTACTTAAGGACATTCACGAAGCTCTAAACTCTTAGATTTTACACCTTGTTTGCTTCCTTTCCTTGGAATAATAATACCATATTGTACTATATTATCAGTTTGGTTGAACAATAGCTACTAATCTGAAAATAGTGTTTACTTTGTTTTTATTGAACTTTACTGTTTACCACATTTCTATGTAATCAGATCTTTCAGACAAAACTGCACAGTATTTTATTTTCAATAATAAAAGCACTGATATTTTATTTAATCCCATGTCTGTTTAAAATGTAATTGCACTGTTTTTCTCTCAAATTTGGTTATTTTTGTGATATCCTTTGCCTAGTTTTTAGTACTGATATTTTTCCCCTGTTACTATTAGCAAAGTTCTACTGTACAAAAAAATATGTATGCATTGCTTAATAGAAAATTATTCAGAATCTTGATTTTACATAACAATTACAATAAACATTTATTAACTGTTTAGTAAATATTACCTATAAACAAGCTGATGCCAAGGCACTGGTAACCTGAATAATAGTTGCCCACCCAATCATACAATGGCTCCATAACATCCAGATTCACAGTAGAACCAACTCTAGCAAAACTGAGTTGAAGGCCAAATACTGTGTTCAATTCCTTCCCCATGAACCAAATTACTGCATAGTTGTTTTGTGCCACAGCCAACGACTCTCCCCCAATGCTGAGAAAATCATTAAACAATCAATTAATGTTATTTAATTTTTTGTTTTGATATTTTCTGCCATACAACAGTAATTCATTTTGAAACTGAACTAAAAATAGATGAGAGAGAAGAAAATCATATAAACTCATTTTAAGTTACGACTTTAAAGGTTTTAGGAAATTCAAAGAGTGGTTTTGGTACTGAGACCATCGTCAGTGTTCTTGTGGTAGGCCTATATATAAAATCTTTTTTATACACAGAGATAATAAGTGCTTGTGGAAAGGCTAAATATATGATAATTTAATACGTAGTTAGTTACAGGATTTTCATTTTGACGTTATCCAAGGAGTTGTTTTTGAATGATTTCCCAAATTCATATATCAGCATACTTTGGCATCAAGATATTTTCATTTTTTTAAACTTTAAAATTTAGAATGCCATTAGAAATGTATATTACAGATAAAAATTTTCTTATCACAAGCTTTAACAATTTTGTTTAAAACTGGTTGGAATGTAGCTTTTAGACACTCAAAACATTATCACTACAAAAAATTCAAGTGGGAGCTAACAACATAAAACCATAAATTCAATAATGGGAAAATCAAAGAGGCTCAATTTCTTTAAATCAACAAAGCTAATTTCATTCAAATTATGACACACACATACATAAAAAAACTTAACTCATATTTTACTTCATAATATTGTGGAAAATATATAAGATACTTACCCAAAAACAAATCTTCCGATAATAGTGATCACAAATGAATTTGTATAAGCTCCATAAGCAAATATTAATTGACCAAGTACAACTATAAAGGCATATAAAATTGTTCCGAATCTAATGCCAAAAACTCTGAAATAAATAAAAACAAATATAAATAAAAATTTGTATGCTGTACAACATATAATATGCTGAACATAATATTTGTATGTTGTATGTTATCCATTTACTGTTTCCAAACATTTGTCATTCATAAGAAGTATCCACATATCAAAAGGTTGTATAAGTTGCTGTATTTCTAAAATTAATAGTGGTTTACAGGAACACAATCTTTTTTTATTTATAAATTTTAAAACTTTCAGTAATTTAAACTGTACTTTGAAATTTTGCACTATAACAGGGTGCATACGGTTAGATCAGTACACTGCTTAAGGGAGGGCTGTTAATGACCTATCTCAATAGACTGTGAGGTTAACTTATGTCAGTTCAACTTACAGTTATAAAAAGCATAATTAAATATGAACATTATAATAAATTGTGAAATGTGAAACTGTGTGTGTGTGTGTGTGTGTGTGTGTGTGTGTGTGTGTGTGTGTGTGTGTGTGTGTGTGTGTGTGTGTGTGTGTGTGTGTGTGTGTATGTGTGTGTTTGACATTTTAAACAAAAACAAATTTTTTTAAACAATTAATGATATGGTGTTGAAATTTTGTGTTATTTAATGTTATAAATACCCTATTTCCTTTATCCATTTCAAATTAGTAGCTATTTAAACTTTTTAAAGTCAAATATCTTGAAATACATTAATTTTACAAAATATTTACAAGAAACAAAATATTTTCTTTTTTTTTGAGACAAAATATTTTTGTTTTTTTTAATGACAAACAATTTTTAAAATTTTCTCTAGCTTAAAGGATAACTGAATTATTGAAAAATGGAATGCGTAACAGCTGAATATATGTTTAAACAATAACAGCATTTTGCAACAATAACAGCCTTATATATATATATATATATATATATATATATATATATATATATATATATATATCTTTAGGGCGATGATAACCTTAACGGTTTTTCGCCGGGAAAAAAAAAATATATATCTTTAGTTAGGCCTAACTAATATTTTACTTCTTTAATGATAAGCTCATAATACAAAGTGGCTAGGACAAGACTTGTCAGCCTCACTGTATTTCTTTCTCTCAATTCTGGTTCAGCAATCAGTACAATAGACTTGCGATAATGGCTGTATACTGGACATAGCTATGGCTGGATTACCAAAAACTATGAGTTACAGGAAAAGAAGAAAAATTATAGTAAATTATGTATATTACTTCTCTTTGTTCTTTGAACATAATTTTGAATGGTTGTCTGTCTTGTAGCTGTAAATGATTATTTCATTACTTCTTTTAGTTTTTAATTATGAAAATGTCATGTGCTGCAATATTGTTTCCTTCTACCCATTTTATACATATGTTAAACACACTTAATGTCAATTTAGATATATATGTTTTTAGGCTTGTTGCCGTTATTTGTTTTTGTGACGTCATTGTTATTACATTTATCATAAATTATTTTGTTGTTGGTCATAATTTTGTAAGCTATCTTTACTGTACATGGTTTATTCCAATACTTCAAATATGTTACAAAATGTTACAAAAGTGTTCAAAAAAAAAATGTTCAAAATGTTACAGCAGTACTTTAGCGTAGAAATTATTCCAAATGCAAATAACACACACTGTAAAAGCTTTATAAGCATACAGAACACAAATGAATAACACATGGATTACTGGATGTGCCGGATTATCACAAATATACTGTATTATTAAATCACAAAATACTCTGAGGATATGGACATCAATACATGCAGCACCGCATTATTAATGAGCAATAAACAGAAGCTATTTCACTGACACAGTTATGCTTTTTTGAAGACAGTGTCAAATCACTGCCAAAAAAAGAGGCATTATTTTAAAACAAAATATAGAACAATTTATGAAGTCATTATTTTTTATTGTAGTAACAATAGGATAGCCTAAACAAGTACACACTATAGCCTACTACTGTTTAACTTTTAATTATTGTTTTAACTTCATTTACACACTAGACTCTATTTTATTGTTATTTCTGTATAACAAATAAATAAATTGAGTTTCTCATATTCAATGTGATTTCAGCTCCAGTTAGCTCAACTTACTGCGACTCTACTATAACACAGCTCACATTGTCTTCAGTCTATATGCAAAATGTCATGTGGGCAAATCTGGTTAGGTTCTAGTTTTAGATATCAACGTACTGTATCATTATTAATATGTACTATATAAATATGTATTCTCACCGATCTATTAAGAACCCTCCAATAAAACAGAGCACAACATTGGGCCATGAATACCATGAATACATCAATGTGAACTGTGTTGTGGTAAGGCTCATATCTTCAATAAATTTATCTTGCAATGCTCCAGGGTTATCATAGCAGAAATAAGAACCTGCAAACAAAATGTATTTGTTCTACCCTTAATTAACATTTTTTTGGTTTAAGTTTCCATATTTATACAATACAGCCTGGAAAACAAAACTTATTTATCTTTGAAGCAAAAATATAAGTTTGCTGTGAACTCAGAAATGTAACTACGTCATAAGATCACAAATTCAAAATCAGGTATGTTATCTTTAGTCTTTAATAAGCTAATCTTTAGTCTTTCTTAATTCAACTACTAAAGAAAAAATACCAAACATTCATAGAGTACTGATATTATAAATTTATGATTTAAACAAACTGAAGGAACAGTGAATAAATATCCAAAATATGATATATGATATTTCCCCCACAAAATTAGCCTAGGGGCCTACTCATTTTCATTTCATTAATAAAATGAGACAATAGTGATACAAATGTTTACACAGTTTAAAAAAATTTTTGTTAGGTAAATTTGACTTTTCAGAACTTTTGGCTATTTTTGTAATTTTTGCACCAAAATGCTTTTTACATTACCTATTAATAATAATGCAAAATATAAAAGTATGAAAAATATGGACAGTTAAAAAAAAATTTTTTTTTACTTAATGTCAACACTTTATGCCAGTTAGACTAATGAAGACGATGGATCAGTGTTAACAATAAGGGAAAGCAACAGGAGCAACTGTCGCTCAAACTAAGAACCTTAAGGTGTGCAGTGGAGTGACGTAGTAGACTAACTGATGCTTTAGCTAGTTTGATCACCAAGACGCAAAAATAGACAAAAATTACCTTAATGATTTAACAATTAATTACTACTGCACAAAATTAATAGCAGCGATTTTTCTTCACGAAAAAAAATTATTTAATGAGTATAATTAATAATAAGAATAATAGAAACTTAAAATAAAAGCAATTATCCTACAACCTAACACAGTTTTGTATTAAAGTAACACTGCATAGAAGTTACTAACCTTGTAATGACTGTTACAGTGAGTCAGACATTAAACATCAAAAAAAAAAAAAAAAAAAAAAAAAAAAAAAAATACAGTGAATTCATCACAAAAAAAAGAAATATTTAATAAGAACAGAAACTTAAAAAAAATTACCATAAGAACTTAACTAACATGGTTTTGTATGAAAGTAAATTTGCAGTTACTAACCTTGTAATGATGGTAACAACAAGTATAAAGCAGCTACTGCTTTAAAAAAGTGATGAATTCTTTGTTTATAATTTTGGATGAATACTACTGAAGGAGATGACAATGTTTTATCCACATGGAATTACTCATGAACAGTCAAAGGGGACTATACATTTCTTGACAGTTTTAAACTTTCACTTAAAGTACAAATTGTTTTATTAGTTTGTACTGAGTTTTCAACACTTTATTCAAATTGGTAATTTTTGCACTAAAGTGCTTTATTATATATTACATATTGATAAACCAAAATATAAAAGTGTAGAAACACAGAGGAGTTACAAAAAAAGTGAACATAAAGGTGACAAACATAACCTCAAAATGACTACTACATGAAAGTAGAATACTTGTTTTTCCTTTCTTTTTTTTGTAGGATACTTGTGTTAATTGTTTAATTAAAACAATTAATTAAATATGTGTTATTAATAATGAAAGTAATAAAAATTTTCCATGTTTTAAAGAAAGACTTCATCTAACTCGATTCAGTTGTTGGGTGTTTACTTTAGAACTAACTCGACTTGGTTGTAGGAAACATGTTTTTCATAGTGAAAACAATTATTGAAATACATGTTATCAATAATGAAAAAACAAACTTTTCTTAGAAAAATATCTCAGTTGTTGGGTATATAACTAATAATCCGTAAAAGCTATTAACCTTTGTAAAGAGTTATTCATGTTATTGCAGTGGATATAAAGCTGCTGCTGTTGCTGCTTTGTAAAAACAAAAGTCAGAATACAGTTCCATAATAACTGGCTAAAAATCATAATTTATTGTAATAAATTTAATCTGCTGCAGGTTAGTATCTCTCAACAAAATAATACAGCACAAAATAGAAAAATTGTTGTAATTAGTTTTATACTGTCATACAAAGTCAGAAATATCTAAAACTGTAAACATTTTTGGTATTCTGAAAAATAGTGAGCCTTAATTTTTTTTTTTTTAAGGTTGCTTGTAAAGCTGCACTTGATGACATGTCAAATCTTATATACATTTAATGTTGTACTTACCAAAACCTAAAATGCACATTAAAACCAGAGCAATAAACCTAGTATATCCTTTATTGGTTGTAGGAGTAGGACTAGAAGCATTTTGAGGTCTCTCATTTCTTTCTACATCAATATCTTGAGATGTAATAATATTGTCTGTAGACCTAGATGTACTTGCTGATTCACTATCCATTTTAAAATTAAAAAGCTTTTTACGGAAATGTTTAAATGTAAGCTATAGTTCAAATTTTTTTATCACTTGTATAAACTTGAATTTACATTTAACACTCCATTTTATTAGCTTAAAACATTACCTATAAAATTCTATTACAAAATCACTAACACTAAATTAGTAAAAATACAGTATTAATAATTTCTTTATTAACGTTTCCCCTTAACCTGTTTGAAAAAATCGTCTAGTATGTAAATTCCAAATGTTCATAATCTAATCTACTTTAATGATAAAACAATGCAGAAGGTATACTCATTTCAACTTCAATTTTACATTTTCTTTGTACTCAATCCTCCCCTTCCGGCAATAATAGACCTACAAATAATAGTCTTGAATTCAACAAACAGTACTGACACTCACTAACCTATTTTTAAAAGAAAAAATATTGTAAATAACATATGATTGTGACGTCATATTGTCCATTCATCATCTGTTTCCCTTCAAATCAACAGGTTTGTATTACCAGAATATTATGATCGTTAACTTGATTGTATAAGTGACACCAGCTTTTATGATGTACTAGGGATACTATTCTACACTAATAACCGAAAACTACATGAATACTAATTGTCTAAACAAAACTACATGAAACCTTTACAGTTTATCTATGCTTATAAACAATTTATTAAATTAACATAAAAACTATTGATAGACAAATTAAGTTTATCTATGGAGATGTTTTACAAAATTTTACTAATGTAATAATGCAAGTGATAATTTACATTCATGACATTATGCCCTTGGATAAAGTAATAAAATGAGCTATTTGAAACTATGTAAACTTTATATATGTACAACTTTATGATTATAAAGTGTACAACAACCTTGTTACAGATTATAGAACAAACTTGTGCACCTATTACATAGTTGCGTCTGTCTCGTGCTGCTTCCTAACATACGTACAAGGAACTATTTTTATGAAAATAGGTTAGCTTACTGTTTTCTCTTCTCTGAAGACTGACTTTACATGACAGGTCGACCACAGATAGGCTGGTGTTGTGGAGCTGAGGACGAATCGTTGAAATCGAATATTTATTTGTTTACCATTTTGTATTTGTAGTTTCTGTTTTGTAAACAATTTGTTTTGGTTATGACAAAATTAATAAAAGTTTGTTATTTTTTATCATGTATATGACAACAGTAAAGTGATGACTATTTGATTGAAATATATACACATATATATTCTCAAAATTAAAAAAATGAAGGATAGTATATACTTTCTAAATTCATTTTTTGTGGTTAATGTATCATTTTGTATTTTAAGTGGAATACTTATAAAATTAGTAAATAATGAAGAAATTCTTGTTTTTGGACCTGGTTTGAGCCCTGATAAAATTGTTATGCCTGCAAGATATTTTTACATTATAGTCAACAGCAAAAATACAACTATGTAAGTTAACTTGTTTAACTTAAAGTATTAGTTTAGTGAAAAGTAGTTTTTCACGTAAAATTTTTCAAATTGGGCCTAATGGGACTAGGTCTTGCCTTAGCAAACTATGTAAATCTCTTTGGTTTGTGTAGTATTTAGTAAGGTATTTATACTGCATAAATTTACTGCATAATTTACTAAAATTATGATTTTTACAGTTGTTTTAAAATGATGTACTTTATTATTGAATTAAGAGATATTCACCTGCTGAAGATTTAAATTTATTGTAATAAGTAACAAGTATACGACATTAACCAACCACTAAGCCATAGTTAGTATAATAACCTAACTGTCATTATAAGATTTGTAACTTTTGTATAGTACTAGTTATATAAAAACCCTTATTAGGTTTTTAAGTCACAGCAATATCAGGTTTTTTTCACCCAACAACCATGTTAGATTATTAAGCCTTTTTTTAAGTAAAAAAATCTTTAATAACAATTTAATAACAGTATGTAATATTATAATTATAGTACTCGATGGCTTTATAATTATTGATGGTTTTGTTGAACTACCAATAGTTGATTCTTTAAACAATCTGCATTATGAGGGATCCCAAATGCCTAACAGTATAATAATACTGTATTTTTTTTTTTTTAACTTCCATACTCTATGCCAGTTAGACTAATGAGGACGAGGGGTCAATATTAATTATAAGGTAGAAGCATTGGGAGTAACTGCAAATAATACTTTAATATAGTGCAGTGTAATATAACAATATTTTAATAACAATGTAGTGTTAATATACTTAAAAAAATATTTTTTTCATTATTAATAACATAGTAGAAGCACTATATACAGACACACGACCATGTCAGTTAGGTTTTCCACCCAACAACCGTGTCTGTTAGATTTTTCACCCAACAACCATTTTAAGTTAAATTATAAAAAAATAGTTGTTTTTGTGATGAAAAACATGTTAGCATACCTATTTCTGTGCACTACACTAGTCATTTTGCAATGTTTTTCATTTCATTTTTTTCTAACTTCCCGTTGTTTCTGCAGTTATATATTTTGGAGATTAATATTGGGCATATAGTAAAGCATTTTAGTGCAAAAATTACCAAATTTGACAAACATGGCTAAAGTACATTTTTACATGTAGTGATTACCACTGACCACTTTCACCTCATACGTTTAAGGCCTTTTTCTTCTTTTACATAGGAAGTGATACATATAGTAAAACTATGTGTAATAAAACGTTACAGAGTAAAAATGATGAGGTTATTTTTAGGTGTAAAAGTGTTGATACTAACCGGAACATAGCAGTAGAAATGAATGAAGGTAGTGGAGGCAATTTTCTGAGCAAAAATGCCCTAAGTTTGGTAGGCTACATAGTAGATGTAAAAAAAGTCCTGGCTTTATAGAATATAAAAAATAATACTGTAAAAAATATACATACATTAATAAATTTAGGTTTAACAGTACAAACTTATACAATGTCAAATTAAACTAATACGTTAAAGGGATATTAACATTATTAATACTACAAAAGAATGTCTAACTTGGCCTGATCCAGCAAAGGTAATTCTGATTGCTACACCCTTAATCACAGTATATGATTCCTGAGGGCAGATAATTCAATATTATAAGCCTCTATTTAAAATTGCTATAAAGGGCTTCATTAAGTATTTATAGCCTAGTTAACTTAGATGTAAAAAAATCAACTGTTAAAAAGTCATCTTAAGTAGGTGTCATTTAGACTACAATCAGTGTTTCAATTTTTAATTACTTTTTTATGTTTAGTTATAACACAGAACTAACCAAAAAGATTAGTGTTGAAATAACTGGAAAGACATCAACAAATAGAGAGTGTCGGATTTGGGTTAACACATTGGATCGTAAAGACAATTCTTATATTGTAAGATACAAAGTCTATGAATCATGCTTAAAATTTTTGATTAGTGTTCGATACAATGGAAATCATGTTGGAAAATCTCCATACAAAATTAAAGGTTAGTATTATGTAGTTTATGGTTTTTTTTTACAAAAGTAGCTATTTTAAATTAATTGGTAGTTAACGTAAGTGCATAATAAAAAAAATTAATAGTACCAAAATTATTTATTGTATCTAAGTTTTGTGGATATAAAGTATATATATATATTTTTAAAATTAACCAATAAATAATTAATAAAAGAAATAAACCTATAGTGCCTTGAGGTACTTTTAAAATGCCTCTGAGATGGTTGCCATTTGCTAACTCATCATTGAAATAATTAATAAATTATTCAAGTGACATTGCTATTTATTTCCTCCATTGAAATGTCTAAATCTAAAACTTTTGTGAAATCAATAAATGTGCTAAAGTTTTAATTTATTACCAGTAGAATTAAAAGAACTTTTATAAATTCAAAATAACTTGTCAGTACTGAACATTTTATAAACCCAAATTAATGAATGCTAATGAGGGGAGAATCATTTGTATATTACATGCGTTTATGTACATGCATAAGATCATGTTTGTATGTGTGTGTGTGTTATATATATATATATATATATATATATATATATATATATATGTGTGTGTGTGTGTGTGTGTGTGTGTGTGTGTGTGTGTGTGTGTGTGTGTGTGTGTGTGTGTGTGTGTGTGTGTGTGTGTGTGTGTGTGTGTGTGTGTGTGTGTGTGTGTGTGTGTGTGTGTGTGTGTGTGTGTGTGTGTGTGTGTGTGTGTGTGTGTGTGTGTGTGTGTGTGTGTGTGTGTGTGTGTGTGTGTGTGTGTGTGTGTGTGTGTGTGTGTGTGTGTGTGTGTGTGTGTGTGTGTGTACATGTCTTTTTGTTTGTTAACATTCCACATTTATTAAATCTGTTTTATTTTTGACGGCCATTTAAAATCTTAAGAAATTTATAACTTTTTTTCAAAATCTAATTTCTTCATCATAATAACTGTTGAACACTACAAAAACTAGCTTTTAAAATTTTGTTGAAAATTTAAAAATGTCATATTAAATGTTGTGTAATGTTTTTAGTTATGACTATCTAAGTAAAATTATTATTTATTATTATTATTATAAATACAAAACTACTCAATAACCAAAATCAATTTTTGTAACAAATTTTCTTTTGTTGGAATGATCAGTGCAACAATATTGTTGTTCAACAATTCAGTGTTGTTAGATTTTTGAAAATTTATTTAAATCTTATCTACAGGAAAGCTGTTTATATCCCATGATTATATCCCTGCGACCCCGCAGGGGGGTACAGACTAGCTGCACCTATTGACCTATTTGCACCTATTGCACCTATTTAGACATCTCTCGCGGTACCCAAGTCTAACACACACACTTACAATACTACATTTACGATTTTAACACTTTACACTCACACTGATATTTAGGGAGGCGATAATAGCCTCAATGTGCGATAATAGCCTCAATCGCTTTAAAGTAAATATATATATATATATATATATATATATATTTATTTATTCCTGTGAAAGATAATAAATATCTGTGAGCATGAGGTAAAAGTTCTGTTTTTGTTTCTAAATTAAAATAGTTTTGAAAAAAGGCGTTAGATAATTTTCAACTAAATATTTAATTAAAAAAATTAATAACAAATTTTAAAATGCGGCTTTGAACTGTTTCTTTAAATTAAAAATTTTGAAATCTGTATGCCATACTGCCAAATATGGAGAACAATTAATTTTTTCATTTTATTATAATTATTCAAGACATTAGAGCTATTTCCATGTACTCCACAGCAATTGTCCCACCCTTCTTTATCCAGTATCAGAGAGTAATATAAGACTGTTATTTGCTTTATCTAATAATATTGTGAAACCATGTATCATATTTTTTTCCACAGAAGTTTTTTAAAATTTAGTTGCTGTTAATTATTTCAAACTGTGATGTTGGAATTACCCTAAAAGAATATAACCCATACTTTTTATTTCTACAATTCCCATACAAATCATTTCTATTTTCCAGGAGTTGTCCAGCCGGATGATTGTTACTGCCCTTCGAGTGATATTAACAAATGGTTGAAGGATTATAACTGCAAGGATACTTATGAACAGATTCAATCTGATCTCAAACCATACCGTTTGGTAGATTTCAATATTTTTCACAAAAGTGCAGCAGAAAAATTCAATAATTCTCCTAGTATGAGTGTTTGTAATTATGTAATTTATAATAATAAGGTACACAAATTGTTTATTTCCTTTTTGTTAAATCATTTATCTTTTATTTCATATTGTATATAGGGATGGCAAACAAATTTCAATGTTTTTGTCTCAGCATATCTTGTAATTAAAAAATATAGTAGTATCCTTTCTGAACTGTGAACTTCAACTTCGAGCCCCAATTACTCCTGTTGTTTTACTTTTACTGTTAACAACTCCTCCTCATTAGTCTAACTAGCATAAAGTTTAATAAAGTTTAGTTTAATGTCTATTAAACTGATTTGACAGAGTTCTGTTTCTGTTCTCAGGTCCCAAACCATGCCTCCAAGGATGGTGGACTGAAAATGGATGTCCATTTTTCTGGAAATAATGAGTGAATTTTTTCAAATAATGTTTTGATTCAAAATATTTGTGTAAATATTTTGTAAAGTTTATCATTAACTTTATTTATTAATATTCATATTTAATAATATGAAGTGATTAAGACACTTCTTATAAATAAAATCAACTGTCGATATGTGTATGTTTTCAAAAATTATTGGTTTATTTATTTTTATTTTATAATATTACAATTCCGGGTTTAATGTTCAGTTTATGCCTTTGCTTGGATTTCAAATACAGAATCATTTTACATTATTAAACAAAATCTTTATGGATTCACAGTTAAATTCTAAAAACTATGCTAACATTTTAATTTACCTAATACCTAGATGGATGATGTGCGGGTGATGGATCTGAGGTGATTTGTGGATGATATGACAAATTAAAATGATGAATTTAAATTTAAGCTTTTGTATTTAAGGTTGGTTTTAAGACAATCTGTAAATGTTCACTGATTATTATATAAAAAAGTTTTATAATTGTTTTTGTATTATGTCCTCAAGTCTGACGATTAAAAGCCACTGGAGGAATTTTGAATTTAGTATAAAAAAGTATCACTCAACAAGTTTTTAAAGTTTACAATTATGTTACGAGATATTTTATTATATTATTTTTTCTAAACTGACTTTTGTTGAATATTGAATATAGTAGATGTTTTACTGCAGATTCAAGTTGGTTTCTTAATTAATTCTTGACTGATGCTTAATTATATTTTTTTTAAATATAAGAAGAAGTTCTTCTTCTTTTTGTTCTTATGAACTTCATTGAGGCAAAACACTGGCGATACACAAACACTATCTTAGATATATACCCACATCTGATATTGACACCGATGTGACAGTTAATAGTAACGTAATTTGATTTGATGTCTCAGTCCCTACAGAAAATTACTGTTTTAATGGCATTCCTACTTATCCGAAATAACTTGATCTATTAAGTTCGGATAATTGATTTCGTAGTGTATACCTGCTTAGTTGAATTATATTAGTTATTTGTTATTTTATTACTTTTTTTCAGAGGAATTTATTTAATTTTTTTTTCACAGCAAAAAATTTGGTTGAAGGTAGGTAGGATTTAACGTATTCGTAAAAAGTATTCTTATTTTAATTATTACTAATAAACAGGGTTTCACAATCAAGTATTGAATAACGGCAGTTAATAAGTTAATAATTTGAATAATATTTTACAGAAAACTTAATAGAACATTTTTGTTTAGTTCGCTGTGAACATTTTAGGAGATGTTTAAACCTATACATGTGAGTAGGTGCACACCATAGATTATTTTTTCACAGTTAAATAAAGTTGTCTCACACTAGCTTTTTTGTCCAGTCACAAAATGTACAGTATTTTTATTGTTCTTATCGAGAAAAGACTGCAACAGTTTTTGGGAAAAAACTGCAATTGGTAATCCATTGTTGGATTCCCAGGACCTTGAAATACTCTGCCTTATGTCTTGAGATAAGTTTGTCCAAGCCTCCTTCTTTGCTATTTATCTCTGCCATAATTGAAATTATGTCTGGAAAAAGCTTTCTCATTGTTTAATCTGCAAATATTGTTCACATATATTTTCTATGCATAGGTAGCAGTTATGTTAAGCATATTAAAACTAGTAATTGAACAGTTTTGAAAAACTGTCAACAGTTTTGACAGCCTCACCGTATAAGCTTAATTAATTCTATAGTCACCACCCCACTACAGTGCTTTGTTGTGCTTGTAACTTTTTCCACCAGTCTTACCGGTAACTGTAATATTTAGGAAAATTGCTACTGGACCAATTTTATTTGAAATTTTCTTCTTTCCATGAAATGGTAAAAAGTATGATAGGTCTTGCCATTTAGAAAATATTTGAGGAAATAGCCAGCAACTATACTCATCATCATTGAAACAGAGGCCACCATCTTAAAACAGAAGTGAACGGGAAAAAATCATACATACATCTTTCGGGCTTTACCTAAGATACCTTCGTACCAAATTTCAAAACAATCAGTCAAAGCGTTTGGCAGAAACTGTGTACATTTGTCATTGTTAAATCAGAGGCTGCCTTCTTAAAGTGGAAGTGACTGACTAAAACACTTATCTTTTACACTTATTTCGTTTGGGCTTTATACAGGGTACCTTCGAATTAAATTTTAAAAGTCTGTCAATGCATTTCACCAAAACTGCCTAAAAAATAAACATGCACACAAAGCAAATGTTGAATGGTTGACAGAGTAAATATTGAACAAACAGAGTAAAAACAAAGTGATCTCTTAGTCTTCCAACCACAATTTGCAGAATGTCACATTCGATCAAACGTAGCAGCACTACTTTTTGTCATGATGACCTCAGGTAATCACTTCAATTTACTCTGTAATTTACTTTAATTATTGGTAATAATAATTAATTTGTTGTAGGTCCATCGCACTTGTTATGGTCAACATGTGGGTTTCAAAAAGTTTATGGATGCCATTTTATTATCGCTGACAAGAAAAGTTCGGTTACCTGATATAGAACTGTTTGTTAATCTGGGAGATTGGCCTCTTGTGAAGTCAAACCAGAATCCACCATTGCCGTTGTTTTCATGGTGTGGATCAAAACATACACTTGATATTGTCATGCCTACCTATGACTTAACTGAGTCATCCTTGGAATGTATGGGAAGGTAAAGTGTACGTTATTATATAGCGCCTTAACCTAATCTGGCTATTTTTTTAGTAATAAAAGTTTTCCACTGCAACATAATGTTATACTAAAAAAATGTTTTTATAGTTAGAATTGTTTATAATACATATAATATATAAATTGTTTTAGAGTGAGCTTAGACATGCTTTCAATTCAAGGGAATGTTGATTTGCCGTGGAATGAACGACAAGCGAAAGCTTTTTTTAGGGGCAGAGATTCAAGCAGAGAACGACTTAATTTGGTAGACGTTGCAAGAAAACATCCAGATATGTTCAATGTTTCACTTGTAAATTTTTTCTTCTTCCGCGATGAAGAGCAGAAATATGGCCCTAAAGAAAAATACATGTCATTTTTTAAGTTTTTTGATGTAAGTATTAAAAATTAAATTAGTTTAGTTTTTCATATGAAGATAGAAAGTAGGCTGGTCTTAGTTTTAATGCTGAGTATATGAAAATGTTATATAACTTTTATGGGAATTATTAAAATTAACTTAAGAAAGTACAAAAAAAAGTTTTATTACTGAATGGGTTGTTGTGTGTAGTACCCAAATAAGGTTGAAATAATATTAGCTATTAACAGTGGCATGGCAGCATAATTTGTGTGGTAGTAAGTGATTAATGTATCTGTTTGCTGCATAAATAGAATTGAAGCAAAAGATTCTTATAAATTTTGTCAAATAGTAGAACTATCTGTGTACAAGATTAAGTCAGCTACTTTTACAACTCAGTTTGAAACTACTTCAAAAAATGAAATATGTTATGAAAAAATAATTAAATATTATTGTTCTAATACTCATTTTTACATGCCTTTCTTTTTTTTATAATAATCTTTCATCTCTTTACATTCGTAATGTGTTTCCATAACCAGCTATATAATATATTTATTCTATATAATATAATAATATTTATTCAATTATAATATTTTTTTAATATTTTTTTCAGTATAAGTACCAAATAAACATGGATGGTACTGTGGCTGCTTATAGATTCCCGTATCTCTTAGCCGGAGGATCTTTGGTTTTCAAACAAGATTCAGTTTATTATGAACATTTTTATTCACATACGAAACCTTGGATACACTATGTGCCTTTCAAGAAAGACCTCTCAGATTTAGTCGAAAGAATAAATTGGGCTGTCGAAAATGACGGTGAAGCCCAGAAAATTGCACAAAATGGTAGAAAGTTTGCAGTAGATAACCTTCTTCCTCAGGATGTTATCTGTTATCATGCTGTATTATTTTTGGTAAGTTCTTAATACTGTTTGAGTTAACCCTTTGACAACCACCGGCCGATTTAATCGGCCGTTAAAGACTGTTTGAGTAACACCACTAGCTGATTAGCTGCATCACATACTGTTATAATCAGCTCCACAGGTTCATCTGAATAGTGTGACAGATCTTTATAACCAGCTTTGAGAATATAAATTATTTCATCAATTTGTTTGCATTTTAATTCTAAGTCTTATATTATTTTGGAAATGGCATGAACTTTTCTATCCATTGATTATCATTTATTTATATTTGTTTTGTACTTTCATAGGGAAAGGAATTGTCACTAATGTTTTCTGGCGTACTAAACTTGATAGCACTTAATGCTAAGTTCACACTTTTTGAGACATACTAGCGCTGGCTACTAGCTAAGAATAAAATATCATATCATAAGTACATTGATCCAGCGTTATTGTCCAGCCGCCTATGCATAGAGGTTACTAGTTGTCACTTGTAGTGACAGTGCTGTTCTCATTATACACTAAATGGGACATTATTTGGGTTTGTATAATATTTTCATTAAAAAAACAAAACAATTGCTTTTTCTAAAAAAAACAATTTTTCCAGTTTATTTAAAATAAATTTATTTATCTATCAGTTGTTAATATTTCTTAATTATATTTTCAGGATTTATTCTTATGTAATTATCAGAAAATAAGATACCAATTAACCTTAAGTGCAAAAATACTTTTTTCACATAAGTATCCATGTGAACTTACTCATAACTGTAAAGTTTTAACGTTAAATTGTTTATAAAAACAAAATATTTTTTTTTTAATTTCAGTTAAAAACACTATTAAAAAAATAAATCAAAATTTTATAAACATACATTGTAGTTTAATTAGGTGTGAAGAAAATGAAATGAATGCATGGTTTTATCTTTGAAATTGTGATTGTATCAAAACAGCCATATATACCATGGTGGTATTTAATAGTGTTCTGTGACTATGGCCTGGTATCCGAGGCATTGTCACGCAAATTACCTTGGTGGCATTTGACGCGGCTTTTTAGATAAAGCATGTTGGTCAAAGGGTTTAGAAACTTTTGAGTAACTTTAACTTTAAGTTTGAAGTATTATTTTTAAAAAATCGGAGTTCCCTTCGTACAGTTAGCAAAATTTTAATACATAAAAAGTCTTAAAATTGTTTCTAACAAGTTCATTCACTGTTTTAAGTTAAAAATGTTTTTCTTTCCCGCTATACAAACAATACTGGAAAAGTATTGGGATCAAAAAAATGTATTACATTTTTATTATAAACTTGTAGTTTTACAAAGAAAATACTAAAAAAGAATTTTAAATATATAAACTGTAAAGTAGGCTGCCATTTTTAAATGTTTTTATTACTGAAAGTGAAAGTAAGCGCTAACTGCCTTGACCCACAAAAGTTTGTATGATAAATTGTTTATGAGAATAAAAGTATAAAAATAACGTATAAGTATTTAAACAAATATTATTAAAATAAGTAAATTTTAAAAAAATATTTAAAAGTAAATAACTTTTTAAGTATTTTCCTGAAACATAATAGTTTTATAGTAAGTATTGTCTTATATTGAAATTACAGTTAAATCTTTGGGTTTGAATAGTTGAGAAAGTAAAGAAACAAAAACATAAATTTTAATTAATTAAATGTTAAATTTGTTGTAGGAATGGAGTAAGCGTATTGTTAGTGAAATAAAATTTAGAGAAGGAATGGATCCAGTGCCTCAAGTCGAAAGCAGAGGATGTGATTGTAAATATGAATCAGATGTACTTAAAGATGAACTTTAAAACATTAATCATATCAGTCATATCAGTACTACCAGTTTTGCTTTTTTCTTCTTAAAACAAGAAGAGATAATTAAATTTATATTTAAGAAAATTATCGTCTGCATTAGCCCAGGTGTGCACAATAGTCAAACGTTTAAAAAAAAAAAAAAAAAAAAAAAAAAAAATTGTAGACGATTGATTTTTAAAGTACATTTACATTTGGATATGTATACATGTTTACAGAGAATTGTCTAAGGCACATGCCTAACAGGACCTTCAAGGTAAAATTCTTAATTACCTACTACAAAACACTTTGCTATACCCCTCATACCAACAGATTCCCTTTCTCTTTTCCCCTCTATAGACCAGCATCAAGAAAATCAAAAAATTATTTGTTTGAAATACAGCCACCTTCATGCTTTCATTGTTAGGGCAGATGTGGTGTGAAATAATATCATGTGGTAACGTTACAAATAAGATTTAATTTTTGTATATTCAGAATTGTGTTTAATAAAGTAATGATTTATTATGTCACAATTAGTAATATATTCAGCAAACCTAAAGTAATTGATATTTGAAATAACTGTTATAAATTCACAAGGACAGTATATGAAACTGTCAGCAGAGTATCAAACAGTTCATTCTTTACTATGTGTTGTTTAAAATTCAGTTCCAAAATACTTAATTCTATTACTTTAAATGAACACTACACAGTCAGAGCTGCAAAATGTTATATCTGACTGCTAAATGAATGACTGACTTTAGTGTACATGTCTGGAGTAAACACTCTTATTCTGACTAAGATGATTGGTCCCATGCAATCACAAAACTGGCAAGAGGATTCCTTGCATGCCAGCACATTCAAAGACTTTCTTGCCTAGGCCTTGAAAAATTGTTTTATTTTTATTTTAGTTACTACTGTTGGCAACAGAGGTAATATAATTGTTTTTTCTGCAAATTATTTAGCCTAACCTGGCATAAAGATATTAAATAACAAGCAGTGTTTTGATGAGATGTTTTTGACACTGTATAACATATGTGCAATAAGGGGTGAAAAGAACAAGACACTCCTAAATTTGTTTGGGTTTGGCAAAGTGCAAACTAAGAGATGGCAACTGAAGGAGAAATGTATTTTATTTCATGTTTTCTCTACATCCTATTTGTGACCTGTCAGGTTATCTGGGCACACAAAATTCTATTTGTTATCTAAGGGCTGATTTCTCTCCAAAAGAAGTATTTCTCTTATCAACCAATGCTGACTCCTAGGCAACAATAATTTTGCTAAAAAATAAAAGCTTGAAAATGTCTCCATAACTAGTTAAATATGGTCTGATAGCCTAGTCAATCCAAATCCATTTTTTGTCAGAAATCTATTATTCTCTTCTCAGGATAAATAATCCATCTCAACCCTTGTTTGTGGATAAATAATATAGTAGGGCAGTTATCACACCATTCCTTGTTTTGAGGGCTAATCCTCTCAGGTTAAGAATTGTTTATTAAAAAGTAGTTAATATGTGTGTGTGTGTGTGTATATATATATATATATATATATATACACACACACATGAATTTAATTTGAATTTATTGCATTCAGCTTGATCATATTAATGAAAATTTAAAAACACTAAAATAAGATAATAATTTTCAATGTAGTTGCTTATCAATAGATAATATAACTATCAGTGCAGTAGTTTCTCAGAATTCAAAAATTATATTATATAACGACCTTTGAATACTAAAATGTAGCTCACTGTTCAGATATTGCAATTTGATTTATTAATTGAATTGTTTTATTAATAAAAAATTAAATATTTTCACTGTTCAGATATTGCAATTTGATTTATTAATTGAATTGTTTTATTAATAAAAAATTAAATATTTTAAAAAAATCAAAAGAATTTACGAAATATGATGATAATAAAACTCAGCATAATAGTTTATCTATGATTAAATTTACTTGTTGCACAGTTGAAGATTGAGTAGGCATAAATTACTGAACTTAACCAATCAGTTTATAGAAAACTGACAGCATTTAACTATTTCAAACGGCAAGGAAAGCACTGATGACAGTGGCAGTACTGATCTAAAAATTTAAAGCCTGTTCCAACGGTTTTTTGGTAAGTAGTAGAGGGGGAAATATTTTTAAAAAAAGTAGATATTTCGTTGATTTTGATATTTTATTTCAAAATTATTTGTGTAACAAACAAAATAATATAATGTGGTACGATTGATGTTTATGAGGTTTATACGGATTCATTCTAAACCTAGTTTGATAGTCTAGTAAAATTATTTTTCCTGTTTTCTCAAGATTTTACAGGTTTGTAAAGTAAACTGAATCTTGTGTTAACTATAAACGCTTTTTCGGTTTGGCGTTTGATTGTTCTAATCGTAATATAATTTTCGGGGATGTTAGTAATTTTCTGATTAAAGCATATGCTTTAATCAATTATGTAATTTTTATTACAACAATTATATAATTGTTGTTAGGTTCAAATTACAATACTGTAAAAAGGTAGCTATAAGGTCCTTGCTTTTATAAATAACTGAATCAAATTTTTGTTTCATAATATCCTTATGTTATCTTTTTGAATTCTGTCTTCTAATTTATTAAAATTTTGGAAAGTGAGCTATCTATGTAACTACCTAATAGGCCTAACCTATTGTTTTTGTGGGATGAATTGGTCTAGAGATAGAGATTAAATTTTTAATGCTAATTATGCCTAGTAGACTAATAATAAATTCTATTGTATATTATTTATTAAGAAAAGTATTAATTTTAATTCTTGTAAAATGACAATTTATAGCCTAATTATTTGTTTGTTTTTAATTTATTTAGGCCTGACTCAGTAGTTTAGCATCTTACTAGGCAAACATTGTAATAGTTAAGGACAATATGACCATAGACAATCTTTTTTTCTCTGGAACACTTGTTTTTCTCATTAAACATGATCTCGCTTGAAATATTTTAAAGTGGTAATAGTCTTCAAGGCAACTTGTGCTTTTCTCTTTAATGGAAATTTTAAAAATACTTAGTCTGCATAGAATTAAAAGTCTGCAAAATCTATTCTGAATATCAACTTACAATAAGGATAGCTCTAGCTAATAGTGGCCACAGCTTTGACATAATAATGTAGTACATATTAGATTTTACTACTAAGCTATGCACATTATTTCATAATTGTTTTAATACAGGATAATGCCATTATTTTTAATTTACAAATATTTGTGAACTTGAATTCTGCTCTTCTCATACTAAACAAATTTAGTAAGCCTACTATAAAAAAGTTTGATTAGTAAATACCTGTGTCTTAAAAGGTAATTTACTTAGTAAAGGTTTTTTTAAATAATGATGTTTGAATAATTCTTTCTTTTATTACATACCTTAATTGGATAATTAACACTTATTCACCTGTGGAAAATATTTTTTGAAAGATTGTTTACTATTTTAGGAATTTTTAATAGAAATATATGGTTGTTTACGTATCATGGAACACATTAAATTTGCTATACTGACTTATTTCTCATGGGCGTTATCATTTAATACACTGACTCACTGTGCATGCGTATTATCACATTCTAATATGCATTACTTAATGCATGTTTCTTTATTCATTTTTGTAGTAAAAGTGTTAAAATGGCACTGTTTAATTAAATAGGGTTTTCCCCAGACAATTGTGCAAGTTTCTTAACCCAATAACCGTCAGTTAGGTCCTTTAGTTTTTTTTTTTTTTTTTTTTTTTTTGCCTACTTCCATGCAGTAGTAGTTTTGAGATTATGCGTGTCACTTTTATTGTTCTTCCTATATTTTTGGCACTTTTATATTTTGGATTATTGCTTTCAAATATATAATAAAACTTTTTGGTAAAAAAAATTACCAAAAATTGAAAATAATAAACACTGCATATTTACCTCTGTCAAACCTAATTTCTGAATGCATCATTTGTTGCTAAATCTAGCGTAACTTGGTTACATTTTTACTAGTTTATGAAACTGTTCACCCCATGTCTGTTCAATTTTTTTTGTTTCAGAGATAAGATCTCATATCTCTTGTTGTCTTATCTTGATATTCTAAGTCTTAAAACATGTTAATCTGTTCTTTACAAGCAAATACAATAACATGCAGTGGTTACCAATTATAACACACACTTTTACAGACAAAGCAGATCTGCAGTATATCTGTTGAAAAAATTATATTTGATAAGCTTGTAGTGTTAGCTACTGACTAAATTAGAGATGTTATCGATTTTACAGAACTGCTACTTTTTCAAAGATAGTCTGATTTCACATACAGATTGTTTGAAAAAAATTCCCTAGTTTTATGTGTAAATTTAATTGTGAAATTATTGATAAACTATATCAATAAGTATATACAATAATGCACAGTACATACATTCATTTTTTTTAATGTGAGTAAACTTTAACGTGGGATCCGTTTATTGCCCTATTCACGTCGAGACGATATTCCACTTCTCACCAGGTATTCACTAATATAGCAGGTGTAACTGTCTCAATCACCGAGATGATTCTTTCTTTTAAATGGTTGCTTTCATGGATTTTTTCAATGTACACAACATTTTTTATGTGCCTCCAAAAGAAAAAGTCAAGTGGGGTTAAGTCCGGGCTTCGTGGTGGCCAAGAGATTGGGCCAGCCCTACCTTGACGAGTGTTAAGAGCCACGCATACATGGTTACTATAATGAGGTGCATAGTAATCTTGTTGGAAAAACACAAGACCTTTTTCCACCTCAATATACGTCCCCATTTATTATTGTACTTTCTATAAAAATGAAAGGTCCAATCATTTCGTCTTCCATTAAACCGCACCAAACATTAAGTTTCGGAGAATCATGCTGTTGTTGGATAACGCATGTAATGACTCTGCCCACCCCAAATTCTGCAGTTATGATGATCAACTGTTCCATTCAGATGAAATGTTGCCTCATCAGAAAACGGAACATATTTCAAAACATTATTTTCATCAATTCTATATAGAAAGTTAACAGCATACTGCAATCTTTTGTTTTATCAGCAGACTTAATTTCAACTGAATTGCCACATTTACGTGGAAAATTTGGACAGTTGTTGAATTATATATCTAACTAGAATAGTATATGTCACTTTGTACAAATTCCACGGCACATTAAAACTAGGGAGTTCTTTTTCAAACACCCTATATTTATCTAACAGTGAACGGCTGAATGTGATTGTTACTAACTGTGAACTGAAATTTCCAGAATCTGTTCTACCAATCCAAGTTTCTTGCATTCCCGCTAGCATCATGTCGCCTTGTTCTGTGCCTGCGTAGTTGGTTCACAGTTTGGTACTAACCAATATGACACCTTAAATAGGCTATTTCACAGTTTATATTCTCTTCGCTAAACCAAAATGTATCTATTTTGTATCTATAATAAGCCTTATGCTTATTATAGTATCTATGTTCAGTATAATGATCTGCCTTCCCTAGCTTTGTCAATTCTAACTTCTGTTGACACGTTTCGGAGAACCTCCATCTTCAAAAACAATATCTATACTCAACTGGAATATAGATACAGTTTTTGAAGATGGAGGTTCTCCGAAACAAGTCAACGAAAGTAGAATTGACGAAGCTAGGGAAGGCAGATCATTATACTGAACATAGTGACAATAATCCTAGCAGAAAAGAAGAAGAATATAAAAAGAATTTATTATAGTATATTTGCTTATTTATATTATTATATTATTTACATTGAAATATTAATATGGAATGAACAATAGGTGTATTGTTCATGAGGCAATAGATGCAATTTGGCATGTTTATTTGCTATCAGATAATAGAGGTTTATTTATTAGATGGTGTGTTTATATTATGAAACCGAGATAGAGGCATCATATGTTAACAGCTTATCTCAGTAATATTATTTTGGAAGGAATAGTTTCTAAAGAACTGGTTTGTTCTAGAAATTATCCTTTGACTTGTGAGTTATTCATATCTGCACGAGTCATCACAAGTTACGAAGGAGGACAGACCTGTATTAAATCTGATACTGCAGTATAACTGGCGATCAATATATCTTTATGGAGAAGTTTCTAATGATGATTGAATAGTAAACAGTTATTGTAAGCTATAAAGGCTTGTATGGTCTGGAAATACTTTACCCTTGATCCTATCTGTAGACTTCTTAAATGTAGCTCTTAGAGCCTAAACCAGTTGCTAGCAATTGGCATCAACTAAACCATCATTATAGGTTACTAGTAACATACGATATTAAAATCATAAGAAAGAAGTAGTAACTTAATTTCCAGTAACAATAGCATGTCCCAACACCAGATTAATTTAGCGTAGTGGCCACCTCGGTGGCCTAGTTGATAATGTGGCCTTTCACCCTGAGGACCCGGGTTCGATTCCCAGCCAGGGCTTGGCATTTTCATACACTATAAATCATCCCATCGTCTGCATTAGCCCAAGTGTGCACAGTAGTCGTACGTTAAAAAAAAAAAAAAAAAAAAAAAAAAAAAAAAAAAAAAAAAAAAATTAGCGTAGTAGTAGCATTACATTTAGTAGTCATAGCACAAATTTAGAAAATAAAAATGAGCCTACTAATCAGTATGGGTTACTTAATAATAGTTCTGTAAAATAAATACTAATGATATTGTTGTATAACTCTTTAGATTCAAATGAACCAATTGCAGCTGTATTTCTAAATAAATAATTATAATAAATAAATAATTGTATATTAAATAGAGTAAGTAATACTAAGTACTTGGGTACACAGATAGATCAGCACTTACGATGGGACTATGAAATAAATACCAAAACTAAAAAATTAAAGTGCACTATTTTTGTATTTTTTAAACTAAGTAAAATATTATCAAGTAGTAATCTCCTCACGGTTATGTATGGCATATAGTATTGCAACATATGGTATTATTGGATCGGGATCTTCAATAAAAGCACACATAAATAAATTAACAATAATCCATAATAAAATTTTAAAAATATTGAGGATCAAACAATCAAAGTTACCTTTAAATATGAGGGAAAAGTATGCCCTAGAATGTATAAACTATCGTTATAGAGACCCGAAAAATATTGAAGTAGATAAGAATACTAGATTCAGTTTCTTATTGTTACCAAAAGTAGAAAAGGAAATTGGGTGCAGATCACATAGTTACACCGCAACTATTTATTATAACAAGTTGAACAGAACTCACAAATAGATACAGACTAAAAATTTTTTTAAAATACTAAAAACTGCATTCATTAACTTTAAAATAAAAGATACACTGTGTGTGTGTAAAAAATGAAAATTATTATTGGAAATCATTGTAAAACTGATAAAAAAAATGTTCTTTCAAATATACTATTAGTTAAGTTTCTTAGTTATAAGTTAGTTTTAAGCTATAATTATCCAAATTTGTTGTATATCCAGTCTGCATACCACCTCTGCAGCGGATTGTAGTGTTATACTTATATTGCTACAATTCTGTATTTCTAAACTGGTTAAATAAGTAAATAAAAGATATAATATTGAAAATATGGTTTATGTACATTTTAATCAATTTGTTTACAGGATATTTCAAAATGCCTCCTTTAAAGACTGTAACAAACAAAAAATTACCAGCATCTTCAGCTACAACGAACAAAGACAAAGGAATTACAACAAACAATAAAAAAAATCTTGTTTCTTTAAAAGGAGAAAATTTGCAAGAACTTTATATTAAACGGAAAGCAGAAGCTTCACCTTTACTAAAGAAAACGACGAAACGGTCAGCTTTTGGTGATATCACTAATGTAAGTATATCAATGCATAGAATATTTTTTCCATTTGCAGTGTCTTTGCTTTTCAAGTTTTGGATGATTAAAGAAAATTCGTATTAGCAGCTGCTGCTTGGAGGTCGAAAATTTCGTAACTTGGAAAGCACAAATTTCAAACAATGTATTTGTAAAAAAAACATTTAATTAAAGTTATTTAAATAAAATTTATTTATAAATAATTTATTCAGAATGGCTGTGTTTTAAAAAACTACCTATATTAATCACCTATAGTCGTGGATCCATGATAATTTTTTTCTTTTCTATTATGTTGTACTATGAAATAAATTTGATAAACCGACATTACAATTGCATAAGGGAGAGAAGAAGAGACACACACACAGAAAGAGAGAGCGAGAGACTGTTTTGTTTATTTAGAAGAGAGTGTTGAGGGTAGTTTTATTTTTCTGCCATACTTTCAATAGTTGAGAAAAAGGTTCACATACTTAGAATTACAACCAGTTTAGCTACTATATGTGACATTTAACGACAAATCTAATTATTTGTTATTTAAGCTCTAATCAACAATTATGCAAATGATGCTGTTTGATTGGATGACTTATGAAGTGGCGTAATATTCATTGTAAACATAACATTCCGTATTCATTAACAAGTTCAGGAAAATGCAAGCTGATAGACTGCAATGTTACATACATATTCTCATATACTGTATGTTTTGTTTCGAAATCTTATAACTGTACAATAAATTGTAATAAGGTTTAATAATTTTACTAGCCTGCCTAAGTAATAAAGTAAGATTTCTCATAAATAAATTACGTCTGCCGCTTCGTCCTTATTGAACTTGTCAGTACGTTATTATGAATTAATCGCTCTAGGTTCACATCTGCATGTAATAATGGCCCTTGACTAAATCAGCTGTATCAGAAGTTGATGAAAAATAACTGATAATTTTTTGTCTTTCATAAACAAACTCTACAGGTAAGCAACATGTCTAAACCATCAACACTGCATCCTCACTATGTTTGTTTATTCTACTGTCAAATAGGCCTGCTTTTAAATATGCAATGGACATTTGAATACGTTAATATAATATGATGTTATATTAGAAGTAATATGTCTATATATACAATACCTCTTTTACGCTATATTCTGGCATATTTATAAACTGTTATTTGACAACCTCAAAGTTTTTTTAATTGATTAATAGATTTATCAAAGAAATTATTTACATAACCTGAACTTGTTAACCACTTGTTACTCTGCCAAATAGAGGGCAAACTGTATGATACATTAAATAGTATGTAAAATAATGTGTATCCTTTGCCAGCAGCGATCTCTTTTTGCAACTGACAGGATTACTGTCATATTTATACATATTTAAATTTTGATAAAAATTACAATACAATATGTGCAACCTTTTTTTTACCCGAGACAGATGTATGTGTACGAACATTTATGTAAAGTAAATACCTAAGTATAAAAAATGATTGCATAGGTTACACTTCAAAGATTAGATCCATTTCATTTCTATGTATGTTGTGCTCATGTATTTTTTCTCATGTACTTCTTCCTCATTTTTTCTGCATTCTATCCTTTGTTTACTGTGTTTTTGAAAAAAAAACTTGATTTAGTGGAAATTTTACATATCTGAAAAACGGTTCCCTCCATATAGGTTTTGATATGTGTATCACCTATTATTATATGTGTATCAGTTATATGGATTTTTTACTATAAAACAAACACCGAATGTGTGACAAAACATTAAGGAAACTTTTTTATTCAGTACAAAAATAACAACAAGGCATGTTTAGCTGTTTTTTTGTTTAATGTGATGCAACAAGTTATTATAAACAATTTATTATAATAATAAGTTTTTAAACTTATAATTTGGAACAGTTTTTGATCATTGTACCTTCAACTCTTTGAAATGCTCAGCGAAAATATGGGCTACTGTTAATTTAGTTTAAAAAGAAGAAGTTTTAGATTTTCTTAATATACTTTTTGATTTCGGATTATTAGATCAAATTAAAAAATGAATCTCATTTTTGAAACATTATTGCTTTTTTTTAAATAGCATTAAAACTTATTTTTTTGTTTTATTGAAATATGCACAGAAAAAGTCTTCTGATTTCAAAATCATGAAAGTCAATTCTATTTGAAAACCGAAGTATTCATTATTTCGTTCAAAAACTTATAATCGAAATTATGATAAGCTATTGTTCTTTTGAAAAAATAACACAACGGTTCTAACTAATATACGAATTTAAAGAAACAAATAAAACACTAGTGATTAAATAAATTATGAAGCGATATCAGCAAATTGAGTAAATAAATTCCTTGCACAATGTCCTTTCTGTTACACTGCCGATTGAAAGAGCTGCTGTGACTATAGGCATATATAACAAGGAAACATCCCTATTATAAAATGATAGACTAACATTTGGTCTATAAATGAATTGGTAAACAGTACTCACCTAGTTTCAGCATTTTGTGTCCCTCAAAAAATGTCTTCCTGCACACTGTCAAATGTTTTGTGAACTATGAGACTACGCATTATTTTGTTCACTTGCGTCTAAATAGGTAAACAGAAGTTTAATAGTTGTCTGTACCATGCTTAAAGGTGCAAGGGGGTCGCACTATATCCTTTCACTTTCTTATTGCATTTGAAAACTTTTCAGACTGGACAGTGGTTTAAAGAAACCAGCAATGTGACATTTTTTAAAACCAAAGTTTGACTGGATTTGATAAATAGTTTAAGATGTTTATGGAATAATAGAATAAGTTTTTTAACAAAAATAATTTTAGTTTTCAAATGTACTTTGTAATTAGTGATTAGTCTAATAATTATTTTTTTAAATCTTCAGGCAATTGATTCAAATAATGCAAACAGCAAAAAACTTGTGAAGAAACCACCACCTGTAGTTGTTAAACCAGTTAAACCAGCTACAACAACAACAACTACCCGAGTAACTCGATCCAGTTTAGGGTTGATTAAACAAAACAGTGTCGCCAAATCTGCCAAACCTGTGCCTTTGCCGAAAGTTAATGTACCAGTGCGTAAGCCGAGTTTTGTACCTCCAACTGCTAAACCAAAAGTTTGTGTAAAACCAAAACAAAAAGCAGAAGAAACCAAACCACCGGCAGTGCAAATCGTAAAAAAGCGTAATTCAGCTGGACGCCTTAGCTCTGATCTAGAAAAAAGTGAGGGTTCATTGTATGTGTCTGCCTTGGATGAAATGTAAGTGAATTTATCGATCTTTAATATTTTGTTATAACATTTTATAAATGCCTTTTACTTACTAACTATTAGGTTATATGTTTGCAATGTAGGCTAATTGATTTTATTAAAAAAACAAGCAATAGTAGTTTTGTACAGTAGAACCCCTTTTAACCGAAATAAAACAAATGGAGACATTTCGGATAATGAAATTTTTGGATAATCGATGGAAAGTATATTTCTATGTTAAAAGGTGTGGAAAACAAAATGTTTATTCAAAAACATTTAATTGAAATAATCTAGAGTACAGAACTGATTAATTGATTAGTGCAGTATACATCAGTTGATTTATTATGCATTAAAAAACAGATGTTAACTTCTCTTGAGAAATTCTATAATTTTTGTAGTTGTAATCTTGTGTAGATGCAGGGATCTAGTGTTGACTGTGTAATTGTACTAGGTAGGCTTTGTACTTATAAATTACAGTTGAAGTTGGTTAAGTTGATTACACTACATACTGTACTGTACATATTAACCGTATATTTTATAGCCTGTTAAATATTACTGTACTTATTTTAGTTAATAGCAATGCCATCTATGCACTAAAGTGCAGTACGTATTTGGTCTTCAGTCACATGGTTCTTTTTGTGAATCACTCGATTAGATAAATGCACTTTTTTATACTGTAGTTACAATACCTAGAACAAACTGCTGAATTGATAAAACAAAAGTGCGAGGGAAATGAGCCACACACTGAGATGCCCTTGACCAATAGGCAAACAAGTTACCAGTCGGATCAAAGACACTCGCGTGACAACATTAAATCTAAATGTGAACCAATTATTGTACTCATTTTTTTTTCTGATTCTGATATCGTTCCAGTTAACCCAAGTTCTGGATTGAGTTTGGTTAAAGAGGGTTTTACTGTAGCAAATATTTTCTCTCTAAACAAATACAAACGATAATAAATCATCATTTCAAATTATATCTGTCAAATACCATCGCTGCGACTTAGGCACTACTGCCGACTTAGGTGTCTAAGCCGGTAGGTATTTCTTTAGACATAAAAATCTGATTAGGCTAAATGTTTGTGAATACCGAAAAAGGGATGTGCTTTAAGATATATGTTGATGGCGACAACTAACTTCAACTTGCAAACTATCTTGCTTAATAAATTCGTCTGCATTAGCCCAAGTATGCACAATAGTCGAACATTAAAAAAAAAAAAAAAAAAAAAATACAGTGGTACCTCGACATACCAGTTTAAATCGTTCCGTAACCTTGCTCGTATGTCAAATTGCTCATATCTCAAAGCAATTTTTCCCATTGAAATTAATTGAAATGCCATTAATCCGTTCCAGCTCCCAAAACACCACCTCAATTGTTTTTGTTAAGTGTTTTTGAATAAGAAAATTGTATTTACAAGAAGAAACATTTATTTATAAATAACAAATACACATTCTATAAAAACATAATAAAAGAAAAAGTGAAGTGCTTACGGAACCGCTTAATTTTTGTCACTGGTCTTCGCTTTTTTCATCACGCTTTGCTCATTTTCACCTGCAGATCGTTTAAAAAAACTGTCCAAGGAGGTTTGTTTCTTCCTCTCTTTCAGGATATTGCGGAAATGAGTTAGGTAAGTTTCATTGAACAACTCCAATGCATGACCAGTTGCAGCTTGTTCGGGGTGATTTTTATCCACGAACTCTACAACTTTGTCCAACATTCCCAAGATCTCTTTTATATCTCTTGTAGAGATAACCTTCTCCATCTCTGGCTCCTCTTCAAAACTAATTTTTCGTTGAACCACCATATGCTGCTGCGAATGTAGATCATGTAACTCCTCGGTTGTCAGCTCCTGAGACTGTTCCTCGACGAGTTCGTTCACATCTCTCTCATCCACCTCCAGACCCATGGATTTTCCTAGAGAAACAATGTCCTCTACCACAGATACTTCGGGTTCCAATCCTTCGAAGGCCCTTTCAGCTACAGCTTTAGGCCACAGCTTCTTCCATGCAGAGGTTAAGGTTCTCGTTGTAACACCCAGCCAGGTCTGATCAATAATTCTTGGGCATATCACGATGTTAAAGTGGTCCTTCCAGGACTCTTGAAGGGTAAGGTTTGTGTTCTCCGTCACCTCAAAGCAGCGCCAAAAAATGTGCTTGGTGTACAACTTCTTAAAATTAGAAATCACTTGCTGATCCATGGGCTGCAGGATAGGAGTAGTGTTGGGTGGTAGGTAGAGAACCTTTATAAACTTGAACTCTTCGAGTAAATCATCTTCAAGATTTGTTGGGTGAGCATTGTTGAGGACGAGAAGGGCTTGCATGGGTAGGTTGTTTTCTTGTAGATATTTTTTACAGGAAAAATATCTATCCTTGCACACCTTGCTCATGTTTTTCTATGATTTCACGCTTTAATTCAATAGACCTAATCTTCGGACCCATGGTTATAAAAATAAATGTGATAATGTTTTGTAAATGTACAAAAAGCAAAAAACGCAAACCCAACTTATTAAAAATGCTTCGAAAACGAGGGAAACAAGCACACAGAGTGAGGTTTAGTCTGAGGTGGGAGAAACTGTTAGATGCTGCACACAACATGTGCCCCAGTTGGGGTTGTTTGCAGCGGTGTAGTGTGCGATTCCTCGTATCTCAAATCTTGCTCTCATCTCAAAACAAAATATCGCTCGCTCGGCGGCTCGTATCTCAAAACACTCTTATATTAGGGCACTCGTATATCGAGGTACCACTTACACTTGAACCCCTCATATCTGTCAAAATAAAGGGTGGATAATTAGATGAGCGAAAAATCTCTCATAATACAAAAACTCCCATGATACTATCTGTACAAAATTATATTTTAAAATCCTCGTGCAATGTCTGTTACAATACAGTATACATATTTTAAGCTGCAATTGGTTCCCATATTAGGTGACATATGACAAAAAAAAAATAATTTTTCTGAATACATTTTTTGAATTCTCTGCAGTAGGCTATTAAGTTGTAACTCAGTGTTTAAAGGACTATACTAGACATGTTTTTCACATAATTGCAACGTAAGTCACATATCAGCTACTGCAGAGGGATGTCGTTAATTGTACTATATTGACCCGTGTTAGATTGTCAAAAACAAAAATTAAAATTCATGTTGTGTATTAGGTGCAATGAAGGGAATCAGAAATCTGGTTCAGTGAAGAAAGTCTATAGTTTTCTATTACTAAACTGCATATTGTGTTTATTGTCTCAAGATGAGAACGGAACTGCGAAACCAGCTGCTTCTTTTAAAGAGAAAGTGTAGTCCTGATAAATCACTTCTGCTCACGGAGGATTGAAGTCATCTAATAAAATCTGTTTTATACAGATTCCTTCAATTCTTAAGAAATAAAATTTCAAGAAATGATTCCAAAAATGGAAATACTGTTGGAGTCATAAAAGGACTAATTTGAGGGGGTTCCATTGAAAGAACTTATAATATTACCATTTTGTAGTTACAAGCCCAGTGGTTGATAAACTTTCCAATCATGCCTTATATAAAAAATAAAAAATGAATAATTTACTGTTCCATGTAGTGCCGACGGAGTGCATATTTAAAGGAAGATAAGTCATTATTAAGTGCAATAAAATATTATTATTCTAACAAAATTATGCTCATTAGACTTGATTGTACATTGGTATATGAGGGTTGAACATCCAGTCACAAATATATTCAAAGGTTATTGAATTACTTCGTGCATTTAAAATACAGGTAGACAGTGGACTATGGTTGACATTATTGACTATGGTTCCCTTTTTCAATGAGAGTTACTCAAAACATTTTTTTATATGCTTGTTTAAAGCAAAAGTATAATAGTATCACATACTATAGTGAATTAAATTTGTTAGGACATTTTAATATAGCTTAAGTATAATTTTTTCATTTTGCCTATTCATATTACATGATTTTAAAAATAAATGTAAAAGCCAAACTGATTCGTCTTTAAAAAAAATTTTATTTGGTGTAATTAAATTTTTTTATAATTTTGTTTTTCCCATTTACTTTTAGGTAGTTATATAGGCTAATCAGTTAAATACAGCTTTTTTGTTAAATATGTCAAAAATTCAATTGTTATAACATTTCAAAATGTTTTAGTTATTGTATAGGTAGATAAATAGTGTAGACTTGTGACTTTAAATTTTATTTTTATGTATTTATTTTTTGTATAGAAATATTTAATAGATATTCCTGATAAAAAATATAATATTAAACTTTTGAGCTAATTTGCATTAGAAAATGGACTTTTGGAGTGTAATAGTAAAAGAAAGAACATGGGACAGTGAAATGAACACTAATTCTGATTTCTAGATTACTTATGAGTTTGTTAAAAAGTGTGTGTGTGTGTGTGTGTGTGTGTGTGTGTGTGTGTGTGTGTGTGTGTGTGTGTGTGTGTGTGTGTTAGCACGAGCATACCACAATTTTGATTTGATTGAAACTGATTAAAAAAAATCAATTTTGGTCAGCTTAGACAAGTTCATTTCTTAACAAACGTGACGGATTTAAAATGGTGGCCATTTCAAATTTTACAAGACCTTTTTTGGTTACACTTTTTTAAAACTTGTTTTCACCATTATAATCAGTGTTAACATTTTCAGTGCCATGGACAAAAATTCATTTTTGTGTGGATATATTTTAAGCTAAACAAGTATATTGCATAAAAGTTATAGTTTCAAGTGGATACTATGCAATGGGAATTTTTAAAACCCCTGATGGAGCTCGTTCGTCTTTCCCAGTGCTAGTATAGGGTGATTAGGGATATTGCCTGACTAGCAATACTCACTGCTCCGGCTGTAGTTACTTTTCTGTTACTTATATTTAAACTTGGGAATATTTGCCTGCTGTTAGTGGCATTCTTCTATTCCTCTGGTCTGGTTGTTGTGGGACAACTGAACATGAAACTTGGTGATGTGGTTATGTGAAGCAACTACACTGAATTCTACAATAATAACTACAATAAATGTCTTACTTTTTGAATTTAAACAATTTTATTGAGCTCAATTCAACACCACTTGTATTTTTTGTATAGCATATCCATACTTTGTGCTAGTTAGACCTTTTGTTAACATTCTCTTTACCGTCTTATAAAGAATGACCCTCTCATAGCTGATATTAGCTGGATCACATAATATCAGCTGTAATATATACAAGTAATTTATAAGGTCTAAAAGTAAAAAGTATAAATAAAGTTACGGGTAAAAATATTTGGGTCAAACATGTTTTTTTTATTATGATAAACTACAAAAACAACACTTCAGTATATAATGCATAACCTATAAAAGAATTCATTATTGAAATTTTACTGTGTTAAATATTATAAAATGCTTATGTCAAGATTTAAAAGTAAATTTGGGGTGTAATTTTTAGAAAAAATAAATAAATGCCAATTGGCGTTTGTAGCATATGCCATCACGTTTCAATGAATATGTATGTATTACGCATATTAAACATTAATAAAAACATAGTAAAGCTGTATAATAAAATTGTAAAAAATAAAAAAATATTTTTAGGTTTATTTGCTCCTAGTAAGGCAATAAAAACTAAATCACTTATGTATAGTGATTTATTAGTCTACATCAATCTTCCTGAAAATTCATGTTATTTTTGGAAACAATTTCCAAGACAAAGAGCTGGTTTCTCATTACAAACTTCACATGTAAGTTGTATCTTTTCTGATGTTACTCCTTTTGTAAACAATGCAAGTCCTATGTAGTGGCCTGCATTTGCTCATCATTTTGAACTTTGTAGGTAAGTGTTTTGTAGACACAACTTGGGGGTTTTCCGGTTTCATTGGAGTCAAAAGGCCTTCAATAATATTCAGCCTCAAATCTAAAAATGACATTTTCTTAACTAATATGGTATTTGTTATAGAGAAGATAGGCGTTCAATAAGCTCATCTGTAAGATGTGAATATAGAGTTTCTTATACCATCTTATTGTTTTTCTTTTGCAGGGATAATAACTTAAAAGCTAGTCCTGCCTACCAATACTGCTCTTGTTGGCAAAACTAATCATTTCATTTTTGTACTGGTTTGAAATTTAGTGGAATTGTCACCCATTTTCATGAAACAATAAACTAAAAAATTAACAACGAAGAGCACTGTAAGATTGCGTAATCTATAAATAACACCGTATGCAAGCACTGTCTTCCACTAACTGAACGCTGCCGACAGGCGGGAAGACGAAATGTCGGGAATCCACAAAGAGCGCTGAATGCTAAATGGTGGTTCTAGCAACTGACGCAAAACTCTAAAACGCCAAATTGCTTTTGCCGCAGTGAACGTGTTAACAGTAAGAATAATCTTAAGATGCGCAGGTCAGAGACATTGTAATTGCTTACTATATAGACATCACCTGTATATTTCTACTAGCTAACCTTATTACTATTAACCTATTAAAATTTTGATCACTTAATGAAAAAAGAGCATACAATTTCCAATTGTATTGGTCCAATAACATTTTTGTAAATATTACAATTACTGGTTAAATTAACGTAAAAGGTTGCAAACGCTGACTTTAGAGCAGTGGCTAATTAATTAATTAAGAATATTAATTAATTATTTACTAGGTCTACTGTTCGTTGAATTACTAGTAAATATGACTTTGGTCAAGGTCACTTGGCCAAGTATTCTGTTTATTGCCAGTGATAATGTTGTCTTCAGATTAATCTTGCTTGTCCAAACTATTTGAGTCTACATTAAAAAAAATGTATTTTTAGCCAGTAAAAATTTACAGGTGAAGCCCATATAGTAAACAATAGGCTAACCCAGAGACACAGCAGATCAGACCGGTATCTAACCACATTGACCATCGAATCGATGCACATTTTTGTGGGTTTTGGTTCTTTCGCTACAAAAAAGTAGCCATTTATAATCAAGAGTAACTATTTGCAATTTCAGTTAAATAAATCTTAAAAATTTTCACCAAAATTTATTATTTGCATCTGTGGGTAAACTACCATCATACTTATTTTATTATGTGTTACTTATACATACTAGATGTTGCTGTGAGAACTGTAGAACTATCTTTACCAGAACTAATCGTGTCATCATACTTATGGTTTAAAAAATGTAATGAATTTAGTTTAGTAAAAAGATCTTTTTAATTGCAAATTTTCGTATTGCTGTTCTATCCAACAAAAATTTATTCTTAATCAGGAATATTTATTGCTATCACAAAAAAACTTTATAACTTCAAAAGTCACTTTTCTACCTAATTATCATTAAGTACAGTAAAATATAATGAAAAGTAGGTTATATTGTATGCTTAGTTTGGATGAAACGGCTAGTGCATTGCCGCCTTCTCTGCCAGAACCAGAAATCAATATTGACAAAGAATCATGGAATGATCCCTTACAAGTTTCTATGTATGCTTATGATATCTTCAATTACTTGAAGTCGAGAGAGGTAGGACTTGTATATTTGCTAAAATTGTAGTCATTTCGATATACAGTAGACTGTTTGGTATTTGTATCTTCAGTAATTCAGTTTGTAACCAAATGAAGTTTTTTTCACTAATATGTATACTTTAATATAGACTGTTTTAATGCACAGTGATTGCCAGTTATATAGTGGTTGCAGTTCCGCGTTGTAGTGCTAACCGCGATATATCTAATGAAAAAAAATTTATAGATGAATTTTTAATGCTACACATTGGCTAAGCCAAAATACTATGTGTATTATAATAAAAGAATAGGAAAAAGAAAAATGAAAAACGAGAAGCATCTTCTGCATCAGCGGTATTATTTCTTTGGAAGCAATATTTTTCAAAGAATTGGTCACTGCTTACTTAGTCCGCAGAAATTTGTAATATGAGTTATTTTAACAGTGTGAATCATCATAAGAAGGGGAGACATGATTGATTTGCGGTATATCCAATACCGTGGTATATCCCGGTGCTGTATGACTGGCAATCACTGTATAATGCATGACTGTGAATGCAATAAATTAGAATACAAAAGAGCATCGATTATCTGAATAGCAGTCATCTAAACATCCATAAGATTAAAATTAAAACATTAACAGTATGACTTTATAAACTTCCTGTTTGACCTTGAGCATTGGTAGTAATTTTCTTGATGATTAGACTTAATTTTGAAAATGAATTTACCTCTGTTAATAAAATGTTTTGATTTGCATTTTTTATTTAGCCTACAACATAGTGTTGATTTATCGCTAAAAATCCCCTCATATTCAATTCAAATAAAAAGATAAGTTATAATTATGTTTTAATTTTACATATGACCTAGTGTTCTAGACTTAAAAAATCAAAATTGGTTACTTGAATTTTCTTCAAATTCTACCTGGAAAAAATTAATTCTGATAATCAATGCTCCTAATGTGAAAATTCATGTCACTCAAAATTGATGACTGTTATTTTTAAGTTAAATACTATTATTTCTAATAATTTATTTTTTCAAATTTAAAAAAATGTTGGATTAAAGACCTGAGCTATATTTATATGTCTTATTGTTTTATATTAAAATAATTTTACCGTAATACTATGTTAACATAACATTTCATTTTATGGCATGATGTACAATCAACCAAGTAACATACGAGGTGATTACGATTCAGGAATCCCAGTCAGTGTCTAAAATTTATGACTAAGTCTTATAATAAAATTTAGTATTGTATCAATACTGATTATATCACACATATTTCATGACAAATAAGTACCTACAGAATTTATATTTACTTCGTAATGATTTGTTTTGAACCCATTGTACTATATACAGTTTATATATTATCTGTATATATTATACATTCAGTCATTACTGTACATATAAATTGAGGGTAAAGATTTGATGATTTGACTGACACTCGACCAAATAAAAGTGCTGTAGGTTTTGATCCAATAGTTTTAACATTCCAGTTGATAATGTACTGTATTCTCTTTATGATTATGACTTAGATTTTTTCAGACAACTTTTTCATATTTTTGTGAAAACTACAAATATCAACAGTATTTTTTTTCTTTTTATATTACTTAGTTGTTAAAAATATATAACAATGGGACTTTAGATTAGTTCGCAATTTTATTTCGTATTTTAAAAAAAAGTAAAAGTACTACCCCATTTCTAACTCTTGTTAAAATATAGTAGTAAGTAATAAAGTGTCAGTTTCACTTGTTAGTATCTAGTTGGTAATGAATGAACAGGTGAAACAGTTGTAAACTTGTATAACGTTGTTCACTTGCGTTATGACGGTACTTTCATAAATTAGTAATGACTAAATATTTTGAAAAACTTACTTTTTAAATAAAAATTACATTTTCATAGGCCAAAGTGAGGCCTGTTATCCATTGCTATGAGATGTGAAGTGCATAAATTTGATATAGTGTATTTTAAATATAACACTATCCATTCAAGCAGAAACGAGGTGAGCAAGGCTAGCGAGTAGTTGTGATTCCTTTCAGAGCGAGTTTGAAGAAGCATCTGTGGTAAACTTAACTTCAGATTAAGTCATCAGACTTTCAACTATGAAAATTAATATGAAAAAATATTCATATAATTGAAATATTATAACAGTTATCTTTCTTTCTTTAGACATACGACTAACCTTTCATTTTTTCTGACTGGTCGCTGGAAGTTTTTCGAATTCTTTATTAATTTATGTTGTGCAATTCGAAAAACTAAGCAATTATTTTTCTGAAGTAAATTTACAAGGTGTGGAATCCACCACTTTTATCTCGTGATTATAAAAACGATTTCATCCAATACTTGTGTTTTTTTCTTCTTTAACTTAATAAGATTTGTTGATATTTTCCTCTTTCTCTTCAGAATCCAAACTAAGTATTATTTTTATTCTTATTTTCAACATATATTTTTACGATAGTGTATATAATGATTGATATATACGATAGTGTATATGTGTATATACGATAGTGTATATCAACTCTACCTTCGCTATCAAAGCTAAAGAGCGATGCAGTGAAACTAAAAGCGCCGGCTGGGTCAGCGAAACTCTTTTAGGATAGTCTAAACTAATTCAAACGTTTCTAATTTTTCAAACACATTTCACATTCCTCAGTGAACTGCAGGCTTTATTCATTTTTTCCCATAATCTGGCCCACCGTGTCAACACTTTATTCTGAAATTAGTGTTTTTACTGTACAATAAATAATTTGTGTTTGGTATTGGAACTATTGTTAGTTTATAGTAATTATTGTTTCAATTTTTCCCAGTCTCATTATGTTATAAAAGACTATATGCCCAGTCAAGAAGGTATAACTTGTTGGATGCGAGCTTTACTGGTCAATTGGCTGGTAGAAGTACAAGAAAACTTTGAACTGAACCACGAGACGTTATACCTTGCTGTCAAACTTGTTGATCTTTATCTGTGTAAGGTACAAGTTCCTAAAATAAAACTCCAGCTCGTTGGTGCTGCATCAATGCTTATTGCTGCCAAGTATGATGTAAGTAAACTACACCTGTCTGTATACCATTAAGTAGTTACGTACAAGTCAAACAATTTTTACACAAAAATAACATATGTACTTCATAGATAATGTTCATTTCTTACTAACCTTTTCATTTTGTATTTCTGCTAATTAAAATTTTTAATTCTGAAACATGTTGTAGTTAATACTGAGTGAGGCAGTAAAATAACAAGGTTTTAAAAAAACTTAAAAAATAGATTCAAAAGTTTATTTTTTTGAACATGAGTCTGGTGTACATAAGTGGAAATTAATACTTTAAGTGCAAAATATTCATTTTATAATATAGTTTCAGTCAGATGGTAGCACCACACATTGTGGAGTCTGAGAATGAATCTGCCCATGACATTTCATGTCATCTCCAATGGAATGTTATTTATTTTTTGCAGAATTTTGCTATTTCAAATCATCGCTGGTTCTTAGCGGGAATTTTTGTGGAACACTTTAGACTTGAAGTAAAACCAAAGAAAAAAGCCTGGAACTGTCCATTCCGGTGAACGGACAGGCCACAGCGTGTTGCCATTCCCGCTGATAATACCAGGAAATACGAGTCTAAGCAAATTCATTGAAACATTGGCAGTATGGCTTGTTGTACTATCTTGCTAGAAGTGTTCTTTCATCTGGATCATATTTATCAAATTATGTTTAGAGCCGCCTCAGTGGCCTAGTTGATAGCGTACTGGGCTTTCACTCCGAGGACCAGGGTACGATTCCCCGCCAGGGCTTGGCATTTTCATATGCTATAAATCATCCCATCGTCTGCATTAGCCCAAGTGTGCACAATAGTCGGACGTTAAACACAAAAAAAAAGTGTTTGATGGGTTATTTTTGGACAAATATCTAAATTTCTACATCTTTACGAAGCCACTAAGGTGAAAGTAGGATTTGTCACTTATCCATAAGTTGTTAACCTGCTCTCCATTTCCAATAACGCATAACGTTGTCATTGTGCCATCTTGCTAATTTTCGTTGACTTCATAAAGCTTTACACACACAATAAATGTCCTCTGGAGTCTGGCTTGTTTTTCCACTACCACCTTTTTTTTTTGTTGTGCTAGCAGTGGCTTCAAAGTTTTTCACTCAAAGAGCAAAGCTTTAGCAGAAGGCATGGGAGCCCTCGAGGGTAAATTAAACTTTTGATGGAAGACTGAACTGTAACCAAACTGTCCGGAGTTTTTGTAATGTCTTTACAGAAAGTTCATGTGCACACGACCAATGCTCCATGGCTACTAGAAGTTCCACTTGTCTAGACAACCAAGATCAATTCCCCAACCAACCTCACCAACCCAATCTGAAATTTCGCCTTTTTACTGCCTCACCCTGAAGTAGTGTACATTTCGTAAACTGTTTGTTTTTTTTAAAAAAAGTATCAATACTACTTTTGTTAATGGATTGATCAAACGATTTTGATCAAAAATGCTTCAATATAGCCAAGAAGTAACTAAATGAAATGTGTATTTGTTATAGCTAAAAAAAAAATGGGTTTTTGGAATGTTAAAATAAATTAAAAATCTGTTCTGATTTAACAAAATCAATTCATTAGTTTTTTCTCAAATTTTGGTAATATTTAAAGATTGATGACTTAATACAGTTAGGAAATTTGAAATGTAACATTTTTAGGACTTTGTGTTGTGCTTGTGCAACATTATTAAAATGTTGCAGATATTTGTTTTCAAGCTTCAGCGTTTGACCATTATAATTCTTTCACTTCCCAAGTGTTGCATTGTATTGGTAGTAGGACCCACCAAATAAATACAAATTGCTGGGCAGAGTTGCTAAGCTAATACAAAAATTTTAGGTTATAGGAAATGTTGAAAACCAATCAAGATTCATTCTACTCTCCAAAAAATATAAACAATGAATGAAACATGAACAATAAATGAAGACGGCCTGTTGCAAAATGGTTCCAGCAGGACAGGATTCCTCTGCGTCTTGACATTTGTGGGTGGCTTTATGGACAGTTTCACAGCGCTTGGATTGTACAACACCCATGTTCATCAGGTCTTACTCCCCTTGATTTTTACCTCTGGGGGGAGATATGAAGGCAAAGGTTTACTAGGATAAGGTGTCGTACCTTCAGCAAAGCATCATGAAACATGCACAGAAATAACCCCAGAGAGTTCTGTATGATTGAAACAGAATTATTTTGTCTTTTGGCATTGGTGGGAGACATTTCTAACATATTTGTAGCCATTATTAGTAAATTTCCTTTGTAAACATGACATATTGGAGCAGCCATCATGGTAAGACCTAGGGCCCAAGACTGAAGTGAGCACTGATCCTGACCTCTACTGTGAGGGGTTTCAATTTGTGTATATAAATATGTGTGTGTGTGTGTGTGTGTGTGTGTGTGTGTGTGTGTGTGTGTTAGCATTCTTATGTTTGCCATTTTGGTTCTATTTGATTCAAATTTGCGACAAAAATCGATTATGTTAACACCTTGGATAAGTTCTTTAATTAGCAAAATTTGTTGAACAGTTTCAAAATGGCAGATATTTAAAATCTTTAAAAATTCTTAACTTTTTTTGTCCTAAATTTTTTTGAAAATCTGATTTCATCGTAATCAGTGTTAAAACCTATATAAATCAGCATTTTGAATTTTCCAAATCTGTTGAAATTAGCAAAAATGTTTACCTTTATTTTTGTACTCTCAGTATAATTGAAAGTTTAAAATGCTATTATATACAGATTTTATTGCTAATTATGATTGTGAAATCAGAATTACAAAAAGGGTAAAATTAACATTTTTTTGGAAATTCGCTTCTGTCACTTCAACAAGACAACCGAACGCTGCAATTACATTGTTTGCATTCTTTTAATAAATGTTATCAAAACAGCAAATTTATTTGTATTTAGACTTACGGATTACCTTGTATAATAATATTTGATGAACAATTCTTCATTATTTACTGTTTATTTATGTTTTAAAGACTTACATATTTTATTTAGTAATCAATTTTGAAAACAATAAGGAAAGTTAAATTCGTTTGATTTATTGACTTGTTATTTCATCCGTTATATATATTGTTGTTATACTATATTGTAACGATTTCACATGTTTTGAAAATACTGCTGGTTTAACAATACTGCATTAATAATCGATGTTTTTTAAAAATTTTAGGAAAGGATTCCACCTATGATCGATGACTTTCTTTACATATGCGATGGAGCATACAAACATCGTGACATGACACAAATTGAAGTAAAAATATTAAAGGCAATCGATTTTAATCTTGGTATACCTTTGTCCTACAGATTTTTGCGCAGATATGCAAGGGTAAGTAGCCTATGTATAGCTGGACCTCTCTCTGCCTTTCATTAAATACAAATAGAAGCTGAATGACCATATATTAGATTAAATTCAAACTAGAGGAAGGTATAACAGACCCATTGCAATCAACAAACCTATTGTGCTACTAAACTAAACCTCTTGAATATTAGTTTAGCAGAATGATGCCATTTGTAAGTTTCAATAATCAACTGACTAGCTCATTCTGCTGAAAATCCATAGGGTCCTGGAAACCAAAAACCCCTAGCCTCCTCCTCTTTCCTGCACAACTTACACATGGTTTTGCCATGGTACATACCTATCCTGTTCATGTGCACCTTCAGACCACAGTGCCCAGTAATAAGCCCCATGATTTGCCCGTGTTGTGCTCTGCCCAAGATGTCTGCTACCCTTTAAGTCCTTCATATGGAACCATGCTTAAGAGGTGTTTACTATGGAATTGCCATGAAGGTTTTCCCGTCTTGCCTGGTGTTACTTATTAATATACCTATTAATAGCAGACCTGGCCAACAACCTAGAAATCCCTAAAGCTGACTTAGGTCTGGTGACCTCTGATGCAGATCCCGAACCAGCCAATCGATCTGCTTCCTCATTACTCTCAACTCGCTTATGCCCCTGAACCCAGTAAAGAGTTACCCAGTTATCCAGGGACAGAGCTTTGAGGTTCTATTGACACTTTCAGACCAGCTTGGACTGAATTGTAGGACTCACAGTTATTTTTATTGCTGCCTGACTGTTGGTATGAATATGAATTCTTGAAGGCCCATTTCAAGTTCTTCCGAATCCATATAACTCAAAAGGAAGTTATTATTTTGATTCTTAAATATTTACTAGAATATTTGTCTATGTAAAAATATTCATTATTTATATTTTAAAATGATGAAAACACCTATTTTAGACATTTATCTATTTTTATAGTTTATAGGAGTACATCATAAAAACTAATTAATTTTGTTTTGTAGTCTTTTTTAATGTTCATGTAATTTATTTTTTTTTCTAGTGTGCGAAAGTACAAATGTCATTGTTGACCTTAGCCAGGTATATTTTGGAATACAGTTTAATGGAATATTCTACGATTATGTTCTCTGATTCTAAAATGGCTGCCGCAGCGCTCTACCTTGCTTTGAAGATGACAAATTCTGGCGAATGGACAAATACTCTTCATTATTTTTCAGGTAATTCAAGGTTACATCTGTGACTTTGTCAGATTTTTTTTTAGTCGGAGACAAAAAAATTATGGTGACAGTAGATTGTGGTGATTCATTATCAGCTGTTAGAAAATACTGACAGCATCTATGGGTATTGTAGTGATATTTTGTTAACAAAGTACATGACTTGGTCATATACGGACAGAGTCAGTGAAAATATCCCCTAGTTCTACGTGTCAGCTATTATTAGTATGTTGATCTATTGGTGCCAGAGATAATATATAACAATGTTAACGCTAAGGAAAACTTAACTTATACTAACAATACAGAACTGATATCGAGGTTTAAGTTGTATAACAAGGCTGTACAGAATACAGTATAAGTCAGTTGTTTGTAGTTTATACAGGTTCTGCCAATGAAACGAAGTGATTTTTGATGGCCTTGAGATAAAGTTGGCAGGTAGTGAGGGGATAGTTACTGGCACATCTCCACCTGCACAATCTACCATTTAGTTGCAATGGATTGTTGGATGTGTGAACAATGTGGTGAAAGCGTATTATCAAAATGTCGAACATTTTTTGTAAAACATTTTTTGCTTTCCGACGTCATTTTAACATACCGCGTAACCAGCCTGTTCTGTCAGATAATGCAATTCGAACATGGATAAACAACCTTGAGCAAACGGGATCAATGTCTAAAAAAAGAGGTGGGAGTGTAAAAATTGTTTGAACACCTGAAAACATCACAGCTGTTCAACAGGCTGTGGTTAGAAGTCCTCGCCGATCAGCAAAACAACATGCCCTTCGCATTGGAGTTTTTTTTTTTTTTTTTTTTTAATTTTTATTTTAAGGCAAAAAACATATTGAGGCTATTATTGCCTTCCTAAATGTAAATGTGAGTGTAAAGTGTTAAAGTCATAAGTGTAGTGTTGTAAGTGTAAGTGTGTGTTAGACTCGGGCACTGCGAGGGACGTCTAAACCCTCATAGGTGCAGTTAGTTTGCACTCCCCTGCAGGCCCTTCGCATTAGAATAAGTGACACATCTGGGGGGGGGGGATAACTATTTTTGTTTTATGGAGATACCTAAAAACAAATGTGTTTCAAGCAGATCCACCCACAACCATTCAAGCCCTCAAACAATGAATTGTATACGAGATTGCGGCAATACCTGTCAACTTGCTGTAAGAGGTCATGCAAAACTTCCAAACCAGGCTCCAGGAATGCCTTAACTGCAATGGAGGACATTTGGTAGACATAGTGTTCAGAAAATAATATTTTTTTTGTATTGTACCCATAATGGCTATTTTTGTACTTTCAATTATATACTAAGAAAATATTTTTAAAAAAATTTTTCAACAATCAATTACTTTATTTATTTAATAATCCCGTTTCACTGGTGGACCCTGTATCATTCTAAATTAATTTGTTTGTATTTCTAATGTTAATTATTTCTTATAATGAGAGTCTGCAGCCCTATTCTAAAAAAAGAGTGAATTATGGAATTTTTTTTACAATTTAAAAATAGCAATTGTGCAAAATGTAACACAGATAAAATAAAATTACATAACTCCATATATATTTCATAATATATATATATTTTAATATATTTCATAAATTAAGTTAATATAGGCATTATTATAGTTTTATATTATAATAAACAGGTGTCTCACATCTTTATACAAGATTTTCTAATTTTTTATTTAAAAAAATCTTTTTGATTTGAGGGTACCTACTATAATTTTATGTAAACTTAAAGAAAAACATTTTAAGTATAGTTGAGTTTCTAAGTGTGAACAAGAAGCAGTTTTGCTAAAAAAGTTCAAATAATTTAGAAAAAATAAATATTTTGGCTTAAAACAACTTACATGTTTGGAGACAAGCTATTTTCATATAAAAATTAAAAAAATAATTTTTAGTGTTTTGGGGGGAGGGTGTTACATGGCCTTTTTTGCATTTTAGTCAAGCAATACTGATGTGTAAACGGAAGAAGCAATTTGAATCAAACTATGGGGTTATATGCTACTAAACACCCTAATGGGGCATATGCCTAACACCCTAATGATCTTCATTTGGCTATATCAGTCATTTTACAAGAAAAAATGTTTTTGAAAAAATGTAAAAAATATATTTTTTTATTGATTTAATTTAAACTTCATAACGAGATGCAGATAGGTTTGAAAGTTATTTTATAAAAAAATATCTGCTCTAGACAAAATCGTTTTGTAGTTGGGGTGTTTTAAGAAATTTGGTTTATTCTTGGGACTGAAACCAAGCAACTGGCAAACTCCGTTCTCTGCCTATCAGTTGCGCTCTTGCTCCCTCTCCTTCACCAACTTATCAATTCCCCCACTACTTGATCACGCATTAGTCACCAGACCTTTTCCTTATACCTTGTACTATAACAATGTTTGCCTGAACAAGAAAAATTCAATGCAATAACGGTGATTACAGTAATGCGGCAAAACTTTTTGAAACAGTATTCAGTTTTTGAGAAGCCGCCTTAATTCATTGGCATTAGTAGAATAAAATTTTAAAGTCTCTACCTGTTTGATTTTACTAAATTATAGTGTATCTTTACCAAACAGTAATTGATATTTTGTTTTCAGGGTACAAAGTTGAAGATTTCAAAAATATTGCTCTACATTTGAACTCAATATTACACAAAAAACCAAAAGAATCTCTGTCTACTGTGAGGAATAAGTACTCACACAAGTAAGTAATTTTACCTTTGTAGATTAATTTTTTGTGAACAAAGCTGGTTTCTTTTGGAAAATATTGCTTCCAATTAGCAGTACAGTGGTACCCCGGTTAATGGTCTTAATTCGTTAATGTTATCTGAGCAGATTGCTGTGCGAATTAGCATTTAAAATAGACTTATAGAGAACATTTTAAGTTGTTCAAAAATTGAAAACAGGATTTAAACAAAAATTTGAAACTCGCACATAAAAGGTACTTAATGTTTTTTAAATATAAAAATCTAAAGTATGTAATATGATAATATTATAATTGTTTAAATTTTTTAACGAACAAATTAAACACCCAGTGAAAGAGTTGATGACACACTAAGTAAAATTAAATATGATGACAGAAAAGGGAATAGGAGGGGCATTCTGAGAACAGATAATTAAGAAATAAATTAATAAAATAGGGAAGTTGTTGCCCTACCAAAACCAAACATCCATCAATCAAAGGTTTGTTTGTTTAACTCAACAGCTTGTATTTTCTGTAGCACAGCACGATGTTATCTCTATTTACACATCTGCTTAGAAATAATTTAACAAAATGAAACACTCTTATAATATGTTCAGCTCTATCGGAAACCTATAATTGTCCGAGTCGACCGTTAGCCAGGGTATCGCTGTATTACGATACCTCGCTCTGTGTCTCATTCTTATAATACTTTTTACTAAAAAATCATTTTTATTAAACATAACGCATAAACACGCCAGATTGCATCTATTATTAACCATTCCATTAACTTGAGCAGAAGTAGAAATAAACAAATATAAAGTAGTCAGCATGTAGCTATCACATTTTGGTTTATTCTACCTAGCACTATAGCACAGGTCTTTGTTGCAAAAATGCATGTAATAAGTGTGAACACTACGTTTCCAGTATTTTGTTACATTATAGTCCTTTTCTATGTGAGTGGAATATATATATATATATATATATATATATATATATATATATATATATATATATATATATATATATAATAAATTGAGTTTATATAGGTATTATTATAGTTTTATATTATAATAAACGGGTGTTACATCTTTATACAAGATTTTCTATATTTTTATTTTAAAAAAATCTTTTTGATTCGAGGGTATCTACTATAATTGTACTGTAATAGGTTATGAATATTTATTATTATTATTATTATTATTATTTATTAATTTGATTGCCTGTTCTTTTTCAGGATATTCTTTGAAGTAGCGAAGACGCCTTTGATAGATGATAGTGCATTATAAATTTTAGTGCAGTACTGTACATAACATATAAATCTAGAATAAGGCTTTAGAGAATATTATTTGTCTGACATCGAGGTACAGTTAATTGATGATTAATTGATTATCTCCAATTAATTGATAAAATACATTGGCTTAAAACAATTTTAACAAAATTGTTTTTTGTTGGCTGCTTTTTAAACAAAATTTCCAGTTGATTCATTCAGTACTAGGTGTGAATCTGTTTTAGACTCAGTATTGTAAGGGGGCATCATTTTAACTCAAACTATTTTGATTTATACAAAACTATATACAGTATTTTATATTTAACAATTTTTTTTTTTTTTTTTTTTTGTACTTGGATACCTTAGAGGTGTTAGGAACTTATAATATCTATATGTATTAATAACAACATATATTTCCACATTTTATGTATTTTTTTAATTAAATTTATTATTATTAGCTAGAAAAATTGTATGGATTGTTTTAATCGCATGCATGTTTAAAGTACACCTTAATTATTAAACATTTCTTATTAGAAATTATCTTCTTTTTTATAGTTTTAAATATAATACTTTGTTGATTTCATCAACTTTCTATTGTCATCTAATGGTCCTTCATTATATATATATATATTTTAATATTTTATTTTCTAACCAAAAAATTATAACAATAGTCTGTAAATAATTTGGTCAAATTAATTTTTGTGATATAAACAAAATATTTGGTATCAGATTGTAGTGTTCTAAAATGTATGTATATTTTAATTAGCATATAATAGGTTTGTACCCTAGTTTAGAGGGAAAAGGAAGTAAATTAAAGGAAGCGTGTTAGTATATATTTACTCTCAATTTTTTAAAAGAATATATTGTTTTTAAAAAAAAGTTGTAAGAATTTGTAAATGTTGTACGTAATACAGTTTTGCCGAATTTCAAAGCAACAACGATTTTACTCTCACAAAAAAATTCATGTTAAAAAAATTACTCTTTATTGTTTTAATTATGAATTAGAAAACTCATTAAAAAAATATGAAATTAGGTTTTTTTTTTGACAAAAAAGGACATGAAAAGAAATATGAAAAACAGATATAGGCAAATACTTACATGCTGAATTTCATTGAAATCTGTTAATTCATTATGCTCCAGTGATGTGCACAGATAGATAAACATTAAAGCCAAAACAAATTTCCAGACTTAAAAAGGTTCTGAAAATATTTTTCAAGATCATTTTTTTAAAAAGTACTATGCTTTCTTCTACTTGATAGAGAGAAAGTAAAAACCTGTATGTATGTATATATATATATATATTTGTGTGTGTGTGTGTGTGTGTGTGTGTGTGTGTACATACAGGTTCATCGGAACACAAAGTAACTCTCACACATCATACTTAGCCATTGTAAGGCTTCACAATGAAATAAAACCGATATTAGATACTTACACAAAATTTCAAGAACAGTCTTCATGAATACTGCAATGTAATTTAGGTATGCAATGTAAAATCCGGTTATCGTAGGTTTCAATATTGCAATAAATTACAATATTGCAATAAGTACAATGTTAGAAGTCGGACATTAACTTTGTAGGTTATAGTTTTAAATACGAAAGTAGAAGAAAGTAAGGTATTGTATTAAATATAACAAATTACATTGATTTTTTTAATAGGTTATGCAAGTATTAAATATAACTATAACATCTATTTTAACAGAAGAAGTGTTACAACACTGTTCAGCTTCTTGCTTGACATTGTTATATATTATTCGTTTCTTTTTTCCATTAACTGTGAAAGGTCGCATGGGCCCATTAATAAATTAATAATTATATAACACTGATTATTACAAGGCATATTTTTTAAGTACTGTTTTAAAATTTGGCTGCTGAAGTCGCTGTTCTTCGCATGTGTGCTGAGTATTCGCATCTGTTGGCTAGCCATAGATGCCAATATGGAAGAATTTGACTGTGAGTATTTAAAATGTTTCAGTCAATTGAATATCCCGCAAACTGTAAAATACAAGCTGTTTGCGGGTTTTTTTTTTAATGCGGAAGATGTGGAAGTAGATTGAAACTCATTATATCTGTTAAGTGTATAGAAAAAACATACGAGTAATGGAATCGTGAGAAAATGGGTATCAAAAGCTTTTAAAGATGGCTATATGAATGTTCACAGCGCAGAGCAAAATGAACATTTTAACATAACTAAATTAAAGACTTGATGCTGACAGACGCCTTCATTGTATCTAATGAGTTTCCTCTAGATTTAAGATGTGTTTTTCACAAAGTGGCAGATGTGTTTTTTATAAGTTAAATTATCATAAGTTTTACTCATGTTGGGTATCAAAAATGCTCAGAGGTGCATAAAATCAAATATTAGCCTGTGTGTTGACTTTTTTGAGTGTTACACTATTGTTAGTGATGTTGGTGATGAAGCATGGGTGGTTTATGTTACACTGGAATCGAAGCAACAATTCCCTCAGGGGCTCACATTTTGTAAGTACGGGTTTGGCAATCCCAAGGTGCCCTAGCTGGATCTAATCTTTCTTCATCTATCTACTCTTGGGTTAGATCCTTTCTTCCCAAAGCAAGGCGGAACTGTGTTGCATGGCTAAGGAGGAGCTTAGCTGAAGTATGCAGACTCTGGATACCAAATGAACTCCAGAGTTGATCTAGCCTTACCTGTACATGGGTGGAGGTACACAAATACCTCCTAACTATTTGTGGGTATGGGTGGCTGGAAACAAATCTTCAAAGCCAGAAAACCTTGGGGCACTGATAAAGTAGACCTGAGGAAGGAAAATAGCATATAGGGTAGGAAACTAAAGCTGTATCTAATCCCATGAAACCCACAATCGGTGAATTGCAACAAACTATAGAGACATTAGATGAACCTGTGGTGGAAGAAGTGAGAGATGGGGTTAAATAGACATTCGTAAATGTCTACCATGAGTGCAAATTGAGAAGAGGAGGCAGGAAGTTTCTGACTAAATTTAGAAAGAAGACCTCCCAAGGATCAAACATTGGGTGTGAGAAGCACTACCTTTTTCTAGCAACTGATAAGAATTTTACTTCAAATGGGACTCATTATTGTACAGGCCTCTGTGGTCTGTGGGTTGACATGAACAAGATAGGAATGTACCACGGAGAAACCATGTGTAGGTTGTGCAGGCTACGTAATCTGGAGGCTCTTGCCAGCAATAAGAGTTAGTGTTTGGTTTCTAGAACTCTGACTTCCAACAAAATGAGCTAATCAATGGACTGCTAAGAGTCATTCTACTGAACTAGAATCCAAGAGGTTTAATTGCACAATAGGTTATTTGACTGTAACTCCAGGGGCCGTCAAACCTCTTAACCTAAAAAAATTAACAATCCATAGAATTTTGGGCATTCGACATCACCCAACAAATTAGCTTGTCCTCACTCAGCTAACTGACCTCAAGATTGCATCACATCATTTGACTGGGAAGAACTTCAATGATGTGAAGTTCATTGAAGTACCCAGTAAGTACCACATGTTCCAGAATTTGGGTGTGGTCAAAGCGACAGTTGCAATGGTTATAAAACTGCACCGATTTCTATGATTGCATTCAAAAGCTGGTTGTGCAATACAAGCTTTAATATTGATGTATGTTATCTTTAGAGTAGACTAAGCTATAGGCTTTCTTGTAAAAATAAAATTATTATAGACAGTTTGCTTGTGTTTTTCATTTCAAAACAGTACTCATTTAAAAATCACCATATTTAGCCATGTTTGGACAACATTCAAATGAAGGTTAAAACTAATCATAGTCTGCAGTATTTATTCAATATCAAGACACTTTTAAAGTGAAAACTTCGCTGATCCTGTTACACGGTCTGTTTTTTTAACTTACGTTGTGTTTTAGGGCTCACTATGATTTTGGATTCGTGTGGTGTTATTGCACAAATTTATATTTATAATATTTTGCATCGCAAGTCTCAGATCAATTATAATTACAATTTCTTGTGTTTCCATCCAGGAATGAATCGGCTTTATGTGTGCTAACCACTACACTACGTAAACTACAAAGAAGTTTGAGTGATGTAAATATATGAAAAGTTGATTTAATTTTTATATTTGTAGTTATAGTAAAAGATCAGTTGTTTTAATATTAATTCGTAACAAATAGCTAATAGGCTATAAAAAGTTTTAGGTTGTCCAGTTTTTGAACAAATTCTTATTTAAAATAAAAAGAAAGGGACTTTATGATTTTTGTTTAAGATTACTGTATGTTTAAAATTAAGTTTATAAATTTGACTAAAATGGACATAAGTTGTAATTAATGCCTTTATATTACATAATTATCCAACCCAGCTAGCACAAAATGTTATTGTATATTTTGTATAAGACTGTACATGTGCAGACTGATTACATGCTGATTATACGGAATGACTATCCCTTGAAGGAATAGCACAAATGCATATAGTTAGGTTAACTTTTGGACCCAAGAGGTGCTAAACCCTTTGATTATAGTCAGTGGAGTCATTTCAAGTTATCGAGCATGCGACAGGCTCAGTTTAGTTAAGATATTAGTGTAGTGCATATAAGATATATGCATGTACTTATCATGCAATCTTGGGTGGCCTAGTGGATAGTGTACTAGGCTTTCACCCTGAGGGCTTGGCATTTTCATACGCTATAAATCATCCCATCTGCTGCATTAGCCCAAGTGTGCACAATAGTCCGATGTTAAAAAAAAAATATATGCAATCTTAGTATCATAATTTATATGTATATCCAATTTAGTTTGTGTTAGTACTCATAAAAGCTGGCTCCCAACTTGTATGTTAATGGCTGTCCTGGAAGTAGCCAAGATAAAATATCCACACCACTCTAATATTACTTATGTAAACAAGTTAATTATTTTGAAGTATTAATGAGTGCTGTTGAACTACATGTAAAGCCCAGCTTTGAAAATTGTTAGAGCATTAACAATTGAAGTCTATATAATTGTATTAATAAGTTTTTTCACCTTTATCATCTGTGTCAGACTGCCATATTTTTATTTTCTTAATTTTAAATATTATTTAATTGTCTACTTTATTATTCTATTAAAAGATATTAATCTGTGGTACATTAAATACACGATTGTATTCAATTCTTTAACGTAACTATTTGTTATTGCCAACTACAGTGCATAGTTTCATGTTTTACCAGCTGCTTTATATCCCCTGTAACAGAAAATATAAGATTTGTAATTTTTATGGAGTAGTACTTGGTTACGTTAATTATTTAAATGCATAAAAACGTTTTTCTCAATAATTCTTGCTGGCATTTTACAATTGTATGAACATTAGAATTGGTCAGTACAGTTTCTTTATTTGGATTATCTCAACAAGTTCATCACTTGCAACTCCCTCATGAATGTTCTTCCACTTAAATAGTAAACAAACCCTTGTCTCAACATTTGTCGTTATATCTGGTTTATATAAAGCAAAGTTTTATATGATTATTTAACTATTTTTACTGTTTATTGAGTTCTATTGTCAGGAACCTATTAATAGCGTATTTAGCGGAATGCATTTTTTTTTTAAGTTACAGAAAGCAAATGAACGATCACACAACCTTCCTATCAGTACGTTAAAACACACCGATTGTAGAATAAGTAAGCGTTAGAGTAGTGATGGGTTGCTATTTAACAATCTGTTATTTTTTAACTGCTAAATGGTTTTAGCATTAGCAGACTGCTAATCATACTTAAAAATAACAGATAATAAACAAACTGTTAAATAACAGGTTTAGAGCACACTGCTTCCGACCTGCTACGGTACTAACTGCTAACGTATACTGCTAACTGTTGAACCTGTTAAACGTTGAAGCTGCTAATCTAACTGTTGAATAGCAGGGACATAACAACTGTTTCGGACCTGCTAACTGCTAACGTCTACTGCCAACTGTTGAAGCTGCTAATCTAACTGCAGAGTCATGGCACACTGTTTCGACTGTTACCGACCTACCAACTGCTAACTGCTGAACCTGTTGAAGCTGCTAATGTAACTGCTTGTTGTTGGCTACTGTCCTGAGATTCAGATTGCATAGTAGTATCATATTTTTCATTGTTAACTGTAAATTTAAATGAGGGTGTTTTTTTATAAATAATAAATGTAACACAAGTCGAACTTGTACTTTTAACATTATAAAAATATTTAGCTTAAAATTATATTTTAAAACATATGAATTATAGATTAACAAGTAATTATTTGTCCTTCAAACACTTATTTTTTGATTTTTCACACAATTATATATAGTATATAATAAATGACAATATTATTTTAAATAATGTGATTATAACAAAAATAAACATTATCAGAACCATTATGATAGCCTATAATAAAATACTTGAAATAATACCTAACAAGAACATTTTAATTTATTAGGAACATGAATAAATAAGTGAAATCTAAAAAAAAGATAGGCCTCCATAGATAGCCTACATGTATTAAAATACAATAATATTTTTTAAATAGCATTTTAATTAATTACAAACATCGAACATGACCCTAATGAAATTAAAATTAAATTAATTTAATTTTTTTTAATTTAAATTATTATTGTATCATAGGTTTAGAAAAGGGTGCTACAAAATATATTTCATATTACTTGACAGTGCTTGAGAGACAAACCGAATACAATTAATTGCATCTTTGAACTTAGCATGTTCATTGTATTTCTCATTATCGTCAGAGATTTATTCACAAATCCTATAGACAAATTAATAGTGCAGTAAGGATAGGACAAAACGTGCCAACTGCATCCTCACTGTATTTGCTTATCTCAGCTGCCAAGATAAGGAATAAAGAATAAAGTAATGTGACAATACTACTTAAGTTTTCCGTCGTTCTTAGCAGTCTAGAAAATTAGCAGTTGTAACTGTTATTTTTAACTGCTAATTCTAATTAGCATGAACAGAATTAGCTGCTAAACAAAAATAGCGCTTTTGCCCATCACTACGTTAGAGATGGGTAAGAAAACTCCAAACTGTTAAAACTAACTGTTATTCTATTATGAAAAACAAACTACTTTGTCAAACGGAAACAGTTTGAATTGGACTGGATCGTTATTTGCTAAACAAGGAACAACAGTTTGGACTTTCCCAACACCTACGTTATTTTCGAACGTTGCAGCAAGCGCGAAAACATTTTTCTTGCTATTTTCCTGTTAAACTGTTGACAACAGTACAAACACCTTTTCTTTAACTTGCTATTTGCTATACTTTTCACCTCTATTTCTTGTTGGAACGTAGTGAAGTAAGAACTGTTTGGGCGTTGTCAAAGTTTATCTTTATTTTTCAAACGAGTTGTTTGAAAGTTTTAAAAGTAAAATTTGTTGTTCAAACATTTTTTAAACTGTAAAAACAGTCATAATTGTGTTTTATATTAGTTTTTCTCCGTAGTTTACTTTGTGTTTAGAAATTTAAAAATATTTAGTGGACAATTTGGAAAGTTTTATTTTACTTTTTTTATGTTTTTAGAATTAAGTGCATAGTTTTTAATTATTTATTGGATGTGTGGACTTTTTAAAATTCACAATATCTACTCTTGTATATATCTTGAATAATTTTAGGTTAATAACCTGTAATAACCTAATGTTAATAACCTATAATTTTTTAACTATATAGAGCCAATTTTATTTAAACATATTTGGCCTATGTTCTTATTACTATATTTTACTTATTAAGGTTTACTTTTTTCAGTGTTTAAAAATGAAAACCTACTTTCTCCCAAATAAAAATATAACAGTAACATCTCACATAACCTAATTTTAATACATAACCTAATTTTATTTAAACGTATTTTTTATATTTATTATCAATCATCAATATTTTTTAATCAACTAAAAATATTCTAAATTGTTTGCATTTCAGTAAATATGCGAAGGCTATTTAATTTTTAAGTAAAAAAAATAATGCTTCTATTATAAATTCATTGCATTTTGTAAATATAAAATGGCATACATATATATTACGTTTTGAGAATGTAATTAAATTATTACTTCATTTAATTATTTTTTTCTAAATGTTTTACACCCAAAAACAGTTAAGGACATGGTGGTAATGCGAATGAATAAGTAGTCTTAGAAAACTGATCGTTTGTGCTTGTTTTAGCTGCTAGTACAACTTCGAGTTTCATTTTTCTAAACCTGTTTTTTCAAACTTTTTTTCCAAACAATTATTTTGTTCTAACAAACAGTTCGTTGATATTTTTTAAAAATAGCAAGTTCCCATCCCTAGTAAGCGCATCGTCTGTACGGTAAAGAATTATTACGCCATCTCTTCTATTTCCCGCACAATGTGCAAATAGAAACAATGTCGTCCTAGTTTATCTATGAGATTTAAAGATACGAAATTTGAAAGGCAGACAATTTGTAGTTTTATAGTTCCGAGTTTTACTTCTTAGAAAGAAATCTTTGAATGACGATCATGCAATTGTGTTATTAAATTTTTGCTTTCAATAGTTTTTTTAAGTAAATATTTTAAAACTTTTTAACATTTTGATAATACTAAGAATTAATATAATTGTGTGAGTATTTTATATTAATTTAGTATTGTAGTTCATGTTCATTACATTCACAAAGAATTTCAACATTCCACATTACTTTTGTGGTAACAAGATTAATTGAAAATTGATTATTTTAAATACTTTGAAAAGCAGACGAGGATATAAGTAGTTTTGTTGTTATTTTGTCAATATTTTAATTGATAAGAGCTGGTATGGTTTTCAAGGTTTTTTCTCGAAAGTCTTTATATACTACATTGTAATATTTTTTATAGATTTACATTTTTGATTATGGTTATTATCTTGTTCTATGTGTGTGATTCAACCAGTGAAGACAGGGGATCAACAAAATTCATGGAAAAGCTAATGGTAATATTTAGACTTAAACCTATTTATCATTTAAGAGTAGTGAATAGCTTGTTCCCAAATCTATTTAATAATAATAGAATCTGTCTTTTAAAGAATTTTTGGCAGAAACCTTATGAAGTTATGAGAAAGTTATATTTTTTCATTTAGTTTTACTAAAAACAAGTTAACATTGAATTGAACATAATTGTTGATTTAAAAATTGTTAATGTAATTAACATTATTACTGGAACAAATATTGCAAATGGTTTGTTTGATTAAAAATGATGACAAATATATTTAAAAAAAATAAAATATAATACAATATTTAATAATATAATATAATATATATAATATATAATAAAATAATATAATACAATATAAAATATAAACAATCTTATAAAATAATTGGTAAATATACCACAATATGATGATTGAAATACATTTTTAAAATCCTACAACTGCCTTTAAAATATTAATTATTTTATAATAATTATTAGTTACTAGTTTTTTTATTATAAGAACAAATGTTTTAAATATTTTTGCAAGATTTCATGTACCACAATCAAAAATATAAGTTTGATTTACTTCAAATTCAGTATACTGTCTTATATTATGAATCTTCATTTTTTTTTATAAATAAAAAACAGACTATATTTTCTTACTGTCCATAACCAATAAACAACTATATTAGATAATCTGTTGCTACTAATTAATGTCTAATAAATTTATTAGTTTTGTAAAATATTTGTGGAAATAAAAAATTATTACTGTCTAATAATAAAAGGTAAATAATTATAATAAATTATTATTAATATAGGTACATTTGGTGAACTAGTTTTAAAAAACTAGGTATATTAGATTTCTTGATTGCTTATTTTTCTCTTTTTGTGATAGCTCTTTAAGGGTTGAAAACCTATCATAAATTTTGTTTGGGTATTATCTATGCTGAATTTTGAGTTCCATTTTAAATAACATAAATTAAATTTGAAAATATTTATGGAATGATATGCATGATATATTAATGCTGTAAGAATTAAGTATTGGTAATCTTTATAACCATTTTTCATGAGTAGCATAGAGTATAGTCTGTTTATCCTTAGTTTGGGCCAGATGTAAACAAATGGGAGTGGCACAGAAGATGTGTACTTTCTGAACTTATTAAAAGAAGAACACTTTTATAAAAGATAATATAAATAGTGTAGGCCTAATATTATCACTTACCTCTTGTTATGTTTTAATTGCCTGATAAATAATTCCGATTAAGAGTTGCCGAAATGACCAAAAGTTTGTAATTAAAATAATTAAATTATTATGAATGTCATAATGAACTGAACACAAGCAATCAGAGTGCTAACTTTGAATAGAAACTGGTCGTACTTATCTGTTAGTGACTAATGGACTGCTGCATTATAGTGATGGGTTGCTATTTAACAATCTGTTATTTTTTAACTGCTAAATGGTTTTAGCATTAGCAGACTGCTAATCATACTTAAAAATAACAGATAATAAACAAACTGTTAAATAACAGGGTTAGAGTACACTGCTTCCGACCTGCTACGGTACTAACTGCTAACGTATACTGCTAACTGTTGAACCTGTTAAACGTTGAAGCTGCTAATCTAACTGTTGAATAGCAGGGACATAACAACTGTTTCGGACCTGCTAACTGCTAACGTCTACTGCCAACTGTTGAACCTGTTAAACGTTGAAGCTGCTAATCTAACTGTTTAATAGCAGAGTCATGGCACACTGTTTCGACTGTTACCGACCTGCCAACTGCTAACTGCTGAACCTGTTTAACGTTGAAGCTGCTAATGTAACTGCTAAACAGGAAACATTGTCAGTGTTTCTTTCCATTAATTGTTGTTGGCTACTGTCCTGAGATTCAGATTGCATAGTAGTATCATATTTTTCTTTGTTAACTGTAAATTTAAATGAGGGTGTTTTTTTATAAATAATAAATGTAACACAAGTCGAACTTGTACTTTTAACATTATAAAAATATTTAGCTTAAAATTATATTTTAAAACATAAGAATTATAGATTAACAAATAATTATTTGTCCTTCAAACACTTATTTTTTGATTTTTCACACAATTATATATAGTATATAATAAATGACAATATTATTTTAAATAATGTGATTATAACAAAAATAAACATTATCAGAACCATTATGATAGTCTATAATAAAATACTTGAAATAATACTAACAAGAACATTTTAATTTATTAGGAACATGAATAAATAAGTGAAATCTAAAAAAAAGATAGGCCTGCATAGATAGCCTACATGTATTAAAATACAATAATATTTTTTAAATAGCATTTTAATTAATTACAAACATCGAACATGACCCTAATGAAATTAAAATTAAATTAATTTAATTTTTTTAAATTTAAATTATTATTGTATCATAGGTTTAGAAAAGGGTGCTACAAAATATATTTCATATTACTTGAATATGCTTGAGAGACAAACCGAACACAATTAATTGCATCTTTGAATTAGCATGTTCATTGTATTTCTCATTATCGTCAGAGATTTATTCACAAATCCTATAGATAAATTAATAGTGCAGTAAGGGTAGGACAAAACGTGCCAACTGCATCCTCACTGTATTTGCTTATCTCAGCTGCCAAGATAAGGAATAAAGAATAAAGTAATGTGACAATACTACTTAAGCTGCATTTTCCTGCTAATTTCGTTGTTAGCAGTCTAGAAAATTTGCAGTTGTAACTGTTATTTTTAACTGCTAATTCTAATTAGCATTAACAGAATTAGCTGCTAAACAAAAATAGCACTTTTGCCCATCACTACTGCATTATCATAGAGTAGTGCATGATGGGTAATCTTATAAACCAATAAATTTGGAGTGGAAACATGTGTTTGTAGCCACTATGTTGCACATTGGTCTGGTTGCAACTTATGGTAACAATTTTTGTTCTATAAGAAATATCATAATTTGGGTAAATCACTGATGTTATAAGTAATTGCTTTGTACATGCAGAGTGATAAAGCTTGCATGAGCTATATGTAAATAAGTAGAAATTTATTAGTATTATTAGAAATTAATGTAACTGGTAAAATTTAATTTTTGCTTAATCCAATATTAATTTATAGTTGCATAACTCGACTGATTAGTTTTCCAAAATGAATAAACTGCCATTGATAGTGAAATCAGAAAATATACCTGGTAACTGTGATGTAGCAAGTGTTATTCGATCAGTTTTTAGAAACAATTTAGAAGTGGATGTCGATGTTTCACAAAGATCTAAAAAGGTAAAAGCATTTATTATGTTTTAATTATTTATCCTGTTCTGAATATTAAAAGTTTTAGGCAGGGAAATATTAATTTGTAGCCTATAGTCCAGCCACTTATTAAATGGCCTATGCCTCTCAAGTTCCCTCCAATGATACAAAGTTGGCCAATCTGAGTACAACAATTTTGTATAGCTCAATGCGATTTGTTTGCTATAGTCCAGCCACTTAGTAAACAGCCACTTAATATTTCTCGCGCATGTAGGAGAATTCCCATCCAGTTCTGTCCAACAGTCCAGTAACATAGTATCTGCCAATCTGAGTCTACAAACTTACTACTCAGGAATAGTGAAGGAGAAGGAGGTAGCTGTGGTGAGAGATTGGGGATTCAAATTCTGTTTTGCACATTTTTTCTCTCTGTCCCACTGCTGCTCTTAGGAGGCTGTTTTCTAAGCAGCTGACCTATAGTTTCTTTCCAAATGTATAAAGTAAGCATCACAGTACAAAGAAGAAAGCTCAGCACAGGCATTAGCTAGAATATTAACATTTTTCTCTTTTGGGTGGAGTTGCAATAATCGAGTCTTGGTTTGGAGAATTATGTTTACAACATTTTAATAATAATTATTAAAAACAATGATCCAAATTATTGCTAAGCACATTATAGGTATCATGACAATGAGTGAAGTGCAGAAAATTCTGAGTGGAGTGTAAGTTACATACTAGCAATTGGCTGGAGAGATATTTTAGAGGTTATTGGATTTGATAACTCCTGGAGTTATGACCAAAGGCTTTATTGTGTAGCTAAGCCCTTTTGTTCCATTTCAGTAGACTGTTTCTCCCAGTGAGTTTAAATAGTCCACTGACTGTCTAAATAGTTAGTTTAAATAGTCATTCAACTGAGAGCCATGGAAGCCAAACAGCCTTCCTTCCTGATGCTAAGAGAGTCACTATTGTAAATTATGTGACTTGCAGTTTCCTTATTTATCTCACATAGGCTATTATGGTTTCTCCACAGTACATTCATATCCTGTTCAGATGCGTCCTCAGGTCATAATGCCAACATAGTATGCCTCAGTTGGCGGTATTTAGGATTAGACTAAAACATAGTTGTGTAAGACTGAGATGTATGTTTAATTTAACCCACTACACTTAGGCACAGATACATTTGCCGTTGCCAGTATAATACTACCCCATTTCTTTTTGATTAGGGAAATATAATGGATTATCTCTCATAACTTGTTAAATTGGTAATTATTGCTGTATTACAGTAATTATTAGTAATATTTTTCTGTCCTTTCCATCCTACATGATCCCACATGATTGGGGTGAGAGATTAGTGCACAAATATCTAATTATAAATTAAAAATTCTAACATTTTTTTATAGTTTGAGTTATATACAATTACAAGTAATTACCATGAATTACAATTAATCTAGATTACCTATATGAACTTTTTGTTTGTTTAAGCTAACTACATCTAATATCATTTAGAAGTAGTTGGGCTATTTTGTCAAAAAATGGTACAATTAGGCACTAATACTTTATTATTATTGGTAGAACTAAATTGTGCAGTACATTAACTATATTATTTTTACTTTCAAAGGAATGAGCCTTTGGTCTGCAATTTCATGTTTGACTACTGTTCAAATGATAGAAACTTATTTTTTCTATTTTATAATAACAATTCAGAACATATATTAAATTTAATTTGTTTCTACCAAGAATTGATGTTCTTCATAATATGATATTAATACTATTCATATAGTATTATATACTGTTCATACTGCTATATAAGAATTTTTTTAATATTAATAATAGATATTTGAGGAATATGCCAATAGATGCAAAGAGCTTCGTGATGTAGAAAGGGAACTGATAAAAAATGAAGCCATAAATCTTCTTCACAGAAATAAAGTTTTATTAAAATATACTGAAGAAGAAACTGAACCATTCTCTTACAACTTGGACAAATATTGCATCATAAGGAACTCTGAAATATTACCTCCTGTCCCTTTTGGTAAGTAGTGCATATTTAGTTTTTTTTATTGTGCTTTATTCTACTAGAACTGATATCAATAGTTGTTATTACACTTTTAGTTTAGGTTCAGTACAAACTTAAACTGACATTTTAATATTCAGTTATTTTATATGTATAATGTCAATATTAAATGTAATTTAATCATTCATTGTAGGTTTAATTGTGGGAATCAGTTATCAGTTAAAAGTAAGGGCTCTAAGTGAGTAAGCTAATAAGCAAAGAAGTGCAAAGTGCAGAAAAGTTATTGCACATGCAAAATTATTCAGAGGTTAATACAAATTGTAATAATAACAAAATAAATAAATGAGTGGTGAAAGGTTAAGCAGTACTTATAGTTTTAAATTTGGACAATAATTATTGTAAAATTCTATAAATTTAAATTGTTTTCACTTTCAAATTTAAATCAATTAAAAATCTATGTGTGAATAAATTTTTTACTGAATAATTTTAGAAAAAGGCCAGTGGCTGCCAAAAGCGGAACGGACTATGTATTCAAAAACCACCTATTGTTTTTACTTTAAGTGTGGCTACTGAAAGTGAAGTCAAATGGAGCAAGTCAGATCGGTTTTGTTTTCAGTGGCCACATTTACATCAAAAACAATAGGTTTGGATTTGAATGTATAGCCTGTGTCGCTCAGATTAAGGTTGTGTGATCACGTCTGCTGACAAACTTTGTCCGCTAGATTGCAGGCCACTCGCTCTAGGGGCTGTTTTTGCTAGACGAACATTTCCCCTCAAGCTGCTATGTACATGTTTCATGGTTCCCCCTCCACACTCCACACTTTTCTTGGTTCTTTCGGTAACTGTGAGCTTTACCAGTCCTTATGCTTACTTAAACATTTTTATTTCAAGGCTGGCTACATGTTATGATATCTTTCTATGCGATTTACGAAACAGAACTTCACATTCATGCGTTATATTTTTCAGTTTATACAGAATGTCACTTTTTGACTTATATTGTTGTTTGCCTATTCCAACTTTTATTTGTATTTATAGCATGCTACTCGCTGACGTGATGGAAGCAAATTCCTAAATATGCTGTTTTTGTTTAAAATACAAACATTTTAAATGTATTAAATTTTTGTTCTGCAATAAAAATACAAAAATGAAATGCCGTGAAATGTGTAAGATTTTACGCAATACTTTCTATAAAAATTTGATTTCACTATCGTAATCGGTGTTAAAAACTGTATAAATTAGCATTTAAAACATTAATGAACATTATTGATGTGATAAAAGCTTCTAAAATTTAAGAACCTGCCGGGTATACTGATCAGAACGATCACTGTTCGTATAAGTAAATTTGATGATATAAACCAAATTAATCAGCATGATGAAATAATTATATTGTGTATGATTAGGCTGAAGGAAACACATTTAAAAAGTTTAATAATACAGGCTTCTTTTTAATCTCCAATCTAAAATTATTTTTTCCCATTTAACAATTGCAGTATATAGGAGTTTTGCCTAGGCTAGTAAAAATCTAAATAAAAACCACCAAGTAGTGAAAAGCTCTTCGTCAAGTCTACAGTTAAAAAGTTTTTTGAAATTGCCTTTTAATGCAATCCGAAAGCATTCAACAACAAATTGTCATGTAGTAAAGCGTATGTAAGTATTAGATCAGGCGGTCACCAAAAATGTGGAATTCAGTCAGTTTAAAGAGTGTATTTGTATCTTTTAAATCTAAATATTTAGGTCTGCTGTAATGGAATCTCGGAAACTAATATATTAAAAACCATAATCTAGGCAGTGAGAAATAATAAGTTTAAAAGCATGGGTTAGCGTAGGGGGGGAAACGGAGTTAGCATCAAAATCGAATGCAAACACTCTTTTTTCTCCAATGACACCTCTTTTTTACATTATTATTCTTTTAGGGAATGAATTCGGAAAAATGTTGAAATATGTGTTTCATTATTTGTGTTCCATAGCATATTTCTGGAATATACGATCAAGAAAAAAAATTTTTTAATGCAAAATTGTATACCCTTTTTTACATTTTCTACCCCATTTCAATTTCTTTAGGGGATGAGTTTTGGGAAATGGTGACAAATATATTTCATTACTTATATTTAAGAGTGACGGTGTTATGTTTTAAGGTCACATGAAAAACATATTTTTCAATAAAAATTGTTGTACCTCTCTTTTACCTCTTTAGGGGTTGAATACTGGAAAATCGTTTTTCAGTACACCCCTACATGTGGTGTTAACCCTGAAAATTTCAAGTCTCTAGCTATAATAGCTTCGGCTGTACATTTATTATTAAAGTTGGACTGAATAAGTAGTTTAATGGAATTAAAAACAAATTTTTTCAAAATCCTTTCTTAGTGCACCTTGATATTTTGTAAGAAGGAACCCTGAAATTTTCAAGTCTAGCTATAATAGTCTCAGTTGTATGTTGGTTAATAAAGTTAGACTGGATAAGTAGTTTAATTGCGTTAAAATGAACAATTTTAAAAATCCTTTCTTAGTACACCTCGGCATTTTGTAAGAAGGTACCCTGAAAATTTCAAGTATCTAGCTATAATAGTCTTGTCTGTATGTTGATTATTAAAGTTGGAATGGGTAAGTACGAGGGCTGTTCGGAAAGTAACTGCCGATCTATCACTGTGGGTGAAGTAGTTGGGGTAGCGCTACGATCTTTGCGCCTGCGTACGCAGCAGATCAGTCGGTGTCCAACCGTGGTCGAGTGAATGTTGTCTCTGTGCTAGTTTGTTTTTTATAGCATTTAAAGATGTGTACTGCAATAGAAAACTTTGCCAAATGTGAGGTAAGAGCTGTTATACGATATCTTACGGCAAAACAATATTCGGCAGCAGCTATTCATCGGGAACTTTGTGCCGTGTATGGACCAAGTGTAATGAATGAAGGTGTTGTTCATGAATGGGTTCATTCATTTAAAGGTGGACGAACAAACATCCATGATGAAGACAGGAGTGGCAGGCCGTCAGTGATCAGTAATGAAGTTGTTCAGAAAATTGATGAAAGAGTTCGTGAAAATCATTGATACACAATTTCTGAATTTTCTGATGAATTTCCCCAAATTTCAAGAACTGTTTTGTATGACAGTGAAGTTAGGGTACAAGAAGTACTGTGCTCGATGGGTGCCCAAAATTCTTTCCGAGCACCACAAATATCAACGAATGTCCTCTGCAATGGACTTTCTCACGCATTATGATGAAGAAGGAGAACCATTGCTAATCAGGATCATAACAGGTGATAAAATGTGGATCAAATATGTCAATCCTGAGACAAAAGAGCAATCTAAGGTTTGGGGCCATAAAGATTCGTCTATCAAGCCAAAAAAAGCTCGGTAAGATTTTTCTGGCAGGAAACTCATGGCACTGTGTTTTGGGATGCTAAAGGGGTGTTGTTGGTGGAATTTATGGAACGGGGAATGACGATTAATAAAGATGTGTACTGTCAAACGTTGATAAGCTTAAAAAGGGCCATACAAAACAAACGTCGTGGTATGCTGACTTCCGGTATTGTGTTTTTGCACGATAATGCTCGACCTCACTCTGCTCAGGCAACCAAGGATCTTCTGGGGCAGTTCCAATGGGATGTATTCAAGCATCCGCCTTACAGCCCAGATCTAGCCCCCAGTGATTACCATCTCTTCATGCATATGAAGAAGTGGCTTGGATCTCAGCGCTTTGATGATGATGAGGAGCTGAAAGAAGCAGTTACAGGCTGGCTCAAGGCACAGGCGGCAGATCTTTATGCTGAAGGATTTAAAAACTAGTTAAAAGATATGATAAATATTTGAATGTCTTTGGAAATTATGTTGAAAAATAAGGGAAGGAAGTAGCTTTAAGATGTATATAATACATTTTTTTATTTAATGTGGTGTTTTTTTTATAATCAATCGGTGGTTACTTTCCGAACAGCCCTCGTAGTTTAATGGCGTTAAAATCAAAATTTGGAAAATCCTTTCTTAGTGCACATTTTTATGGTAACATAAATGTACCCTCAAAAATTTCATGTTGCTAACTAAAACAGTTTTGGCTCTGCATTGATTATGAATCAGTCAGTCGGTCAGTCAGGACTTATTTTATATATTAAGATAAGCTATATATCTTATGTAAATATCATAAAGAATGTGGATATTGTTTGTAAATACCATAAAGTAAAGTGTATGTAGATATCGTAAGCTATGTATCGGATGTAAATATTGTAAAGAATGTAGGCATCGTATGTAAATATCGTAAAGTAAGGTGTACATAGATATCGTAAGCTATGTATCAGATGTAAATATCGTAAAGAATGTAGGTATTGTATGTAAATATCTTAAAGTAAAACTTAGGTAGATATCGTTACATTATTAATTGCAAATAGGTATAGTTATAGTTATAATATAATTGCATCCTAATTCACAAGTCTATGAATTGTTAAATATTTAAATATTGTATTCGTAACAGTAAAAATATTGTTTACAATTTGACAAAAAATATATTAAAATTTTTAATTTATTTAAAGTTCAAGACATTCATTAGTTAGAATCGAATGTAACATTCGAACATAATGAGGTCAATCTTAGTGTGGATTATTAGTTGCCCTAGATTGTGAGATGATTTTTTTTTTTATTTGTTGTTTATAGACTAACTTTCGGAATACTTCAGCAATAGTTTTTGGTACTATAATTTTGTTATTATTAGTTCAAGTCAATGTTTTAAATTAGTGTAAACATGTAGAATATAGACACCCATTGTTCTTTAAATTAAATGTAGTGTTTTATTACATTGAAATAAACTCAAATAAACTCAAACTCCTTATAAGAAGTCTCATTTTTCGTCTTAGTATTCTGCTTCTTATAATCACTTATCAATAGTTTATTTATGTCTTTGCTGTACTGATGTGGTTAAACGATGCAAAGTCATGGAAGTGTCTCATCTCTCACCACCAGAGGACATGGGGACCGAGCAATACCACATAGCATACATACTTCCTGCTTCCTCTCATGTTTTCACATTGTTCGCCCACAGTAAAATAAATAATTATTTTAATTATTGCAGATTCGTAAAAATGATAAAAACCTATTATATTATATTATATGGTTGCCATTTACGATAATACAAGTGATGTGAAAATAATTTTCACCCTCCCCCTCTCATTTCCATTCTCGTAGTGATAGGATAATCTAGTAAGAATCGAGTACTCGATTCTTTGATTTGAATGAAATACTCGATCATTGTACACTACACGATTCTCCGAAATGAGTTATTTTCTTCAAGTGCATTACAATACTGATTAAAGCAGTCGAATTCATTCAATATTCCTTTCCTCTCTACTCGATCTTAATGTTTATTATTTCAAACTTAGCATTTGTGTTATTTGAATTTCAAAACAAAAATCGATTCTTTATAAGTACCTTTAGAGATTGTACCTTCACCATGAATCTTTTATAATTATCAATTATAAATAATTATTCAATAATAATTGAAATAAATATTTAACATTTTCTTTTGTGAAATGTATTGTATATCTTTCCAACTAATGGTATCATGCCTATTATATACATATCACTTTATTAATACAGTATTATTACAAGCGGAATGAACAGTATATCGGGAAAAATTTAATAAGTGTGAATAGAATCAAAATAAAGATTTGAAAAATTTCAGTTATATTCAGGACATCACAGATAACAATCATTGCAAAAGAGCTTTTATATCAAAAACTCTTGATCTGGTTTTAGTCAAAACAAAAGACTATGAAAACTTTGTTTTGTAACATATTATTCTCAAACAAATTGTATATAATTCTTTTTTTAAAAGAATTAAATGTGTAATTGTTCAGGAAAAACCAATAAAGGCAATGGTGTAACTAAATTTATCACATTATTGTTCATTTACTTGTAACAATGATTCAAAAATGAGGAGTTTATAATGAGAAAAATCCAATAGTAGTTCCGAAGAGGCTATCGGACAGTTACAGTAGAAGGTTTTAGGAAAACAACTGGCTGACGAATGTAGTGAGTGACCAAGTGGGGGAATTGACAAGCTGGTGGAGGAGAGCGAGCAAGAAAGAGTGCGACTGTTAGACAGAGAATGAAGATTGTGGGTTGCATCTTTTCATTTGCAGGAGTAAGCCAATTTTTTTAAAACACCCCCACGGCTAAACGATTTTGTCTAGAACAGATATTTTTTTAGAAAATAACCTTCAAACCTATCTGCACCTCGCTTTGAAGTTTAAATTTTGATTCAATAAAAAATATATTTTTTTCAATAAAATAGTTTTTTTAAAATGTCCGATATGACAAAATGAGGGTAATTGAGGTATTGGACATGTTTAGTAGCACATAACCCTAAAGTTTGGTTTAAATTGCTTCTTCCGTTTACACGTGGGTGTGGATTGACTAAAACACAAAAAAGGCCATTTAATACTACCCCAAAATGCTAAAAAATTAAAAAAAATTTATATGTGCAAATAACATGTCTCAAAACATGTGCGAGTTATTTTAAGCCAAAATATCCATAATTGTTTTTTTTTTTGATTGCACAAGCTTAACTCTGCTCTGCATTTGGTGGTTACCCGACCTAATAGTGTCAAGAAAGAAGACTGTTAAAAGGGAATAAAAAATAAATAATAATCATGGCATTCAGTTAACTTGCTGATGTAAGTTTTAAAAAAAGTAATTTTTTAATCTTACACTGTTTTTGAAACTCTGATTTCTCTATCATAAACAGCATTTACATCTTTATATATATATATATATATATATATATATATAAACATTTTAAACTTTCAAATTTCATAAACTTTGTGTTAGTTACAATGATAATTAGGTTTTTTTTAACATTAGTATTTTATACCAGTTAGACTAATAAGGTTGAGGGATCAGCGTAAACTTTAAGGGAAAAGCAATGGGGTAACTGCGGCTAGAACTAAGAATCTTAATGTGTGTAGTTCAGAGATGCAGCAGACTTAACCAGTGCTTTATCCACATCGACCATCGACTCCCCATGATAATTAGGATACAAGACATTGGACTCATCCACGTAATTACATATCACATTCTGAAAATTGGTGTGATCTATCTCCATAAAACTTCATTATCAATTATTAAGATTTGAAACATTTAGTAATTTGCAGTTTTAATGTATTTGTATTCCTTACTCAACCACATTTGAGCCATCTATAACTAGTAAGCGGTTATTTAGTTGATTTCATTCAGGGCTGCTCTGGCTCTTGTTAATTTATGAATAAAATCAAAATATTGCCATAGTTTCACGCTGCATAGTTGTTAAAAAAACTTTTATATTGCATTGTTTTTGTTGCTGTTTGTAAATTAATAATAGAGAGTATAATTTTAATACATTAGGGAAAGTTTTTTGTTTTTAGGTACTTGTTATCTTAAAATAACAAAATTGTTACTAGAAATCTTTATAAAAAATTTGTTTTTACTGTATTCAAGCTGTTTTTAAAGTGTTTAAGAAACAGATAATCTTTAGAAATAAATTAAATTGACATCCTGCCAATAAAGTTAAAAGACAGCGTATCATAGAGTGAATGCTTTAACTGTTGTACAGCAGATATAAAATGTATAAACAAACACATCATACTTGTTCACTGTATGTTTTAAATCAGGATTTGTAAATTGTAGGTACAATAATGAAAGGGAGGTATTTATGTAAATTGCTAACATAATAGTCAACCCTCTCCACTGGAATAAATCTAAACACAAGTAACTATGGTACAGAAGTTTCAAAGTGAAAGTAATAAAGTTACTTGTATTTTCATTACTGATTTCAAGAAAGCATAAAGTATAATTAGGAAACTGGTTATATATGGTTCATGACATTTAGACGTAAAAATAATTTTTGGTTTAATTCAGTTTTAATATTTCGGTCACTTTTTAAATGTAAAATAATTTTTCTATGCTTTTAGGGTTTGGTCTAAATGTGAATAGACATCGAAAGTGCCAGATAATTTCTGAAGGACAAGCTGTTTTACCTGCCGTATCTAGACCAAAGCGCCTACAAATGTAAGTACTGTACATACTACGTTTTCAGTGATATAGAATTTGTTAAATTTATAAATTTAACTACCATGATGGAACTTTTTTAATATAATTTTGTGCTTAGTGAGTGTACTGCTGTTAACGAAAGAGGAAGACGTAAATTTTCCAGGCCTGTTGTACAGAAACCAATATTACCAGTTTTGTTGGTAGCTGAACCAAGTAAAGTGTATTTTTTGGCATATGAAGTTGGTAACACTTATAAAGTAAGTTGAGTAAATTCTAATGTGTTTTAATATGTAGGAAGTAAAACAAGTCAACGACTTTTTTATGAGTCTTGAAATACTATGTGGTAGTACTGAATTTTTACTATAGCTTCTGATACATGAAAGTGGTTAATTGAATAAATAGTTTTGAAAATTTTAGATGCTGTAAAATTAAATATTAAAAAAATATGATAATCAGAATGGTGCAAAAAAATGCTTGATTTAAGTTATGTTGTAGCGGTGGAGGAAGACGTTAATGACCTTTGAATGCTAGCAATTTGTGGGTTATAGTGTCCAGTTTCAATAGCAATAGCACTGTCGAGTGTTAGCATGGAAATTAATGTTTTTACAGTTGAACAGTTTTTCAAGAATAATGAATCTAATAATATCACTTTTTCACATGCAGTTTAATGTAGAGCATAATGATCGATATCTGATCGCAACTCACTGATCTGGTGGGTTGATCTTTTTCACACAACTGAATCAGTTGTGAAGAAAACGTCAACTGGTCATCCACAAAACTGCAAGAGCTTCAAAAAAATGTACAGAGTGTGTTTGGCTGGAAATCGAATCATGCATTCACTGTGTGTTGGAATTCCATTCTTACAAAATTATGATTGTGCAAAATGAATGTGATTTTGACCAATGCAGAATTTTTTTTGAAGGAATGTTAGATGTTCATGCTATTGATGTGTTATGAAGCCTTCACAAACCTTATATAGTAAACAAGTTTACTATATAAGGTTTGTGTACTATACAAGGTTGTTTACTATATTTAAGTTGTGTTAAATAAATCACCACTATTCAAAAAAAAAAAAAAAAAAAAAAAAAAAAAAAAAAAAACTGGACAAGTGCTATGTATACTTTGAATAAAAATTGTTAATGTGTTCAGAAAGAAGAACACCACCTTTCCAATATTATTATTTTAAACAAAATGAAGGAGTTGAATTGCCAAAATTGAGTGTACTACAGATTGTATTGGTATCATTGAGTTTCATATCTTGAAAATAAATAAGGTTACATTAAGATTAAATCCATGCATTCTTTTTGTACCACTTTTAGTAGAGTTTATGTTAATATTTTCTTTTATGAAAAAAGTCTTCAAAACAAGGGCAATGGGAACATACTGCACATATAATATTAAGGTCAGGCAACATTAAAATCAGAGTAATGTATTAATCAGAGTAACATATTAATGTTGTGTCCTTTTATTTTTGTTGTATTATAACACACATTAGATCACTTTTGTGGAAAATAGAAGGAAGTTAGGCAAATATTGTTTGGCTTAGGTTCTAGGAATTTAACATGTATGACAGAACTGGGACCTGCTAATGATTATGGCTTTAAAAAGTAGACCACTACTACAATTGCTGAACTAATACTTACCTGTGGAAATGTATATTACTTACTTGCTTTCATGTACGTATATATATCATTGCCTAAACAATATAGAAACTGAGTTACACAACCTAGTTCCACTTACTAACACCAAAACAACCATGCTAAAAATCCCTGTACTTCTATCCTGACTTAAAAAGAGCCTTAGCCTGTGAAACTTAATTCACTGCCATCAACTAAAACTTATTAGTTTCAACTGGTTCACAGTGCACACGTACCTTGGGTCTATGCTATGCTAGACTAATACACTTCTGCCCAGGCACTACTGCTGGTGCATCACATCACATCTTCCATGATCAAAAGCTTCATTCTGATTGGTATGTTCTTTCTTTAGTTTTAACAATGGAATTCTGAGAAATTATTGTATATCTGTATAAATACAGATCGAAAATCATTTTTCGAGAGAACATCATGGAGCACTGCCCACTATGCAACAACTACACAGCTTACCAACACCCGGACCAACAGCACAAGGCACCACAACTTGCTCGGAAGGAAATAGGAGGGATCCGGTCAACTACAAACAAACAAACTTCTTAGTTTCACTTCACCATTCCGAACCAGAAGAGTGCCTCGCCAGCCTGCTGTTGACCTGATAATCGCCCAGACTTCTTCTGTTTCTCCCATACACTACAACATATAACATTTATGTATACTTTAAGTTGTACCAAATATTTAGTGACATATATTTGTCCTTTATTTTTATATAGTCTACATATTTTTATATTCACAAATTTAAACTCATCTTAATACAGTAAGGTCCGATTAGTAAGGTTCTACTAGATGTTTTTACTACAGCACATCATTATAATTCTTTGCTTGAGAAATATTCTAAATTTAAATTTAGTATTTAACTAGGTTTTTTGTTTTGTTTTGTAATAGCACCAGACAAAACTGCAGAATATCGGTAATTTTGGATGTCGCTTCAATATAAAACCTCCTGTTGCTGGGTCACCATTTGCTGTTGATTGGAAAGTTTTACCTGGACAAACAAAACTGATCATACCAGGGCAGAGTTTAGTGCTTAATGTCTCATTTTATTGCAAGGAGTTGTGTAATATCACTGAAAATATATATGTTTCTGTGGAGAAAGGAAAAGATGTTGTAATATCAATAGTAGCTTGTAGGCCGGATCCGTTTCTAATAGGTAATCCTTTCTATATTAAATAATCTATTGTATAAACAAAAATTATTCTGACTAATACAGATTTACTTATGTAGGCTTTATGTGTTACCAGTTACTGGCATTGGGAAGGACGAACCAGTAGCTGTTTTCTTGTTATTAGTTACTGGCATTGGAAAGGATGGGCCAGTAGCTGTTTTCATGATACTAGCTACAGGCATTGGGAAGAACGAGCCAATATCTGTTTATATGTTACCAGTTACTGGCATTGGAAAGGATGGGCCAGTAGCTGTTTTCATGATACTAGCTACAGGCATTTGGAAGAATGAGCCAATATCTGTTTATATGTTACCAGTTACTGAAATTGGAAAGGATGGGCCAGTAGCTGTGTACATGTTACCAGTTACTGACATTTGAAAGGATGGTTCAGTAGCTGTTTTAATGCTACCAGTTACTGGTATTTAAAAGGATGGTTCAGTAGCTGTGTACATGTTACCAGTTACTGACATTTGAAAGGATGGTTCCAGTAGCTGTTTACAGGTTACCAGTTACTGGCAAGCAGTTAGAAGCTGTAGCTATTTTTATGACTAATCTAATAAAATAAGTGATATTTTAGTTTTGAATATTTACATTATACTTCCTATAGTTTGGCAAGCTATCTGAACATGATTCACAGTGAAAACACCTGCTTAGTCAATGCCATACTGGTGTCACATTGTTTATCTTTTACTGAGTTGTTGCCGAATCAGTAACAATTCACCACTTCTTCCATTCCTCCCTACCACTTTCTTACCCTTGTTTTCTCTGTTCACTAATACAGGATCATTAATATATGATACTGTTAGATTAATTATTTGCAGTACAGCTATGTACATAGTTATTATTGTGCGGATTTTTGTATTTGATTTTGTTTGTATTTTTTTGTCTGTAGTGTTCTGTCATGTATGCTTTGTTGAGTAAAATGAGTACCAAACGGAAACGTACTTTTGTAACTATGGAACAAAGATTACAAATTTTAGAGCGTATATGAGTCAGTACCATTTGTAATTTCAGCTCTAGTTTCCATTGCATATAGCTACAGAATTAGTCATTAGTTTCTTCTATATACGGAAGGCATATAACGAAAAACAAGATTATACAAAATTGTGTATTTCATGAACTCTTTTGACAAAATGAAGCATAAAACATTTTATGAAACTCCACCACTCAAAACCTATTAATGTGAGAAGTTTGTATAGTGTTTTTCTGGCAGTTATACAAAATTGAAATTGGTAGTCATAAAATTTTCAAAGAATAAATGCAATGAACATCAGAATTTACTGTTGCAGTGAGCATCGGTGAAGAGGATGTCTCGTCGTATTTGCAGTTTTCTCATCATGAAACTGTTATGTGCCATACTTTGGAATGCGGAAGATGTTTATTAGGAACAGAAACAACGGTGGTTCTCACTTTGTTAAATATAGGCAGTGATGCTAGGTTTTTTATCATGAGCGAAAAATCATGGTCTTCATTCACTGTGGATGTAAGTGTTCAACATTGTTGATTTAATTTTTTTGCTTTATTATATGTATTAGAAAATCTCTTATTCGATCAATACAGTAATTTTAAAACGAAACAAAAATCTCAAATGAAACAACTTAACAAGTTTTACCCATTTACAGAATTTTAAAGAGGATAACACTGTTAGCTTAGAAGAATTTGTTGTGTTTCCTGGTTACTTCAGTATAAAACATAACCAGGTTATAGATATGTATACCACCGTCATTGCTTCACATCCTGGCTTATACCTGGCCCAAGCAAAGCTGTTATGTGATAATTATACTGTTCAGTATCTGGATTTTGTGGCTGAAGCAGTTGCTTTTGATTCGGAATGGATTCAGTTCAAAGTAAGTATTTGTCATAAGGCATGTTCCTCTTGGTTACAATTTTGATTTTAAACATTATGAGATAATTTTGAATGTCATTATATATAACATAGCCATCGGACCACATATTCAAATGATTAGGATTATGACCTATTCTTCCCGTCAGTGGTCTATCCACTTACCTACTGTGGTTTCAAAACTCTATCTTTTCATCATCAGGCTGTTACACAAAATGTTAAATCCCTCTGTCAAGGTCGTCACAAAGTCAAACAAAACATTAAAACATACATCACAAACACTGAGCACAATTACACGTTTAAAATATTCATCATGAAATTTGGCTTAGCCAAGCTACACACGCGACTTGTATTCGTTGTATTCTGGACTGTGGAGTCTCCATCATTAGTAGCACGCCCGTCATTGTTATCAGTTATGGGCATCTGTTGGTTTTTGTTACTTACTCAAATCACTTATCCTTAGAGCCATGTCATATATTAAATTTGATGTGAATGAAACTTTTTCTTTGAGGATGTTATGGGGGTCTGATTTTTTGCTCTTGTAAATCTCAAACTCTTCAATCGCATCCATATAACTGATTTTATGACATAAATGTAATATTTCCATGTTGGTATGGATGTCTTCAAATTTATGGTTTTTGACCATAAGATGTTCTGTGAAAGCCGAGTTTGTCGATAATGCACTTCGGGGTATGTGCTCTTTAAATCTTTTCTTAAAAGAGCGAGATGTCTGACCGATATAGAAGCTTAGGCAATCACTATATTTAATTTTGTATATGCCAGTTTTTTCAAAGTTATCTCTACTTGTATTTGCAACTGGCTTCTTTAATAATGTTGATAACTTATTAGTTGTTCTGAAAGAGACATTTATATATTCTTTGGCTAATTATTTTTTTAGGGTGTGGCTTAAAGTTGAACCATATTCCGTAGAGATGTATGTTCTTTATCAGGAATGATTTTTTAATTTTTGTTTTTGTGTTTGGCAATAAGCTTTTATCAAAAATTGAGCTTTTATATCCATTAGAAACAGCTATGTACTTAACAATCTTCACTTCATTTCCATAGCTTCCTTTGTCCATAGGGAGTGAAGTTAACCTGTGTACCAAACTATTGTAAGCTGCCATTTTTATATTGTATGGATGGTGGGATGAAGAATGTATTGTTTGGATGGTTGTGGTAGGTTTCCTATAAACACTGTATTTGAAACTATTGTTTACTTTTTGAAATGGATAGGTAAAAAAAAATTACTGTATTATCGGTCTCTTCTTCCAGTGTGAAATGAAGGTTTGGATGTATTGTGTTAAGAAATTTATTGAAATTTTTTAATTTCTACTATTGCCTTTGAAAAGTACAATTATATCATCCACATACCTGTAATAATATTGTAGTTCCTATCCGACCATAAAAATTCATTTTCGATATGGTTTAGAAACAATTCTGCCAAAAAAAGGGGGGGAGCCCATGGCTAAACCTTCATTTTGAATATAAAATTTATCATTGAACTTGAAATAATTTTGCTTCAGAATAGTTTTAGTGAACAAAATTAAATCATTTATTGCATTCATTGTGAACAAATTTTTAATGAATGAAAGCTTGTAAATTTACTTATCAACATAGTTTCTGCCTACATTAATATCACTTTGGGAAAAGTCAGCTTGCAGTTTGTTTAGTGTAGATATCTTAAAAAGCATTGCTGACAAAATGATAAGTTGCTGAAGCAGTTAATTCCCATTAATCCACTCATTGTCATCTATGAAAACTGACTGGAGATTTCTACACTGTTGCATTTTTCGTATTTATATAGTTGAATGAGAGAAGCAAAGTCTCTGTTTTAAGTCAACTATTCGGCATTTTGTTTGTTACATAGTTTTAACCAAATACATTGATCGATTGCTTTGAAATTGGTGTCAAGGTACCTCTTGTAAAGCTCGAACAATGTATGTGTACGATTTTCTTCCATTTACGTCTGTAGATAGTGACCTCTGATTTATGTTCACTTGTGTACACAGTTTTGGCCAATCATAATAGCCGATAGTTTTAAAATTCAGTATGAAGGTACTTTCTATAATTCCTGAATGATATGTGTAAGATTTTCCCCCATTCATTTCTGTTTCAAGATGGTGGCTTCTGATTTAATGGTGAGAGTGCAGTTGCTGGATATTTCCTGTAATACTGGCTGAACGCCAAGAGCTATTATAATTTTGACCTCTTCGTGGAGAAAGAGCATAAAGTTTTCAAAAAAGCTGGTTCAGGAAACTTTTTTCTAAATATTACCAATGAATGGATTGAGAAGGTACTGTGAGATCTACAGTTCTTTAAACTACTAATTATTTGATGTCATGTAGAAATGTAAAATGTTTGCGGTGGTTTTCTCATTTGTTTAGGCCTTTCTGTAAAGCGAAGGATCACTTAAATAAATAAACCAAATGATTCCTTTTTAGATTGTACAGGTTCATCTTTACCTTCTTAGGAAAACTTTATTTTTAAATTCCTTGGCCTCACACAAACGTTTTCTGTAACCTTCAGTTTTAAGTAGGAAAGGGGCCTTAAACCACTTCTGATGTTAATTTGTTTGTTACATTCCAGGATATGGAAAAATCTTTTAATATAAATATTGACGATAACTTAGAAGCTGAGTGGTATATAGATCTTAAAGTACAAATGTGCACATCAAGCATATCTCGTTCATTCTCTATTTGTAACATGGGGTGAGTAAAATGTTTATGTTATTAGTTACTGAATGATGGATATTATTTTTTCACTATATAATATACTAGCTGAATATGCTTTGCAATGGTGAATAAACTTTTTGGATATTTTACAAGAAAATGGTTGGAAATAGAGAAAAGTTAAATTATAAAGTTGTAGAAAATTTAATTTCTGACTGAAATTTTCAAGATACTTAGATCAGAGTAACTGTTCAGTTGAAAAAAACAAGACTGCACTTTAAGGTTTTGGATAAATGCTATATGTAATTTTCATTTTATTAATTTATTTGAAACCAGCTTATTGAGATGATTAAATTTGAGTACATGGTTCATCGTTGTTTGATATATATAAGTTGCTAAACATTTTGGAGATCCAAACATATCGATATCCCACTTTATATATTAGGATATAATAATATTAACTGTAATCTTCAAAAAAACAAATTTGCAATTTTGATGGATATAATATATCTGCTTTATAAATACCCTAAATTCAAAAGGTCTTTGCTTAGATAGCTGTCCATCTTTATGTCTGTATGCACTGTAAACAATTTGATTTTGTCAAAACAAGTTGATTTGTAAAAAGACACTTTGATGAAATTTGGAATTTTGATTATATCTTAAAATGATTTTTCAAATATTGTAATTTTCAATCCATTTTTTTGTAAATTCTCAAAAACAGATTCAACACTGGAGTTACTGGAGATTCATATATAGTACTTTTAGTACTTATATAATTACACAAATAAAATGTATGAATACAAAATTTAAAAAATGTAGAGGTTTGCCCTTAGTTTGGGGCCATTTTTCAATGAATAAAAAATTTTTGTTTTAAGATTTTTTTGATCAAAAATTCTTCAAGAATCGGATTTTCCGAAATCGGCTTTAATGATTTTGATCAAAATGTGCTCAAATGTGTCCAAAAAAAGTCAGAAGCTCTCAAGAAAGCGAGAAAAATTTAAAATCTTCCTTATTAATCAAAACGAGTTCCATCAAATTGTTTTCATATTTTGATTGTATATGAAGTTGCATTAATGAAGGAAATTTTCTAATTTTAACACATATAACTCTTACATAATGGACAGCTGTAATACATATATTTTACATGTAATCTTACTGTAATACATATATACGTAATGGACTAACTGTATACATTAATCTGTATATGTTAAATACACATTAATGAATGCAGTTTGTATATTTTCAGTGGAATTAACTTGAATTATCATTGGGAGATTAAGGAAGCTGATATACCAGGCACTGAAAACTTACCAGAAGATACGCTTACTATATCTGAAAGATCTGGTACCTTACTTGCAAAAAGTCAGCTTATAACCACCATTTCTTGTCACGTTTTATCTGCTGTGCCTGGAAGATATCGCACACTTCTAGTGTAAGTTGTAATGAAAGCAGATTAAATTTATGTCTGAGCTTATATTGTAATTTGTGCAGTAGAGCCTTGTTAACCTGATACTTTAAATTTGGAACTTTGGATAAATTGAACTAATTTAGGAACTAATTAAAAACAGATTATCTGAATAACAATATAAGAATGTAATAGGACTGGGATAAGGAGTTAGCATTTACAATGAACTTATTTTATCACAGTTATTGTAGACAATAATTGTTTGAGCAGACAACTAATGCAGTACTGGAAAGCACAATTGTGTTTGCTAAAACTCTTTATATGTTTAATGTGTACCTGTTTAAGATTGCATTCAACCTTTTTTTTTTTATTTTCATGACTTGCTACTGAAGAGAGTGACACTTAAAGTGAGGCTGTGGGAGCTTACTAGTTACTTGGTGGACTAGTTGATAGCATACTGGGCTTTCACCCCGAGGACCTGGGTTTGATTCACGGCCAGGGCTTGGCATTTCATACGTTATAAATCATCCCATTGTCTGCATTAGCCCAAGTGTGCACAATAGTCTGACGTTAAACACAAAAAAAGTTACTTTTAAAAGAAATAAATTAAACTGTACATGTGCTTGTTTTATTGTTCTTTAAATCAGGGTTAACTTTGAAAAACTCTGTTTATTATTGGTAATTACCTAATTTGTACAGTTTTAGTACTATTAGTACTACCTTACATAAGTGCTAGAATGGTCAAATAGGGGGAGGGTTACCAGTACTGGTAGTCCTCCACGGGAAACATTTCCAAACTTAGATGCAAAATAGTGAATTTTCAATCCTTCTAAGGGCAACTTTGTTCTATAATTTGAGTAATTAGTAAGACATGATGATTTTTAAAAATACTTTTAGGTTATTCAAACAATCTTAAAAGTTACGGTTTTTTAACTAGGCTTGAAAAAAAACATTTTACTTTTCCCACTATTGTGCACACTTGGGCTAATGCAGACGATGGGATGATTTATAGCATATGAAAATGCCAAGCCCTCGCCGGGAATCGAACCCGGGTCCTCGGGGTGAAAGCCTAGTATGCTATCCACTAGGCCACCGAGGCGGCTAAAACATTTTACTAAATATTTGTGTTTTTCTGTCTGATTTTGTAATTGCAGTGAAGAAGCCAAGTTCATTTCTTGTGCCAAGTGCCAAGTGCACTAAGCATGTACAATCCAAACGTTAATATTATTTAATAGTATAATGGTGTAGTAATTTAGCAGTTGTTGTATTAGTGGGTTTGGGGTTCTTGCGAGACAAGTAATGACGTAAAAACTTTACTTAACTATATTTGGAATATTAGAAAGTGTGTGAAAAATCTTTAAATTTTTCATGAATGAAGGGTTTATAACCCCCAAACCTCCCTGGAACCTCTATGCGAACTTATGGTTGACTGTTTGGGATTTAGTTTGGTTTGTGTATTTGTATGTTACGTCCAGTTTTGGCTAAGTGCACTGATAGATTGCTTTGAAATTTGGTACAAGAGTACTTTGTGTAAAGCTTGAATGACATATATGTAAGATTTTTCTCTTTATACTTCTGTCTGAGATGGCAGCCTCTGATTTAATGATGAAGAGGCCACTTCCTGTAATAACGGCTGAACGGCTGGTCCTATCACAATTTTAACTGCTTCATGGAGAAAGAGCATTCAATATCCAGTTAAGTTGATCAAGGAACATTTGATCAATGTTATGGTCGCTGGTTTAATTGACAGGAGAAGTTGAAAATACATCTGAGTGCTGTCATTGCGTAGTGGTCAGGCGATATTGTATTTTAAACCATTTTCATTAAATTAATTCTGCTGCCTGTAATCAAAGGGAGACTTTACTGCTTCCTTTGATATGAGGCTGCAGGTTTTATCAACTGGAAGGATTGCCTTCCCCTTAGTTTGTTTATAAAATAGAAAATTTTATTTTGAAAAAACTAATAAATATTAAGAATCTGGTTACTGTTTTGTATAAGAAACATTCTCTTTCAATATATTTTTGCTGTGTCTTTGAACTCAATGCAATTTATACTTATTCATTAAAAAAACAACATTTTTTCAGTTTTATAGTTGATGATTTACCAAGAAAATGTGTTTCAGTAAAAGATAATTCACTTATAATAGATGAATCTGAAGAAAATGTAAGTATTAAAAATCTAATTAAAAATATAAAAGTAAATCTTACATCTTTGTGTACCATTCAAATTTTAATTAACATGAAATTTCAGATCTATACTTTAAACTATGAGTGCAGTAATCTGTCTGTTTATATGATTTAATTTTAACGCATGGACTCAAAACAATAACCATACATCTGCCAACTTAAAATTTGTTAGTCAAAAATGTTTGGTCCTGTTCAAAATTTGACTTACAGGCTTGTGAAGTGAGATACTCTATACTATGATAGCTCAATATCCATAGTAGGTTTCTGCCTCCAATGCTTACAGTGATTTGTTAGCGAGAACGACTGTAGTTCCATCACCCACTACTACTCCCTTCATTGTATCCCTTGCCATGCTGAATGGATAACACAGTAAAGTTAAATATGTTCAGTGGTACATCCTTTTGCTGGCAGCTGTTGCACAAACTCTATGTCAGATTTGTAAAAGATATTGGTCTCATGTTATATGATGAGGGCTGTTTTTCGACACTTCTGATTTTATTGTGGTAAAATGATATTTTAACATGTACACTGTAAATAAAAATTTACTTTCAATTATATTGAATTTGTACAGGTGGTATCATTGAAAATGGGAGTAATTGAAGTTTGGCTTGAATGTGTCAAACCTTGTGTTATTATAAATCCATTCTTACTGGACTTGTCACCTGAATTATTACAGTAAGTTTATTAGAGATAACATAATTCATTGTGGAGTTTAAAAGGTAGCATTGTTTTGGCAATAGTGTACGATTAAAATTTGTATAACTTTAAAATTTGAACTTTGACGGAAAGTACTAGATACATTTAGGTTGTTTTTTAAAATGGTTTTAGTCACTTTAAAATTTAAATATAACACAATAAACTGATTTTTAGATCATTATTTTGGAATTCAATGTAAATAAAAATATCATATATGAAGGTTCAATTTGAATTTTTCTCCTAATTTGTCAAAAATCAATCTCTATGGAGATAAGTTAATTTGTCCATTAACTTGTTGTTTTAATGGTTAACCATAGTATTTGACATACTACTATGGATCAAACAATATACTATGGATAGTAATTTGTTAACCAAATGATACTAATTTTTAACATCTAGTTACCACTTACTATAGTACTTTTTTTAGTTCAGCCATTTTGAGACTGGACCTTTGCCAAAATACAAAATAGCTGAAAAAACAAATAAATGCCAATAAGGCAAATTATCCCTATACATGAAAGAGCTATATACATAAAAAAGTTATAAGAATGTATAAAAGATGTAAAGAATTTTTTTACTGTGCTCAAGAGAAACTAGACTAGGTTTAGTTAGTAAAACTTATTGAAAACATTGTTTTTCTCAATGTATCATTTGCTGATTTTAAAATCATTAGAAATACTTTGGACTGATTAGTTTTTATCTGTACACTCTGATGAAGCTTGTAATGTTTTTTCTACATTCACAAATGTATTTTTTGTCCAGCACTTTTTTTCTATAAATTTCAAAAATATGCAAAACAGAACTGTACAAAAGAAAACATAAACAGAACAAAAACTGTACATCTGTAAAGTATTTTTTTTTTTTTTTTTTTTGAGAACAGAGGAAACATGTGTTAGAGAGAAGAGGAATAAGTGATAAATTGCTGCACAGCTCAGCTGTAGATAAGCAAGTGGCTGTGACTGAGCTGAGCATGTGACTCATACTCATTTGTGGCTGAACCAACCAGAGCTGAACTAGAGGGAGCCTGCTGTAACTTGTAGAAAGTCAAATTATTAATTGCTTGGGTTAACATTAAATATTTTTATAACCTTAATTATCTGTTGTAATATGTACAGCTAATAGAATAGTTTTATTTGTTAAAACAGATGCGGACAGATAGAGTTTATAGAAATTCAAGTATCCAACAGAAGTCCAGGAGTTGTTGACATCTCCCTAGAATCACCTGAATCTAGTTCTCAGGTCCTATTGTATTGTGAACCATCTGTTTTTGATATTAACAGATTTTCTTCTGATAAATTTGTGCTAATCATTGAGCCTATAGCAGTTGGCTTCTTCTCACAGATTATAAAGTAAGTAACTCTTTTTGCCTTCGTTTTGTTTCAAACCTGCCCAAGATAAACTGATAAGGTCTTACACTGTTGCACTCCTAATAGCCTTCATAAACAGCTTCTATTCTTGAAACAGGTTCCAGTAGAAGTGATTAGAAGTCTTCAGCTTAATTTGGGTTACATTTCTTACTTATTATGTTACATTATTTGAATTTCTATGATTTGGTTACTTGTATTTGCTGGGCAACATGATAATTTCAATTAGTACGATTGCTTCAATTAGCCAATAATTCCATTAGCAGGATAGTGAGTTTATTGTCCTGAAAAGGATTATCGGAAATTTTTAGAACACTTTTTTTTCATTTTTCGGGAGGATAGCGCTATCTGGAACTTATTGGGCAGTTATCAGGATAGTGTAGAACTGGGTCTAAATTAAAAACTATGATTGATTGTAAGGCCTAACCCCTTCCCCAAGACTGGTATAGACCAAACTATAAGCCCTTACTACCTGACCAAAATCTGGAGGGGTGATGACTAAATTATCAGGGTAAAGTTAACTAGTTTAATGTTCATATCAGATTAGTTTCTTTTCATTTGTGGCAAAGAGAGTATGTTTTTTCATTTGAAAATAAAGCCACAGAGCTCTTTGCATATTTGTACTAATTTTCGATTTCATTTTGTTTATCCATTGCTTTTATTATTTCCCTAATATATATATATATATATATATATATATATATATATATATATATATATATTACAATAATATTTAATTACTGTTATTAACTAACTTTAATAATAGACTGACAGTTACAAGAAACTAATGGTTAAAAGAGCGACAGTTATTCGAAGTTTCACTTTTGTCTATAAAAGAACAAACGGAACCAAGTGAATTCCAAATAAGAAGAAAATATTTTCATTTTCCTATCATTTGAAAGCTTAGATATATATTGTTAAATAGCTTAGATATATCGGCAAAACACTTGTAGAAACTAGGTAGAAAATTTCCAAGAATTTATTAATATTTTGTTAACATTAAACTGCAATTTAAAACCAATAGAAGTTATGTTGGTTGTTTATTAGGTGCGTTGTGAACCACGGGGAATTGGTTTTGGATATTTCAGTTAAAGGAAAATGTTCGTCTGGTTATTTAACAAGTGCTGAGTCTTGTCTTGACTTTGGTATTGTGAAGAAACACTGTGTGCCATCAAAGGAAATTGAAGTGAAAAACCATTACCATGATAAAGTAAGAAATAATAATTTAAATTAAGTAGCTTATTTAAATAATGGTCAATTTTTACACATGATCTGTGTATTGACAGTTGTTACATGGCTAATTTTATTGGTAGGATTATGTGTCTTTTTTGGTTATACACTTGGGAGTGGTATTCGGCGGAATGGTCAACAGAAGCAAAAATTTAAAAAAATGAAGTAGTGTAAATTACTGGTCTGTATTGGTTCTGTTATATTATTGATCTTAATGCTAAATTAAAATTTAATACAAATGATTTAAAAAAAATATGGACACTTATTTAAATCATAATTATACAAATGTAAAACACCGGTTTGTCTGTTATTATATTAAACTATATACTTACAAACTGTGTAATGAAGAGGACAAATTGATAGATCTTGTTAAAATGGAAGTGTATAATAAGACAATAAGGCAGTTGCAATATACGAGGGCTGTTCATAAAGTAAGATGCATTCACTGTAATTGTTTGAATGTTGTGAAAATTTAAAAGTGCATGCATACCAACTTCCCACATGCCCTGCACATCAAATGACTCAATTCGCATTGCTACTGTTGCAGTATTCTGTTTACAGTGTCAGTTCGCAATGTTTAAGACAATTGATTGGCCTGCCGACTGTGAAATAAGGTCAGTGATTCGGTTTTTGTCAGCAAGAAATGTTTCAGTCCCTCCTGAGTTTAAACACCAGTCAATTGAATGGCTTCACATGACATCACCAGTCAAAGTCAAGGCAAAGCAGACAATCTCAACACACAAGGTTATGGCGACCATGTTTTGGAATAGACATGGAGTCTTATTAGTCTACTTTATGGATTAAGGGACTTATTCCATAAATAAAGCAGCTTATTGTGCTACCCTGACTAAACTTCAGCGTGCAATCCAAAATAAGCGACATGGCCTTTTGACATCTGGAGTTTTGTCGTCTGACAATGCCAGACCTCATATGGCAAAAGAAACCTAAACACTAATAAAATCTTTTGGATGGAAACAGATGGACCTCCCACTGTACATTCCTGATCTGGCACTGAGCAATGTCCACTTGTTCCACTATCTAAAGGATTTTTTGGTGGCAAGTGCTTCAGTACAGACGATGAAGTGGATGAAGCTGTTATGAAGACTGATTATCCTCACAGGTGGCCGAATTCTATAACTTAGGCATTCAAAAGCTTTTTGAATGTTGTGATGAATGTTTAAATAAGTATGGAAATTATGAAGAAAAATGGAGAAAGATGTAAAGAATGTAAATATAACAAGTTTTTGGAAAAAATCTTGTTTTTTTAAAAATTGATTTTACTTTATGAACAACCCTCATATCTTATTACTTTTGACATTATTATGACAGCTAGGCTGAACAGGTAGTACTACAGAATTCGTTAATGATTTAAATATTTATTAATGAACTTATTTATATGCAATGTGAAAGATATAGCTAACTGTAAACACCCTAAACAATATTGTAAACACCCTAAACATAATAGCTTAGACAAGTTTGTTAACCAGCTAAATTCATTCAGTTTCAAATTGGTGGCCAGTTCAAATCTTCAAAAATTGTCAACATTTTTGTCTTATATATATTTCCGAAAATCTGTTTTCTCAGCATTAAAAACTGTAAGTTAGTTTCTTGAATTTTCAAAATCTGTTGAATTTAAGAAAATTAATTTGACAGCAGTCAGGGTTTATTTTTAACACAGTTTGAGTCTAAACTGCTGATATATGCAGATTTTAATGCTGTTTATGATGATGAATTCAGAGTTACAAAAAGAAAGACATCAAAATTATTTTAGGAAATTTAATTCCACTTTAGCGAGACAGCTGCACGTTGCGAATATAGCGTTATTAGTGTAATTTGAAGTTCAATTTGTGTTGTAAACTTCTGTGAGTTTACACTACACTACACTAGTGTAAATAATTATTTCAAAGGTTTTCAATTTTTCTGCAACAATGTGTTAAGTGACAACATACCACATTATTGCAGTATTATGCATTTTTCATTTAACTGCCCTTATATAATTTTTTTTTTTACATGAATAATTAAAAGTGTTTGATTATAACATTGTTTTTTTATAAGGCACTTTGGATATTGCAAGAACTGGAGTATACAAAAGAAGGAACTTTAAAGATGTTTGATCATAACTTAGGATCGTATAATGCTGGATATTTTTGTCATAAAGGAGCCAGTGTCTGTGTTGATTATTCTCTTATTCACACTGATGTAAGTTTTTTTAAGTAACTTACAAGTTGAGTAACTGTATATTTTTAATGAAGCTATACAATATTTATTGTAGTTGAATATCTAGTATTTTAATATTATTTTAAAAATATCACAGGTTTAAAATTTTATTTATAGAGTTATTATTTTGTAATAAATAATTAAATTTAAATCCCTTTTCCTGCACACTTAATTTTATGTTTATTTTACTTAAAATACAACTTTAGAGACAATTTTTTTAAAATTTAAAATTATTTTTTTTAAAAGTTGTTAATGCATTATTTTGCTTTATTTTAAAATTAGAATTATCGTTCACATATTTCTACTTGCTTTGAGAATTTATAGACAAAAAATGACGTATGAGGGCTTAAAACATTGATTAAACATGTCCCATCAAATGAGACTTATTCAAAAACTTCTTTTGAAACTATAATGAGTTATGGAGAAAACACATACACATTGCTTGGAAATTCCTATATGTCTCAATAACTAATAAACATATCATGATTTACGAGGGCTTAACACACTGATTGACACATGACATCGATTGAGCTCTAATTCAGAATTTTTTAAAAAGGCTGTAATGAGCTACAGAGTTTACAGCAATATACTTAAATTTGAAAATTTATGTAAATTTGTCTTTCCCCCACATCAGTTGCTGTGTTTATGTTACAGCTGATTGTAATCATATGATTACTCAAGCTACAGCTGATTGTAATCATAGGATTAGTCAAGCTACAGCTGATTGTAATCGTATGATTAGTCAAGCTACAGCTAATTATCATCATATGATTTTCCAAGCTACAGCTGATTTATAAGCATACATTTAGCCAAATACATTTGATTATAATTATAAGTTCAGCTGAGGTACAGCTGATCGCATTAGAATGAAAACTAAGAACAAAATATTTAATAATTATTTATTGTTTAATACTGTGATTGGTAATAGGATATATATATATATATATATATATATATATATATATATATATATATATATATTTCAGTAAGCATTGCCATTACAATATTAATACATTTATTGCATCATAAAATACACGAGTTTTCATTCTATATTGAAAAAAAAACTTTTTGTTTTAGAGTGATGGAATCCATTGTTCTTTACTGGAATGGTCGGTTGGAAATGACTGTTTGTACACGCAAGTAATAGCAGATGTATTTACAACTGACGTCAGCTTGAATTTTATTTCTCATACATTTGATAAACTTTACACAAATGTTAAAGTATCACTGGAAGTAACTGCCCGCAATCATTCACCACTGTCGACTAAAGTGCATTGGCACCATCCTTTGGGCAATAAACAAAACTTATTAATAGAAGTGGAACCTAGTGAAACCGTCCTCCTTCCTGGAGGAAATGAAACTTTCCGACTCTATGTTACACCAGTGTTGGAGGTTAAGTTAAACTTAATTTTAGTGTATAATCTTGATTTGCCTGTCTGACATGTTTGGTAACCAAGTGTACTTCTGATTTGTACATACATAGTAGCAGGGAAGGGAAAATACCATTGGGTTCATTGTCTATCAAATTTAAAGCACTAATTTTATCATACATTACCATTAGTTATCAAATTTAAAAAATGTGCAAGTTAAAAGTTTAACAAATTTCTTAATATATTTAATAATTGCTATATTTGAACAAGTGAACAGAATTTGTTATGTTACGAACTTGTTCACACTAACACCGTAATCAGTTTTGTGCAAAGTTTAAACTAAACTAGCACTATGTGCCATCCCATGGCATAAAAAAATATATGTACTTTTAATGAACCCACTCAAAATATGTGTTTAGGATTGGCACACGTTTCATGGTCTTGACTGGGCTTTACAAATTTGCTTTTCTAAAAATCTATTTTCTAATCAAACTTTCCTAAAAAAAATTAAATATGCCTTGGGGTATAGAATTGTTGCAGTTTTCAAATCCTGGCTGAGCCTTATAAAATTTACTGTTCCTCATCAAATACATTTATCTCATTAATATCTCATTTCCCGATCAAAATTCGCTGAAAAAAAATATATGAGCTATAGTTTAGATTGGTGCAGAGTTCATAAACATGGTTGAGCCTTACCTAATTTACGTTTGATTTCCTAACATCTGTTGATCATCTGATTTGATAACATCTGATTTCCTGATCAAAATTCTTTAAAAACAAACAAAATATATCCTGAGGTTTAGAATTGGTACAGATTTCATAGTCCTGGCTGAGCCTTACCAAATTTGCTATTCTAACATCTGATTTCCTGATCAAAATTCTTTAAAAAAAACAAAATATGTCCTGGGGTTTAGAATTGGTACAGATTTCATAGTCCTGGCTGAGCCTTACCAAATTTGCTATTCTAACATCTGATTTCCTGATCAAAATTCTTTAAAAAAAACAAAATATGTCCTGGGGTTTAGAATTGGTACAGATTTCATAGTCCTGGCTGAGCCTTACCAAATTTACTATTCTAACATCTGATTTCCTGATCAAAATTCTTTAAAAAAAACAAAATATGTCCTGGGGTTTAGAATTGGTACAGATTTCATAGTCCTGGCTGAGCCTTACCAAATTTGCTATTCTAACATCTGATTTCCTGATCAAAATTCTTAAAAAAACAAAACAAAATATGTCCTGGGGTTTAGAATTGGTACAGATTTCATAGTCCTGGTTAAGCCTTAAAAAAATTGCTGTTCTAATATCTCATTTCCCTGATCAAAATTCTTTAAAAAAAACAAAATATGTCATGGGGTTTAGAATTTGTGCAGATTTCATAGTGCTGGCTGAGCCTTACCAAATTTGCTATTCTAACATCTGATTTCCTGATCAAAATTCTTTTAAAAAAAACAAAATATGTCCTGCGGTTTAGAATTGGTACAGATTTCATAGTCCTGGCTGAGCCTTACCAAATTTGCTGTTCTAATATCTCATTTCCCTGATCAAAATTCTTAAAAAAAAACAAAATATTATTAAAAAAAAAAAACAAAATATGTCCTGGGGTTTAGAATTGGTACAGATTTCATAGTCCTGGCTGAGCCTTACCAAATTTGCTGTTCTAATATCTCATTTCCCTGATCAAAATTCTTTTTTAAAAAAACAAAATATGTCCTGGGGTTTAGAATTGGTACAGATTTCATAGTCCTGGCTGAGCCTTACCAAATTTGCTGTTCTAATATCTCATTTCCCTGATCAAAATTGATCAAAAAACAAAATATGTCCTGGGGTTTAGAATTGGTGCAGATTTCATTGGCTGAGCCTTACCAAATTTGCTGTTCTGTTCTAATGTTCTAATATCGCATTTCCTGATCAAAATTATTAAAAACAAAATATGTCTGGGGTTTAGAATTGGTACAGATTTCATAGTCCTGATGAGCCTTACCAAATTTGCTGTGTCTAATGGTGCAGATTTCATTGGCTGAGCCTGATCAAAAAAAAAAAAACAAAATATGTCCTGGGGTTTAGAATTGGTACAGATTTCATAGTCCTGGCTGAGCCTTACCAAATTTGCTGTTCTAATATCTCATTTCCCTGATCAAAATTTTTAAAAAAAACAAAATATGTCCTGGGGTTTAGAATTGGTACAGATTTCATAGTCCTGGCTGAGCCTTACCAAATTTGCTGTTCTAATATCTCATTTCCCTGATCAAAATTATTTAAAAAAAAACAAAATATGTCCTGGGGTTTAGAATTGGTACAGATTTCATAGTCCTGGTTGAGCCTTACCAAATTTGCTGTTCTAATATCTCATTTCCCTGATCAAAATTCTTTGAAAAAAAAAACAAAATATATGTCCTGGGGTTTAGAATTGGTACAGATTTCATAGTCCTGGCTGAGCCTTGCGAAATTTGCTATTCTAACTTCTGATTTTCTGATCAAAATTCTTTGAAAAAAACAAAATATGTCCTGATCTTCAGAATTGGTGCTGATATAGGCACAAATGCAATCATTTTGCTTTTTGTAGCTATAAAGTTTGGACCTATCTTTCATGAACATAGTCCTCCAATGGAAACCTGTTCATAAAATCTCTTAGGTTACTTGATAAGTCCTGGCTGTGTCTTATCAAATTTGTGTTCTAATATCTCATTCCTCGATCAAAATTCACTGAAAAAACAATAAAACATGTACCTATTTCATGTGTGTTATGAAATTAATGAATAATGAATTCATTCTTTAAGCAAACAGTTTATGAACCTTTCTTATCTTATTTTTTAGGGGCAAGTAAATGACTTCTTTGTGCCATGTTTTGTTGAATTACAAAAATACCCACTTCTCCTTCAGATTAATGGAACAGTTGAAGGCTTACAAGTGGTATTTCAATGGCAAGCAATTAAAGAACATATTCGTGTCTTTTGGCCAAATCCATCGTAAGTATAAGTGAAGAAATAGTAACTGAAGTACATATCACTTTTTGAGGATTTTTTAAAATAAATTGTAATAATAATACAAATTACTTTTAAAAATTTTTGTTTTTCGAATTTGATACTAACCATTTGCATTCGGATGCCAGTACTGCTGGCCATGGCCTACTTTCAGTCAAGTAAAAATATTAAAAGTGTTGACAGTCCTTAGAGTTCGGTTGGCCAGCCTGACAGGCCGCTCATGTTTCTGTCAGCTCAGGCGCTACAGCAATCGTGCTGCGTAAACAACTTAGAATTGTTTAAATTAAAATAAGTAAAATTATTAAAATACTTAATAAAGTAAAATTAAGAGCTTTTATAAAACACTTTTTTATGGATATAATAATGACAGAGAATATATATTTTTATTTATAAATATTTGGATTAACTATAAAAAGATTGTTATAATATTATTACAGTAATTTTACAGCAAAACTAAAACATTCATAAGTTTAATGGAAAAAAATATAACATTATAATAAACTTCATAAAACACATATATTTTTTTATTTTTATTATTTATTTTTATTTATATTATGTACTTTTTTTATATTATGTACACTTATAAAAATAATGTAATACACTAGTATATATTATTGTATACTGGTTTGTTAATAATATTAAATACTTAGAAAACACTACATTTAATAACAAGTAACATTTAGTAATAAGTTAGGATAAATTTATTTATCTTTGTAATATCATAAAATGAATATTGTTATATATTTTATATGAAAAATATTTGCAATATAAACCACCCTTTCAATAATATTTATATGATTGGGTGATGTATGAGTATGTAATAATTTATTTTATTTGTATTAGGTATTAAGGGTCAACCTATGTATGGACATTTATGTCCTTTACAGGCCCTTTATGTAAAAATGTAAAGGAAAACTTGGTAATAATAATAACTACAAGTGATTAGATTGACACAAGAAAGTTGAATGCAGCCAACACAGTACAGTAAAATTTATCTTGTTCTGACAATACAAAGAATGGAGATAAGGCGTGTCACTTAATTGAAAAGTTTTATGAAAGGTTGTGGCACAATCCAAACAAAATCAGTCAACTAAATTAATATAAAAGTATTTAGTTATGCAGTACATAAAAGCATTAGCAATAGTTATTGGCCAGTAATCTATCTGTGCATTCATGGGATTTTAACATGGCTAATACTGCTGGCCATTTGATCTGAGAGGAACATAACTTTTGCAGAAATTATGGTCTGTTAAGAAAATGACATCTGACCCCAGAGAAGATATTTCAAAAACTGTATCTGAGTGCAAAGGATATATGTATATACATATACATATATATGTTGAAATATGTTGAAAATGATTCATTTACTTCTGTTGAAATTATTTTGTTTAACCACTTTTTACATTCCGTTTGTGACAGGTATAAAAACTTTAATTATTAACACAAAAATTTTAGATTTTGTGAGGAATTCTGATGTGCATGTGTTTGTTTTAATGTTTGTTAGCTCTGAATCACTCTGTACCAAAACAGTAGCTTCCTTTCTGTCATGCAAAGACACTTCAGAAGAGTGGATAGATGAAAATTTGTCTGTGCAAGAAGAAGATGATGTATCAATAGAAATTAAAGAATCAGTTTCTACATTGGTAATTTTTAAATACTAATTTTTTGATACTACAACATTTAGTGATTAATCATAGATATGAACTGAAATTGAATGACAATGGCCCAGTTTTCTTTTAGCTAAACATTTCAAAACATTTTTTCATTAAACATTTCCCCCCCATTTTGATTATCATTCCTTCGTGATGGTTATCTTGTTCTGAGATTCATTGTCAGTTCCTGTATATCTAGGACTTGTAAGCTACTAGGTTTGTAAACAATAACGATAGCAAGATTAAAATGTTCTTTGATTTTAAAAAAAACCTTCACAACCAAATGTGAACAATGAATGTCACAACAAATGTGACATAGTTTTGTATGAATTGTAGATTTCTGTATTATTTCAATATCAAAGGAAAAAAAACAATTTTAGGTCATTGTTACTTCATTTAGTGCCAGCAATAATTAGTTTACCCATTCTAACTGTTTTGCATTCCCAACAAAACTAATCAAATTTTGTACACATAATAAAAGATTTTTCATACTTATGGATAAAATTCCGGGAAGGCCGAATTGTCATCCACTAATGTGTATATTACTTATATTATATTATATTATATTATGTGTATATTACTTATTATATTTAGCAAGAAAATGTACCAGTGTGAGATGGGTTTATAAAATAACTTCATATTACCTTCTTTTATTTTGTTTACATAATCATTGCAGCATGTAAATATAAAAAATAATGAAGACATATGATGTTCTTACTTATTCATGTCATATATGTGAATAATGCCTTATGACGTCCTTACTCATTGTTGTACTTTTGGCGTACTTTTTAAATGGTTAACAAAATGGATGTAGTCTGTATTGTTATTTACTTTATACTGTCTTCACTGAGCAGTATTGAGACTTACCGCTTCCCTAATTATTTGCAAGATCTTGCTATGGCGGTAAATGAATCTATCCTAATCCAAAGCAACTTTGCTCCCAACAAGTATATCATGTGTTGTGCATGGAGTGCAAAGCTTGCATACATTCTGACATGTTCAGATAGTTTTTTTTCATCTTTTAAGGTTACTGGGATTGGAAAAAGTGCTTCGAAAAGCATTTAAGTAGAGTTATAGTAAAGTGTGGAGGGACCGATCATACGTTATAGATTTTCAGGAAAATCTGGATGATGTACGAAACACACCAACACAAATCCAATCATTTTGCTTTTTACTTTATAGATTGGACCTGTCTTTCATGAACATAGTCCTCCAATGCAAACCTGTTCATTGGAATCTCTTAGGTTACTTGATATGTCATGTACATTGTTGAATCAGTGTCTGTCTTTAAGTTAAACCTAATTCTACTGTTTGTAGGTTGATGAAATATCAACTCCATCTAGTGAGCTGTATTTGAACTGGCCAATAATCGGAGGAAAGTACACTCGTTCAACAATGGAAGATGGTGATTTGGAAATGTAATATGTAACTGCAGTTCAAATAATGTGTCCTAGATTAAGATTGATGAGATATTTCTAATAGTTAATGTTGGCATTGTCTCCTAGTTTTAAGATATATCATGTCTGTACTTCATTTACTTAGCAGTTATAGGTCTAGCCTGATAAATAAGAGCATGTTAAGCCTCTTTTCATTGGAAAATTCATTTCTTCATAATAATGCATGTTTAAATCTGCATATGAGGTATATTACATTGTCAGTATTCAGTGACAATGATGCATGTACTGAGATGTAAGAAATTAACTCTGACCACCATTATATTTATTTTTGTATTTTCAAAAACAGTATTACCCCTAGAAAGTTAAATTGTTAAAAAATTACATCAAAGTTAAACTATCGTAAAATTTATGATAGTTTAATTTAATTAAGAAACCAATTATCAATCATGACATTGTGATTGGATCCATGACAAGTTGTTGACAGATTATCACTTTCACTCTGTTGTAGATATTCTAAAAATGTCACTGTCAATACACTTCCAACTCATTTTTGGAACTTACATACTACTAAAACTACTCGTTAGAACAAAATGTTATTACTTTTCAATCAATAATAAACCACTATAAACAAAATGAATACATAAAAATACAAACGTAAGAGGGAAACTATCATAAAATTTATGGAGCTAAATTAACAGCTTGCGAAGGAGTACAACAAACACTAAGTGATGAGGAGGCCCAAGAAGGCACGGGTTGGGTGAGTCCATTGTCGCAGGTAAAGGAGGGAAATAAATAAAAAAAAGCGTTCGTAATTTTTGACAGTTTAGCTTTCTAGCATTAATTTAAGCATATTTTAACTTTAATTATGGTGGTAAAATCAATTGTAAAAAAAAGGCATATGATAAAGTTTATATAATGTTTCTCGTGGTCAGTTATGTCGACAAAATTCCAGTTTGGAAGCTGTTAAAAACCAGCGTAATTTCTCAAAATAATTTTATCAGTTTATATTTTGTTAATATTTATATTTACATTATAACTCAATTCAGTGTTTCAAAATTTTAAAATAAAAGAATGTTACCATTCAAAAACAAATTTTGAATATTTTTTTTAAAGGTAGGTGCAATTTCTTGTTTTAAGTACTGAGGAAGACGAAGCAATTTAAATATGATTTATTTTTACAGAGATTTTAACAGGCCCTGGGGCGAAGCATACAGAAGCCAGGATGTAATAAGTTTTGAAGAAAATAAAAATGAAAATGATTCCAATAATTCCCGAAGTTTGACCTTCCTCAATGTGCCTCTGAAACAGTGTAAGTAAATATTTGTATTGCACTTTTTAAAGAGGTTGTATATTTTTTTATGTTTATTTTCTAGCGTTCTTTTTTTACTGTAATAACTGATTGATAAGTTTCAAACGTTTGTGAAAATCGGCTGAGTGATTGTTAATATAACACATAACATTAAACAAATATATTTCTCTTATATAATAAATAATCCTTTGATTTAAAATGAAATTAATGGCTTACACTTTTTATAGATTAAGAAATCACTCGTCTAAGAAATATATTAGAGGTGGGTAAGAAAACACCAAACTGTTAAAACAAACGGTTTTTCTATATACGAAAAACAAACTGCTTTTCCAAATGGAAAAAAGCAGTTTGAATTGGACTGGATCGTGATTTGTTAAACAAAGAACAGCAGTTTGGATTTCCCCAGCACCTACGTTCTATTTGAACGTTGCCGCAAGTGCTAAAACTTTTTTCCTGCTATTTTTCTGCTAACTGTTTTCCTGCAAACACTTTTTCTTTAACCTGCTATACTTTTCCCCTCTATTTCAAAGTTTCTTGTTGCAATGTAGTGAAGTAAGAACTGTTTGGTCGTTATCAAAGTTTATCTCTATTTTGTTGTGAGTTGTTTGAAAGTTTTAAATGTAAAATTTGTTGTTCAAACATTTTTTAAACTGTAAAAACAGCCATAATTGTGTTTTATATTAGTTTTTCTCTGTAGTTTACTTTGTGTTTAGAAATTTAAAAATATTTAGTGGACAATTTTGAAAGTTTTCTTTTACTTTTTTTATGTTTTTAGAATTAAGTGCATAGTTTTTAATTATTTATTGGATGTGTGGACTTTTTAAAATTCATAATATCTACTCTTGTATATGTCTTGAATAATTTTAGGTTATTTTAGTACTTTTTCTAAAATTTTCTTTAAAAACATTTGTTTTGTTAAATATGTTATTACAATGAAGTTTATATTTTTTCTGTGTTGAAAAATGGAAAACTTATTTTTTTTGCTAATGCTGATGTTAATAACTTATCATTAACCTATAATAACCTAATGTTAATAACCTATAATTTTGTAACTATATAGAGCTAATTTTATTTAAACACATTTGGCCTATGTTCTTATTACTATATTGTACTTATTAAGGTTACTTTTTTCAGTGTTGAAAAGTGAAAACCTACTTTCTCCCAAATAAAAATATGACAGTAACATCTCACATTTTGTAAATACATAACCTAATTTTATTTAAACATATTTTTTATATTTATTATCAATCATCAATATTTTTTAATCAACTAAAAATATTCTAAATTGTTTGCATTTCAGTAAATATGCAAAGGACTATTTAATTTTTAAGTAAGAAAAAAAAGAATGCTTCTATTAGAAATTCATTGCATTTTGTAAATATAAAATTGCATACATAAATATTACGTTTTGAGAATGTAATTTAATATTTAATTATTACTACACTTATAAGGATTATTTTTTTCTAAATGCTTTACACCCAAAAACAGTTAAGGACATGGTGGTAATGGGAATGATAAAGTAGTCTTAAAAACTGAACGTTTGTGCTTATGTTTTAGCTGCTAATACAACTTCGAGTTTCAGTTTTCCAAACCTGTTTTTGTCCAACTGTTTTTCCAAAAAGTTTTTTTTTTCAACAAACAGTTCCTTGATATTTTGTAAAAATAGCGGAAATGCCCATCCCTAAAATATATGTCTTCTGTTGAAGTGAACCAACTGTTAGTTTTGAGTTGTTAGCATAACATGTTATTTGAGCATTGTTAAATATTTTTAAACAGCTACCATTTTCAAAAAATATGGAACACTTGTGAAAAGTCATATAAGAAACAAGTGTCCTAAATATGAATTCAGTATCTTATTTACTTCCAAAAATGTAGATTTTTAAAAAAATACAATGATATCTGATACAATGATATCTGTAAACAAAATGTTTCAGGACCTTTTTTTATGAATATCTTTCTTTATTTTTAATTTGAAAAATTTGCTCCAGACGTTTGATGTCTGATTTCAGAAACATTTTGTATATAGAATGAAAAATTACAATTGACTGACTTTTATAATTGCATTCCTTGTTGTATTGTTACAGTAGTGACACAGGAAGTGTATCTATTCAATGAAACTGAAATACAATGCAGCTTTAGTTGCTGCATGATTCATTATGGAAACATTTGTCCTCCCTCTGAGTCAGTACCTTTTATAACAACCATTCAGAAAAAAGTTTATGATTTGCCAGAAGCAGGTAATATGGGATAAAATTAATAGCCCCATCTTCATTAATTTTGTGAGTATAACAGAGTAGAGTTTAAATTTGAAAAGAGTTTTAATTTGTATAGTAATCCCTCATCAACTGAGGAGAATGCTTTCAACAGAAAGACTGTAAGTTCGTATTCACTTGCATTGCCTCCTAGAACATTCCAGCCATTTGCAAATAGCCCAGCTGGTCAAAATGATTTTTTCACTTGATTTTTATTCAAGATGATGTCATTGAAGCATTACTGCAATAAGATTAACCAATAAGCGTAATGTAGTTAATTTTGCTATCTTTGTTAAACCAAATGCTTGCTTTTGTTTGTGATGCCATATGTACTGTACACTTCAATTACATCATGTTCTGATATATATTGCTTACATTTGTACATTGTTATACTAATATTTCATGCTGCTTAATGCTGTCATTATATTGTGTGTTAGTTTTTGTGTTCCCTTTCATTTGTGTTTAGTATAATACAAGAGTTGTTTATAAAGTAAGGTCAGTTTTTTTTTAAAAACAAAGATTTTTCCAAAAACTTCTTATATTTACATTCTATACATCTTTCTTTATGTTTCTACATAATTTCCATACTTATTTAAACATTTGTCACAACATTCAACAAGTCATAGAATTCGGCTGCCTGTGAGGATAAACATTCGCTTCTTTCACTTTATTGTCTGTGCTGAAGTGACACAGTTGTTCTACTCACATTCATAAATTCTTATGCTAAACTTGAAATTGTGAATCATCAGTCTTTATAAATATTTTTGTCCACTGTATTGACCAAATCTTCTGTCATCACTGATGGTCGGCCTGAACACGGTTTACCATGAACATTTTCTTGTAATTCATTGAAAGCTCACACCCATTTATGCACTTTACTGTAACTCATCAGGTTGGGACAATAAACTTCACTTATCTGTTAATGAATTTCTGACGTTGAAACGTTTCTTATTGACAAAAGCCAAATCCCTGATCTTATTTCAATCTTATTTTTCAATCAGTAAACATTGCAAACTGACACTAAACAGCACATTGCAACAGTAACAATGCAAATGGCATTGTTTAGTGCGCAAGGTATGTTGGGAGTCGGAATGCATGCGTGTTTTAATATTCGTTCAACATTCAAATAGTTACAGTGAATCAGACCTTACTTTATGAACAGCCATCATATAATATAATGTGTTAATGTGAAGTTATTATTGAAGTGAATACTTCTTTATACCCAGTATGGCAAGTTTTGTGCAGTGAAATTAAATTGAGAGTAATAGAAGGAAAGAGTATAGAATTCCTGAAACAGCTTATGGATGAAAGTTTAATTGATGAAGAGACAGACTTATTGTACAAACAGAAAAAAATGTGTACCAGTGTTTTTGAAATATGTACAGATTATCTAAAAGACAAGAACTGTGAGATAAACTGAAGAAAATTGCAATTAAACAGAATTTCAATATGGTATTCACTTCTAACACTCTTAGTCTTCATGCACTAAATTTTATTATGTTGTGTTTGAAACATTTTAAGCCTATCTCCAGATCTGTATCACCTTTGTTAAAAGATAATTTAATTAAAGGATTACATTAATTCTTAATTAATTAAGTTAAAATTAATTAAAAGATAATTAATTTCTTGGTTTACTATTGAACTACGTACACACTTGGACAATCTCATAGATTTTTACTATGCAGAAGATAAATGGTTATTACATTAATCACAAATTATTAATAAGATAGCGCCTTTACTTAGTCAAATTTATTCAAGTTAGTAAAACTTTCTATTTTCATTATTCTGAAAGTGAAAGTACAATGTAATGCATACAGAATAACTGTGACAAAATTGGGTTAAAAGTAATAATTTTAAAGGTTTTGAGTTAATGAATATTGTTTAACTTTAAAACTGAATAAATGTGGTAATCATTACAGATTTCACAAATTAGGACTGTTAACAATTAAGTTATCTGACAAGAGAAAGGGGATAATATGCAATGATAAGTGTTGTGGGATAGATTAGCAAAAAGCTGTCTTGAATTATTATGTGTATAAACATCTAAATATTGAGTGCCTGATCTATATTAAGTTAACTGATATATATTATATTAACTTAACATCTAATATTAAGTTAACTGATCTGTTGTTCAGCGACTTCCATTTTACTTAGACTTTTCCTTTAAGGTCCTGTTTATTTAATCTGTTCAATGTAACACGCTATTTGACAACACTTTGTTGCTGCATTTTCTAATTAAGCTTGGATGCTCTAAGAAATTTGTAACATGATATTCTTCTTGACAGATGTATGTTCTATGTTTTCTCGAACACTTCTGGTTCTAAGAACACATTGAGCAATGGAACTGTTTATGAAAACTCCCCACAGGGGGGTGCAGACTAGCTGAACCTATTGAGAGGATTTAGACATCCCTCGCGGTACCCTAGTCTAACACACATTTACACTTACGACTTTAACACTTTACACTCACATTTACATTTATGGAGGCGATAATAGCCTCAATGTGCTTTTTACCTTACAATAATAATAATAAAATTAAAAAAAATATTTATGAAAACACACCAATTGCTTGCCATTTTCATAAGGAAGTAGGATCTCCAATGTTTCATTTTTCAATTTCATTCCATCTTCATTTCCTATAATTATCAGTGTTTTAATTAAACTAATAGATTTGCCATTGAGTATTATAATTATTTCATGTGATAAATTATAATCTGTAGTGAATTTAGTTCATAAATACTAAAACAAATAGACAAGTAAGACAAATTTATAATCCTGTATTAATATCTTTAACTTAAAAAAAATAAACTTTAAAATATTCATGTTTAGATGCACAGTTTCTTGGAACTGACAGAGAAAAGGGTTTGTCTATAAGTGTTACGCCATCTTCTGGAATATTGCCACCACAAGGCTGTATAATTTTAAAAGTAACTGTATGCGCAATTGCTTGGGGTGATTATAAGGATACTCTTCAAATCAACGTAGGCCATTTACCTTTGTTCTCATTAGATGTTAATGTTTTTTGTAATGCACATGCAGCGTCTATTGTGGATCAAAATATAAGGTAAGACCGAATTGTAATGGTTTAATTCCTTTGTAGAATGTAACAACACTAAAACTTAATTTATCCGAAGTTGATGAGACCAGACTCATACCAGACAAGTTTCATCAGAATCCGGTTATTAGTTTCAAACTTGATAGCGGTCATCATTTGTTTTTGGGATTTTTCAATTTACTTCGAAATTATATTTTTAAAAGTTTTAAAATTTGGTACAATGACTAGAGTGTTATGCGGTTTAATATATGGGCAGAATTCGACAAGAATCTAATAAAGTGATGTTGGAAAATTAAGTATATTTTTTTCTCCAGTAGTTCCTGAACAAGGTTTAAAAAAATAACTACCCATGTGATTTGTTTAAGTACTTATGTACTACATTTGATCAAATTCTTTTGAACTGATTTTGAGAGAATTACATTTTTGACCATAAAAGGACTTGAAAAAACAAACATACTATGCACCTATGCAAATAGAGAGACATCCAAGAAAAACAACTTTTTTTTAATACAAAAGATCTAAAAACATGATGTTACATCAAAATTTTAAGATCAATTTTTTTCGCAATCAGTTTTTTTTATATATTAGAGACAGTTCTGAACTTAATGGAACCAAGGCTTTTTGAATAAGCAGGAACACCATAAAAAATTCATTTTAGTATGGACTGACATCAAATATAAGGGTCATTCGGAAAGTAAAAAATATTTTTTTTCTTAGGCACTTTTTGTTAAGATAATGAAACTTATTTTACAACACATTAACTATTTTTCTACATAGTCACCATTTCAAATTTAAACGTTTGTCACAGTGTTTCACCAGCTTTTTCATGCCTCCTGTATACTCAGTTGCTGCCAAGTTGTTGAACCCCTCACTTATGCTCTCTTTCAGTTTGTTGTCACTTCTATAGTGGTTTCCACCCAAAAATTGTGAACACTGGGGACCAAGACAGATCTTGTAAGGTGGATTTTCAAAAGTTCCCACTTAAACTGCTGAAGCAAGTTTGTTGTCAATGCAGCAGCATATGGATTTATTGTGAAGAAGCACAATGCCGCTCAACAAAAATCTATGCTGTTTGTTTTGAATACCACGGCGTAGTTAATCAATGGTCTGACAGCAGGTTAGCTGTAGTTATGTAGTTGATGAAGCACCCTTTTGATCCCAAAACACTTCTTGGCATTTAGAATTCATTTGGTTTTGATGGGGATCAGGAATGATACAATTCCATTGATTGAAATTTATGTTACCATAACCCTCAGTTATTTGCCTGTAAATTTCAATAGGGCGGACTTTTTTTGTTTTCAAAAAGCATATTACACTACAAACCTCACACTTGGCGAAATCGCTAATTTTGTCACACATTTTAATGTCGTACAAAAGAACAGTTAATGTATGTAATGGTCGCTATTAGCGACCAGAGTGGGAAAGGTCAATGACATGATGGCAGTATCAGTAGGGAAAGTGAGCGGCTATTCAGATCAAAATGTTCTTTACTTTCCTGTTGACCCTGTTAAAATTATCAGTAGTGGGTTCTTGGATGCCTAACAAAATTTTCAACATGTAAAAACAAAGTCAAAATTTATTTAACAAGATTAAAAACAAAACAAAAATTGTATTACTGTATTGTATTGTATTACTGTAAAATAATAATGTAATAGTCTAATGTGTTATTTTAAAACTATCTTTTTTAAAAACACAAAAGTCTTGATTAATAAACAAATCTGATAGAATAAACAAAACAGTGTCAAGACGTATCGGTTGTACAGCAAAGGTCATACAGCATCTTTACATATTTTGAACCCCTCACTTATGCTCTCTTTCAGTTTGTTGTCACTTCTATAGTGGTTTCCACCCAAAAATTGTGAACACTGGGGACCAAGACAGATCTTGTAAGGTGGATTTTCAAAAGTTCCCACTTAAACTGCTGAAGCAAGTTTGTTGTCAATGCAGCAGCATATGGATTTATTGTGAAGAAGCACAATGCCGCTCAACAAAAATCTATGCTGTTTGTTTTGAATACCACGGCGTAGTTAATCAATGGTCTGACAGCAGGTTAGCTGTAGTTATGTAGTTGATGAAGCACCCTTTTGATCCCAAAACACTTCTTGGCATTTAGAATTCATTTGGTTTTGATGGGGATCAGGAATGATACAATTCCATTGATTGAAATTTATGTTACCATAACCCTCAGTTATTTGCCTGTAAATTTCAATAGGGCGGACTTTTTTGTTTTCAAAAGCATATTACACTACAAACCTCACACTTGGCGAAATCGCTAATTTTGTCACACATTTTAATGTCGTACAAAAGAACAGTTAATGTATGTAATGGTCGCTATTTGCGACCAGAGTGGGAAAGGTCAATGACATGATGGCAGTATGAGTAGGGAAAGTGAGCGGCTATTCAGATCAAAATGTTCTTTACTTTCCTGTTGACCCTGTTAAAATTATCAGTAGTGGGTTCTTGGATGCCTAACAAAATTTTCAACATGTAAAAACAAAGTCAAAATTTATTTAACAAGATTAAAAACAAAACAAAAATTGTATTACTGTATTGTATTGTATTACTGTAAAATAATAATGTAATAGTCTAATGTGTTATTTTAAAACTATCTTTTTTAAAAACACAAAAGTCTTGATTAATAAACAAATCTGATAGAATAAACAAAACAGTGTCAAGACGTAACGGTTGTACAGCAAAGGTCATACAGCATCTTTACATATTTATTGATCATAAAACTAACTGTTACTACCTTGCTGTTGATTTTTTGACTTCTGATGTGTTGTCACATCAATCACAAACACACGTGATTAGTTGAGGCGATGTAGTAGCAGTGATATCAGTCAGTGATGCATGATTCCTTTGACATTTTGAAATATTCCAAAGTTATAAAAGTAATAAATTTTACAGTAAATTAACTTTTATCATTATGGAAATAGAACAAAAATCCTTTTTTCTTACTACATTTTTTTTAAATTGTTTTGTTTAAGCCAAAACTTTGATAAACACAATTTCAGTAATTGTGTCTCTAGTGAACTTTGAGCAATAAAAAAGAAAATTGTTTTACTAATCAAGTACTTCAAATAATGAACAGTACTTAAAACAAATAAAATCCTTAAAAGAACAATAATTTATTTTCACAACAAAAAACAAGTTTACTAACAAAAACATACTAACTGAGCATAATGTAAATGTTGTAGCTATATTACCAACTTTAGTAGAACAGTGAAAGTTGTATGAACTTCAACTAGAGTAAATGAGCAAAATTAATCATATGATATGTATGAATAATCATTAGGAAAACACATATCAAGGAAAACAATGACTATGTGTTATTTCTTTCAACAAAACCACATTTTTCAATAAGGACTTAACAAAAGTTATATTAAATTAAGTAATAATGAATAGCTGTAATAGTAATAACACAAATATCATATGAAGTGATTGTTTTTTTAATTTGGTGCTTTTAGGTTGTCATTTAACACATTACTCTGCTAACATAAATTGAACTCTTTAAAAGACTAAAACTATTAAAATTAGATTATAAGTTATATTTTTTCCTATTCATTTTAATTTTAACACAGTGATGTGTAATGCATACTTAAATTTGATAATGATAAATGATGCTTAGGACACAATATTTTATATACACTTTGATTTGTTCTAGATTTGGTGCTATGAGTTACCTAGTCAATGATTATAAAAGTCGCATGCTACGGGTTCACAACAACAGCTGCTTACCAATCTGTATTTCCTGGCAAATGTTTGTAGACTTGCCGTGCAAAAGCAAACCGTTTAGTGTAATCATAATTGACGACTTCAAATCAAACATGCCATTCCGTCTGAATTTAATTCCATATGTTGGAATTTATTGTAGCGAAATATTTAAGGTTACATGTCTACTTTTTGTTGTTTTAATTAAACTGATAAGTTTATTTTAAAATTTATTGTACTCTGTGTTTACATTATATTTGTGTTTTTTTAAATCTTTGATACGTTTGCGTACATTTCTATTTGCAATACAAAATTAATGTTTGCCAGTTAGGAAAATTACTTATCTAGTCATCAGTTATTACAAATATAATTTAAAATACTATATTACCATTTAATCTAAAATACAGATTTAAACAGTACTGGGTATGAGTCACATTAAATTTATATATCCTACAACGATTTATTTGTTATGTTGCTTAAACTAATATGTAATCTATTGTAATGAAACTGTCACAGTTCATATGATTTCTTCATGATCTGCAGGGGGGTGCATACTAGCTGCAGCTATTAAGAGGATTTAGACGTCCCTCATGGTACCCGAGTCTAACGAATACTTACACTACACTTATGACTTTAACACTTTTCACTCACACTTAAATTTAGGGAGGTGATAATAGCCTCAATGTGCTTTTCGCTTTAAAATAACAACAAAAAAAAAAGATTTCTTCATGACACATTCTTTGATGAATTTTGACTGTGTTATGTAATGCCATTTTGATACTTTTTGGGCTGCGAAAGTCAAATAATAGTATTTAATTTGCATTCAGTTGGTGAGTTGATGGTAATGGCAATTTTAAATGCCGACTTGTTCAAGGTGGCTAAGTCACTGGCCAGTTTGCTGCATCTCTGAACTTGTGCACCTTAAGGTTATAAATTCAAAGCTGCAGTTACTGTTCTAAGCTGTACCTCAATCTTATTTGTCCTAAGGATACATCGTCTTTATTAGTCTCCTGGTATTAAGTATTCTGGACAAAATCTTTTTTTTTTTACTCGTGCTCCTTGATTTGTGTAGAAAATGAGGTGCAGTAATTTTGAGTTGCAAGTAGAAACCGTATGCATGCTTAGTAAAAATTAGTAAAGCAAACCTGTAACCTTATAATAATTGCAATTTTTAGAAATTTTCATAGAATCTTCATTGTCTGTTTTTCAGACATACAGTATAAATATAATCATACTTCATGTGTACATAACCAATATTTTATGAGACAAATACATTTTTTCATCACATTTTGGTGTTTTGTTTCAGATAGTGGAATCTTGCACAACAGTAAAACCTTGGTCTACTAAAGCAATTGAAATCCAATTCAATCCCAGTAATGTATGCGCAGATATTAATGCTGACAATGTGTTCACAATGTTCAAGGGATATGTGATAGGATATGTCTATACGGATCAGTAAGAAGTTTCAAAATGATTAAACTATTGTTTTTTTTTGTATTCAAATTTTTATATGTCCTTATTGTAACTGTTAAAAAATCCTTTGGATTTAGCTCAATAATTTTAGTTATAAATACAAACTCATAACGTTTTCTATGTTTTTTCAGCACAGAATAATAAAAACATAATACAAAAAATGCTTTGTCGTGAAAGTAAGTTATACTTCAGTGTTTCTTGTTTAGGACAATCAATGGTAACAGTAGAAAAATGGGAATTGAATTAGAACCTTTAACAGCATGTGTGGAGGCTACGATTCAAGCACCTATGATAAGTTTTCTTAACGTGGAGAATTATGTTATTTTTAAGGTAATTTTATAAAAGTATTTAATTACAGCAAGTGCAGGTAGTTACTGCTTTTTATTCGGACATTTATAATTATTTGAGTATATAAAGCAAAAACAAATTTTCGAGAGTGTGGAGCAATTCTAGTTCTCAAATCTAATTTAAAACCTAAACATGAACTAGAATATAAGCCTGGATGTCTAGTCTATGTTAAAATATTTAAAAACTAAAAAAAAAGTTGGGGCAGAGCCTGAGAGATCAAAACAAAACATAAACTGACCACAAGTCATTAAGAAAACAAAACAAAAATGCTATACAATAGCTGACAAATACTGTATAAGAAAAGATAATTGTACATGTACAAGATAACTGTAAATATTGTAAATTGATTTTGATACCTGCCAAGAACTGGGTTATTGTACTTTCCTGACCAATACACATACCATAACTCTCTCTAAATATCCTGGCCTAAGATGTAGTAAAAATAAACATTCCATCATTAAATAATAATTTTAGACAGAAGTAGTGTGTGTGTGTGTGTGTGTGTGTGTTCAGGTTTGTTAAACATTTGGTGAGAAAAATTGGATAGGATGAGAAAAAAGAATTAAAAAAAAATATTTTTGGGTACACAAACCATTAATGTGCTTTATAAATTGTGAACTAATCCAAAATTTAAAAGTGTAATGTGACATTCCTTACCGTTTATGTATTGCAAATATTTTGTTTTTTTAAAGATAAGTTCTGTTTCTTTGTTAGTGTAAAGCTTGGGAAGTGATGGAGATGGAAAACCAGACTCTGGTGATGGAAAATGTTGTAATGTTAGGCAACAACAGTGAAGTGCAATTGGACTTGACGGTTTCAGTATCAAAACCTTTTCAAATACGTTCTGTTTGTTACCAGACAGAGAAGCAAGAAGCTCAATCCGTTGACAAGATTTCGCTTTTTCCCAGGGAAACGTGCGAAGTAAGTGATATGTCAGTCTTTGTCTTTTTTCTATATATATTTAAAAAGGTCAAGTTAATAGGTTTTAATTTACAATATTTTCATAACATTTTTATGATGTTTTTCAAATTACATGATTTGGATTATGTAAACTTGGATGTCAGGAATTTGGATAAGAACTTAGTTTTTAAAAGACCTAAAACTTAATAAAACTAATTCATGAAATTGAATATTACAATTAATATTGTAATAAAATTAGTGTAAATATTTTTAGTACTGTTACTATAAAACCAATTTTAAATTATTTGTTATTTTATTCTTAATAATGCTCCAAAAGGGAATATAAAACTTTAAAAAATTATTCATATGATCTACAAGTTTGTTATTGGTGTCATTTTGTAGGACTGTAGGTCAAATTTTGATTCACAACGTTATATTAGTATCGAATCACACAAGCTGTAGCAACAATTATGTGAAAATTAACAAAATTCGTTGGTCCTGAACTTACTCGCTGTGTTTTGGTTTGAAGAATGGAAGCCTGTGACAACTGTGTAAGAGAAATTTTGTATCAAATATGGTAGGTATCCTCCCAGTATAGCTACCGTAATTGTTTTGTTGCAACTGACTGATTAGTATAAGCCATAAGAAATCCATAGGGTGTCTACGAGTGGCAGATAATGTTGTACAAAAAGTGAGAGAAAGTTTTGTTAACAGTTTGAATGGCACACTGCTTGTGAGCTGGGTGCCCACGTATGGCTGTTTAATGGGTGTTCAGAAAATGTTCGCATCTTAAACCGTACAAGATAGGATTGCTTGTAAGAAGTTTTATGTGACAATATTACATTGATTAAATGATGACAAAAATTTCATTGGAAAAATTATTTTTAATGATGAGTTGGTTTGTCACTTAAGTGGTGAAATAGGTAAACACAACTGTGGGAAGGGGGCAGAGACAATCCATGACAAGCCTTGGAACATGTTCTTGATGCCCCAAAAATAATATCTTTTGTGCATTACGCAAGAGCAAAGTTTATATGAAAACAATCAAACTTTTTGATCTACAGATTGACTAAGATGACCAAGAAAATCTGGTCAAACATTTTATGTAAGATAGCCATACTACTTCACTGAAGTTCAATAATATTCTCAATAATCGTTTCCCAGATAAATGGATGGATGATTTAGGTGTGTTGATTGCATGCCTCCCCCAGTTTTCATTGGCTCTGACTCTTTTCGATTTTTATTTTTGAGTATCCATCAAATGATATCATCTTTAGATTACCCTTACAGGCTTTCCTTGCACAGCTCACAAGGTGTCTATACAACAAATGAAAAAATCGTGTCTGTCATAATACCATACCAAAAAAAACCTGATATATTTTTCTACAAAAAGAAACCAAACCAGGTATGTAATTCATATGAATAAGTTTATTTTAGTTTTTTATATTGTACATGTCTAATATAATTATTAAAAAAGTTCAATTTAGAACCAAGCACCTAAAAAAAAATGTACAGGTTATTTTGTATTATTATTATTTTTTGAACTTTTATGTTTAAAATAATTTGAATAATTTATTAAAAAAATAATTAAGGTGAATAATATTATATTTTTTATACTAGGTAATGTATTTGTATATATTTTTTTACAAATGTTTATTTTTTCATTGATATACTATAACAGATTTGATGTGCTTTTATAGGAAATTTTGACTTGAACGGAAGGAAAAATATTTAGCAATGTAATGTTTGATGTCTCTATGACAAACCTGAAGTTGACAGTTGTGTCATATTCAAACTTTGTAACACAGGGTGATGGCTTTGTGTTAAAATATTGTACTGTGTTTTTAAAATGGATTTATTTTGACATTTTTAATTGATTTTTGTGTGTATAGAAAGGTTGGCATTCAGTTCTTGCTGTAACAAACTAAAATGTTTTAAAATAACTTGTCTCTTTTATTATTGCTTGTCAAAATGGGTTTACAATGGGAAGAATGTAGTCATTAATTTTTTTAGATTAATAGTTGTATTTTGTTTTGTATACTAAACTTGTAATAAACCTTGTCTGGTTACAGATGACTGTTATTTGTAAAGTAACAAAGGGAACATTGGATGAGATATTTGCTGACGTCTCTTCTGAAGTATTACCAAACACAATTAAAGCTGCATGTATCAAGGAAGGACAAGTAATATTTACTCAGCCTGCATTCAGCCAAGTAAGAACAGAAATAGCTGTTTCATTAATGTGTGGCACAAGTCTTTAAAATGTGTTTAAGGCATTTTGTGTGTTTAAAGCCAGACACACATTTCATGGCCCTGTGTCTGAGTCTTTTTTTGCTGCTGAAGCATTTTCTAATGAAAATTCTCTGAAAAATGTGTGAAAAATAATTCCTGACAACTTACTTTACTGATAATTGTGTTACACTGCTGTCTTGCTGACGTAATGGTAGCAAATTTCCAAAAAATAACTTTTATCATACTGTCTTTTTGAAACATTTTATTTCACAATCATAAACAGCATTAAATATATATATATATATATATATATATATATATATATGTGTGTGTGTGTGTGTGTGTGTGTGTATATATATATATATATATATATATATATATAATATATATATATATATATATATATATATATATATATATATATATATATATATATATATATTATAATACTTTTAAACTTTCAAATTGCATTGAACATACGAAGATAAAAGCTGACTGCTATCAAAATAAATTTCATAATTTCAATAGATTTTGAAAATTCAAAATGCTGATTTATGTAGTTTTTAAAACTTTTTATGATGGTGAAATTATATTTTCAAACAGAGGAGCCAAAGTGGTGGTACATGGTACAAAATGTGTCATCAACATTTTTGGGGAGGGGTAAAATTTATTTGTATCATAATTATTTTAAAAGAGGATAAAAAAAAACTTCTGTTCAACTGTTCAATATATTAAGATAAGTCAATAAAAATATATAAATGATATTTTGTTCATTTTGATTATTTGTTTTCTTAAAAATCGATTGAGCAAAAATTAAAAAATGTTAAAGGTCTTTTTTAAAGACAAAAATTACAGAAAAATGTTAAAGGTCTTTTTGTCACTGAAGGATGGTATAGAAAGTTATCACATTTTGACGGGAGGAACTGACTTTTTGGGAGGTATGCACAATAGCTGTTAGTAGGCAATTGGCACCTCTGTTTTCAAAAATTTAAGACAAAAATGTTATGAATATTTAAATAACTGAAATGACTGCCATTTGGAAACTGTTAAATGAATTTTGCTGGTTAACACATGCACGCGCGTGTGCACACACACACACACAAACTTATATATATACAAATTTTAATGTCTCCTCAAAAAGTGATCTAGTGGTCAGGATCACTGCTCCTTTCAAGGTCCCGGGTCTGAGTTTTATCATGTTGGCAATGCCAATAGCTCTGTTTCCAGTAGAGATTTTTTAACAATTGTACTAAGACAGAATAAAATTATTATTATTATTATTTGCAGGAGTTGAACTTAGAACTTCGTGTTTACCAGCCTGTTCTAATTGTATCACCAAAACAGTTACAGTTTGGTCCTGTTTTTGTAAATCAAACAAAACACAAATTGTTGTACATAAAGTCAAGAATTGGTATGTATTGTGAATTTCAGACACATATATAAATTCAAACATAAAATTTGAATTTATAAATATATAAATATATAATTGAATATATAAAATTTGAATAAAACAAAAAGTGTTTTATTTTATTAAAAGAACACAAATTCTCTTTTTATCAGATTTAATATAACAAAAACAGTAATATATTTGTAGGTATTGTATATATTGTAATCTTGTTTTCAGTTCTTCAATGTTTTTGACAGTTCTCTTTTTAAAGTAGTTACACCGCAGAGGGTGCAGACTAACTGTACCTACTGAGAGGATTTAGACATCCTTCACGGTACCCGAATCTAACACACACTTACACTTACAACACTATACTTAACGACTTTAACACTTTACACTCACACTTATATTTAGGGAGGCGATAATAGCATCAATATGCTTTTTGCTTTAAAATAAAAAAAAATAATAAGAAATTAAAGTAGTTATTGCCTTAACTACTTAAAAGTAGTTGTCTTATTAAAGTAACAACTATTGCCTATTCTTATTTTGAGATACCTGTTAAAATGATTTGTGATTTACTTAATGTTTAAATTATTTATTTAAAGAATATATATATATATATATATATATATATATATATATATATATATATATAAAGAAATGTGTTACATATTTTTGTGAATAGCTAAAAAAAAATTTTGACAAATAATATATTACATGTAATTTTATTAGCATAGAAAACATATTTAATAAATATGTTTACCTTTAAACTAAACAATAACTGTAAAATTTGTGCTTTGTTTTGTTCAGGTTTAGAGAAAATAACCGTGCAGTTTGAGCACAGCGATGGTTCTTTCTCATTTGATGAGGAGCCGGAAAAGAATAGTCTGGAGTTAATAAACAATAACTTTGTTATTTCTGTTTCATTTACTCCGAGGTAAACAAAGTACAGTGTATGAGGGCTATTTTTTTTCAACTTATGAGTGTACCATGAAGTGGTCTGTCGAGCGGTAGGAGGTGAGCTGTGCATTGGATGACAACACGTCTCTTCCACTATAATCACTGCCACTTATCTCTATAACATAATTTTGAGCTGAGTTTTAGACTTATAAGCATGTTTATTTCGTTCTTTTGGCAAGTAAGAATTGCAAAGTGTCATTCGTTTTCTTTAAGTAGAAGGAAATAATGCAGAAGAAAATCACTGCAGAATTGGGGTAGTCATAGGCAACAAGCAAGTAAACAAATTGAACATGTTATTATTATTTTTTTTAGAACTTTCGTTTCAAATATTCAAAGACATTTTGAATAATTTATTAAAAACTAATTAAGGTAAATAATTTTATATTTTTGATACTAGGTAATTTATTTGTATACCAGTATATATGTGTATATAAATGTTTATTTTTTCATTGGTATACTATAACAGTTGCTTTTATAGGAAATTTTGACTTGAATGGAAGGAAAAATGTTCAGCAATGTAATGTTTGATGTCTCTATGACAAAGCTGAATTTGACAGTTGTGTCATATTCAAACTTTGTAACACAGGGTGATGGCTTTGTGTTAAAATATTGTACTGTGTTTTTAAAATGGATTTATTTTGACATTTTTAATTAATTTTTGTGTGTGTAGAAAGGTTGGCATTCAGTTCTTGCTGTAACACACTAAAATGTTTTGAAATAACTTGTCTCTTTTATTGTCCTTTGTGAAAATGGGTTTACAATGGGAAGAATGTAGTCATTAATTTTTTTGAGATTAATGGTTGTATTTTGTTTTATGTACTAAACTTGTAATAAACCTTCTTCATCTGGTTACAGATGACTGTTATTTTTAAAGTAACAAAGGGAACATTGGATAAGATACTCGCTGACTTCACTTCTGAAGTATTACAAACACAATTAAAGCTGCATATATCAAAGAAGGACAAGTAATATTTACTCAGCCAAGTAAGAACAGAAACAGCTGTTCACTGATGCCTGGACACAAGCTTTTAAAATGTGTTAAGGTGCACATTTCATGGCCCTGCATCTGAGTCTTTTTTTTGTTGCTTCTGAAGCATTTTCCAACAAAAATTATCTGAAAACTGTGTGAAACGTAACTTCTAAAGGCTTACTTTACTGATAATTGTGGTACACTGATGTCTTGCTGATGTGACGGAATCGCCAATCATAAATATGTGTACTGATTCTTCTGACAAGTATGAATTGCAAAGTGTCTTTCGTTTTTCTTCAAGTAGAAAGGAATAATGTAGAAGAAAACGACCGCAAAATGGGGGGAATATTGAAAATCACTTGGAAGTTGTTGCGTTGGGGCAGCGGCATGTAGTCGTGCATTGACATGACTCATAGTAACTCCAGAGTTCAGCAGACCTCATCTTTTTCCTGAACGGTTTTCTGTATTCCATGTAATGTCTGACAATATGTATCTGCATTGATTATAGCCCCTTGTCCATGAAATGCATTACCCCACAGAGAGGGTGCAGACTAGCTGCACCTATTGAGAGGATTTAGCATCCCTTGCGGTACCCGGGTATAACACTCACTTACACTTACATCACTTCACTTACGACTTTAGCACTTTACACTCACACTTACATTTACAGAGGTGATAAGAGCCTAAATGTACTTTTTGCCTTAAAATAACAACAACAAAAAATGTATTAACTAATTGTTAATTAATTAATTAACTAATTGATAATGCATTTCTTTTTTTATAGTTCCAAAAGTGGTAGCCATGACTTTTTATTTTTGCATTTTTTTGTTTGTTCTAATAATTTGTATGCACCAACAACACCACCACTCGTAAAGTTTCCACCATACACTCAGCTCATTCTGCAATGAATTTCTGTTGTTATTACCTTTGGCTGGAGAAAACTAAAATTACACTTTGCAATTCACACTTGGTGGAAGAATGAATAGATATAATCATCTTTACTAGTTTTCAGCTTAGCTCAAAATGTTGTTGTGAAGCTGGAAGTGGAAGTGAATTTGTGTGAAGTTATAGCGAGAGTTGTGAGTACACAGCTCCACCTCCTACACCTCAACAGTCCACCAAAACCTAACCCTCACAGTCGAATCTGAAATATAGAGTTTAATGTAACAGAGGAAGCTATATATTAATGTATATATAATATAACTGTGTAAATAATATATGGTTACGTTTAAAATATTCAAATTTATAATTAGGTCTAAATTACAGTAGTTTTATAAAACAAAAAACCACTTGCAGTGTTTAAGTAAACACAAATAATGTTAATTAAAAATATTTATATTTATATATTTGGAGTACTATTTTTTTAAAAATAAATAAAGGTGTTTTTAATGCATCACCGCGTTAGGCTTAACAACCATGTTAGTTAACTTATGCAGTATTCTTTAAAAAAATATAAAGATTTTTCACGCATCACCATGGCCTAACAAACGTGTCAGTTAAGTTTTGGAGTACTCTTTTAAAAAAAAAAAACGGTTTTTCACGCATCACCATGTTACACTTAACAACCGTGTCAGTTAAGGTTTGAAGTACTCTTTAAAAAATAACGGTTTTTCACACATCGCCATAATAGGTCCAACAACCATGTCAGTTAGGATATGTGGTATTCTTTAAAAAAATATAAAGGTTTTTTACGCACCACCGTGTCAGTTAAGATATGTAGCCTAGTATTCTTTTAAAAAATATAAAGGTTTTTCACGCATCACCGTGTTAGGCCTAACAACCGTGTCAGTTAGGATATGTAGAATTCTTAAAAAAATATAAAGGTTTTTTTTCACATCATCGTGTAGGCCCAACAACCGTGTCAGGATATGTCGTATTCTTTAAAAAAATATAAAGGTTTTTTCACGCATCACTGTGTTAGACCTAAAAACCGTGTTAGTTAAGTTACTCTTTAAAAAAAATATAACGGTTTTTTTCATGCATCGCCTTATTAGGCCCAACAACCGTGTCAGTTAGGTTATAAGTACTATTTAAAAAAAATTAATAAAGGTTTTTTTAATGGATCACCGTGTTAGGCATAACAACCATGTTAGTTAGCTTATGGAGTATTCTTTTAAAAAACTATATAAAGTATTTTTCACGCATTACCATGGTAGACCTAACAACCGTGTCAGTTAAGGTTTCAGTACTATTTAAAAAAAATAAAGGTTTTTTTCACACATTACCGTGATAGGCCCATCAACCGTGTCAGTTATGTTATGTAGTATTCTTTAAAATATTATACAGGTTTTTTCACGCATCACGTGTTAGGCCTAACAACCATGTCAGTTAGGATATGTAGTATTCTTTAAAAAATATAAAGGTTTTCCACACATCACAGTGTTAGGCCTAACAACCGTGTCAATTAGGTTATGTAGTATTCTAAAAAAAATAAAGGTTTTTTTCACCATCACCATGATAGGCCCAACAACCGTGTCAGTTGGGATATGTAGTAGTCTTTAAAAAAATATAAAGGTTTTTTTCACGCATCACCGTGTTAGGCCTAACAACCATGTCAGTTAGGATATGTAGTATTCTTTAAAAAAATGTAAAGGTTTTTCACGCATCACCGTTTTAGGCCTAACAACCGTGTCAGGATATATAGGCTATTTAAAAAACTATTTAAAAAAAATATATAAAGGTTTTTTCATGAATCACCTTGTTACGCCTTCTTTTTAAAAATTGGTTTTTTATTGTTCTAAACCACGTGTTAACCAACGTATTTTATTGTTTTACCGATTTACAGGCACGTTACTGAATTTTGGTACACTGGTTATGCTGATGTGGTAAGCCAATCATAGATATATTACTGATTCTTTCGTGTTTATTTTGATTCTTGCTCTAAGTGTCTTACGTTTTCTTTAGTAGAGGAATAATACTGAAAATATGACCGCAAAAATTTTATCATAAAAACCACGTGTTAGTTGTTGCGTTGGGATGGCAGCCATGTAGTGTTGTTAAGTGACATGACTCATGGTAACTCAGGTTAGCAGACCTTATCTTTTGTCCTGAACGGTTTTCTGTATTCCATGTAATGTCTGACAATATGTATCTGGATTGATTATAGCCCCTTGTCCATGAAAATGCATTGGCCCTTACAGAGAGGGTGCAGACTAGCTGTACCTATTGAGAGGATTAAGCATCCTCAGTGGTACCCGGCATAGAGCTCCTTAAAATAACAACAACAAAAATGTATTAACTAATTGTTAATTGGTTAATTAACTAATTGATAATGCATTTCTTTTTTAATATAGTTCCAAAAAAGTGGTAGCTTGACTTTTTATTTTTGCATATTTTAGATTTTGTTCTAATAATTTTGTTCTTGTTTTGGGCACAACACCACCATTTTAGTAACAAAAAGCTATCTGCAAAAATTTCATATTTGTTATTACCTTTGGCTGGAAAACTAAAATTACTATTTTTTTGCATGCTCACATTGGTGGAAGAATGAATAGACCTAACCATTTTACTATTTTTTCAGGCTAGCTCAAAAATGGTGTTAGTGAAGCTGGAAGTGTGAAGTGAATTTGTTGAAGATAAAGCGGAGAGTTGTGAGTACACAATTTTACTCCTCCTACACCTCAACAGTCCACCAAAAACTCAAACCTCACCGAAAAATCTGAAATATAGAGTTTAATGTAATATATAAATTTTATATATAATATATGTGTAAATAATACTATGGTTACAATTTAAACTCTGTGTAGGATTTATAATTAATATTGAAATTTACACAAATAACAAATTAAAGTCAGTTTGAAAAATTTCAACTAAAATATGAAAATGTTACATTAAAAACAATAATTTTGCAACTAAATAAAACACAGATTAAGATTATTAAAGTAGGATTAAAATCTATGTTCATCTCAGGTAACTAAATCACATGTCCAATAGTATAACTATAGTTAACAAGATGTTACAAAACTCGATACTGATAATTATTTTGGGCTGGAGTAAGTAGTATAATGACATTTTGTAAAACGGGAATAGGCCTATATGTATCTCTGATACTTAAACCATATTCGTACCAAATTTCATCTCAATTGGTCAAGTAGTTAAAGCGTGATTGAATAACAAACAAACAAACAAACAAACAAACAAACACACAAACTTTCAGAAATATAATATGAATTAGATTAATAAAAAACGTGTTTTTTGCAATGATCACCATGTTACACTTAACAACCGTGTCAGTTAAAGTTTGAAGTACTTTAAAAAATAACGGTTTTTTCACACATCGCCATAATAGGTCCAACAACTATGTCAGTTAGGATATGTGGTATTGCTTTAAAAAATATAAAAGTTTTTACGCACCACCGTGTCAGTTAAGATATGTAGCCTAGTATTTTTTAAAAAAAATAAAGGTTTTTTTTCACGTTATCACCGTGTTAGGACTAACAAACCATCGGTCGCAGTTAGGATATGGTAGAATTCTTAAAAAAAGCAAGGTTTTCACACACATCATCGTGTAGGCCCAACAACCGTGTCAGGATATGTCGACCATAACTTTAAAAAATATAAAGGTTTTCACGCATCACTGTGTTAGACCTAAAAACGATGTTAGTTAGGTTACTCTTTAAAAAAAAATATAACGGTTTTTTTCATGCACTGCATCGCCTTATTAGGCCCAATAACCGTGTCAGTTAGGTTATAAGTACTATTTAAAAAAATTAATAAAGGTTTTTTTAATGGATCACCGTTGTTAGGCATAACAAACCATGTTAGTTAGCTTATGGAGTATTCTTTTAAAAACTATATAAGTATTTTTCACGATTACTCATGGTAGACCTAACAACTTGTGTCAGTTAAGGTTTCAATTACTATTTAAAAAAATAAAGGTTTTTTCACACATTACGTGATAGGCCCATCAACCGTGGTGGTTATGTTATGTAGTATTCTTTAAAATATTATATAGGTATTTTTCACGCATCATCAGTGTTAGGTCCTAACAACCATGTCAGTTAGGATATGTAGTATCTCTTTAAAAAAATATAAAGGAGTTTTCCACACATCACAGTGTTAGGCCCAACAACCGTGTCAATTAGGTTTGTAGTATTCTAAAAAAAATAAAGGTTTTTTTCACCATCACTATGATAGGCCCAACAACGTGTCAGTTGGGATATGTAGTAGTCTTTAAAAAAATACCAAAGGTTTTTCATTAGGTCAAAATTACAGTAGTTTTATATAACAAAAAAACCATTTGCACATGTATTTAATCAAACACAAATAGTGTTTTGAAGATTTATTGTTGAAGAATGTTCAACGATTTTACATAATACTGTGAATAGGATACATAATATAATTAAAGAATTATTTGATTTAATTTCAGAGATTCATTGTGCTACAACAATGCACTGGTCATCAAGAATTGTCTTTCTTCAGAATGGATTATTCCTTTATCTGGAATAGGAACTTGGAATTACAAGGATCACCTGTTTTAAAATCACAGTTATTGTACTTGGCTTAATTAGGAAAAACAATGTAAAAAAGAAAATTATTACACTTAAACTTGTGTTTATTTTTTACTTATTTTGTGTACTTAAAAAGATGCTGTAGGCTGATCTGTAATTTTGGATTTAATTTTGATTAGTTTTATTAATTTTTGATTCTGGTCTATTCGTACAACATGACTTACCAATTAGCTGGTAACTAAAGAATGACCAACATACTACTTACTCAGTCAAACTTAATTATTTAGTATTCAAGTGGTAATTGTGTAACAGTAACGTTTTTACGTTCATTATATATTAGTAGGTGTGAATAATAAATGTTTAAATTATTTTAAATGCTGTCATACTAACCCAGTTCAACTTGATTATTTAGTTTTGTGACAAGTGTTAATTGTATAACGTTTTAATAATATTTTAATTAAGTATAACAGAACGCTGTTCTAGACTATCGAGTGACAAAAATCTGTATGTTTTGGCCGAAAACCTTAAATCGTGTAATATTGTATATAGAAATTTATTAAATTGAAATGAACCTATTCTGATTTGGAAAATCGACTATAAATTTCATTACCTACATTATAATTGCAGGCGAAGCCGCAGAGGGTGACAGCTAGTAATATTATAAATCTGAAAGCTTGTGTGGATGTTTGTTTGTTATTCCATTATGTATTAATCACTGGACCGATTGAGATGAAATTAGGAACGAATGTACATGAGATGGACATATACATATTCCCGTTTTTAAAATCTTAATCCTTGTTATTTATTTATTTCATGTTATTATTTATAAGTTTAAATTTTCAATGATTTTAATTCCAAAATTTTCAAAAATCCCTGTAATTCCACAACAACCTGCCTCCAATTTAAAAGATTGCAGTTTCAATTGAAGTCGGCATTTATAATGGCAATTAATAAATCACAGTGTCAGACAAGAGTAGCAGGACTACATTTGGGAACTCTGTGATTCTCCCAGGTCAGTTATATATTGCCTTTTCTAGAGTGTCAAGTAGCAAAAATCTATATGTCTTGATCATAAACCATAAATTGTATAATATTGTGTATAAAAATGTATTAAACTAAAGTGAACTTATTATTATTTTGAAAATCGACTATACATTTTATTACCTACATTATAATTGCGGACGTTAAAAACAAAAAAAATGTAATTGCTGACGAAGCCACAATGGTTGACACGATTAGCAAAAATCTATATGTCTTGGCCGTAAACCATAAACCATATAATAAGCCGAGGCGGTGGCCTAGTTGATGGCGTACTAGGTTTTCACCCCGAGGACCCGGGTTCGATTCCCGGCCAGGGTTTGGCATTTTCATACGCTATAAATCATCCCATCGTCTGCATTAGCCCAAGTGTGCAAAATCGTCGGACGTTAAAAAAAAAACAATATTGTACATAGAGCCCCAAATCCACATCAGTAATGAAACTCTTTACAATGAGAAAAAGGAGAATTGATTTTTATGGGCACATTCTCCGAATGGACAAAAATAGACTAACCAAAAAAATATTCGACCACTTTCGCAATAGAAGAGCCAAACCATTTTGGTTTAGAGAAACAGAGAAGGACATAACAGAACAATGGTTCCAAGGCAAAGTCAAATCCAAGCGAACGATCCAAATCTCTGACGAAGAAAGAAAAGCAAGATCACAATGAATGAAGCAATACTGGGCTACGAGGAAGGCACAGAACATTAAAAAGTGATTGATTTAGTGTACCGCAAAGTTGGGTGAAACAAATAAAGAAGATTGTACATAGAAATGTATTAATTTAAAGTGAACTTATTATGATTTTGAAAATCGACTATAAATTTTATTACATACATTATAATTGAGGGTGAATCCGCAATGGGTAACAGCTAGTAATAGATAATTTTCCAGAGTAAATATACTAATAATTATCGCTTTTATTGTTACAACAATTTTATTTAGATAAATCATGAAATGTTTCGCGTATAGTGTGGGTATAATTTATACTAAGCTGCAAGAAGAGTTATGACTGGGATTAAGGGTGTCTGCAAATCCCGGTGCTAGCGCAAGCAAGGTTTTACTATTGTATAACATGTGTTATGTCTTACATAATTTAAATCTCGGGGCTCTACACTCGTCTTCATTACGACAGGAAGAAACATGTCCGAGATTATGTTTGCATCTTGTCTTCAGCTCTGACAGTAAAATAGGCTAATTTAAATTGAAACAGGCACGAGTACAACTGTTAACTTTTACAATCCCTGTGCGCAGCTGATATGTTGAGGTGACAAAAGCGAACGTCTAAAAACTACAACATTACGTGACGATAATTTTTAGCAAATTTTTATTTGGAGACGCTTTTCATTGTAAAATCCGGATCTTTAACCAATCTGAACTTCTAGATCAATTTTTAATTTGCCTTTAACAATTAATGTGTTAGTAGTTTAGCGTTTGCAACTTTCAAAGACCAATTTTTGATAATAACTGAGTTTGTTATCCATTCCTAATCTTAAAAACCGAAACTTTTTTTATTTTATTCATTTTTGGAATGTCTAATTTCATCATAATCAGCATTAAAACTGCATAGTTCGGTATTTTAAAATTTCAAATTGAAAGAATTTAAAACTTTTAGAAAAAATCATAGAATTTGCTAATTTAAAATGCTTTTTTGCAGATTTTAATACCGCTCATGATAATGAAATCATATTTTCAAAAGAACTATAACGATTTGAAATGCCTGCTACTTTGAAACTGTTGAGGAAATTTTCCTCATTAATGAACTTGCCCACATTGTTAAGAAAATCAATGCCGTTACTCGGTTTGAACAAAATGGAAAATGTTGGGGTTTTAAACGCACAAATACGTGCACAGATACATACACAAAATATTTCAATATATGTCTATATTGATTTCTCTAAAACATATTATAAAAGGTCAGAACCAGTGCTCATTTCAAGGTTCTAGGTAGCTCATTTTCAGATTCACTAATAAAGATTTTACTTGGTGCACAACAAACAACGTATTGTTTTTCATATGTTGAATGTGTTTTTACACTTTTGTGTGAAGTATTGTATGTATGCTCTTAATGTATGACGTCATCATGGACACACATTGTTCCTATTCTAACAATGAAACATAGTCTGAAACACTGTTTCAATAATTATAAAATGAGTAAGTCTTGTTTTGATTTGAATACGTAAATTACACAATGTTAACTGAAATATGGGTATTACGAACAATTAATTAGTTGAATTATTATTAGGCAATATCTAAAACATTATTTTTTAGTTCCTCATTGTTCTTGAGAAGTAGATCTGGATTGCTTTATTTCAGAATAGATTGTTTTTATTAAGGACACTTTCCTGGTATTTACCTCAGTAAGTACAGGCTATGATAGGTTTAGTGCAGTGTGTATTCTTTAATTGGTAACTTTATTGATAGTCTTGTTTGTAATTAACAAACCTGTTCAATTTAGTTTTGTTGCGGTATTCTGACAATTTAGTTTACATTAATACTATTTAAGTGCGGAACAGATAAATTATATAAGCAACTCAAGCGGCTTTTTCAAGAATGTATAAATGGTGCTGAGGTACCAGAAGAATGGAGAACTTCAATTGTGTCAACAATTCATAAGAAGGGCGAAAATTACTTATTATGTGAAAATTACAGAGGGCTGTCAGTTACTAGCACAGTTAGCAGAATTTATGGGAAAATCTTAAAGCAGAAGGTAGAGGAGGAATACAAGGATCTCGAAGCTGAGTAACAAGCAGGGTTCAGAGCGGGGAGGTCAACAGTAGACCATTTGTACACTGTCACTCAAGTAATAGAAAAGAAAACAGCAGTGAACCAGGAGATCCACCTATTGTATGTGGACTTGCAAAAAGCTTACGATAGCGTCCCACATTGTAAATTGTGGGAATGCTTAACCAAAACAAATGTAAATATTAATTTAATAAAAGCAGCGAAAAGGCTATATGAAAATGCGATAGCCAAGATAAAAATAAAAGGACAAGTGTCACAAGGATTTAAAACGAATAAGGGTCTTAAGCAGGGATGTTGCCTCTCCCCAACATTGTTTAAAATTTACTTAGAACAGGCCCTGAAAGGATGGAAAAACAAATGTAAAGGTATGGGCATTCCTCTACAAGACGACAGCACTCTATATACGCTATGTTTTGCGGACGACCAGATTGTCCTCGCACAAGATCATGAGGACCTCGGATATATGGCTCGCAAATTAATAGAGGAATACAGTAAGTGGGGACTTGAAGTGAATCTGGGGAAAACGGAGTGCATGTGCATTGGTGGACGGCAGCATGACATAATTTTAGAAGATGGACGGAGGATACAGCATTCTCAAAATTATACGTACTTAGGACTTAAAATGTCACAAGATGGTACATTAGATGAAGGAATTAAAGAACGAATAGTATTTGGAAGGAGAGCTGTATCTATGCTGAACGGGGTGTTGTGGGATCAAAACATTTCAAAAGAGAATAAAAAAAGAATTTATGACACAATTGTAAAAGCATTATAACATATGGTAGTGAGGTATGGCCAATTAAGAGGAGAACAGAAAGAATGCTGTTGGCTACTGAGATGGACTTTTGGAGAAGAGCGGCAGGAAGATCAAGAAAAGAGAGAGTGAGAAATGAAAGTATACGGAGGATAATGGACGTAAGGCATACAATTGTAGAGGACATAAGAACAAAACAACTGGTTTGGTACGGGCATGTACAAAGAATGCCGGATGAGCGAATTCCCAAAAAAATCATGCAATGGCGAACACCTGGAAGAAGAAAACGAGGAAGGCCGAGACTGAGCTGGAGAGAGGGAGTCGAAAAGGAAATAAAAAAAGGGATCTAACAGAAGACCTGTGGTGGGACCGCGATCGGTGGAGGTTGGAGATCGGAAGACGGCGTAGAACGTTGTAGACCGAATTATAGATAGGGATAGTTTACATTAATATCAGTAAAATTGTCTGATGTACAACGGAAAATATTTTGTAATGTCATATTTCAAAGTATTAAAAACATGCATACCATTAAATTAACAAGTAAATTGTTTAAAGTACAATAATCTGTATATTGTTTAACAGTTTGTTGGGTAACATTGAATGTACAGTGATATAGTGTAGAATATAAGATAATAAAACCTCAGATATTGTGATCAATGAACCTATTATGCAACCTTATGACTTCTAGTTCAGCCTTAATAAGTCCAGCAATTCACTGACTAGCTCATCCTGGTAGAGGTCCTCAGGATCCTGGAAACTAAATACCCTTAACCTCCTGCTGGCAAAAGCCTCACGATCATAAATTGTGTCCTGCAGTTTCCTTTTCTTTCCTGCATAACCTATACACATACACAGCTTGTCCGTGTTACATTCCTATCCTCTTCATGTATACACTCAGGTTATGGTTCTCCTGAATTAACTGTGCTCTGTCCAAGATATCTGTTGTCCGTTTAAGTCTTCCTTGAGGACGTTCCTTAAAAGAAATATACTGTAGGTTCTACTACCTATGAATTATTAGTCCTATATGCTCTAATAGTAATATAAAAAGCAGTGCGTTCCTTGTGAAATTTAAATGTTTTCACAGTGAATAGTATATTTTCATCTAAATATTTATTTAAAAATATTCTGCTTCTATGTGTTGTCCATCATTTATCTGTCCACCTATGTTAAAAATTTTAGATCTCTGTGTGCCATCATTTGACTGTACACTGCTCTCTCTCTCTCTCTCTCTCTCTCTCTCTCTCTCACACACACACACACACACATTACCTAATATTAATATGTAACAAAAATTTGTATGATGTGGTGGTATTACAAGGATGAAGGTAATGTTCACGCAAAGAGCTGATTTCATACATCATATGTTCCTTCCATAGTACTATTTCAACAGTGCCACTTTAACTGAGGTTATGATTGTTGTTGTTGTATATTATATTTTTCAAGTAACATTATTATGAACATTATTTACAAGAAGCAATTTTAATGTTCAATTTTTAAGTATTCGTGAAATATTCATGCCCTGTGAAGTAGTACTCTAAAGTTTTGCAAATCTTGTTTAATTCAAAATTAGTTACCCAGAAAAATCCGTTCGCCAGATTCATTTCTGTATTTGGAATACAAAAATAAAAAAAAATACTTGACTACTGCATTTACATTTTGGTGTTGGAATACAATTTTTGCTGGTTAAAAAACTTGTACAAGCTATTATCCAAATCGATTTTTGTGCCAAGTTCACACACACACACACACACACACACACACACACACACACACACACACACACACACACACACACACACACACACACACACACACACACACACACACACACACACACACACACACACACACACACACACACACACACACACACACACACACACACACACACACACACACACACACACACACACACACACCACACACACACACACACACACACACACACACACACACACACACACACACACACACACACACACACACACAATTCTAGGTTAATATGTATCATACATATCACGTAAAAATGTTTAACAATCCCTCAAAAAGTATTCTAAAGGGGCAGGATCAGGTTCAATTCAATTCAAGGTTTCGGGTCCGGGTTTTACCATGATGACCGTCTCAATAGCCCATTTTCTAACGGAAATTTGTTAAAATACAACTGTTTATTTTTCACTTTTTTTAAATTACATTGTTAAAATATGTACCAATTGGCACATTAAATTTTCAAATTTAATTGAAAAGTAAAAATAATAAACTAGCAGTACAAAGAACAGTAGACCTCGCAGTGTATTCCTAATTAATTGGCTGGCCACCGCTCCAAAACAGCGCTCTGACTTATTCACAACTTTTTCCGTTAATTTATTCGGTAAACGTAATATTTAGGAACA
>CM040190.1:81962149-82137149 GCA_022606455.1 Callitettix versicolor
ACGTGCGTGTGTGTGTGTGTGTGTGTGTGTGTGTGTGTGTGTGTGTGTGTGTGTGTGTGTGTGTGTGTGTGTGTGTGTGTGTGTGTGCGCGCGCGCGTGTGTGTGAGACATTTAGCACATACATCTGATTTGCTCATGTCTTGGTATCACTCTTTTAATTTTCAAAACAAGTTTTTATAAAGCCTCTCTTTTTAGATAAAAAAACTGATAAAAATCTAGTTTTCTTAAAATTGGTTCTAACAGTTTGTGTCAAATGTAGTCAATAAGCATCCTAATATATCAATATCATCAAAAATTTCAACGCGTTAGCTATAAAAAATATTTAAAAAATCAGCTACATTTCACAAAATCGGTTCATCAGATTACGCTGGAATTTCGGCCAGACATGACGATGCATGACTGTACATAGTTCGAATTGAAAAAAATCATGTTTTGAAAAAACATAAAAATACATCTTGACAGTTTTTCTACAGTCAGACATTTGTTGAAATAATTGAAAGAATGGAATGTGAAAAAGTTTGTCAGTGTTTTTGCTCCATTTATATAAAATACCAAACCCAGAAGATGCAAGTATAGCTACCTTTGCAGATGATACTGTCATAGCCACTGTTGAAGACAGCGTTGAGGAGGCCTCTATTGGTGCAGTAAACAACTGGACAAAGTTGTGGAGAATAAAACTAAATGAGTTGAAGTCCACATTATAATCAACTGGAAGAAAATTCCCTATGCGAATACAGCAAAAAGGCATGATCTTAGATGCTAAACTTAAATGAAAAGTGCATGTGAAAAAAAAAAAAGACTTAAATATCAGATTTAGAAACATGTATCGGCTTTTATGAAGAAATTCTTAGTTATCAATAATGCTTTTATATTGGCAAATTTTAAAACCTATATGGATGCATGGCAAATTTTAAAACCTGGGGCTGCACAAAGAAGACAAATGTGTTCAGAAATTTCAAAAAGTAGTTCGTTGTATAGTGAATGCGCCACGGTATATTAGAAATGATTATTTGCGCAGTGACCTGAAGATGGAATATGTCAGAGATGAAACAAGAAACAATGCAGTGAAGCATTTGCACAAACTGCAGCAGCATGACAATGTCGAGTTAAGAAGGATGGACGAGACCAGAACAGTGCGAAGAATGAAAAACAAAACCGATTGACTTAGTTCAATAAATGTTTGTTTGTTTTTTGAACTAGCAATTGGGTTGTAACTGTGGTACATATGATTGGTAAGTTACTAAATGATAGTAAAAGTCAGTTGTAATGATACGTTGTAAGAAAAAAAATTATATAATGTTTATTTCACTGAAACAGTTCAACCCTCAAGACACGCAAATGTAAACTGAACTGTTGCCCTTTATTCGATGAGTATTGTATTAATTCGAATTGTCTTCATTGTTACGTCGGCTCAAGTCCTTAGCTCCTGTAATTTCCTTCACAGCTCACTCATGCTTGCATTGTTTGTACCAAGGCTGATGATGTAATACATTAGTTACACAACTTGCACAATTAGTGTTGAGTAAATGTCGCAGGATCTTATTGTTGTAACCGCAGGCGAATCCTCATCAAGACGGTTACAGAGATGAGGGTAATGATATTTATAGTAAAAACTGAATCTTACTTTTAGAGTACTTAGCTAAATACAGCTGAAATTACAGCTGTAGTTCTCTCTCTCTCTCTCTCTCTCTCTCTCTCTCTCTCTCTCTCTCTCTCTCTCTATATATATATATATATATATATATATATATATATATAAACTTAACAACCCCTCAAAAAGTGATCTAGACGTCAAGTATTGAATATAAACTACTAGAAGTATAGCTACTATTAAAAAAGTATGCTCGATATTAGCGGCTGAAGTCAAAGTAATTGGACTACCTGCCGTTACGAACGCTGCAAGCTGCAAGGACAGTGAGTGGAGACAATATACAGTACTATTGTATATTTAACTGTAATTGAACAATCTGCCGCAAGATGCCACCAGCAGCGAGCGCTCACATATCTTTAGTAAGAAATTCTTTTTATATTCTTCTTCTTTTATGCTAGGATTATTGTTACTATGTTCAGTATAATGATCTGCCTTCCCTAACTTCGTCAATTCTACTTTCGTTGACGCGTTTCGGAGAACCTCCATCTTCAAAAACTATATCTATACTCCAGAGTAGTAGACTATAGATATAGTTTTTGAAAATGGAGGTTCTCCGAAACGCGTCAACGAAAGTAGAATTGACGAAGCTAGGGAAGGCAGATCATTATACTGAACATAATCTTTTGTAAGAGTTATAATACTAGTACGTTTACATTCAATGCTTAAAGTATTTACGGAGATTATAAAAGTAACTACATGTATAATCGCGGCACGCAGCTGTCTCGCTGGCGAGATAGAAGCGAAATACCAAAACTATTTTTCTTTATTTTGAAATTCAGATAATCTGCCTTAAAATCTGTAAAAATTAGCATTATAAATTTTCAAATTACGTTGACAATACGGAAAATGAACCGTGACCGCGTTCGAAAAATGTCTTAACTTAATTTCAATTGATTTTGAAAATTCAAAATGATGATTTATGCTGCTGATTACGTTGGTAAAATCAGATTATAAAAAACTTAAGGCAAAAACGTTATGAAATTTTAGAAAGTTGAAATGGCCGCCATTTTGAAACTATTGGACTAATTTAGCTGATTAACGAACTTGTCAAAGCTATTATCAGAATTGATTTGAAATTTGAATCAAATCCGATGAAAACTGGGCGCTGATTTCAAGGTCTCGGATCTGGGTCTTCGGAAATCGCTAATATTTGCAAAAAAATAACTTAAACCACTGTTAAATCTACGTAAATACAATACACGCGTAGGGAAATAGGGTCCCTGGACTAGCTGCACCTATTGAGAGGATTTAGACGTCCCTCGCAGTAACCGAGTCTAACAACACTTACACTTACAACACTACACCGATAGCTTTAACACTTTACACTCACATTTACATTTAGGAAGGCAATAATAGCTTCAATGTGCTTTTCGCATTAAAATAACAAAAAAAGGAAACAGGCCTAGAAAATAAAATAAAAAACAACTCCATTAGTAGGCATTTATATTGGTAAACATGCTACTTTAAAGACGCTCAACATCGTTTGACTGTAAAAGCCTCTTTTAATCCCAATTTGTAAAAATACTTACCGATTCAATCAAATGGAATGTTTTACTCAAACATGGAATGTTTTAATGGGGGGGGTATTAAACAATTTCACCCTTCTAAATAAATAAATAAAACGTTTTAAAAGTATTTAACCTCGTTTTTTGGTAAACTTTTAACACATATTGGGCCCGGGCAACCTTTCTCAGCTAATGGAAAAAACGACTAATATACAACCAATGTACAGTAAGATGTTGAACAATGAGTACGCCCTATTTATGCAGTGTAGGTTGATTTTTTTTCAAATTTGGTGTATTTTTTGTTTTATTTTATACCTTATTATCTAATTAACACATATTCACACGCGTTAAATAATTTCTCCAAAGATTATTTATGATTTTAGGTCGTTTTTTACCGAACTATATTGTGATATAATTGCTGTTTACATTGCATTAAACATTAAATTTCGTAAGCGGATTTACCGGTCGTGCGCGTTATTATTAACTACATGTACTTACTGCTCATGCGCGGTACACATTCTGACAGCCATTACTAAATGTTAAGGTTAATTCCTTTTTTTTGTTGATTCGTTCTCGTAAGGTAAACATTGTTTAAATGGCGTCCATTTTTGTGAACTTCACTATTTGCTCTTTTTGTGTTAGGTTCACCACTTTTCATCCGTGTCAGTTAGGTCATTGATTATTTTAAAAAAATATAAAGGTTTTTTAACGTTTTATCGATCAAAAACACTTACCTACAGGATAACTTGTTTAATTAAATAGTTTTTCACCAAACGCAGTGTCGTTATCCATTATTATATATATTTTTAAAAATAAAAGTGTCTATCACACAACGACCGTGTCAGTTAGGTTTATCAGACAATAAACGTATAAGTTAGGTTATTGAGTACTTTAAAAAAGGTTTTCATCGTTTTAGCGATAAAAACACGTTATTTAATTTCACGCGGTTGCAATTTTGAGGTTAAGCAAGTCACTTTTATTTTAGATTTTTATTGTGCTTCCCGTGCTTTTCGCGCTTTCATATTTTGGATTATTGCTTTTAGGCATGTAATAAAGCGTTTTAGTGAAAAATTACAGACAAATCGAAAACAACCTTCACTGCATATTTACCGAACAGTGTTACAACACCTTAAATAATAACATTGGTTGGTATTTAATTATACCCCGCAGGTGGTGCAGGCTAGCTGCACCTATTGAGGGGATTTAGACATCCTTCACCGAACCCGAGTCTAACACACACTTACAACAATACACTTACGACTTTAACACTTTACACTCACAGGCACATTTAGGGAGGCGATAATAGCCTCAGTGTGCTTTTCGCCTTAAACTAAGAAAAAAAGTATTTAATTACTATAATACACTAATCTTTAATTCAGTACTTGTACTATAAGATTACTGTACATATCTTCTTAAGTAAAACTGTTTAAAACATATATATCTTGTAAATACTAACTTCTGTTAAGAAAGACGTTATAGTTATATTTAATACTTGTATGACCTGTTACTAGAACAATGTCATTCAATATACTTAGGTTACAATACAATAGGCCTTAATTTGTTCTACTTTTGTGTTTAAAACTATAACCTATAAAATTAATGACCTAATTCTAACATTGTACCTTACTGAAATTTTTACAAATGAAGCTACTATAACCGGATTTTACAATAAATATTTAAATCAGGCTACATTATTTACTGTTTACTAAAAGCAGAGTATTTTATTTAATAACGTTTACATATTAGAACTGTCCTAGATTGTCTTACCGATTCTATTTTCAAAAATTATTGTGTCTATAATTACTTAAGTCGTGGATACAGTTTTAAATAGAACTTTCAACAATGTTTTTTTAGACATCAGCTGTTTCGGTATATATACCTGAGTGTGCTGCACTCTCATGGGAACATTTAAAACTGCTCTTGAAAATTTGTTTACAAAGCTTTTATCGGTTTTAAGTTGGTTTTATTTTATTGCAAAGCCTTAAAATGGAAAAGTATGAGGCGTGAGAGTTCCCTGGTGTTCTGACGAACCTGTAGGTAACCTATAGGCTATATGTAGTTTTAATATTTCAACTCTTTATTCTTGGTACGAAACCGATCTCTATGCTTAGTGTAATAATATATAATAGGATTTTCTCTTCGGTTATCTACATTCATTATCTACATTTAGGGAGGCGATAATAGCCTTAAAAAAACTAAATTATAGTATTATATATTTATATATATGTATATATTTACATATGTTAAAAATTTTAACGACCTCTGAAAAAGTGATCTAGAGGTCAAGAGCAGCGTTCATGTTTTATCCTGGGTCTGGGTCGTACTATAACGGCACTCCAATAGTTCACTTTCCATTTTAAATCCGCATATAATCTATATCGTGTATAATCGAAATCCGAGGCAAATGTTTAAGTTCGTGATGGGCTGAAAGGGTTTTACTGCGCCTAAAATTAAATTTACCTCGAACCATCAATCATTAACCCAATTATAAAGTTAAACATGCAGCAATCTTTAAACGGACATAGCTCATAGATTAACGCTGGCAGATAGGCTGACAATATTAGCTAGGTGTTATGTATTATAGTACATACGGGGCAAAAATATAGCTTAATAATAGTTCAAGAGGCAAATCTTAAAGGCAAAAATATTTTTTACTTTTGTATATATATCTACATAGTGTTTTATCTACATATTATTTGAAACTAGAAACTACAATAATTCCGAATCTCTCTTTCTCTCTCTCTCTCTTTCTCCTAAAACACACACACACACACACGTGCGCGCACACACACACACGCACACGTGCGCACACGGACACATGCGCACATGCACGCACACACACAGCACACGCACACGCGCACGCACAACACACACACACACACACACACACACACACACATATATATATATATATATATATATATATATATATATATAAGGCAATGTTCGTATGTGGGTCCTCTTTAGACGCAGAACTACTGAACCGGTTTCGCTGAAATTTCACAGTTTGTTTTTAATATTTAGAAAGTGATTTCCCCGCCATTTCTCTTTCCGAAAAACGTTATTTCTGGACCACTGTGTTTAGAGAGTGGTTTGAATTAAATCCGATAGGCAGGGCTGTTGTTTTGACAACTGAATTTAATTATATTCTCTGACTTTTATAAAGTGAAGGCAAAGGACATGGTTCTTTTTAATTAACTAAAATTGTAAAAACAGAATGCACCAAACAAAAGTTAATTTATGACATTTAATTTTTTTACACTTTTTGCAGCGTGACATTCCTTTATTTTAAAAAAATCTGGCAAAATACACCATTCTTTTACATGAGTTAAATTAACTAAACTCATCCTGGATTTAAATTAGGGACCTGTTCTTTGTGACGTCAGATGTCTATGACCGTCCTACGCTCTGACAATGCATTGACGATGCTTTCAACAAATTAATTATTATATATATATATATATATATATATATATATATATATATATACATACACATTGATAATAAAACTTGAAATTATAATTAACACCAATCCTCGAGCCATCTAGTACAAAATTAAGTTCAAACATACTCGTATTTGGCATATTCTAAATTAATAAGTTCATAAATAAAATATTTAAATTATTAATGATCCAGTTACACTGCATGCCCAGCCATCTATCTCAATTATCAGAGCATTATTAGTTAAATATACTAAATTTTACAATCTGTTGCATATTTAGAACGTTTTTAATGATGCATAACATTGATAAATTATATTTGTGTGATGTAGATAAGTGTCCATTTTTTAAAATTTCATTTGTGTATGATTTCATTTAAAAAAAAATCAGTAATATCCTATAAGCGGCCATAAAAGTCAAAAATGCACACTGATTAATTCAATTAATGTTTTTTCCTTACATAATGACACAATATAGATAGAGAGACCACAATAGATTTGCAAAGACTGCGATGAGGTTGTGACCCTAGACATTTATTTATTTTCTCTCTCTCTCTCTCTCTCTCTCTCTCTCTCTTTCTGTATATATATATATATATATATATATCCTGCAGAGGGGTGCAGACAAGCTGCACCTATTGAGAGGATTTAGATGTCCCTCGCGGTACCCGAGTCTAACACACACTTACACTTACAACACTACACTTACGACTTTAACACTACTATCACACTTAAATTTAGGGAGGCGATAATAGCCTTAATGTGCTTTTCGCCTTAAGGTAACAATATATATATATATATATATATATTTTTTTTTTTTTTTTTTTTTTTTTTTTTAAGTCCGACTATTGTACACACTTGGGCTAATGCAGACGGACGATGGGATGATTTATAGCGTATGAAAATGCCAAGCCCTGGCCGGGAATCGAACCCTGGTCCTCGGGGTGATAGCCCAGTACGCTATCAACTAGACCATATATATATATATATATATATATATATATATATATATATATATATATATATATATGCCAAATATGTTGGAACTCAATTTTGTACTAAATGGATCGGGAATTGGCGTTAATTATAATTAAAATTTTTATTATTAGTATATATATATATATATATATTTGTAATGCTACATGCATATCCTGCCCCTTCAATTTGTTGAAAAGCATCGTCAATGCATTGTCAATATATATATATAGTTTTAACGTAAAAAATGATTTACAAAGAAGATTAATGAAAAGGACAGTTGAATCAAAGCTGATTCAAAAGTCCTAGGAATGGGTCCTACCATAATAGCCGTTCCAATACCTTAAACTGTGAAATTAGCTAAAGATTTCAAATAGCGTACCTACATGGAAATAACATTTTCAAATCGGATTATCGTGAAATGAACTTTTCATATCTTTCCTTAATATCACGATCGATATGGCCACTTATTTCTTCTCCTTGAAAAATAAAATATTAATAACAAATAGTAAATATGAATAAATCATTGTTTTATCAATCGCATACAAATTTAACTGACACTGTGAACAATGTTAATGCATAGTTCCTGGTACAACAAAGTATTTCATTAAATGCGTATTCAATTTGTGGATGTAAATTTTGAAAAACGCGGGAGTAAGTTAATAATGCAGGCGTAGGATGTTTTGACTGCTAGCCAATCAAACGTTGCTTCCTTTTTTCACAAAGGCGAAATGAATAATTCAGAAACTCATCAGACAAAGGAACGTTTTAAAAGCATCCTTTTTGTGTAAACTAGAATGTTTATATTTGTTTGCATTCGACGAGAGTTGTTTTTTTGCCCTTAAACAAACCGAATAAAAGTTTATCCTTTTTTGTTTTGTTTTTTAAATATTTTGTACTCTTTGGTTTTTCATTTACTGCTGTTTTACTTTCGAATTAGCGACTTTCATTTGAAAGTCATCATAGTAAGACCTAATGATGACCCTAGGAAGGTCATCATAGTAAGACCTAAATCCAGGACCTTAAATACACGGATCCTGATTTCTATATCACTTTTACAAACCAATTTTTGGGTCTGTTAAACATTTTATTTGCGTATAAATGAACATTTTTTACACAAAAATCTATTCTAGTTAAATCTTAAACAAGTTCGTTGTTCAGCAAAATCCATTCGAAAATTTCAAAATCGCCGTTTAATTTATAACTTTTTTGTCTTGCATTTTTTTTTTGAAAATCTGATTCCACTATCGTAATCAGCTTTAAAATACTGTATAATTAACATTTTGAATTTTCAAAATCGTTTGAAGTAAGGAAATTAAATTTAAAGGCGGTCAGATGACAACAATTCAATGTAATTTAAAAGATTAAAATGCTATTTAATGCTAATTGTTGTCATGGTGAAATAAGAATTTCAAAAACAGTTATGGTAACATTTTTTTTGAAATTAGCTTCCATCACGACATTGAGGCAGCTTTATTTGCCGATAATTTCCCTAGTTCCAGATTTTTGGGGGATTATTAAATTTGAGAAGGGCTCTGTAATATCTTTGCACCATTTATTACGTGTATTCTGTCGGCTACAGTTTAACGACATTCAGACTCGCCTCAATTCTGGAGGCAAGAAAAATACGTTAGCAACATGTCTTCTAGCTTTCAAAAACAGGTTGATGTAATTTAGATCATATTTTCTGCAAGTATAGAATAAAAACAGTTTGCGGTCCCAATTTACGAAATTAATTCTTCCATCTAATTTCAACTCTTTCCGGTGGAGGTACCCGGACTGAACAGGTGATGAGCTTAGCAAGGCCACGGTATCTTTAGCTCATGCTACTCTCACTCCTCTACTCAAGACAAACATTTAACTCTATATAGCTTGGTTAACTCTAAAGTATAATGCGACCCCTGCTGATGGAGTGAATACAAACGAGGCCTGCGAGACTTGGTTACCTTCCAGTGTACCCTAACCTTACCCAAGTTTGTAGGGCTATGTATGGGTAGGCTTTATTTCCTCAGCTATTTGTAGTTGTTCCCATGATTAACAATGTAAAAGAGAACGAGCACGATCTCATGGCGCAACAAATATGTTGGCCAAATGAAGCAAAAACTATGCAATATGGGTAAAAATAAATAGCAGAAATTAGAATCTACAAGCATCTCAATAAGGAACTACCCGCCTTATTCCATCTTCAATTACGAGAAGTGGAGAAACTACCCGCCTCGAATCCTCTCCAAAACCTAGATGTTATGAAGAGATTGGAGAGGACTGCAGTAGGCGCTGTAAACTAAGCACCTTAGGAATACAGAAACAGGGCTCAACAGATCTACAAAGGTCAAAGTTCAATAGTAAGCCTAAACACTCATTCATTCATTTATATCTTATATCTTGGTTCATGCCTATTTATATCTATTAGTATAAGAACAGTAGACCTCGCAGGATACACTTTTCTTAATTATTTGCCTTTCCACCGCTCCACGACAGTGCTCTAACACGTTCACAAAATTTTCCGCCAATTTAACCGACAATAGAAATATTTACAAGAAATATTACTGAACCAATTTTATTGGAAATTTTATGCCCTTTCTGCATGAAAAATTACTTATGATGGAACTTGTATTACAAGAAATAGCCAGCTACCATCGTCATCGTTAAATCAGAAGCCGCCATCTTGAAATGGAAGCGAATCAGAAAAACTTACACATACGTAGTTCGGTTTTTATAAAAAGGTATATTTGTACAAAATTTCAAAACAATCAGTCAATGCGTTTGGCCAAAACTGTGTAAAAAAACTAACCAAGTTTTGAACGACTTTTTAAAACAACGATCTCGCTTCGCTTGGTCACTTTATGTACCAGTAGTTCAAAAACAGTAGATCTTGCTGTATATTAATTAGTTGTTTTAGCACCGCCCTATGACAACGCTCTGGTGCCTCGTAATTTTTTCTGCAAATTCAATCGGTAGTCGTAGTGTTTAAAATGTTACTGGATCACCTTTATCGGAAATTGTATGCTGTTTCTCTGTGAAGAGGTCAATACCATGTTATATCTTACCGTTAGTAGTTATTATTATAGGAAACATTCAACAACTACACTTGTCATCGTTAAATCAGATACCGCATTCTTGAAACGGAAGTGAATGCGAAAAAATTCTAACACACGTCGTTTGGACTTTATACAAAGTACCTTCGTACCAAATTTTAAAACAATCGGTCAATGCGTTTGGCCAAAACTGTTTATAATAATCATTACAAATCAGAGCTGCCAATTTTAATCGGAAATAAATAGGAAAAATCTTGTACATACATCGTTTAACTTTATACAAAGACTTTATGTTAAAACAAATGCACCTTCACCTTTATACCAAATTTTAAAACAATCGGTCAATGTGTTTGGCCAAAACTGTTTATAATAATCATTACAAATCATAGCCGCCAATTTTAATCAGAAATAAATAGGAAAAATCTTGTACATACTCGTTTGGACTTTATACAAAGTACCTTCGTACGAAATTTTAAAACAATCGGTCAATGCGTTTGGCCAAAACTGTTTATAATAATCATTACAAATCAGAGCCGCCAATTTTAATCAGAAATAAATAGGAAAAATCTTGTACATACTCGTTTGGACTTTATACAAAGTACCTTCGTACGAAATTTTAAAACAATCGGTCAATGCGTTTGGCCAAAACTGTTTATAATAATCATTACAAATCAGAGCTGCCAATTTTAATCGGAAATAAATAGGAAAAATCTTGTACATACTCGTTTGGACTTTATACAAAGTACCTTCGTACGAAATTTTAAAACAATCGGTCAATGCGTTTGGCCAAAACTGTTTATAATAATCATTACAAATCAGAGCCGCCAATTTTAATGGAAATAAATAGAAAAGATCTCGTACATACTCGTTTGGACTTTATACAAATCACCTTCGTACGAAATTTTAGAACAATCGGTCAATGCGTTTGGCCAAAACTGTTTATAATTGTCATTACAAATCAGAGCCGCCAAATTTATACGGAAATAAATAGGAAAAATCTTGTACATACTCGTTTGGACTTTATACAAAGTACCTTCGTACCAAATTTTAAAACAATCTGTCAATGTGTTTGAGCAAAACTGCGTAACAAACACACAAACCAAATGCTGTACGGCAGTGTTGAAACAGATATTTGATCAAAAAGCCAAAACTCACTCACTCACTCACTTTTATCTCAAGAAGTAATAAGCTTAGAGAGTCGCAGTTTTGCACAAATTGGGTCATAAAACACCTTAAGAAAGGCATTAAAAACAACAATTAACTAGGTACGAAATTGGTTCCGTATCGAAGCACGGTTATATTGATAGTTAAATATGAGTTTAATGTTGATTACTTTCATCAGGACAATAAATGGCACTGAATGGCGAAGACTTGTTTTTCTGTTGTTAACGCCTTAATGGAGTGATTTTATTCGGGACTGATTCGAGTAACGGGGTAAAATATCACTGCCTCAGGAGTCGTTCAGCAAATTGTTGGGTGCGGTTTATGGCTCGGGAAAAGTAAAATTTGGCACTGTCATTTTAACATAAACGATAAATCCTGGAACATGTCCAAACTTAATAAGAATTTATTGGACTGAACTCAAGGTGCTTAAGTGTTTTTAAGAAAAATATATTATAGTAACGCAGTAAAACACTACAGCTTAAATTTTAACAATAATAAACGCAATTTCAGCAAATTGATGTCTAATGTAATCTACGTATTTAATTTCCGTAAGGTCAAGTTTGAAAACAATATTTTGAGGTACTTTAGATAGTTGAGTACTTAATTTGAAAGTCTTGAATTTTGACGGTAAATTATACATTAGTCTTAATTACCCAAAGGGAGGATTATAAAGGACGAAATGCTTCATTTGAAATTAATAATAATGATCAACTGTGTTCAATACAAAATATTTTTTTCTATGATTAATGTTTTATTTAGAGCATTTACACAACAATAAAATGATACAAGTATAGTATGTAATATGATAAATAACAGTATTAATTATTATGAATTATTTCTCAGTGGCAAATCTTCAGTGATGTTGGTCCAGAAGGTCTCTCTTCTAACGCTGACTTCGTGGGTTTAGTGTTAACAAAATAATCAGTAAAGGTGACACTATGTGATTTTGATGGATTTATTTTTGTTCTCCAATTTTGATGTACGGTTGTTTATTTATTATTATGATGACAACAGGGGAAAACATAAGTACACTTTTAATATGAAACTGTAACGCCATCTGGTGGCTGATTTAAAGTACTTTGTCCTATGCTATCATCATCGAGGAAAAGTTATATTAGTCCAAAGATAAAAAGAAAGTTATAAAACCATCTAGTGGAGAACATGATTAGTCCATGTGATACACGGGAAAAACTTTACAATGCCGGAGATATTTTCATTCTGTATTTTGGCTGCACTGGAACCTAGCCATTTTGTTAATTTATCTTCTTCTTCTTTTATCTTCTTATTATTCCTTTCCTCTGCTTCTATTTTCAACTTTTTCTTCTACTTCTTCTTTTCTTCTGCTTCTTGTCCTTCTTCTTCATACTTTTTTTCTTCTGCGTCTTCTTTTTTTGTTCTTCTATTTCTTTTCGTTCTTATTTTTTTTCTTGTTCTTGCTCGCCTTCCTCTTCTTTTTCTCTTTCTTCTTCATCATGTTGTTGTTTCTTCTTCTTCTTTGTTTTTCTTCTTCTCCTACATCTTCTTCTTGTCTTTCGTCTTCGTCTTCTTCATGTTCTAATTATTTTCTTCTTCTTCATCATCATCTTCTATGTCTTCATTTTCTTCTTCTTCTTCAACTTCTATATTTTCTTCTCCTTCTTTTTCTTTTTCATTTTCTTCTCCTTCTCTTTCTTCTTCTTTTCTCCTTTTTCTACTAGTTCTTCTTCATCTTCTTCTACTTCTTCTTCTTCTTGTTACTGTTGTTGTTGTTGTTTTTCATCATCATATTCGTCTTCTTCTTTTCTCCTTTTTCTACTAGTACGTCTTCTTCATCTTCTTCTACTACTTCTTCTTCTTGTTACTGTTGTTGTTGTTGTTCTTCTTCTTCTTCTTCATCATCATATTCGTCTTCTTCTTTTCTTCTTTTTCTGCTAGTTCTTCTTCTTCATCTTCTTCTTGTTACTGTTGTTGTTGTTCTTCTTCTTCATCATCTTCGTTTTCTTCTTCTTTATCTTCTTCTTATTGTTGTTGTTGTTCTTCTGCTTCATCTTCTTCTTCTTCGTCTTCATAATCTTCTTTTTCTTCTTCTTGTTATTATTGTTCTTCTAGTTCTTGTTGTTATTCTATAAATTTTTAATTGTTTTATAACTCCTGAACCAGTTTTTTCCGGTTTATTGCCTATTTCTAGAAAAACCTATGATTCCTGCAAGGACCCGAAAACTTAATATTTCTTAGTCAACTTAATAAGTTATATATGACCAAAATATGAGTAAATTCTGATGAACTGTATTTGAGAAAATCGACCCGTTTTTAATTTTGTATTCATAAGTACTGTCCAGAATGTTCTGGGAGATTTACACCCAATTATTCAGCTCCTAAAGTACTAAATTGTAAACAATATGACTTAAATCGTTAAAATTGATTTTGAGAAAACACTATTTTGTTAGGTTTTTGCAGTTTTTGTAAAAATGCGTTTGAAAAATATTAAAAAAGTCCCGAGATGAACAATTATATCTACATGACAAAGTTCATATCCGTCACAATTTTTCTTCACGGACATTCAAGATCACTTAACTGATATATAGCTGTACTAAATAGGCAACATACTTATAAAAAGTGTAATTTCTCGCAAGTCGCAGCTGTTGCGCAGACAAATAGGCTTTGCCGCCGCTAAAACACCCAGTTCTTGCTACGGCATTGTCAAGCTCACTTGTACACTTTAGTAATGGCACAAAGTTACATTTGCGGCTTTCTCCGGTTACGTAAACATTAATTAATTTAAATTATCAAGCTCATAGATACCGCTGTTGCAATAAGAAATTACTCGTATTTCATTAACCTCAGCCGCATCTGTTCAATAGAATCGTTGCTTTTAAGTTACTCCAATAACAGTAATTACGCTTACATAATTAACCTATTAATTATCCTATATAATTATTACTTCCTTTTCAATTAACGTTGCTTTGGTCGAAAAATATAACTGTTATTGAACCAAAAATAAAAATTATGTATTATGTTTTCTCTTCCTTTTTTATATTAGTTACGATAATTTGATCCGAAACATTGAAACAAGATTTTTTTTTAAGTGTTTTGTAATGTATGACTCGCAATCTAATATCACAACATTTATAAATAATATGTAGAAATTCCACTAAACAATACTTTACAACAAGTAAATTAACGATTTATTTCGTATATTTACATCGGTCAAACTTTGTAGTTTCCGTAGTGGTTATTTTTTTAATTTTATTATTATTTTTTTTTTTTTTTTTAACGTCCGACTATTGTGCACACTTGGGCTAATGCAGACGATGGGATGATTTATAGCGTATGAAAATGCCAAGCCGTCGCCGGGAATCGAACCCGGGTCCTCGGGATGAAAGCCTAGTACGCTATCCACTAGGCCACCGAGGCGGCTAAATGTGGTTATCACGTGCGCCTCACACGCGCAAGTCTCCCTGTACGATCCCGAGCGGAAACACGGAAATTTTAAATGCAATTGATTTAATATGAATTTTTGGCGAAAAGCACATTGAGGCTATTATCGCCTTCCTAAATGTAAGTGCGAGAGTAAAAGTGTTGAAGTCGTAAGTGTACTTATATGTTAGACTCGGGTACCGCAAGGGACATCTAAATTCTCTCAATCGGTGCAGCTAGTCTACACCCCCGTGCGGGGTGATTTAATATGAGACTTGTGACGCGCGATATATACTCTTATATATCAATATAAATCTGTACACTCGCATCACTCAAAATCCAACATCATAACCTGCTCTAAAACATGATTCATGTTATATATTTATACGATGCTTAGAGATTATACGCCTTCGAAGTGAATACTTTCTAATGATTATGCTTACACCGGTATCCGGGATAAACTTTAAATGAGGTTGATGACTTGTACTTGCCGCTTTTTTTTGTAAATGTTTCTGTACTTTACCCTCAGTTCGATTTAACTGCACAACAAAATTTGCCGTATTGGGCTTAAAGGAATATTCGCTTTAAAAATGGCGACAAAATATTTCACAAACTAAAACATTTTCAATTACTTTTACAAAATGTTCATCTATTAAAAATATCTGAGATTCTGTCTTAATTTATCAATTTTTTTTGATTATTAATCGCTTAAATTTTAGTCACACATAGATATTTAGACGTTATGGGGTTTGATAGCAGCAACCAAAGAGCCTGTTGCACTATTAGGTTGGCTAAACTGGTTCCTTCAATGAGTTTTACGGTTTTGTCGTTATATTTTGAACTGTTTTTTTTTTCAATAATATCAACCCATTTATTTTGTGGCGGAGGCAGCTGAAGTGAGGCTTAGCGATCCCATCGTACCTCTAGCTCGTACTGCTCTCACTCGTATACTCAAGACGTACACGCACACACACACACACACACACACACACACACACACACACACACACACACACACACACACACGCACGTGCGCACACACCTACACACACGCACAAGCATGCACGCACACACACACGCACACACACGCGCGCGCACGCACGCACGAACCTACACACGCACACACACACACGCACGCACGCAAGCGCGAACCTACACACACACACACACACACACACACACACGCACGCACGCACGCATACACACACATGCACGTACACACACATGCACACACGCGCGCGCACACACACGCAAGCACGCACACACACACACACACGCAAGCACCACACACACACACACACACACACACACACACACACACACATACACACACACGACGCACTCACGCATACACACACACACACGCACGCACACACGCACGCGCGCACACACACACACTACACACGCGCGCGCAACACACACACACACACACACACACACACACACACACACACACACACACACACACACACATGCACCTACACACAAGCGCGCGCATACACACACATGCACGCAAGCGCGCGCACACACGCACGCACACACGCGCGCACACACGCGCGCACACTGGAACAAACACCAACAGTTCTATTTCTTGATTCAGGGGATCTGTTTCACGATCACAAAAGTTTTAATAAATAGGCAAAGTAGAACAATGGGACAAATTGGAAATTGTTTTCGGAACAGTTTTCCGATACGAATAACATCAACATAAACAAACGAGTTAATGAACTGCTGCAGCCCAAGTATTGTTGGAATTTAATTAACTCTGTTCTTTTTTTTAAATATGCTGGATCGTGTTTGCGTTCATCTAGACAAAGTATTAACTCGCACCGCTACTAGTGGTACAAAATATGGTTACCGTTGTGATTTTTTTATTCGATTGTTGCAGTTTGAATGGAAATTAATTAGCCTGCTATGTCACGCTAGGGTATTATATTTGAAAAGGTTGTTCACTATAATACGTGAAGAGTTAATTAGAGTCTACAAGCTGGCGTTAACAAGTTTATGATTGCACAGTTTCTGTTACAATCTAGTTCACATTTTGAATTAATTATTTGCATATTTTTTCTTAATTATAATTGTTTTGTTTTGCGCGTCGACGAAGTTTACATTTGTATGAAATTTTAGTTCATCAATTTTTCTTCTTTATAGAATTTTATGTTAACACCAGTCGACAGTCTAGTCACGTCGGCAGTTTATATGTCAGCCGTTTATAAAACGTCCTGCTAAGAACACCAGTGGGACAGAGAGAAAAATGTGCGAGTGAGAGGTCGAGTCCCCATTCTATCACTATAGTTCCAACCTTTTCCTTCACTAGCACTGGGTTTGTAGATTCATATTGGCAGTCACTGTATCACTGGACTGTTGGAGGGAGCTGGAGGGGAATTCTCCTACATGCGCGAGAAATTCTAAGTGGCTGGACTATAGCAAACGAATTGCTTTGAGCTATACAAAATGGTTATTAACATGCACTACTTGGCACCACCGTAAAAGCTGTTACCCACCTGATTGGGTGTTCACTACTTCAGATACAGTGACATCTCAATCCCGTATACTCAGTAACATCCGTATACTGGGTGACTCAGTAGCATCCCATCCCAATTAGAGAAGCCAGTCATCAATGCTTCTTTTAAAAACTTCCAACTTAAACTTTGTAAATTAACGTAAGCTATCAGGAAGGTTTTGAAATAACACTTGTGAATGTGTTTGTAACAAATGTTTTTACATCGCTAAAGTAGTATTTGTTGTTTTGTGTTAAGAAACATTCAAAGACATTAGGCTATTTTTTTCAAGGTCCGATCGGTCGCAAAATAAAAACCACAGTAAAAATCAAAAATTATTTATTTGTAACAAGTACTTACATAATTACGCTATTTTTCTACATAGTCGCCACTCAGATTTAGACATTTATCGTAGCGTGGTACCAACTTCCCAATACCCTCGTTGTAGAACGTAGCCGCCTGTGTTTTCAGCCATGTTTGTACGCTGGTCTGCAGCTCAATGTCTGTGCCAAAATGTTGTCCTCCTAACCAGCGTTTCATGTGAGCAAACAGGTGAAAATCGGATGGAGCCAAGTCCGGGCTGTATGGTGGATGACCAAACACTTCCCATTGAAAAGACTGTAGGAGCGTCTTTGTTGAAGCTGCAGTGTGCGGCCGAGCATTGTCGTGGAGAAGGACAATGCCTGATGACAACATTCCTCTCCGCTTATTCTGAATTGCCCTTCGTAGACGTTGAAGAGTCACGCTGTATGAGGCTGCTGTAATGGTTGTGCCACGTTCCATGAATTCCACCAAGAGAACTCCATTTCGGTCCCAGAACACAGTAGCCATGCACTTTCTGTTGGAGAAGGTTCGCTTGAACTTCTTTGGTTTACTGGGAGAGTGAGAATGCATCCATTGTTTGGATTGTTCTTTTGTTTCTTCAGTTTCGTAATGGACCCATGTCTCGTCCCCTGTGACAATTTTGTTCAAGAAAGTTTCTCCTTCATTGTGGTAACGCTGGAGAAACGTTAGGGAGGCTTCCATTCTCTGTGTTTTGTGATGGTCGGACAGCATCTTGGGAACCCATCTCGCGCACAGTTTGTGGTACTGAAGTTTCTCGCTCACAATGGTGTAGAGAGCTGACCTTGAAATTTCAGGAAATGAATCGCTCAATTCAGAAATTGTGAACCGACGATTTTCTCGAATTGCCTCATCCACTCGCTGAACGAGATCATTGGTTGACACTGACTTCCTTCCCTGACCGCCTGCATCATGAACATCTGTACGTCCTGCTTTAAAGTTTCTGCACCATTGTCGCACTTTGCTGTCACTCATTGAAGTTTCACCGTACACAGTACTTATTCGTCGATGAATTTCGGCTGCATTACACCCCTCAGCCTGAAGAAATCGAATTACCGCACGAACTTCACACTTGGCGGGAGATGCTATTGTTGTAGACATGTTTACGTCCTACCTACGTGAACACAACTAAACGGAAGTGACGCGACGCGATTGACAGCCATACTAGAGACGCTGCGCAACACATCTGCGCACAGGTTCATCCGATTTTTACGGGAGTTTTTATTTCGCGACCGATCGGACCTTGAAAAAAATAGCCCTCGGGGTCATTTAAAACTGAGTGCAGTTTTATGCCAAGCGGCCGCTATAGGCGGACCTGAGCGGATCAGAATGAAGATAAACGGCAACCAGATACGGAGTTCAGTCAGTTTAAAGAATGCGTTTGTATATTTTAAATCTATATTTAGGCCTACTGTAACGGATTGTAGGAAGCTAGTATGTTTGAAAACCGTAACTTGGGTAACGAGAAATAATAAGTTTGGAGGCGTGGTTAATGTGGTGGGGAAGCGATGCTTTAAAACCGAACTAGTCAGAGTCAAAACTGCTCGGAACGAAGCACAACAATGCCACTTGACTCCGCTCAGATCAGTTGCATTAAAAACAATTGAGCTTATGTCTTGAATGCGTAGTCCGCTCCTCTCAGTGCAACTCCGCTTCGCATTTGGTGTCCACCCGGCCTTAGGCTTAATTGATATAAATTATAAACATAAGGACTACAAAATAAAACTACTCTAACATAATACCATTGGAAAACGAGCTATTAAGAGGCCATCATGGGAAGACCCAGACTCGGGACTTTGAAATGAGCGTCTTCACATCACTTTTTAAGTCGTGAAAATATTTTAGACTCTCTCACGTTCGCAATTTTGCTCCGATTTGATTCAAACTTGGCACAAATATCGATTTTCATATTATATTGGATAATTTCGATAACCAGCGAAATCGTTCTACAGTTTTAAAATGGCGGTCATTTAAAATGCCTAAAGAATCGTCAGTTTTATGTTACGAATATTTTTGAAAATCCAATTCCATAATTGCAATAAACGTTACAGTCTGCATATATTAACATTTTGAATTTTTAAAATTTGTTGAAATAGGGAAATCGACTTTGACGGCGTTCAGGGTTTATTTCCGCTTTTATCGCGTCAGCGAGACAGTTGCGTGCAACGTTTATTTAATATTAACTTATAAAAATGTTTATAATTTTTATTACTCGCGTCTACGCTTGCTTAGGCCCCATAACTGTGGTGGCTTCCGGGAAAGTAATTATCTTAACTGCTTTCGCGCAGTTTTGACTACATTAAATTAATCTAATGACTTGGAAGTGCAATTAGCTTTATCGCTCCACAGAAATGTGTTTTTGAGGTTGCCGAGTAATTATTTGTAACACTAACTCATTCTACTTAGCGTTCGTTTATTGTTAGTGAATTTCCATTGGAAAAATGAGCTATTGTGACCTTGCAATGAGCATTGATCCTGAGTTGTAGATTATTTTTTTCCCAGCGGAAGTGACAGTTCGATTTCAGACTTGGAGCGAGAACAACATCGAAGACGCCAGATACGATTTTGGCGAAACATCGGAACAATGTTTCTTCTAGATACTATTGTGTCAAATGGAATACATCGGTACGTGTGTGTGTGTGTGTGTGTGTGTGTGTGTGTGTGTGTGTGTGTGTGTGTGTGTGTGTGTGTGTGTGTGTGTGTGTGTGTTTTAGCACGCTCACGTTCGCAATTTTGAAACTTTTTGATTAAATCTTGGCGCACACGTTAATTACGTTAACAGCTTAGATATGTTCGTTAACCAGCAAAATCGTTCAACAGTTTCAAAATGGCAGCCATTTCAAATATTTAAACATATGCAACTTTTTTTGTCTGAATATTTTTGAATATCTAATTTCACCATCGTAATTAGCGTTAAAAACTACATATATTAACCTTATTTTTTTCCAAAATCCAATAAAATTTATAAAGTTAAATCGATGGCGGTCAGGGTTCGTTTTCATATTCAAGCTGTTTTTAATAAAATTTGATATTTAAACTTAATAAGAGAAAAGAGTGAAAGTGTGTATTGTTTTCCAGTGAACACAGTTCCGTTAAACCATCGATAAGATTTCACAAACACGTCTGCCGGGCGGGAAACTCACCGCCCTCGTCCAAGATAAATTGCAGGCTTTTCCGTGTTAATGTGATCTTGTAAATTCCTTGTAGATGGGTTCTAAGGCTCAATTTACATTATTTATCGCGAAGTCCCTTCTACCTAAAGTAATTGTGTGCGCGTCTACTTGTATTCACGTTGTGTATAGATCATGTTCTCAAATAACTCGGCGAGGTTTACCTATTGTAATTAAATTTTGTTCGCACACGCTATATCATGTGTTGTTTGGACATTCCGTTCTTCACAGGGTATATTAGAAAATGTATTATACCACAGCTCATTTTTGTCATTACTCATTTCTCGCTTAATTTGTACCGTAATCAGTTTTAGCAAAGTGTAGGCTTACCGTTAGTGCATTTAAATATATATATTTTTATTTATGAGCTTATTATATAAAAAATAACGACATCTCAAAAAGTGTTTTAGAGGTCAGTATCGGCGCTCATTTCCAAGTTCTGAGTCTGGGTGTTACAATAAATGCTACTCAAATAGAAATTCACTAAAACTTAGAGATTAAACTAATTTCCCATATGTTGCTCTTTAATTAAGCCTGCTTAATTAAGTCTATTGAAAGGATTTAGACGTCCCTCGCGGCACCCGAGTCTAACACACACTTACACTTACAACACTACACTTACGACTTTAAGACTTTACTCTCACACTTACATTTAGAGAGGCGATAATAGCCTCAATGTGCTTTTCGCCTTAAAATAACAACAAAAATAATTAAGCCTGACAAAATATTTGAAAATCTTTACAATTTGTAGTCAGGTTTTGTACTCATAAACTTACGTGAGGTTGCTTTCTGACTACATTTCGGCTTCTGAAAATCAAATTTGGTTAAACAAAATGTTAGGATCGGTGGATCGACAGAAGTGAGAACAAAAAATTGAAGTAATCAGTGTTCTTTGTTGTTCTGTATTGGTCCAATCACTGACGGGTTAATGTAATTTTGTGGGTGGGGCGGTTGTTTGGATGATACAACTTACAGGAAAGCCTCCTTGGGGATGAACATTTCTGAAATAATACCTTCAAGAACTAGCACTGTTAGGCTGTAAAACTGAAATAAAATTTACTCTAATTTTAGACAACAACAACAAATGATTATTTCTTTAGATGCCTAGTTGAAGCATTTGCAAAACTAGTTCCATTTACACAAATTTAATGTAAAAAAAAACGCACATTACATAAGCTTTTATCAACAAAGAAGCAAATTAAAAGATAAACTATTCAAATAGACATTAAAAACTTTTATAATAGTATTCTTTAAATTGTTGAAAGTTGTATTTATTAGCTTTAAGCTCCTAATTATACGTAATTTTATTTTAAAAATAACAGGAAAATATCAGTTCTGTTAGAGTAGTGGTTAGCACATTAACTTCGTACAAGGTTGTGGAATCGGATCTCGACCGGGACTTTTAATGTGAGTACAAATCAGCAAATGTGCCTCTCTTCGGAAGGAAAGTGAAGATGGCGGTCCCGTATGGTGTATAAAACATGGAGTAGAAAAATTGTCAGCTCACAACTGGCATTAGTGAAATAAACTGTCAGTGAAAAGTGTTGTAAAATAAATAAAGTGTACAAACGTACTTGTGTACACCCTTGCAAAATGTTATACATATACAAAATTGGGGTTTCGAGCCCCTCAGTGGTCTCAGATGTCTCCTGGAGCCTTTTCCAGAATACCCACGTCGAAGTTAAACATATGTCTATTTTAAGAAAGTACAGTAGGATTTTCTACATTATTTTATTTCTTTTGCTTCGGGAGGGGAAAATGTACACTTATCTACATCATATATACAAATACAAAACATCAGTCTTGTACAATATATCCAACTATCTTGTACAATATATCCAACTGTCTTGTACAATATATCCAACTGTCTTGTACAATATATCCAACTGTCTTGTACAATATATCCAACTGTCTTGTACAATATATCCAACTGTCTTGTACAATATATCCAACTGTCTTGTACAATATATCCAACTGTCTTGTACAATATATCCAACTGTCTTGTACAATATATCCAACTGTCTTGTACAATATATCCAACTGTCTTGTACAATATATCCAACTGTCTTGTACAATATATCCAACTGTCTTGTACAATATATCCAACTGTCTTGTACAATATATCCAACTGTCTTGTACAATATATCCAACTGTTAATGCTGTAATCTTTATCACATCCTAGTGACGTTACGCCGTTACGAGAAGACCTTAAGTGTATTGGTTCGACTTGTACAGTGAATATAGAATCTATTGGCTCTTCACTTAAAAGGTATTTTTTAAAAGTAAAAGAAGAGCGTAAATTAAAGTTTTCTATGTGTAACAGGATTTAATAAAATAAAACCATGCGAACATGTTTACAGGGTCCGCCAATGTAGGTGGCCTTGAGACAAAGTTGGCAGGTAGTGGGGGATGGTTACTGGCGCGTCACCACCCGCATTTAGCTGCAATCTACCATTTAGTTGCAATGGATCGTTGGACGGTTGAACAACGCGGTTACGCGGTGAAAGCGTATTATCAAAATGGCAAAAGTTTTGTGAAAACTCGACGTGACTTCCGACGTCATTTTAACATACCGCGTAACCAGCCTGTTCCGTCAGATAATGCAATTCGAACATGGATAAACAACCACGAGAAAATGGGATCAACATTTTAAAAAAGAGGCAAGAGAGTTTTCGAACACCTGAAAACATCGCAGCTGTTCAACAGGCTGTGGTTAGAAGTACTCGCCGATCAGCCAAACAACATGCCCTTCGCATTGGAATAAGTGACACATCTGGGGGATACCTGTTTTTGTTTTATAAGATACCTAAAAACAAAAGTGTTTCAAGCAAATCCACCCGCAACCATTCAAGCCCTCAAACAACGAAGTGTAGACGAGATTGCGGCAATACCTGTCAACATTCTGCGAGACGTCATGCAAAACTTCCAAACCAGGCTCCAGGAATGCCTTAATTGCAATGGAGGGCATTTGGTAGACGTAGTGTTCAGAAAATAATATTATTTCATATTGTACCCGTAATGGCTGTTCTTGTACTTTCAATTATTTACTAATAAAATATTAAAAAGTTTTTTTCAACTACCAATTACTTTATTTAATCATCCCGTTTCATTGATGGAACCAGTAGTTGTGTTATAAATCGAAACATGCAATACAGAACTGTGAGCAGATGTACAATACAAAAATTTGGAATCACCTAAGTATACAGTAGCTTTGAAGAAAAACAATATCGATTATGGCGTAATATTTGTATATCCAATCAGGAAAATGTTAAAAATAACGAATGTGCAGTTTTATTTTTAAAATGATCAGCGATTATAATCGATTACACACATTAAAATTATCATTGATACTTCACGAGTAATCCAAAAATGATGTTTCGATAAAAATATTCATTTTTATTCCTCACGTAATTATCAGTTGTAACGTGTTATTAATCTTAGAAAATTAGTGAACCGCCATTACATTACAACCCGAGACCTAAATCAGTGTTATAAGCTCTTTGAGCATAGAGACGATATCATTTCAGAAAAGAGTGATCCTGAAATGGAATAAGTGACACGTCTGGAGGATACCTGTTTTTGTTTTATAGGGATACATAAAATCAAAAGTTTTTTGAGCAGATCCACCCACAACCATTCAAGCCCTCCAACAACAAATTGTAGACGAGATTGCAGCAATACCTATCAATATGTTGCGAGAGATCATGCAAAACTTCCAAACCAGGCTCCAGGAATGCCTTAACTGCAATGGAGGTCATTTGGTAGACGTAATGTTAAGAAAATATATTTTCATATTGTACCCATAATGGCTATTCTTGTACTTTCAATTATTTACTAAAAAATATTTAAAACGTTTTTTTCAATAATCAATTACTTTATTTAATCATCCCGTTTCACTGGCGGACCCTGTATTAAGATAAAGCAGGGAAACACCCCCGTACTGTCTTCATGTTCAATGACAGAACCAATGGTTGGGGGGGAGGGGTTAACATGTTAACGATTAAAGCTGTCACCAGTTGAAGCGGTAGTCTGAATTTCCCAAACTTAGGTCAGGCTTTAATGAATAATTTTGAGGGGAGGAGAGAGAGAATATCAACGTTCCTGTATTTGTCTTTTACTACTCTGCTTGTAAATGGCAAATCACAGGTATTTTTTGTAACAGTCTAACAGTCACGGATATTTAAAAGTCACCGATATTCCCCACCTCTATCTTACGCTTTCGTTCGGCATAGCAATAGCCGAGAGGGGTCGGATTTATCTCGCCGCCCAGCGCTTAACACATAGGAGCTGTAAAATAAATTGTAGTTTATTTCTCATCGTGAGCGCAATACAATCAGGCCACATGTGTTTCCTCTCGCTGTCATCGCTTCTTTCCGCTTCCTGTCGCTCTTTATAAATCCTTTCACTCGAGTTCCGAGTACATTGAGTGGAACTTTAATAGTTGTTAACGAACTTCAATTGAAAATATTATTTTATAACTACCAATTTCGCCCGTTGAGTTTTAAAAAAATACAACGGCCTCTGGAAAAATAATATAAACTAGTGGGCCCGTGTGAGCTTTCGCAATTAATGGGAAGAAGAAATGAATGATATACAGCAAGAAGTTGAACAGTGTTGTAGCATCTCTTTATAAACTATGAAATATATCGCAATCATAACTTATCTTGTTGGTACGAGTATATGAAAGAAAAGAGCAGAGGTTAGGATTTTTTTTATGAAATCGCTATCCGTAAATGAACGTATAAAAAATTATGAATTCTGTAAATAAAATAATCCAATAATACTACTAGTTGGTATTTAATTACTATAGTACTCTAATATTTAATTCGATACTTGTATTATAAGATTGCTGTACATATCGTCCTAAGTAAAATCGTCTCAAAACCATGTAGGCCCACCATTTCTTGTCAATATGAACTTCAGTTAAAATAGACGTTATTGTTATACTTTAGAGAAGAATTGAAAAGGGAGAAGGGGAGAGGGAGAATTGAAAAGAGAGAAGGAAGAAGAAAGATAGGAAGAATTTTGAATTGAGATGGGATAAGGAAGAAGTGAGGACTGCAGGAGAAGGGAGAGAGGAGGCATTGAGAACTGACAAGAGGGAAGGGAGAGGGAGAATTGAGAAGGAAAAAAGGGAAGGACGAAGGGAGAAGGGAGAAGGAAGAAAAAACAGGAATAAGGAGAATGAAAAGGGGAAAAGAGTATAAAAAGTATAAGGGTTGAAAATGGAAAAGGCAAAAGAAAGAGAAGGGAAGAATGGAGAAGGGGAGAAAGGAAAAGGAAGAGAAGGGACAGAAGAGAGAGAAGCGAGAAGGGGAATGGGAAAACTAGATAAACATATATACTTTTGGTTATACAAATACAAATTTTGATATTTAAATATTTATGTATTTTGGAACACAAACAAATAAAGCGATTATTTCAATAATTACATTTTAATTAAAAGCATTTAGTACTGGTACTGTATAAGCTTATTCAGCGGTTCATGGTTAGAGGCAGAACTCCCTTGTAAATTATATTATTGTTTGCATTCAATCAAAATGTTGTAATAATTCGAAAGTAATTTATTTTGTTTGATCTTTTATTAGTGCAGATGAAAACGTTAGCGAAATGATGGCTCAAAAAATATTTATATTTTAATATGACGAGGATTTAGTTGATGAAAAATCATTTGCCCCCAGGTGTTCAGAAATACTCGACGAAAATAAATTGTAATTTGTTATTTCGAGGGAAGGGATTTATTGGACGTTTTTCAAAAGTACGCTGTTTATTTTGAACTGATAAAACTTGTGTCAACAGTTATCACTTAACATGTATATACTGTATATAGAATATTTTGGAATATAGAATAGCTTGGGCAAGGTCGTAAACCAGGAAAATTAGTTCAACAGTTTCAAAACCTTTATTAAAAAAAATTTTGAGTACTACAAATAAATACAGGTCTAGTAGTTGTACTTATGTTTATAACGTATTTTTGGAATATAACATTTCTGGGCTCAAAAAAACTTTCCGGGTGTGTTTCGTCTTTGGGAAATTTGGTTTTAATTAGAAAAACGCGAATAACACAAGCCATATGAATTATCAAAAAAAAGGTAAAAATGCAGTGTAGCCTGTTCTGCCTTTTTCGATATTTGTTTACTGAAATGCTTCAGTACATGACCAAAAGCAATAATCCAAAATATAAAAGCGCGGAAACCACGATAAGTACGATTAAAATCAAAAATAAAAATGACCAACATAACCTCAAAATTGCTACCGCGTGAAAGTCACTAACGTGTTGTAGATCGGTAAAACAATAAAAATACATCTAAAAGGAGTTTTGCGTGATAAAAGCGCGGAAACCACGATAAGTACGATAACAATTGAAAATAAAAATGATCAACATAACCTCAAAATTGCTACCGCGTGAAAGTCGCTAACGTGTTGTAGATCGGTAAAACAATAAAAATACATCTAAAAGGAGTTTTGCGTGATAAAAGCGCGGAAACCACGATAAGTACGATAAAAATCGAAAATAAAAATGACCAACATAACCTCAAAATTGTTACCGTGTTGTAGATCGGTAAACGCCTTGATCTCATCAACAATCATGTTCATTTTAAATTCTAAATTACTATTATCCGAAGTATTTCTTTTCGTTTTTATATTACTTCTCTTGTCATATCCTCAAATTTGCAGTGCATATTTCCACATCGGCTTAATAACTTGATTGTATAACAGTATTACTTATACTTAATCAAGCATTATATATAAATAGCCATTATATATTTTTGAATTTAATCTCAAGCTCCTTTCTTTTTTTTGTAATTTGTGACTTTCGGTTCAGCTTTGAATCCAAATTCATTCCCAAATATTTAACTTTATTTAGGGAATAATTTTACTGTTTATTAGTATTGGCACCATTTTCTCTTTTCTATAAGTAATATTAATATGGATTAACCGACTCGTTAAGTTTTATACGCCACTTTTTGGTCCATACCACTTTCAGGTGCTCTGCAGTTTTTCTGTTCTTTCCTTAACATTACCGCCATCAGCTAGTGTGAAAGTATCGTCCGCCACTACGGTAGTTTCAAAATTGCGGCTATTTTAAATATGTTAAAATTCATAACCTATTTTTTAAAAATATGTTTGAATTTAATTTATTGAAAAAAAATGTTGAATTTAATTAATTAAATTTCATCATCGTAATCAGCGTTACAAAGTGCATACATTTGAGTTTTTAAAATTAAGCTATTTAATTAGTGTAATTTTCAAGTGTAATTGGAAAGCAAAAATACCAATGTGTTGATTATGATGGTGAAGTAAGATTATTTAACCATAGTTTTTATGGTGTTTCATGTGTTTCGATTCCCGACCAGGGCTTGGCATTTTCATACGCTATAAATCATCCATCGTCTGCATTAGCCCAGTGTGCACAATAGTCGGAAGTTAAACATACAAAAAAAAAAGAATAAAAAAAAAAAAATACAAAAATTACTTTTTGAAATAATTTCAGCTAGGCAGCCGAGTTCCGCAGTAATTATCTTGTCCTGCTAAAAAAGATTATATTTTTGTTTCAACTTAGCTACACTGCCTTAACTAACAAGTCCTTACGTGTCGAATCTTCTGTTTTTTTGGTCGGTAGATTTTTTTGTGAGAAATACCAGCGTGGGTTAATTTTTACAAACATTTTGACGTCGTTTTGTTTAACAAGTTATTGATTGTGTATCTTTTATTTAACCCTTCACAGTGTCTAGCCGGAGCTCTGTTTCCCTTCTGTACCTTAATGCTTTCAACTACATTAATTAATTCCAAGTGTCTTCGTCACAGAGTTGTCTCAGACTGAATTGTCGAGTAATTACACTTAACGTTCACTCAGGCTTGTGTTATATTCACCCAGAGCAAGTTTGACGTCACGTTGTGGATATAATCAGGCTAATCTGGGAAGTAGTTTACACACTATTCATGAAATTATATTTACTTTTATTGTAAAATATTTTTGCTTTGTAAAAATAAAGTGTGCGAATATTGTTACCATAAGAAATTGAGTTATTAATTGTAAAACATTTTTTAGCTTTCTTTTGTTCTATGTTTTTCAGTAACAAATTTCCATTAGAAAACGAGCTATTGAAGCACATATCATGGTAATTCGAATGTATTACACACACCCGCACCCACCCACCCACACAATACTGTACTGTGTGTGTGTGTGTGTGTGTGTGTGTGTGTGTGTGTGTGTGTGTGTGTGTGTGTGTGTGTGTGTGTGTGTGTGTGTGTGTGTGTGATGTTTTCAAGTTCACATTTCTAAACGTGTTAGCACAAATAATTTTATGAGGACTAAACTAGTTAAAAAAATGTTTGGAGACTAAACAGTATTTTTTTGCGTAAAGTAGTGACTCAAACGGTTTTGTACGAATATATTTGAGCAACTTACGATGCAAATCTTTAAATAGTTATTTTCAAACAAAAGAGAACGAAAAATAAATTTAAAAAATATAAATTGTCCTGAGAGATGAACGAATTACTGCTGCAAAAATCAATTGAAATGCATTTTTCATTTCGCACGCTCACACCAATTAATAGTAATTCTAAACCACTTTTTCTAACTCGGGGTTTGAAAGAACGGAAATATCAAAGGAAATTCCAAATTAACCTTTTCTATACACAAAATATTTTTATAAAATGATAATAACCTAGTAAATGCAAGGGCGTACGCAAGGGGTTTTTAAACAGTAAATTCACCAGTGACACTGCATGAAACAAAACTTTAATGTATGACGCGTAAACAAATTGTACGTGAAGAGCTTTGACCAGTGACCGACGGACTGTAAATACACGCTACGTTAGTGTTGTATTGCTGTTTGTCGCAACGCTACGTGCAACAATAAACAATCGAACATCCAGCGGCAGTTGGTTTTAGAACAGTCCATTCGGTAATGCGAGTGTTTTCAAGTCACTTTCACTAGAAAATGATATTAACGTCATCAAATTTTATTTCATGAGACACATTATATATATATATATATATAATATATAATATATAATATATAATATATAATATATAATATATAATATATAATATATAATATATAATATATAATATATAATATATAATATATAATATATAATATATAATATATAATATATAATATATAATATATAATATATAATATATAATATATAATATATAATATATAATATATAATATATAATATATAATATATAATATATAATATATAATATATAATATATAATATATAATATTATATAATACATAAAAGGGTTGGAGTATAATAATTACCAGGGCGGCCCGTGCGGAATTCGCAAAATGAAAATTTTAAGTAAAAACACCCTTTTGAACCTTTTGAATAAGAGTAGTCGTCGGGGTGAGGGCGGTAGTTGGAAGGAAGGGAAAACATGTTTAAAAAATAAATCGAAAAGCGATCTGTTTGAAATAATCAGAAATTTATGAGTCATTGCAGTGTACATATTTCAATACAGTTAATTGTTTTTTAATAGTAATTTTTACGGGGCAATACAATACTTAGTTGTAAACGATATTCGATGTAAGAACGTAATATTGTTGTACTTTTTGTCTTTCCTTTTCTTTAGTGGATACAAACGTGTTAGTTGATTTAGTTACCCTTGAAAATGCTACATACAATTGTCTGTGAGTAAATAAGGCATTTGGTAAATACAATCCTGCTCTTTGAAGTGTTTGTCCCTGTGACTTGTTTATAGTGATAGAAAACGCAGTTTTAATAGGTCTTCTAGTCAATTGAAAAGGCATGCTTGATAACCTCTAACTGTATTTTGACAGTTTAAATGTACTTTATATTTTATGGTGTCCGTATTAACAATATATAAAAGCACGTTAGAAGGAGAAATCACAAATATTTGTGTAAAAACAGTGTCCAAAACATGTGTTTCGTATTCGAAGTGCTTGTCCCGGCTTGTACGACGGGCAGGGATAAGGGACTGTCAGTAGGGCCACATAACCTATAAGTTTAATGACTTGTAAGTAAATATTGAAAATGTTCTATGCACGTTATGTAAAAAATGGGATTTTCTATTAGTGCTTAATAAGCTGGCTCAGTATACAAAATATTGTCTGATTTGTGATAACGTTTTGCCTATGACGTTAAAAGTGTTTTTTATGTTACAATTTTTCCAAAACGTTTTAACGAAAAATCGTTCCGCAATATCAGAAGTAGGTTAAAAAATCTTTCTAAAGATAAATCATTTATGCCAGTACGAACAGTATGTGCTGAGAAAAAGGGATGTTGACTGAAGAAATAATATTTATTATACCTTGAAATTTGTCAATAATAGAGATTTTACACTTTATTTTATAATAAGTTTATCCCGAGTTGATTTGTGAATGTTAGGTGTGATTAAAATTTGAGTAAATCCTAATAAAATATTCCAGAAAATTTTGCACATTTTTTCTGCACGGCTTCTGAACAGTCGTTGTCTATAGTTTCTAATAAAAGCTGTACTTCTGTTTGGGGTGTTAAAGACTATATTTTCGCAAAATCGTCGGAACCGATTTAAAGAAATTTTATTTGTAAAATATTATTTTAACTTTATTAAAACTAAACTATAACACCTAACTAGCTATACATTAAACAAATCATGGTTTGATCAGTTTTTCCGTGTATCTCCTCCTGTTTCCGGCAGAGGCAGCTGAAGTGAGCAGCTGATGGGCTTAGCGAAAACCTTACCTCTAGCTCATACTACTCTCACTCATCTACTCATTACACACTGAAGAGCTTGGATAATTCTAAAAAGTAAAGCGACCTGTGCTGATGTAGTGAATGACAGCGGTCCAATGGTGTATCAAACGGAGCTCTAAGATACGTGGCGACCTCGCAGTGCACCTGGACTCTGTAAGAGCGGGCCTCATTACCCTTGTGGATGTTCTCATAAGTACGAACGTAAAACAGAATGAGCAGTATTTCGTTCTCACAATAAAAACGTTTGCCAAATGGAGTAGAATCTTATATGTCAAGAAAGAAGAGAATTAACAGAACAATCATTTGAAAGCACCTCTGTAAGGAACTGGGAAGTATTAGAAGGTGAAGAGGATCTACCTTGAATCCTCTCTATATCCTAGACGATATGAAGAGACTAGGACTGGAGAAACAGTTGTAACGGAGCATCTTAGGAATATAGAGAGCACAATAGATCTACTAACGTCACATTGCAATAATGATCCTGAAAACTCATTCATTCATTCATTACCTCCTGATATGTGCACATTCTGTTCACGTGTGATTATGCTGGCACTCATACAAAGGCTTAGAGGTTTTGTCCTTTTCGAGTGACACGTCTCTCTCGTTAGATTTCTAACAGGAAATATCCCGCAGGGGAGCAGAGTAGCTGCACCTATTGAGAGGATTTAGACAGCCCTCGCGGAACTCGAGTCTAACACACACACTTACACTTACAACAATACACTTACGACTTTAACATTTTACACTCATGCTTACATTTAGGGAAGCGATAATAGCCTCAATGTGCTTTTCGCCTTAAAATAATAAAAATTTAACAAGAAATCTATTTCAAAGCTGTAGAAGTCCTTCTGACACGGTGTTCGTATTGGAATCATAGATCATTCATAGTTGTGGACTGAGACTGCAAATGAACCACTATGTCATTACAATACTTCTCGGAACTTTGTTCCGGAATGTTTGAATTACTTCTTCGCACAGCCCCACACCTGCAAACCGCAGGACTATACAGCTTCATTATTTACTTATTAAAAAGCACCAGTTTATTTTTTTAAATTTTATTTTTATATACATTTTTCTTTTGTTACTAAATGTTTATTAATTTTATTGGGAATTTTATTGATTTCATTATTTGAAAAATTATCTCGTCGATTTGGATTCATTTAATTTCAATAGTCATTTCTTTCTTCACCCAAACTGGAATACTATAAATCATTTTTGTGGTTTATTTGTTGCTCGTGTTTCTTCCGAACAGAAGTGCAGTGTTTCTTATCGCTAAAAATTGCATTTGTCAAAACTTGGATTAAAAAAATGCGGGTTTGCGTTTCAGAAAATGTTCGCATTCATTTGCCTAACTGGGTCGAAATTCACCTGCGATTAAGGATGCTTTGTGTATTCAGTTCAACGTATTTGTACTAAGTTACAACAGCTCCGGTACTTTACACGTTAATACTTCAACCGTGACACCAGAATGTTTGGCATAGTTCTCGCAACTCACAGCGTTACATCTTGCTGTAGTAAATTCTTGGCAGAGGTAAATAGCCTTCTTAAGACCCTCATCGAGACCTGACCCGATACTTTGAAACTAGCGTCGGTCCTTACAACTAGAGCAGTTTTCAAGGGGTTTGTTAAATTTCGTTGTACGTAGAAAAATATAAATAACTTTATTTTAATAAACAAATCAAATACCACAAACATTGAAATCGATTCAGGACGACAAATACATTTTCTTGTAAATAGTTTTTCTGTTTAATTATTTATGTAAATTTACACTAGTAATTATATTCCTTAGTTTGTTTTTTTATGCAAGTAAGGTAGATATTATAGGTTACACTATGTGCTAGGTTAGGTTAAATTTGACTTTATATAATTAATAAAACCTATTATTTAATTATTTCAATTTATTATTTATTACATAAATTGAATTTAGAAATAATTCAGTCTTATACTTTCCGATTTAAGCTATAAACTTCTGTTTCGTATAGTCCGAACTGGGCGGTTTTCACCTGTACGGGAATTAGTTTTGATTAAAAAAAGCGCTTGCCATATGAGCTTCTACCCAAAAATATAAAATCGTAACTGACTGAGCGAAGCGAGATCTCTGTTTCAACTCGACTGTTCGGCGTTTGGTTTGCGTGTTTGTTTGTTTGTTAGCGGTATTGTCTAAACGCACAGACTGATTGTTTTGAAATTTGATACGGAGGTACCTTGTATAAAGCTCGAACTAGTGTAAGATTGTTTCCTATTGACTTCCGTTTTAAGATGGCGGTCTCTGATTTACAATAACAATTCTATGCAGTTTTAACCAAACGTATTGACTGATTTTTAGACTAGCTGCACCTATTGAGAGGATTTAGACGTCCCTCGCGGTACCCGAGTCTAACACACACACTTACGACTTTAACACTTTACACTCACATTTACATTTAGGGAGACGATAATAGCCTCAATGTGCTTTTCACATTAAAATAACAAAAAAAAGAACAAAATTGACCGATATATAAAGAAGAATGTATAAAGGCTAAATGACGTATTAGTAAGATTTTCCCCCATTTGCTTATGTTTGTAGATAGGCCTCCTCTGATTTAACGATGATCTCTGTACGCAGTTTTCGACAAACCAATTGAACTTGCATAAAGCCCAAAAGACGTACGTGTAAGATCAGATGGAGAGTTTCGTTTTAATGTTGCTGGTTAATCCTGTAATGCTGGCTGAACGGCAAAACCTATCACTATGTTAAACGCTTCAAGGAGAAAGTACATACGATTTCTAATAAAGTTGGTTACATAAAATTTGTTCATAAATATTACGGTTATCGGTTAAAATGGCGGAAAAGGTTACGAGCGTGTCGAAGCGGTCTGTATATTAAGACATTGCGAGGTACACTGTTCTATGAACCAACGCGAATGAATACTGTTCAGTCAGCTGATACTTAACTATTGTTTATGTTCAATCAGCTGGTATAATAATCCTAAATATCAATTAGATTTCACAAAATTGAATTAGTATAATTATAGGAAATGTATTTGTTTAATAATATAGGAATAACGTTTGTAAAAATATGTACATTGTGCAATGAAATTAAAACAAGAAATGTACACGTGCCTATTTTCTCGGTAACCTCTCTAACGATTGTAATATAATTTTAGAAAATAACATTTTCGAGTTAAAAAAATTACTTATATATAACACGGGTCATATCAGTAACTCACTAATGTAAAATTTCAACAGTCTTAAAATTCGGTCACCAGGTACTAATGTTTTCCTTAAGTCTAACATATTTAAGGTGTGTAGTATTTAATTTTAACGAAATCACTGGAGTATGTTTGGAAGAAATAATAATAATCGTTCATACGAAACGATCTCTAAAAGACGCGTGATAAAACAACAGCCACAATATAGGCTCAGTGATAAATGTGTATACAGAACATTGATGGATTGTCTGCAGTCCATGCTCTCGCCGCAGCCTTTGTGTCAATGTGTCATTATAAATGGTTCTTTATATTTAAAAGCAATAGCGACATGCAGCTGTCTCGCTGACGTGATGGAAGCACATTTACAAAAGTATTTCTTTATTTTACCCTCTCGTTTTGAAACTGTGATTTCACCATCACAAACAGCATTAAAATCCTAATGTAGTAGCATTTTAAATTTAAAAATTGCATCGAAAATACCAAAATTAACCCTGACCAACAAAATTCTCAATTTCAAGCAATTTTGTAAATTAAAAAAAAGTAATTCAAATTTATTATAATAATTCTAATAAGTTATTCTAATAAGTTAAGTTCTAATAATATTCTAATAAGTTATATGCAGTTTTTAGCGCTGATTACGATAGTAAATATTTCAGAGAAAATAGTTATGGATTTTTAAAGATTTTAAATGGCTGCCATTTTGAAACTTTTTAACGAATTCGGATGGTTAATTAACTTGTCCAGTTATTACCAAAATTGATTTTTTGCCACTTTGATTCAAATAGGAATACAAGTGCAAACGTGAGCGTGCTAAAACATACACACATCCACCCCACCCACCCACACACACACACATATATATATATATATATATATATATATAATATATCAATGATATGTTTATAATGATATATTTTATATATATATTTATTATATATAATATTTTATAATATATATTATATATATAATGATATGTTATATATATATATATACATATTTCTCCTAATGATATCATCAATGAGGGATATACCTATCTTGAATCCCCCCTCCAAATCCTAGACTTCATGGCTAGGATTGCAGATGATACTGTGAGAGTATCAGGAGTATAAAAGATATACGAAGGTCGTAGTGTGTTTTTAACCCTTAATATCCATTCATCCTAACCTACATTTTGCATCTATAGGACAACTGTTGTCTCCTGCAATATGCACATGTACACAGACAGACAAGTAAAATAACATTTTTTTTTAAATGTCAACTTAGGGAAAGGATATTTATTAAGTAAGGTTATGTCCTGAAAAATTATTTTTTTAAAGGGTAAATAACTTTACAGGTCCAATAAAACACAAGTTTGTTTCGAACAGAAATATGAAGTATATCCATTGTAAAGTGTTATAGATTAGAAGTGGATTAAAGTTTTTAATGGCTTGTAAGGTTAACTGGCTTTTGAAATTCAAATTAACAACTTCGATCAGCAAACAAGACCGGCTGAGTGTATTAGTTTCTGAACTAGCGCATCTCTGAGTTCGCAAGTACAAGTACTTAATCCACAGTACATACTTCTTAGTTAATGACGGAAAGTTAACAACTAGCTCAAAGTTTACCGTGTTCTTGTACAAATAATCAGTTTGATTTTAGTTATTTCTATGGTTACTTACTTCTGTATCTAACCCTTTATCTTTAAATCACTTTAAAATTACTTGGTTGGGTAAAGAAACTGGACTTTATATTGTATCGTTTTCATGTTGCAAATATTTTTATAGAACGGAATATTTAAAAGTATAAGCAAATCGATTTTAATTAGTATGACTTGTTGTGTACCTTGACAAGAAATTCATGACTAACAGAAATGATAAAAGCAATTGTTTTAAAAAAAAATAGTGAATGTTATCACTCCAGTTACACCATCTTTCCGGAGGACAAATCTGTAAGGTGCAGATACTCTACTGCACAAACAAATATCTATGGTTTAGCAGACCTACCTGGCTTAAGAACTGGCGACTTTGTATTACTCTCAGTTCGATTTCATTGCACCACAAAATTTGTAGTACCGGGCGTAAATCAATTATTTCAAAAATATAGTGTCGCGTCAGTTGTGACGTCAGCATCAACCTTATACCAAATATATCCTTTTATATTCTTATTGCCAAATACAATACTTATTATGGCGGGATATGGATGTATGTTTTGCATGTGAACGGGAAAAATTCAGTTTACCGTCACGCATCACTATCTTATATATATTTGTGTTTAAAAATGTATTTTTGAAGTGAAAACTTGTATGTTCGCGCCATTATATTACTTACCAAGTCCAACTTAATTATTTAGTTTTATGACAAGTGTTAACTGTGTAACAGTGATGTTTTATAAGTTATTGTATAAATGTAGGTGTAAATAATAAATATTTAAATGCCATTATACTACTTACCCAGTGCAACTGAATTATTTAGTATTCAGTTTTGTAAAATGTGTTAACTGTAGGCTACAACAGTGACGTTTTAATGATATTTTATACTCCTTAATATAATATTTTAAATTTGAAAGTTTATGTGTGTGTTTTTGTTTTGTTATTCAATCACACATTAGCTACTCGACCGATTGAGATGAAATTTAAAATGAACATGGTTTAGGTACCTGAGATGGACATAGATGTATTCCCGTTTTAAAAATATGAATCCCTGTTATTATTTATTATAAAAATTATAGTTTATAAGCTTACATTTACAATGATTTTAATTGAAACAATCTTATAATTCCAAACAACCTGCCTTTCCAAATTAAAATATTGCATTGAAGTTTCCATTGAAGTTGGCATTTACAATGACAATTAATAAGTCACAGGGTCAGATATTAAGAGTAGCAGAAATACATTTGGGAATCCGTGCTTCTCCCGTGGTCAGTTATAGCCTATTCTAGTGTCGAGTAGCAAAAATCTATGTCTTGGCAAAAAACCATAAAATCATATAATATTGTATTTAGAAAAATATTAAACTAAAATGAACGTACTCATGATTTTGAAAATCGACTATAAATTTTATTTTGTGGTGTAAAATATATAGCCATAACCTGTGATAAGAAGTAGTCACTTCTATCGGTAGTCATGCGACTGCCACATTTTGTTTTTTTTTGTAATTATACTTTCTATTATTATTACCAAATTTTATAAGTATTAATATTTCATTTATTTTATTAATTTTTAACGTTTTAAAATTGCAATTCTACCACTATTTTATTCAATATTTACTCCATTGTCGTCTTTTTTGTAGTCTATCTATGGTGAAATCGTTTGATTTTGAAATATATTTTACTGTAACTCACTGACTTTGATCTCTGTGCTAACCAGCTGTTTCAGAAATCAGCTGTTTCATGTATTCTTTACTGTTTCCTTCTGTTACGCTCAATCTGATTTCACTGCATTATAAAATTTGCTGTAACGAGGCGTATTTATTCACTGTAAAAGTGTAAAATATTTAAAAATTGTCTAATATGAAATATGTATAAGCGCGAGTATCGATTACATTAAATGCGTTTGTTACCCGCAAAATAAATTAATAAGTTTCATAACAACAGTAATAGAAAACTATTTAAAACACATTGCTTAGCAAACAGTGTCTTTTAAATCTATTTACAGTGTATTTACCAGCGTTAAGAAGTAATATTACCAATTTTAAAACAATATGAATTAATTCTATGATGTTAGTTTTGAAAATTCGCTTTCATCACGTAAGCAAGAGTGATGCAAGAGTTAATAGTTTTGTGGCTTTGGAATCAGGCGTAAGGGATACAGATTGCAAAGTAGATGTGTAAGGTGTGTATTGCATACCTTGAGTTAAACAGGCGCTAGAGCAAGAAGGATATAGCTTACACTTCAAAACGTGTATTCTACAAAATATGTGTGTATGTGTGTGTGTCGTATAAGGAGATGCGCGCACGCGCGCACGAGTTCAAGTGTACTAAGTATAAAGAAAAATTGATCTTGAGATATTGAAAAATCTTTGCGTATATAGTATTATGAAATTGAAATGTGTTTTGTTTTGCCTGGATCTCAAAATCTGCAAAAATATTTAGGAAAATATAGTTCAATAAAATGTTCATATTGTGTAGAAGAAAACAAATATGTAAAAATATTGGTATGTTTACTTTGAAAATACCTCGTAAAACATGTTTTGCTAATTTTAAGACACGTGGTATATTCGAAATTGAATTTTGGTGTTGTTAGCTGACGTTAAGAGATTTATTTAACAAAATGTTTACTTATGCAGTTTGTACCGCTGATTACGTTTCTGAAATTAGAATTTCGAAATTATTTCACACACAATACTTATGACATGTTAAAAATTTGAATGACCGTCATTTTAAAACTTTTAAGCGAATTTTGCTGATTAACGAAATTTACTCAAATCTGTTTTTGTGTCGTTTGAATCAAATCGTACTAACATTTTTACTAACTTGAGGGTACCAAGAGACACACACACACACACACACACACACACACACACACACACACACACACACACACACACACACACACACACACACACGCGCGCGCGCACACACACACTCACATTTATATTTATAAAAGAAGATGTCCTGATTCATAATCAACGCATACACAAACCATAAAAGCTACAGATTTGAAATTTTTAGAAACCTTCGTTTCATCGTTTACGTGTGCACGTAGAAAGGATTTTGCAAAATTTCGACATTAAACTACTTACCCAGTCCCGCTTTAATAATCAACATACAACCGAAACTATTTTAACTAGAGACTTCAAATTTTCAGGCTACCTACTTACAACAATGTAGAAGATTTTTCAAAAAATTGATTTTAAAACCATTAAAATACTTACCCAGTCCAACTTTAATAATCTACGTACCATGTTAGAGATATATTTCTATAAAGCGCAAACATATATACAAACTTAGAATTTTATTTATAAAGATTAGTAGGCGTGATTATCATTATAATTATAGGTTAGGTCTATAACTTAATTCATTTTAAGTGCTTACAAACTTACAAGAAAAAAAGGTTTAAATTAAATAAAACAGTATTATTATATAATATTAATAATATCGTAAATCTGAAAGTATGTGTTAACTATAGTTCTATATCTAACAAGCTACACTGCTTTAAAAAACATTGAGAATCAGCATTGTCGTAGACCAAGGTTTCATTGGGATATACAAACAACACGAATGAGCAAAATTAAAATAGTGTAAATAAATATTTGGAAATTTTTCAATTCAAATTAATATTTAGTTGATTAAAACGAATTATTAATTAAAATAAAATTTTCTTTACGTACAACGTGAATGAAAGAAACAGAATAACAAGCTGCAACTATATGAATGATTATATTAATGACATTTTTTTTATAGAAATGGACAAAGTCTTTAGTTTTTAACATAAGTTAAATTAAACAGACGTGCAATATTGGTTGCAATAAGAATTCTTATTACTACGTTGTTTACTAGGAGTATTTATAATTTCATTAATATTGTTATATTATATTTAATGGTAACTTGTGACTTATTTAAATGATTATTTAATATAAGTATTATCTTTGTAATATTTCTTAGCAAAAAATATAGCGCGCTATATTCATATTATATTTCTGAAAGTTTGTGTGTTTGTTTGTTTGTATGTTTGTTTGTTTGTTTGTTATTCAATCACGCTTTAACCACTGGACCAATTGAGATGAAACTTGGTACGTACATGGTTTAAGTATCAGAGATACATATAGGCTATTCCCGTTTTACAAAACGTCATTATACTACTTACCCAGCCCAAAATAATTATCAGTTTTTAGTTTTGTAACAGCTGTTAACTATAGTTAGGTTTAATTACTGTTTACTGAACATGAGATTTAGGCACCTGAGATGGACATAGATCTAATCCCATTTTACAAATCTTAATCAGAATAACAAGCTGCAACTATATGAATGATTATATTAATGAAATTTTTTTTATAGAAATGGTAAGACAAAAGTCTTTAGTTTCTAACATACGTTAAATTAAACAGACGTGCAAAATTGGGTGCAATAAGAATTCTTATTACTACGTTATTTACTAAGAGTATTTATAATTTCATTAATATTGTTATATTATATTTAATGGTAACTTGTGACTTATTTAAATGATTATTTAATATAAGTATTATCTTTGTAATATTTCTTAGCAAAAAAATATAGCGCGCGAAGCCGCGACGGGTACCTTCTAGTTATATATAAATGGGTTTCAATTCCCCTGAAATTATGACTATAGGAAAGTTTAATACAAAGCCCCGGGCCTGAGTATTATCACGATGGTCACTCTACTTCCAACCGGAATTCGCGAACAAATCTTGACTGCTTGACTCTAACTAATATCTAATAATTTTTAACTGCCTATATTTGTATGTTTTATAAATGAAATTTCATGGAAATAAACAAATTTTCAATTCGTAAAGTATTTTGTACCAAGGGAAAGTCTTTGTTTGCACTTGTCGGGCTTTGTAAACGAGAAGGTTTTGCAAAGTGTAAATTGTAAAGCTTGTCGCAATCCTTACAAGTGTTGATTCAGCAAACCAGGCACTTTAAGGCTTAGTGGTGTGTAAGTTACACGACGCTTTGCAGTGTGTTTTAGTGCTTAGTCCTTGGTCCTTGGTCTTTGGATCCGAGGAAAAGAAAGTGTACACTAATTCATTTGGACGGGCGAAAGATAACAATGTTCAGTTTGCTACAAAACACGTTCAAGTTTAAAATAATTACGGTACAGAATTATCTCGCTGACGTGATAGAAGCGAATTTGCAAAACTTAAAGAGACTCGACTCTTTAAAACTTCCAACACCACTTTTAAAATAAGAAAATGAACCTTGACATCAGTCTGTTTAATTTTCGTATTTCTCATGGAATTTGACAATTTAAAATGTTCATTTATGCGGACTTGAGAGCTGATCACGATAGTAATAACATACTTTATAAATTTGATAGAAAAATAGTTAAAAACTTATGTACAAGCTATTATGATCAAATTTGCAAATTCTATAGTTCACGTATGCGCTACTGACGGATTAATGAAATTTTATGGGTGGAGCGGTTGGTTGGATGATTCAATTTAAAAGAAAGCAGCTTTAAGGGTTACAATTTTTTAAATAATACTTTCCGAACCTAGCACTATTAAGCTGTTTTGAGATTTAAAACGCATATGATACAAGTGTACAAATTTATTTCATTTTAGACAAAAAATCACTTAATTTTCTTTGTTTCTTAATTTTTAAAGTTTTGCAAAACTGGCTCCATTTACATAATTTCCCTTTTTTTTCAATACCTAGCTGCAGTTACTCCAGTTGCTTTACCCTTACCGTTAACGCTGATCCCTCGTCCTCATTAGCCTAAGCAAGTCCAGTTAAGCATCACAACCAAGTTTTTATCAATTTTAGAGTCGACAAAGATCTTTCTGTTGTTCCAGTTAACGCAGGAAGAGAAGAGAGAACCAACGTAAAATATCTACTTGACTAACCCCGTTCTCACTTTCAGTAGAAGCATTTCAAAGTGTACAAACGAACATGTGTACATACGGACGAAACGTATGTACATACAAAGTTGAGATCGGGATAATGTGACGGGTTTAGGAACCCTCAGAGGCCCCAAATGTCTCTTTGACCCTTTCCTCAAAGCTGCGATACTTCCATTTTAAGTAAGTCAACTTTTACATTTTTGGTTTTATTTCTTTCGTCTCCCTCGCCCTCTAATCGTCCTTGGCTGCGCTCGCTCACAACACGCGTTATTAATAAAATTTCTATTAACCAGCTTTCAAAAATATAACTGAAAGGTCAGGATCGAGGTTAATTTAAAGGTCCCGCTTCTGAGTCTTACCATGATGACCGTCAAATAGTTCATTTTTCGATTACGATTCGTCAAACAAAAACACCTTGTCCGCCATCCGTGTTGTAGATTTAATCACAAAACATAATTTATTTTATTTCAAATTCACTACAGTGAATTGAGTGTTCATCTACATATAATATCGAAATATAAACAAAAATAAGACCATAAAAATTTGTTTATTTCTTTACATTTTATTTATTTTTTTGAAGTGGAGGAAATTTACTTCTAAACTATTTATTACTCCAAAGTAACAAAGAACCAAGAAGTACTGTAAATATTCATAGACTAATCTTTTAGTAAATTTTAATTATTAATTATTCTGTAAAATATCTTTGCAATATATAAAATGCACTGTAATGAATGACTGACTGGTCAACGTACAGCAAAAGCTAAAATAACTAGACTTGAAATTCTGAGAACACAATATTTTGTTACACACAATGAAATAATTTTTCGAAAAACCATACTTAAAAGGGACAATTTACAGTAAAAAGTTCCTTTCTCTCATAAAATTTTCATAACAGCTGTTGAATAAACACAAAAATAATTAGAAATTTATTCTTTAACCGAATGTGACGATTTACTTACCGCGTTTCGGGACTAAGGAACCATCTTTAGAACTCACCCCTGGGAGGTCATGAAACCATTAAAATTTATATAAAATGCCCATATGACAACGTCGGGTGCGCATCGCGGGATATCGGAACTAATTGATGGTTTAAAAATGAATTTGAGACCAAAGTAAAAATTTCATAACAACTCTTCAATAAAAATAATAAATAAAAATTAAGTTCAATATTTGTTATTGTGGCTACTTAATTTCAATCAGATTTGATTCAAACTTGGCAGAAAAATCGATTTTCGTATAGCATGAAAAAGTTAAAATTTCTTCAATAGTTTCAAATTGGTGGCTCAAATTTAAAAAAATTATTTTCTAGCACTTTTTTTGAAAATATGTCATTATTTTAATCAGCGTTAACGCAATTTGAATTTTCAAAATACTAAAAATTAAAACAAATTAATTTAACGGCGTTAGGGTTCATTTTCGTATTTCCAATGTAACCTGAAAAATTTAAATGCTAATATACGCAGATTGTAATGCTGATTGTGGTGGTGAAATAGGAATTTCGAAAAAACGTAAGATAAAGAAAATAATACTTTTGGAAATTCGCTTCCATCACGTCAGTGAGACAGCTGTGTGTACCGAATATTATGCTTGAGTTAATTACGTATTACCATACATTTATAATGTTCCAAGGTCCTGTACAGCTTGCAACAACAAGATATACTTATGTATTTAATATATTTTTCGAGAGAGAATATAGAATTAATAACAAACTGTTTGACTATCTCTCACTTAATTCTAATATTGATTGTACAATGCAAGTAATCCCGCTATTTGTGGGAGCACATCCACTTGTATGGATTAAATTTTATCCCAACCGGAAAAAGTGTGTTTGCAAGGAACTTGAATCTACGGAAGGATTCCAGTTAGGGGAAAATAAATTTTAAACTGTTATGCAGTTAATATTGTATTGTATTTCAGTATTGAGTGTTTCAATATATCGCGAACGATGAGATAATATTATGTAGAATTTAAAATCTCAGTGTATTTTTCTTGATATTAAAAATACAACGTAACATAAAGCATACATATATACATGCATATCGAATGAAAACATATATTGCAGTTGTAATATTAGTGCTGCAGCGTTGAACATATTTTACAATAATATTTTCTAAGATCCGTTTCCTGAATAAGAAGGGATTCAGACCGGTATCTGGGTCAGTGATTACAATCGTGCACGCAACTGTTTCGCTGACGTCATGAAGACTTATGTCCGGGAATGATTTTTTTATATCTTACCGTATTTTTAACACTATAATTTTACCATAATTGCCACCGTGTACTAGCGTTCTTAACATTTAAAGAACACTGAATATACTAAAACCGAACCCTGACCGCCGTCAAATTAAATTTCTTAATTTAAACGGATTTTTACAAATAAGAAATGCTTATTTGTGCAGTTTGAATATGTTGGTGAAAACGGATTTTCAAAAGAGTGAGAGAAAAAAGGTTATAAATTATTGAAGATTCAAAATGACCTCAATTTTGAAACCTTTAAAAATTATTACCAAATTTGAATAAATCGGTTCAAAATTGCGAACACGGTAGTGTTAAAATCACACGCACGCGCGCGCACACACACTCACGCACGTACGCACGCACACATAAATATATATTTAGTTACACAATTTTAGTCTTCTTTAATACAAACTTCGTAAAAAAAATCGATTTTGATATTAGCTTGAACAAGTTCCTTAACCAGCAATATGCGTTCAACAGTTTCAAAATGGCTGCCATTTCAGATCTTTACAAACGCATAACTTTTTGTTTTACCTGTTTAAAGAAAATCTGATTCCACCATTATATTCAGAGTCAAAAACGTTTTTTTTATGTATAGCAATCTTGTGCAACACCAATAAGCTATTTGTTTTGGACCTAAATTAATACATAAAAGTTATACTAAGTTCCATCCACTGATCTAGTTCAGAACTAATAGTCTCTTAAATAGTGAGACTTAAAAACTACACAGTTCAAATGGTTTTACTCTTTTCAATCTTCTAACCGTGCCATCGTTGTTGAGTAGCTGAAGTGCCTTGACATTAATGTGCTGATGTAGTCTTTGTTTGTGACTTTGAGCAAATTTTCTAACTTTACTATCGATAGTTGGAACTGCTAGGTCTTTATGCAAGTTGTCATTTCCCAGAAGCACTCTATTTTGAAATCTTTGATAAAATGTCTGTTACTTTGACTGGCACAACCCCAAAGTTGAATGCCGTAAGTCCATACTGTTTTAAGGTCTTATTGATACAGCAACAGCTTGAGAGTCAAAAACTGTTGTGATTTTTTAAACTCCGTTGAAATTAGGATATTCAATTTGACGGCGGTCAAGGTTCGTTTTTTTTGTTTTTAACGTAATTTAAATAAATGTAGGCAGATTTCAATGCAGGTTATGACAAATTAGAATTTGAAAAAAAAGTTGAGATAAAGAAAAAAATGCTTTTGGAAATTCGCTTCAATCATTTGCCGCTAATATAAAACATTAATTTAATAATTTTCGTACTCACTTCCGCTCAATAAGTTCCGGTTAAACAGAACGAAGACAGAAATAGCGAAATATTTGTTGTTTAGGATCGAAGTAAAAGCATTGCCAAACTTTGCGCAGTTCTGAACCATAAACTCCACTTTACAATAATGTGAACGACGCCATTGGGAATTTCGATTCCGGCCTGAACATAATTTCACCATTTAAAATAGAAAACAAGCCCCTAAAGAGAGCTGCCAAACTTATTCTTATAAATGCGCCATCTATTGCAGTGCTCCCTTAACACATTTTGTGTGGGAGAATGGTATGTAATCACTGAACATTTCTCTGACGTATTTTTTAAAACTTTTTTACTGCAATTAATTTTAAACACTAACAATCAGCATGTATCTAACAAATAATTTAACGAAATATCACAATGTAAAAACACTTCAAAATACAGTCTAGGTTAATCCATCGGCGCTCCAAGTAGGCTATACTCTCAAAAAATGCAAGCTCAAAAGGCTCTCCCGAGTCTTCTGTGTTTCGTTATCGAGCAGTTTACACGCCTCCTCATTAATGTGACTTTTTAGCCGTCTCTCATTGCTTTGAGCACACTTTTAATTTCGTCGGCAACTGTGATCACTCTTGAGTCCCTATGCATATCGTGATTACGAACATACTGTGGTGCATTAACTATCTCAAGATTTTATTTTGGAAGCGCTGAATAATTTACCTGTTACCATTTCTCTTACAACCCCATAACTGTATGCCACATCCATATGGGTTTTAGCATTTGTTTGTAAAGCTTTAGCTTTCTGTGCAGGGATAATTCGTATTGGAAGTGAATTTCGAAAATGAAATGGCATTTATTAACACAAACATATACACAAACAAGAACAATTTAACAGCAAACAATTTATCACTCGATTTTTGAATTTTGCATTTATAATAATACGGACAATTTACAACGATGTCCGCCATAAAATGTATAATATTTTGAACTTAAACACTTCTAAAAATCTGACTTCAACTGAGTAATTTAACATTTTCAAGTCATCAAAAATACGAAAATGTATTCTAACCGTTGGTAAAAATATTTCATATATTAAAAACAATTATAAAACTTCAAGTGCTAATTATTTATTCTGATTTGGATACTGACTAGACGGCATTAAGGTTCATATTCGTATTTTCAATGTTGTTTTAAAATTTTGAAATGCTAATTTATACAGATTGTAATGCTGATTGTAACGGCGAAATTACAGGCAGACACACAGACAGTCAGACACACAGAGAGACAGACAGACAGTCAGCAGATAGACAGACAGATTGACAGATAGTAGACAGACGGACAAACAGACAGACAATCAGGCACACAGAGAGACAGACAGACGGACAGAGAGTCAGACAGACAGTCAGTCAGACAGACAATCAGACACACAGACAGACAGTCATTCATTCCTTCAGATAGACAGTCAGACAGACGGAGAGACAGACAGACAAACAGACACACAGAGAGCAGACGGACAGTCAAACAGACAGACAGATAGTCAGTCACAGACAATCAGACACATAGAGAGACAGTCAGATAGATGGACAGACGGACAGACAGATAGGCAGACGGAGAGTCAGACAGACGGACGGACAGACAGACAGAAAGACGGATAGACATGCGTATGAATATATTTGTATTAATGAAAGGGTCCTTTGATTTCAATACGGATCCAATCAAATTTATTTTTTGTTACGCGATACTGTTAATTTTTAGAAATTCGCACTCATCACGTCAGCGAAACAGCTGCGTCCCGTTATTAGTAATACCGATATAGAGTTGTTACTGGTTTTGCCGGGAGACAGGATTGGACACGCACAGTATAGGTATGAACGAATTGCCTTGGCTTATCAGAAAGCAATCGTGCAGATATATTGCCGTACATTTGTTATGCAAAGTAAAATATCATTTATCCAAACCAGCGATATTTTATTCAACAGTGATACCAACTTGAAAAATAGCTTGTTATATAGAGTGATTCATTCATGATAATTCTTTACAAATTTATTATAAATCATGTCGGAGTTGGAACGTTACATTATGTCAAAGTGTTTTCATGTGCAGTTATACAAATCCTAATGTAATGAGTTTCGAATCATACCTCGTTATGTGTTTTTAAAGCAAAGCTATTGTTATGAATGTTTTATATATTTAAAAAAAAGTAAATAGTAGTAACAAGCAAGTATATTTACCAATACATCAACAAATATTTAAAATATAGCTTAAATATTGTTTCCTTAACTTCTTTTCTTTCATATTTGTGATTGATCTTGAATGTATTTTAAAGAGCTTCACATCATTCTGTAACAATACTCGTTAGCGAATTTCTATTGGAGCCTTCATGATAAAACCCAGACTCGTGTTCTTGAAATAAGCACACATTTGAAACTCTAGATCTTTTCGATAGGTTGTTAAAATTAATTAAAATCCGGTGTATATTTCTTCGACACAATTGTTTCGACGAGTGGTACGTTTCGATGTTCTGTCAAACCTTATGTGACATATCAAGGTGGTTCTTGCACCAAATTTGAAATCGAACTGAAAGAAGCTTTCACGTGACATATAACCAGCGCATTATATAACTAAAATGTAAAGTTGGCTGACTTTAGCTGACGTAGATCGATCCGCCATTAACGCATATTTGCTCGCTTATTAGTCCTGTAAGATTGACAGTGACTCTAACACGATCGCACTCATTTGGAACACATTCGAGGTTGTCCTCCAGACTGCATGAGTACTAAGAGCGTCGTCTTGCCTGTTTAATTCTCCTCTTTCTCTAATTCAATGGCCTTATCTAACAGTCCTGTAATTGTAATTTCCCACACTAAGTTATTTGTCCGCATGTCTCAAAATCTACTGTGGTTTCTCTCTGTGTACCTACCAGATTTCATGGACTTCGGACAATTTGTTTAGTCTCTAACAATATGCACAGACATAGATATAAATCACTTACTGACTTACTTACTTTACTTTAGCCAACCCCCGTTCTTGGCTCTTCAGCCATTTGACGCCGTAGCACCCAGTACAGCCATGCCCCTCTTTGGCATCATTCCGCAGCGCTACGCACTGGAGAAGGTGGCCAGCAGTTCCATTACCCTGGAAGCACAAGGACATGTGGAGAATCCATTATACCAATTCTGTGCAAATGGTTCTGCAGATAATTACGATCTGTCGACATCAGTTATAATTTGGGGCAGGTTATTGGGGACACGTTTTGATAAAATCGGTTCCCATCTTTTTACAAGTCCAGCCGCCCTTCTTTATGCGGGAAGAGACCTCGTTGCACACTAGCATAGGTAACACAGAAATAAGGAACGTTCTCTAACTTTTAGATTCATTGGAGCTCTAAGTGGTTAGGACGGTCATTGTAAATCGTAATCCTTCAATCATAATGAATAATAAATAATAAGTCCTTAGCATAATTTGGGACACGTAATTCAAAATTTTCACGATAACAATAGTGTTTACAGCGATAAAAAAATCTGAAATTAAATGATATTTAGTAATATTAAAGATAAAACTCAGCTGTCTTGTTGATGCAATGCAATCGTGTTGTCTTTCAATTTTTCAAAGTTAAAATCTGCGTAAATTATCATTTTAAACTTTCAAATTACATCGAAATTACCAACTGCAGATTTATTTTAACATTTTAATTGGAATTGAAATTGAAATTTGTGCACGTCAAATTAATTACAAGAATTGGAAATTTGAAGAAAAAGTTAAAATGTTTATGATTTTTTAAAAAGATTTGAAGTGACCGCTATTTTGGTACGTTTGAACAGATTTTTTTGTGTAAGAAACTTGTTTAAGCTAGAAGATATAAGTACAAACACACACACACACACACACACAGGTGCTCATTTAATGGTCGAGCCATGGTCCTGAGTGACGGGGTGTTACCATAATGACCTCTGTATTAACTCATTGTCTAATATACAAATCCGCTAGTACTGCACGCACTATTTAAGAATAAACACCGCTCAGAGTAAGTGTGCGACAGATGTGTGATTGTATTGTTTCCATTTCGTGCTGTATCAGCGGGACGCTACCCTATAATAATAGATGCAGCTATTATTATACAATCATGTAAGGGAGGGTAAGTGGGGGTAATTGCTTGTCCTCATCCCTGTCCCGCGGGGTAAACCATAAGCAGACAACGTAATATAATTGCATGAAACTTAATGGTGGAAACGATTTTGCGGTTTGTCTAACAAATTAGTTAAATAATCGTTTCTTACGAATTAAAAACAAAATGACCGCACACGCAACTGTCTCGCTGACGTTATAGAAGCGAATTTCGAAAAGTAGTTTTTTGTTACACTTTCCATTAACATCTAATTTCACTGTAATAATTAGCATTCAAATTTGCATGTATTTGCACTTTAAACTTAGATCGCTTTGAAATTACTAAAATAGAACCTTGACAGACATCAATTTATTTTTCTTTAATTTCAATTGATTTTGAAAATTCAAAAATCTAATTGTTTTATAATGATGAAATCAGATTTTCAAAAATATTAAAAAAAGTTATGCATTTCCCAAGATGTTAAATGGCCGCCAAATCGAAACTGTTGAACGAATTTCACTAGTTAAAGAACATTTTTCTGTGTGTGTGTGTGTGTGTGTGTGTGTGTGTGTGTGTGTGTGTGTGTGCGCGCGCGCGTATGCGTGTCTTGAGAAGAAGAGTGATAGTGAGATCGGTAAGTCGATCAGCTGCTTACCTCAGCTGAATTTGCTGAGGAAGCCACATACATTATTTTGTTTTATTATTCACGTTTGATTATAACGGTGAAAACAGATGTGTCTGGGCTTTGAACTAATAACCCGAGATTTAAGAGTGATAACAACGCGTAAAGGCTAAATTAAAATCAAAGATGTTAAAGTCAATTATGTTAACGTAAATTTTGTAGAAAACTTTTGAAATAAAATATAAGATAATTTATTTATTTATTTAATTTAAATATTATTATTATACTATGTATACAATTTTGATCACTTTATAAAAATAAGTTGTAATAAATATTTATATGATTAATGAACGCCGTCATAGTACGTACTCAACCCAACTATCGCAATTATTAGAGTATTATCAGTTGGATGGCATGTAAAAAATTGATTTTTAATTTTCTTTATATGTCGAGTCCATTTCTTTAATATCAGTGTGTATAATTTCAGTTTAACAATAAGATCTGTAATATAATTGGACCAATACAAACCAAGAACGGATACCGATAATTCAATTTTTTTAAAAATTTCCCTTCATTCGGCCAATCTCCTGAGTTCCGCACTTTTTACCAACAAAAGTCATTTTACCAGCAAGTTTGTGCTGTATTATTGAGGTAAATGTGTTACTATATTATAAGTAAATTTTATGCATGGCGGTAAACTTCCTGCAGAAGGGTTCCCAAAGCTGCAGGTCAGTTTACAGTATTTATTGCAGCGGTTTCTCCAAGCCAAAGTAATTCTATGTGACTTTGCTGTACAGCCTTATTTATGAGTCTTATACTAATGAAATGTTGTGTGTGTGTGTGTGTGTGTGTGTGTGTGTGTGTGTGTGTTTGCATGTATGTGTATGCGAGGTACAGCCAAATCTGTGGCATTTGGCATTTGAATTTCTTAAGGTAGAAGACAGAAGAAGGTCGAATAACACCTCGTAGTTATATCTTAAATTTTTTAATATTTTTTACCTTTTTTAGAAATTTAAAAATGTTAATTAATGCAACTCTTAGCGCAAATTATTTTGGTGAAATCAGATTTTTAAAAAACGTTTCGAGGACCAAAAAGTTATGAATGTAAGAAAAATTTGAAATGGCCGCCATTTTGAAAACGTTGAAAGAATTTTTCTAGTTAACGAACTTGTAAAAATTAATGCCAAAATCGATTTTGTAGCGAGTTTGTATCAAATGGGACTACAATCAATAATAAACGTGAGCATTCACACACACACACACACACACACACACACACACACACACACACACACACACACACACACACACACACACACACCTATATAAATAAAAATGTAAATGTTCGTTTGTTCAAAATATTAAATCCCCGAAAAGTTTTAAATAACCGAAAATACTTAAATAACCGATTACTTTGAAATGTTAGCACAATGTTGCATTCGGATACGCGCATGTTTCTATATTCCCACTGTTATGCAGATGTCACACCTTTAAAAATATGCTTTTTTTGAGAAAAAGCGACGTCTGGTGGACGTAAAAGGAACACATGCTGTGCTAAATATTTTACGATTCCATTTCGACTTTTCCGATTTACAATCCATTTATGACTTCTAAATTTCCAATTTTACAATTCTACTTCAATGTTTCCGAACGCATTGTTAAATTGAATTCTCATAGAATTCGATTTATTTTAATTTTGATTTAATTATTTTGTATGACATTGCGTTGGAACTGAGATATGACGTTTAAAATAGAGTTCATTTTTTGAGTTATTTTTTATTTTTTTAGTGTTTTTCATATCTTTTTTAAAATGTTTTTCTTTTCTTTCAGTTGAATTGAGCTGTGTCGATCGATATGTTTTTAAATTGAAATATTTTGTTAGCATTATTTATTTTCCTCGTTTTCTTCACTATTTACTTTGTACAGAAAATATTGCACACCCACAAGCTTTGTGAATAAATGCTTGTTTAATAACAAGTAGAGGATGATAGTTTAATAAGGTCAACAATGATTACAAGTAGGGGAAAAAATAAAATTTTGTTTGAAAAAAATGACAAAATCACTTTATTTAAACCTTATTTTGGCAGCCATTTTGTTTCTAAAAACATCAGTCAGATGAAATTCTAACATACTATATCTGGTACCTTCTTTAAAAAGTATGTATAGTTTTATAATGATCAATAGAGAAATGAGAAAATAATGAAGGGTCAAATGAGTAAAACTTTTAGTGGGAGACAATATATATATATATATATATATATATATCAATTATATAATATAATATATATATATATATATATATATATATATATATATATATATATATATTAGACAATTTCTCCTTCTCTTTTTCCTTCTTTACTAATTAACTAAACTGAACCACAGCAACGGTGGCCGGGTATAGCTAGTATGTATACAAAATATATACATTACCTATTCCACAGAAAGTAATCTAGAGTTCAGGAACGGTGTCCATTTTAAGGTTCCGGGTCTAGGTCTTACCATAACGGTCGCTTATTTTCCGATGGACAAGAGTTTGTTATAACATACACTACAATCTGTAGTAACAAAGTCAGGATGGTTAATATTTCTTCTTTACAGTAAACGTCAGCTGTGAAATTTCCTGATCACGGCTAACTGGATCTCGTTGAATCCAAGTTTAATAGCACAACTAATCAGCTGAGTGACGTCATAGTGAAGACAATGTTTGGTAGGCCGTGACTAAAATACCACCTGAGAGAATTAAGCATTCGTGTTCCCCTGAATGTTTAGACAACGCCTTATTGCCTTTCGTCTGCAGAACTTGGCGGATCCAAGTCATTGTATAAAGTAAGTGGGACTTCGTTTTGAGTGCAAATTAGATTTTCTGCTCATCCATTGTTAGTCCTGGCAGTGTATCCTTCACGGGTTTCAGCTGATGTATAAGAACAATCAGACGCAGCTGTCTCTCCCTGACGTGATGGAAGCGAATTTTCGAAAACTATTTGTTTATCGTACCATTGTTTTGTAATGCTGATTTCACCAACATAATAAGCATTAAAATATGCATAAGTTTGCATTTTAGGCCTTCAAATCGCATTGAAAATTCGAAAGTGATTCCTGACCGCCGTTTTTTTCCATTGAAATGTCTCAATGTAAACGGATTTTGAAAATTCAAATGCTAATTTCTAACAAACTTGCCGAAACTATTACTAAAATCGATTTTTGTGCGTAGGAATTCACCATCATTTAGCATAATAAACTTAATGAAAACACCAATATGAAGTCCGACCACTGTTCAAATTCAAAGGATTTTGAAAATTCAAAATATTGTTTCACGTAGATTTCAACGATGATTTCGATAGTAAAATCTGATTTTCAAAAAGTTTTATGACAAAGAAGATACGAGTTTTTGAAGATTTGTAATGAAAGTCATATTGAAACTGCTTAAAAGGGTTTGTTGGGTACGAAACTTGTCCAAGAGAATACCATATATCAGATCCGATTTTTGTGACAAGTTTTAATCATATCGGAACAAAATTGCGAAAATATCACACGCACGCACTCGCGCGCGCGCGCGCACACACACACACACACACACACACACACACACACACACACACACACACACACACACACACACACACATTTTGAAACTATACACACTTTTTAAAAAAAGGGACCAGGTTTTAAATATCATTTGAGAATTACATCTGGCTGATGTTTATAGAAAAACAATGGCGGCCAAAATAAATAAATTCTTGGAATTATTTTCAAGTGTGTTATATTCATTGTTCGGCGTTGTTATCAGTGTATAGCTGTGGATTGTTTCCAGTTTGATTAGGTCTGATTTATGTAATGTTCGTTGCTATTTAGTATTTTTATTTAGTTTGTACCTAATTAAATTAAAAAATAATAATTAAAAAATAACAAGTGTACGGGCATTTATGCCTCCTGTAAGTCCTTCATTTTTTGCATTGTATAATTTTTGAAGGAATTTTGGAAATAAATAAATAAATGATTGCAAGTAGAGGAAAAAAATTAAATTTTGTTTGACAAAATCACTTTATTTAAACTTTATTTTGGCCGCCATTTTGTTTCTAAAAACATCAGTCAGATGAAATTCTAACATACTATATCTGGTACCTTCTTTAAAAAGTATGTATAGATTTATATTGATCAATAGAGAAATGAGAAAATAATGATGGGTCAAATGCGTAAACCTTTTAGTGGGAGACACTGTGTGTGTGTGTGTGTGTGTGTGTGTGTGTGTGTGTGTGTGTGTGTGTGTGTGTGTGTGTGTGTGTGTGTGTGTGTGTGTGTGTGTGTGTGTGTGCGTGCGTGTGTGTGTGTGTATATATATATATATATCAAGAGTGTAATAAATACTTGCGGATTGTTTTCTTTCCACATTCACGGAAAATTAACTCTCTTGCTTTCTCTTTGATAAAACATGAAATTTAAAAGCACTCGTGATTCAATTCACAAATTTCTCCAATAAGAATCCACTTCGGCAACAGACGCGTTACGTCAATCATTCATAACTTGACGCAACTGGGAACAGCGTAGTTTTTGTTAAAAACATTCAGGTCAGGATAACTCGGGTGTAAAAATCACAATGAAAAACAAATTTAAAAAAACCCACATCCATAAAACTTTATTTTTCAATACAAACATTATAAAACATTACAATTTAAATAAGTTTTAAGACGAAACATTTTGTATATTTAAAATTTTATAATCGTCAGTTTGGAAAGGAACATTATTTTAAAATGAAATCCGGTTAGTGACGTTAACAATATTGTTTTATAATTGTAACAACGTTGTTACAGAATAAATTAAAACTAATCTGTTTACGAAGCTATTTCACGTGATATAATGTAATCAAGTTGAACACAAATTACATCTTCATTTTGCTTTGTGATTACCGAAAGGGATAGAATAGCTTTGTAAACATTGTTAATTACATAAATTAAATGCTGTAATTTGTTTTTAATATTGAATTTTATTTTTTTGTTGACATCATTTCTATCAATATAAAATTCTATTGTTATTGTAAGCTCTAGTAAAATATAAATATTTTTATTTTGACTGTTATAACATAAAACAACCTTTTGCAGCTTGCAGCTGGCTCGATGACGTGATTAAAAACTAACAACACTGAATAAAACATTATGTAAACGGACATCGTGAAAAATTAAGAAAATCAAACTTGGCACAACCAATAAATTGATTCTTAGTAATTTCACGCAAAATAACTACCATTTAAAATCTTAACTTTTCTTTCATAAAACTCTTTTCGAAGTCGTATTTCATCGTAGAGATCTACATTACATTTCGCATTAATTTGAATTTTTCATTTTATATTTGTTTATGATGTTAGAATCGACTTCTAAAAAAAATAAGATATTTAACAAGTATGTTCTTAAAACTTGTGTGTGTATACCACGCCCCACACGCACGCGCGCGTGCGGACACACACACACACACACTCACTCACAAACGAACAATAATTATATTTTATACAAAGAAATATAGATACATTTAGTATTACATTTTTTAATTTAATTTCAAAACCGCAAGTATATGATTATATGATGTCATTTCACATTTAACAAATAATCGTTTTTGTTTATAATCATTTATCAAATAAATAATAAACATGTTGCAAGTCTTAACAATACTTTCTTGAATTATGTTTTTGTTACTTTATTTTAATATGCAAGTTTACATATTGGGCTATAAACATTTTAAAATGTGCACAGAAACAATACATAAAACAATCGATTAAAGTAATTTATCAAATTTAAAATCTTAGATTCATTTCTATTTTTATATTTCTTCTTCTTCTTCTTTCTGCAGGACGTGATCACGTTACGCTCAACGTTATCCTTGTTCCTTTTCTGAGAAGTAGGTAATTACTTGGTTTACAGTACTACAATTATTGTAAACTAATTACAGTAATCGGTACTAATTACCAGCACTAATTACTGGTTTTGTAATAATTACAGTATTTATTATTATATCCAAACGATCTTTCCACTCCCCGTATTTATCTTTGTACTTTATAAACGTATATACATTGCAATACGAAAAAATAAAGTGAATTTAATAAATTCTTAATACCAATACATAAATATTATATACATTATTTAGTCACAGATTATTTTACCTAATGTGTTTATTTTTTTATATACGAAAAGACATACGAAAATACTATATCTAAGAAATGAAAGAATGAAAAGACGAGAAAAACCAAATAGATTTTCAAAAAACAATGTTGATTCCTAAAGGCTTGAGGTTAGGTTATGTCAGTTTTACGTTTGTGGTTTATCCATTGACTATGAAAATCACAACAATTTGAATTAGACAACTCGGATTAGTAAAAAAGGAAATATTTGTAGGACTTTTTATGTAGAATCTGTGAAACTGAAGGTCCAAGTGCCTACGTCATACGTCATTCTCTGATCTTCCGTTCCTCAACGCACATATTATTGTGTCTCCCCTCTTCCTTATTAGTCTAACTTGCATAAAGCTAAGAGAAACAAAAGTCTACAATGATCTGTTTTCAGAGTGATTTTTACATTTATTTTGTACAAACAGCTAGAATTTGTCTCACAATAATTACCTAATGCAGAATAATAAATATAAAATGAGCCATACAACCACGTAGCAGCCCAAATTTGTTATCCGCGACGCTGTTGAAGTCAGTTCCATATCCATAACGTTAAGTTCTGTAAGTAAAAGTAATAAGAATTAATTTTTATTGAACTATTATTAGAATATAGAAATATTGAGTAGACAGTTAAACATGTCCGTTTGGTAATAGGCTATACACATGTTGGTAGGATCATAAATAATAGACGAACGTTCATTGTAAGTTATGTGAAAAAAACAAAATTTTAAAAGCGAATTATGTACATTATAACATTATGAAATTATGGTGGAATCAGATTTAAAAAAAAAATTAGTTAAAGTAATTATTGTGATATTATTACTTTTTGTAAATTCGCTTCCATCACGTCAGTGAGACAGCTACATGCCTTGATTATTTGAATACAAGTATTGATAATTGAATGAACTTGTAAGGTTATTATTACACTTTCTATGTTCCTGGAATGATAAGTTACGGCGTCTTCTTCAGCCTTAAGTCTCCTTATAAAATCTGGAGTTCGGAGAGGATTCAAGATGGATAGTTCCCCCACTTGCAATTGGTGACTTCCTCTTGCTTGCTCTACTAATTGCCTTTCAATTTTTCTCTCTCCCTAATTACGGGAGTTCTGCTCCATTTAGCCAACGTTTTTATTGTGTAGTGAGATCCCTATTATGTTATATTCATATTTCTGGATACACCTACAAGCAGCTAAGGAAATGAGGTGCGTACATATACAGAACCCTGTATCACGGGTAAGGCTAAGGTACATTGGGAGGTTGCCAGATCTCCTAAGGCTCTGTTTAATGCTATGCTGGTGTCATTCACTCCATAAGCACGGGTCGGTTTACACTTAGTTAGCCAAGCTGTGTGGAATAGTGAATGTGTGTGTGTGTGTATGTGTGTGTGTGTGTGTGTGTGTGTGTTCAGTAGATGAGTGAGAGTAGTATGAGCCCTCAGGTACGGTGGTATCGTTAAGCCCATCAGCTGCCTCCGCCGGAGTATCGATAATTACACACCTCACACATGGATCAGCGACTTGACTTTGGCGAAGCACATGGAGTGCAAGTTGATAGTTTTTAAAAAAGAAAGTATTAATTATCTGTCAAAGGAAAAACAAATTAAGAAGACTACATCACGACAATAAGGTTGAGAGATTGGTTAACATATTAAACACATTTAATAACAAAATCTACGTTGGATAGGTCGTGCGGTAAAAGAGGATGACGGCGGTTTTACACTCATACCAGACTTCCGGAAGAGGGCTGCTTTATCAGGAGTGGCAGAGAAATATTTCAAAAGACTAAGCCTTAGCAATGAATACAGAATCTATAGATTCTGTATTTGGCCTTAGTAATGAGTTGATGCGCCATGGATCAGTTATGTTTTGTATAACCAATTTTTTAATGTTTATAAAATATTTACAATGGATACAAATACGTACGCGCGCGCGCGCGCGCGCGCACACACACACACACACACACACACACACACACACACACACACACAGCACACACGCGCGCGCATACGCACAATAATTATATTTTACATTGTATTTGTGTGCAAGCTATGTGTTCCAGATACCTTAATGAACATAGCTGAAGTGATGGAAGCAAATTTCCAACAATAATATCAGACTTTTTCACTGCCATAATTAGCGTTACAATTTGTGCATAATTTAGTTGTTTAAATGATCTCATTGTTTTACTAAAATTTAACTTAAAGGAAAAGTAATAGTTATTTATTGAACAGTTTATATTGTTGTATAACAAAATAAGAAATGTTATTAATTATTTATGCCTTAAAAGGGTTTATTATTAATTCATGTTTTCTTTGTCTGTTTTGCTCCCTCATTTATTTCGTTAGGAAATAGAAAATAGAACTTACGTTGAAATTCAGCCTGATTTATATTTTTAAACTACGTGAAACAGACAATAATTTATAAATTGTTTATATCCTGTCTGTTACTCCTACAGCAATATTTTACTTCGTAATTTCATTCGATTTCTCAAGATGTTGTTCAACTTCCACATTTGATTAACAAAACTATGTTGAAAAAATAATATTAAAAATACTACTTTTTACTAGTACCGTATATTTCTTCAGAAGGCCCTCTAGTGTAGAACTGAAAAAGGTCGGATTCTTCGCTCCAGCCGAAACGGTTCCTGACTTGCAACAAAGCTTGGAACACCGACGAAGTCTTTAAACCTTCGATGTTGTACCACATATGCTGCGAGAAGGTGTTTTTGCCACTTGTTCGCAAGTGAACCTCTTGCCAAGTTCCTGGTTCCTGGTAGGACTCGTTTATCTGTGTTTACGACATAATTTCTAGAGTATTGAATAACAGAGTATTCAATAATTTTTAAGCTAACCTAACCTTAACTATCCCTCAGGGGCTCACACGTTGTGAGTACGACTTTTGCAACCCCGAGGTGCCCTAGCTGTATCTAACCTTTCTTCATCTGTTTGTTCTTGGGTTAGATCCCTTCATCCCAAGCCAAGGTGCTTATCTGTGTTTATTACATAATTTCTAGAGTATTGAATAACAGAGTATTCAATAATTTTTAAGCTAACCTAACCTTAATTATCACTCAGGGGCTCACACGATGTGAGTACGGGTTTTGGCAACCCCGAGGTGCCCTTGGGTTAGAGCCTTTCATCCCAAGTCAAGGTTGAACAACGCACTTAGAACCTCCTACGCTGTTAAGGAGAAGGTTAGCACTCTGGATACCAGACAAATTTCAATTTGAATCTAGCTTTAAACATACCAATGAGGGGCTCTGTATTTGTGATAGTTGGAAAGAAACAGTTTACAACCATGAAGTCCCAAAAAATATGAACAAATTGACAAACGTGCTGAAGAGTGAAAATAGGATAGAAATGAAAGTACTGGAACTCACAAGCTGTTAATGGCAATAGATGGTGGCCCTATCCAACCTGCAATGAAAGAAGTAAGAGATAGGGTCAAACATCTCCGCCTACAAATATCTATTTAGAGTGCAAAAATGCAAACTGAAAAGGAGAAGAGGCGGTAGCAAATAGAACCAACTGAACTTAGAAGCAGATCTCCCAGGGATCGAGAAACACGACTTTGTAGTGTGAGAAACACGACATAAGGGCTGTCATTCTCAAAGACTGGAGGGCTAGCCAAGAATATTATAACATGCAGATACAGTGCGCAGGATACGTGGGACGGTTAAGAAAACTTTACAGGCGAGCAGGAGGCAAAAGGTCTTTCAGGACCCTGACGACCTCCAACGAATGGGCTAGTCACTTGATAGCTAATACTCACTGAGGGTAGCAGTCGGAACTAGAATACAGGAGGTTTTTTGATCACTGTGCCTCATAACTTAAAAACAATTAATCTTATTTAATCTAACGTTTCTTAATAAAAAATATAATTATTGTTTGAAAATAACATCGAAACATTAAACAAAACCTGAAGGAAAGGTCATCAAACCCAATAACTTCTAAGGTCGGGCGGCCACCAAATGCGGAGCGGAGCTGCGCTGAGCTGAGATGGACTGAGCGGAATGAAGTTAAACGGCAACCAGAAGCGTAGTTCAGTCAGTTTTAAGAACGCATATATCTTTTAAATATAAATATTTAGGCCTACATTAAAGGCATTTAGGAACTATTATATTTAAAAACGGTTACCTAGTTAACGAGAAATAATAAGTTTAGCTGCGTGGTAAACGTGGTGGGGGAAGCGGAGGCAGCTTGAAAACTGAGCGAAAACAGAGTCAAAGCTACGCGACGTCGCTTGACTCCGCTCAACTGCGTTACGTTTTCTGTGGACGTACTTACATTAAGACAGGTTAGGTTTTGAATGCGTTGTCCTCTCCGCTCAGTGTAACTCCGCTCTGCATTTGGTTGCCACCCAGGGTAAGGATTTAATCAACCAGTCTAACTTAACCTGTTAAAAGCTTTCATAAACAGTTTTCATAATTTTAGATTTCCTATGTTAATTAATTAACGATAGGAACACAATATTATGTTTAATTTTATCAATATGTGTGCATTACCAATTGTCTAGTTGTCGTTTAAAGTTGTATCTTAGTTACTGTGGTGAATCTACTTAGTTATTCATTGGACCTATGCTCGGATGACGCAATCACGCGCCATTCCAATTTGTGTTGATTTTGTGCTTGGTATAACTCTCCGGATGTGTGTGTAACTAACTGCGTTTGACAGGAAAATACATTTACCGGGAAACGCTGACGTCACGAGAATAGTAATTACGGATTGAATGACAGATAACAGAAAATATTGGCGCTGCTTACTACTTATATTTGAGTGAAAAATAAACTTCCGAAGAACGGCAATTGACGTGAAGCACAGAAAAAGTCAAATTCAATAAGTCGACTCGAATATGCATCCGTGCCTTCTACGTTCCGCAGAGATATGAATTGTGGAAATTTAATAGGAAAAATATAGTGTAAAATAGTTTTTCAAAGGCACATAACATATTTTCGTGTTACAAGATAGTTTGTATTATTATTTTTTTTAATAAAATAAAATGCTGTACATGTTTTGTACCGTAAGAATTTAAAATTATTTTACTCTTATATTGAAATCTAAAATCTTTATTTACCAAACCATTTAATCTGTTTCTTCAAAATATCTTCTGTAAATCTTTATTGTTTATTTAGTTTGTCATATTATTGCTGTTTTAAATAAACATATTGTATCTTTGTATTGTATTTTGAAAGGTGTACACGTGTCAGAAAAATCCACCAAGGTACTCGGTGGTCGATGTGTAAAAGCACTGGACAGTCTGTTGCGTCTCTGAACTGCGCATTTTAAGGTTCTTAGTTCCGCAGTTACTCTAGTTGCTTTTCCCTTACCGTTAACGCTGAGCCTTCGTCCTCATTAGATTAACTGGCGCAAAGTATGGACGTTAAGCAAAAAAATCATGTTAAAATATAATTTTCCACCACATAGCCTTGAAACTTTACTTTTAAAACAAATTTAAATCTCTTACTATTAACTAATGCGTTGACGACTTATCCACCAAATATCAGTTCCAATTTCCGTCTTTGTTATTATATTGTACAACAATAATTTTGATAAAATGTAATTACCAGCAGTTTGCGATAGAGCAGACGAACTTCAACGATAGGAGTGAAACTTTGAACAGCCCAAGTTAAATTGTAACTGCTTGTAGTGTGGCTGTACGGCGATCCGAGAAAGTTCGGTCTCGAGGGAGTACCTGCAATAATGTTATATTTATAGTACATGCAATATTTTATTCTCTACATTTTTTGTCTTGACATTATTTTATTTGCGATTTTCAATATGATCCAAAAGTGATTTTAAAATTAACTAAAGTAATTAAACTCATAAAAAATAACTGTTTTGTTTAGTTTGTTCATCTGATTTCCTAGCTTAGGAATTTTGTTACTTATTGCTGCGATTCGTTCATCTGCTTTCCTAGTTTTGTAATTTTGTTACTTATTACCGCGATTCGTTCATCTGCTTTCCTAGTTTTGTAATTTTGTTACTTATTGCCGCGATTCGTTCATCTGCTTTCCTAGCTTTGTAATTTTGTTATTTATTGCAGCGATTCGTTCATCTGCTTTCCTAGTTTTGTAATTTTGTTACTTATTGCAGCGATTCGTTCATCTGCTTTCCTAGCTTTGTAATTTTGTTATATATTGAAGCGATTCGTTCATCTGCTCTCTTAGTTTTGTAATTTTGTTACTTATTGCCGCGATTCGTTCATCTGCTTTCCTAGCTTTGTAATTTTGTTATTTATTGAAGCGATTCGTTCATCTGCTTTCTTAGTTTTGTAATTTTGTTACTTATTGCCGCGATTCGTTCATCTGCTTTCCTAGTTTTGTAATTTTGTTATTTATTGACGCGATTCGTTCATCTGCTTTCTTAGCTTTGTAATTTTGTTATTTATTGAAGCGATTCGTTCATCTGCTTTCTTAGTTTTGTAATTTTGTTACTTATTGCCGCGATTCGTTCATCTGCTTTCCTAGCTTTGTAATTTTGTTATTTATTGAAGCGATTCGTTCATCTGCTTTCTTAGTTTTGTAATTTTGTTACTTATTGCCGCGATTCGTTCATCTGCTTTCCTAGTTTTGTAATTTTGTTATTTATTGACGCGATTCGTTCATCTGCTTTCTTAGCTTTGTAATTTTGTTATTTATTGAAGCGATTCGTTCATCTGCTTTCTTAGTTTTGTAATTTTGTTACTTATTGCCGCGATTCGTTCATCTGCTTTCCTAGTTTTGTAATTTTGTTATTTATTGACGCGATTCGTTCATCTGCTTTCCTAGTTTTGTAATTTTGTTATTTATTGAAGCGATTCGTTAATCTGCTTTCCTAGCTTTGTAATTTTGTTATTTACTGACGCGATTCGTTCATCTGCTTTCCTAGTTTTGTAATTTTGTTATTTATTGAAGCGATTCGTTAATCTGCTTTCCTAGCTTTGTAATTTTGTTATTTATTGACGCAATTCGTTCATCTGCTTTCCTAGGTTTGTATTTTTTTATTTAATGACGTGATTCCGATTACCTCCATTATCAAAATTTACAAATGTGCTGCTCCTTCAGACTGTTGTTTGTTCTTCTGTACTGTTAAAACCCTCTCTTAGCCCACCTTTAAAGATTTTGAACATTTATAGTTTCACTGTCATGGCGTACAGTACACTCTGACGTTTACAGTAATAGCTGTTGTTTCTTGTCGGGACAAGAGCAGTAAATCCATGGAGGAACAACAACTTTCCTCAGGAGTGGCGTGAACTTGTCACAAGATTTGTTCGAGTAGGAGTAAACAACGCGTCCTCCAGTGTTCAGGCGAGCGTTAGGTATCACGTGACTCGTATTAAAATTAGGCAGAGGACTAACGATGTTTTTCCATTGACTAGTTTGGAATGACAAGGACGCGCAGCAGCATAATGCGGATTTTGTGCTTTTGGAATGCAAACCATCTCGCCCTTCTTATGAAAAAACATCTTACATAATATATATTAGCGATTTTATAAAAAATACAAAATGTCCTAACCTATTTTTCGTTTATGTAATAATTAATTACCGAATTGGTTTTATGATAATATTGTACTTGGTAAATATTGTACCTGGTAAATATTGTACCTGGTAAATGAGCCTCGCTCGGTAGGTATTTTACGTATACTAATTATTTAAAATTTAAATAAACATGATTATTGTGTTATTTACCAAATTATTATTTATAAAGTAAAAAAATCATTAAATAATACATGATATTTAAAAGCAAAAATACAATACAAATGGAGTACGCAATTTAATGTCTGCTTGTATATAAGGTTATGATTAATTACTAATGTAGGCCTAAAAGTTGTAGCCCACCACTGAGAAGTTACTTCACGTATTTTTTAAAATTTAAACAATGATATATAGAATTAAAAAGTAGCATTCAATATGACTGTCATTTCACAGTATATTTTTAGATTACAATATCGGAATTTTACATTACATAAATTAGGTTACAGTATTTGTTCTTTACTAAAAGCGGAGTCTTTTATTTAAATAACATTTACATATTAGAACTGGCCTAGATTGTATTATCGATTCTATTTTCAAAACTTATTCGGTTAATAATTCATAAAGTCTTGCATACAGTAATAATGTAAATATTATTTTAATAATGTTTTCTTTAGCTATCAGCTGTTTTGGTATACAACAGCTGATTACTAAAAAAAACTTTGTAGCAATTAGCTATTTAGCGATTTTTGCAGGAACGAGATCTAGCGCAATCAATTCCTGGTACAAAAAAAACCTTTATGTACAAATTTAAAAAAAAATCGTTAGGGCCGTTTTTGAGATAAACTACACATACACACAGAAATAGTTTAACATTATTAAATAAACAATTACTTGCCCGTTAGTTGGATAAATTTCTTTGTTTTTCCCAGCGAATTTTCCGACTCACAACTGAAGTTCCCAAAATCCGAGCCCTGAATGTTTTCAATTTTCAAACTGTAAGTATTGCCCTTAAAGTGCATGCGGTACCTCTTTAATCCAGTTATCAACAAACCGTCCAGATACCACAACACCTGTAACATAGAAAGTTATTCATGTTAGTGGTATTTTCTGCAATACCAATGCACTTCTGGTACTTATTATATTTTGTTTCACTCACATTGGGCCTGGGGTTCCCATGGACAACACATGTTAGTTCCATTGCAGCGTCTTCGTGTTTGAAATAAGCTGGGCCGCTAAGTTCTATTTCTGGCGGGTCTAAAACAATTACAAAACATATTTTCAGTTTGTAAAACACTTATATCGCAGCTGACTCGATTAAAAAGATTTTTCCCAAAAATAACAGAAACGCAAAAATGTAAACTTTGCACGAAACTTTAAAATCAATTATGACGTTATAATCAGATTTAAAATTATATTGGTTTTATTAAAATAATTTTATTTAAAATAAAAACATAAAACTTGACCGTTGTATTGTCCATTTTCGATATTTAAATACATTGTTAATAGTTAAATGAATTCTTTTGCAAATTTTTATGTGTGTACAAACAACGAAAAGAGTGTCAGTAATTTTTAATGTAAATATAAATTTTTACGACTCTCAAATGTTTTAAAAGCAAGTAAAGTCGGCTTAAAATTAAGAGCTTGCTCCACTCAGTAGAGGAGTAACTTTGTAGCAAACAAAATGTACTTTTTAAAGATAAAATAATCAAGTAGAATGAAACTTGTAGTTTTTACAAGCGTACATAAGACGTCTAGTTGTACATCCAGCGAAGCAGGAACACCGATTCCATTGTCTGCAAAACACTTGTATATCCCGGCGTGGTGTCTATCGACCTTCTCCAAAATCATTGTAACGCCTTCTTTAATTGATTGGTCTTTCTGAGAAACTCCGTTTTTCTGGAAAAAATACAAATAATGTAAATTCAGTTACAACCTGTAGTGGCGGATTTAGGGCTCTGAAACCATATATGTGTTTCAAATTGTTATTTATTAATGTTGTTATTTTGTGAAGGGGAATAACAGATGTTAATAACTAACCAGTTAGACCCCTCCAATTGGTATTGCATACCAGTTTAGGCCCAATACCCCGGTGTTTCAGAACTTTCACTTCAATTAGGTACCTCCACCGGGTGTTGCAGCACTTTCACTCCAGTTAGGTACCTCCACCCGGTGTTGCAACACTTTCACTCCAGTTAGGCACCTCCTCCCCCGGTGTTGCAGCATTTCCACCTCAGTTAGGCACCTCCACCCGGTGTTGCAGCACTTCCACCTCAGTTAGGCTACCTCTGCCTGGTGTTGCAGCATTTCCACTTCAGTTAGGCTACCTCCGCCCGTTCAGTTAGGCTACCTCCGCCCGTTGTTGCAGAACTTCCACTTTAGTTAGCCTACCTCTGACCGGTGTTGCAGCATTTCCACCTCAGTTAGGCTACCTCCGCCCGGTGTTGCAGCACTTCCACCTCAGTTAGGCTACCTCCGACCGGTGTTGTAGCACTTCCACTTCAGTTAGGCTACCTCCGACAGGTGTAGTAGCACTTCCACTTCAGTTAGGCTACCTCCGCCTGGTGTTGCAGCACTTCCACTTCAGTTAGTCTACCTCCGACCGGTGTTGCAGCACTTCCACCTCAGTTAGGCTACCTCCGCTCTGTGTTGCAGCACTTCCACTTCAGTTAGGCTACCTCCGACAGGTGTAGTAGCACTTCCACTCCAGTTAGACTACCTCCGCCTGGTGTTGCAGCACTTCCACTTCAGTTAGTCTACCTCCGACCGGTGTTACAGCACTTCCACCTCAGTTAGGCTTCCTCCGCCCGGTGTTGTAGCACTTCCACCTCAGTTAGGCTACCTCCGCCAAGTGTTGCAGCACTTCCACTTCAGTTAGGCTACCTCCGCTAGTGGTGTTGCAGCACTGTCACCCAAGATAGGTTCTAGTCGCTATAATTGTTCGTTTGTCCCTAGGCTAAAAATTCAAAATCGTATTAGGAATCGAAAGAGCTATTAAATCCAAGCAAAAAAGTATTACTTTTTTTAGAACCCATCATTACCGAGTCATTTACTGTTTTAATGTTTCATCAAACAGATGAATTTTTAAACAGATGATTTTTCTAAAGAATTCTTCTAAATAAAAAAAAATACTTACGTTTTAAAAAAAAGTTGTACACAAAAAATAAGGTTTAAAATAAATGATTTTAAAGATCCTATAGGTGCAATATTGAACCAATTATGGTCTTTAAATTGATTTTTACTGAAATACATCATAAATTACGTTTCAAATCGTGAAACAAATAATTTTACCTATTTCAACAAGATTTCCTTTCAACAAATTGATAATGCTTTTAGATATTCTTTTCTCATGATTTTAGTCGAGATGATGGGTAGTTTTCACCCCCAAAAACCAGTCGGCGGGGCCTATAATTTAATTATGTAGGGCAAGTTGGGTTTCATACCAATCTTTCAGAAAAATTTATTCTATTTGAATAAATATTTATTTATTTATTACCAAATTCCTTTTATACATACAAATATATAAAAAAGGACCTATAGGGGACATAAATGCCCGTACATCTAAGTATTACATTATTTTTACCTATTATGTATTTTATAAAAGTAAACTTACTTTTCGGAACCAAGATACTTTGGGCGCAGGGTTGCCGCTTGCTTTACATTCCAGCGTCACATTGCCGCCTTGGCGAGTGGTTAGTTGTCCGCTGATTGGAATGGCATGTACGTTGGGCGGCACTGGCATACACAAAGTTTAATGTTCATTTTTTTAAAAGTGTAAATTATCTATTAAACTGCATGAAAATGTAGTCTAAAACATGAAAATCAATATTTGTTTGTATTTCATGCGATGCCATATCATTCATCTGATTGTGATGGGACTTCTGGATAAATGCTCAGGAGTTTCCCGGGAAGGATAAAGGCTTTAAGCGAGTTGTAATACTTAACTCATTCACTCTTAAAAACAATCGTCTTTAGTGAAAAACATGTTTTTTTTAACCATTGCCACACCGTTCATCCGATTGCCAATACAATGTTTTCCAGTAACAGTGAAGCAATTTTGAAAAAAAAGTAGGAAGAGTTATTTTTCAAGACTAAATAGAAAACTATTAAAACTAAGTCTTGGTAACCATTGTTCATCGAATCGAAATTAATTTAATTTCACATTTGTTACACTAACTTCGGATACGATTCAAATCGGTTAATCAAAATCGGTTCAACCGATTTTGAAAAATTTGGATGATTGTCCAATAAATTATCTAAAGAAAAATGTGTGTAAAATTTGTAACTGTTTATTTATTTGGTTTTTTATGGTGAATACATAGACTATACACCACTTTCACCTAAAAATACATTGGTATAAGGAAGTGAAGTCCCTGTCGTCCGCGTGCCAACCAGAGGCGGTGCTTTTACCTAGTGGAACTTCAAGTGGGAAGTAAACCTTTAAGAAAGTTCTGAGACAAAATGGATAAGAAATTGCTGAAGCATTGGCCACCTACAACTACAAACATTCTTGTCACTGGATTCCAGATTTCATATCTGCATTATATTTGCAATGTCTTATGAGAAATACGAGTATACTAGTAATTCAAGAACAGTAGACGTCGTAAATATTAATGGTCTGGTTGTCCTCATGACAGCGCTAGTAACCTTTTCAGTCAATTTAACCAAAAACTAATATTTACAAAATATGTTAGTGGTGCAACTTTATTAGAAATTTTGTGATTGTTTTCTCCATGAATAAATCAAAATTGCGATAAGATAAACCGTTCAGCCAATATTAAAGGAAATAGCCAGCAACTGCACTCGTCATCGTCAAATAAAAAGCCGCCATTTTGAAGCGGAAACGAATGAAAACAATCTTACAAATGGCTTTATACAAAGCACCTTCGCAACAAATTCCAAAAAATCGGTCAGTGCGTTTGAACGAAACTGCGTTTATAAAACATACGGATGGACACAAAGTGCAGAATGGTCGAGTTGAAACTGGACTGATACTTACCAAGTACTTCCACTTTATGGATGACGTCACCGGATTTGATGTCAGCTATTTGGCATCCGTATTCCCCCGCGTCCTTGGACGTAATGTTTGTTATCTGCAAGTTAAACCCGTTGACCAGATTATAGCGCGGGTCTCTGGTAACCAGGAGGTAATGTGCGGTCAACACCACGTTCTTCCTTCTCCACAATACCACGTAAGGTCCTTGGCAGAAAGACGAAAAATAGTAAATGTTATTAATTATGGTTTATTATGTTATCGGTAACAGTGTAAATAGTTGTACAATTTTTTACATTAGTTGTATATCCTACTTAAATGACCTAAGTTTGTAGCTGTGCGATTCTGAAATAACAGACAGCTACTTACATAAATTCATAAATATGAAGAAGTAACAACACATCAGAATTAACTGTGCGATTAAACATATTCATATTGCAAAAGTTACTTATTATTATTATTATTATTATTATTATTATTATTATTATTATTATTATTATTATTATTCTCTCTTTATTTGTTTCACCCAACTTTGGGGTACACTAAATCAATCACTTTTTAATGTTCTGTGCCTTCCTCGTAGCCCAGTATTGCTTCATTCGTTGTGATCTTGCTTTTCTTTCTTCGTCAGAGATTTGGATCGTTCGCTTGGATTTGACTTTGCCTTGGAACCGTTGCTTCTTGTCCTTGGTTATTGTTTTGGCTGTTCTGTCCATGAGAACAGTGTCAGTGATCTGCAGTTCTGTTATGTCTTTCTCCGTTTCTCTAAATCAAAGTGGTTTGGCTCTTCTACTGCGAAAGTAGTCAAATATTTTTTTGGTTAGTCTATGTTTGTCCATTCGGAGGATATGCCCATAAAAATCAATTCTCCTTTTTCTTAATGCGTCTGATAGTGTTTCAGTTTTTTGGTAAAGAGTTTCATTACTGATGTGGAGTAATTGGTTGTTACGGAATTTGGGGCCTAAGATTTTTCGTAATATCTTTCTTTCTTTGATCTCCAGCCTTTCAAGTGGACCCTGAGTTGTGAGAGATAATGTTTCAGCTGCATATAAGGCGTCTGGTTTAATTACCGTATGATAATGCCTTATCCTTTTATTCCAGGAGAGGGACTTCTTGTTGTATGTGTCCTTGGTAAGTTGGAAGGCTAATTCAACTTTATTTCTCCTAGATTCCATAGCTTTTTTCTCTAGGGCGTTCCAGCTGATCCATTCCCCAAGGTATTTGAATTATTATTATTATTATTTTATTTTTTATTTTTTATTTATTTATTTATTTTTCTTAACGTCTATACTTTATGCCAATAAGACTAATGAGGACAAGGGACCAGAGAAATAATAAGTTTGAAGGTGGTGAAAATGTTGGGGGAAGAGGAATCAGCTTGAAACCCAACAGAGCAAAGCTGCGAGGAGCGGAGCACAGCGACGCCGATTGACTCGCTCAGATCCGTTACGCTTTCAGTGACCGTACAATAAAAACAATAGGTTAGGTTTTAAGTGCTTAATCCGCTCCGTTCGCATTTGGCGGCCGCCCCCGGGATAAATTACTGTATAGGATCTTACACTGTCTTAGTGGTACGGTTTTGCTGTATTGTTGGAATTTCCTAAAGGTGTTGCAGAGAAGTGATTAGAAAGTTGGTTATAACATAGATTTATCTGTTAAGGTTCGTCTGTACCTTTTTCGGCCATTTTTTGTATTAATTTAAAATATTTTTCAATTGTTTCTATTTAAGACTGTATATAATACTTGGTAATTTGTGAAAATGTTTAGGCAGAAAAAATTGTTAATTATACTCAACATTTTTAACATGAAAATTTCTGTACTCGAGCCAAATTTACAACTATCTACTCGCTATACAATTCAACGATATTGTATAAAGGAAACATTCAAGCCAGGAGTAACTGATACTGTTTGTTTTAACGAAGCGTGCATTGCAGAAGCAAATGTTTTGGAAGGACCAGGAATAAGCCCGGGTGTATTCATGATCAATGGCCTAACCGAACGTTGGCTAATACACGAAAAGTAAAAACAAGAAAATAAAGAAGACCAAAAAGAAAATTAGAAAAACAGGATAAGGAGGATTTTTCTTAACGTTCATATTTTATGCCACATACACTAAGGAGAACGAGGGATCGTCCTTAACGGAAAGGGTAAAGATTACGACAGTAACTGAGTCTCGGACCTACGACCTTCAGGTCATTCAGAGACGCAGGAGACTGATCGGTGTTATCCAAATCGACCTCTAATCCTTCGGATGAAGGGAAGACCAACAGGAAAAGAGATAATTTTGAGAATGAGTAGGGATCACAGGAAGATTTTAACAAGTGGAAAAGTGTAGTGTAAACTTTACTTGTGTTTTCCCTGAACAGCTGTTTTTCTTCTTTTTTTTACATTTGGGTATACGTAGCTAAAACAAAACTACAATAGATACAGTAATAAGACTTTACACACATTTACCCGCAGGGGGCTGCAGACTAGCTGCACATATTGAGAGAATTTAGACGTCCCTCGTGGTACCCGAGTCTAACACACACTTACATTTACAACTTTAACACTTTACACTCACACTTACATTTAGGGAGGCGATAACAGCCTCAATGTGCTTTTCGCCTTAAAATAAAATTTAAAAAAAATTATACACATTTAATTAGTATTTTTGTGAGTATTGTATATCTCATTATTTTAAAGTAAATTGGGCCTAGATATTAAATAAAAAAAAGTGAAAATATAGAGTATACATTGTTATTCTTCTTCCCCTTAAAAACAAGACAAGCTGTAAGAAAAATAGTCTTTATACAAACATAACGTAGATATGTTAAACGAGTGGCGAACATTTTAATTAAATATGTTTAATGGTTATTAAAAAAATGGTACCTAAACAGACCCAGTTTTCCATTTAAAATACATAGAGATACTATAGATACTGATCACTTAAGTTAGGTTGCAATCCTGCGTGACTTAAATACTAAACGAAAATTATTTCTGATAATATTTGTAAATCAGCTGTTTTATTTGCACAATATTGTTTCATTTCGAATATCAGCTGTTGCGTTAACAAGTATTACTGTTGTTATTTCTCGTACAGCAGCTTGAAACTATAACTTGAGTAGTTCTTCAGCTTTTGTAGTAAATATTTACCTAAATGGCGGATCACACACGGAAGTTCCAACGTATCTCCAACAACAACCCTGTAAGTTGCACCCCTGGTCAGAAGGGTTGGCACCGCTGTTGTAAATTCCACTTCGTCTGTAAGATTAAATAATAACAAATAGTAAAACTGTCAAAACACGCGTTGAAACAAATTTATGCAGTTGAAATTAAATAATAACAAATATAAACATAACATTTTATCATTAAATAACGTTTTTTTAAAGTAGAAGTAAAAGATTTTCGTTAACAATTCAGACGAAAAGAGTAATAGTAATAGAGCAAAACTAAAGAGAAAACGGGAAGAACAACATCGTTGAGGATGTTCAGATGCTGAAGTTTAAATGGAGGAAAATGGGCGCTGTTTTAACAAAAGTATTTTGCAATCAAATGTTTTATATACATCACCCACTTACGTGATTTACTTGATGCTTTGAGTGTGTACTGCAAACTGTAGTGACACATGCTTCACAAGCCGGTAAGGAGAGGGTGTGTTACCAATGACGCACGCTAGTCTTCAAAATAGACAGCGTGTGCCACGCATGACGCACCCTTTTCCTTACTTAATTTGCGGTTATTTACAAATAACGCCCATGTTTGAAGCCTAGAATTGTGTTGTATATCCATTTTAAAGTATGCTAAAATAACCTTAGTAGAACTAGATTTTGGTCTTACCCTGGGACACTTTATAGGTAATTTAAAACGATAACAAATTTAAACTCAATAGAAATGTCAGAAGCGTCATTTAAATTTTTAAAATTAATTTTAAATATAATGAATTAATATTATTTTTTGGCCTTCTGTTTTTCCCTTCATCTTGGTGACCTTTGTTGATAAACTTAAATGAAACACATTCAAAATCATAACACCTATTTATTGACAATTATAACACTAAGACAACAAAGAGAAAATCATGTAACTTGAGTCTTTTACTTGAAACTTTATGTGTGTACGATTCAATACCAGTGTACCACCATTGACGCACTACACCTATATCAATGGTTTACAAATAGGCGTCGTGAGCCACCAGTGACGCACGGACATAACGACTATAAGATATAGAATACAGTTTTTTTCCGGATCAGAACCATGTTCCTCTTGACATATACACGTAAACCTGCAATGATGAAATATATAGGAACAGACAACCAAGTAGAAGGATCATCATATCGTTGACCTACATAGATGGCTCCATCTGTCAACTAAAGTTTTAGTGGTACACTTTCAAAACATCAGAAAAATAAAACAAGATAGCGCAGGATAGAATCTATAAGGTGTAAAAAGGGAAAAGGAAATACTCTCAGCTTGACACGTGCATAAAAAGAAATAAACACTAAGATCATGAAGAAACATGAGGTATTCCGAGATTGCTAGAAGTAATTTCTTTTATTTTTAGTAATGGATTGATCTGTCTGATTAATCCAAGTAGGAGGAAAATAATTAATTATAAGTGCAAATAATCGTAACACGCAGCTGTGTCGCTCACGTAATAGAAGCTATTTTCGAAAAGTATTTTACCACAATCATCATTTAAATCTGCATATATTATCACTGTAAATTTTAAATTACATTAAAAATACGAAAATACAATAAATGTCAACAAAACATTTGTTACAGTGGATTTTTAAAATTAAAAATGCTAATTTACGCAGTTCTTAACGCTGATTACGCTAGTGAAATCAGGTTTTTAAAAACAATTAAGACAAAAACAATTATGAAGTATTAAAAATTTGATATGGCCGCCATTTTAAAACTGTTGAACGAACTTGCTTAATGAACTGTTAATGCTGTTACCATAATCGCTTTCGTACCAAGTTTGAATGCAAACTAAAATTACGAACACGAGCGTGTTAAAACACACACACACACACACACACACACACACACACACACACACAAATATACAGAATGTAAAAATTTTAACGACTCCTAAAACGTAATGCAGATTTTAATGCAGATTATGTTGGAGAGGCGAAATTCAAAAACGACAAGATAAGTAAAATACTTTTGGAAATTCGCTTCTATCACGTCAGAGATACAATTGTTTGTTGTTTAATATCTTTAAAATGATAATTTATTAAAATTTACAATAGTATACACAAATATTTGTATTTCTAAAGTACGAAATATTATACAAACTTTCTACATAAATTCATAATCAGAAAAAAATGTTGGAAAAACTATTTTATTTAGAGGTAAAAATATCTGCAAAAAGTAAGAACATACGTGTTGCTTATGAAAAAACAATAAACATTTGAGATAATTAATTACAATAGTTCTTTATTGTTGCTAAATTAAAATAGTTCTAAAAAAAGACGCTAGATAACGTCAGACGATAATTTTCAGTTAAATAGTTTTTAAAAACAAACATTAGATATTTTAAAATCCGGCTTCGAGATGTTCGAGACGATCTTCTTCTGTGCATCTTTATTAAAAATTTCAGATCACTGTGTGACACACACACACACACACACACTATAAGTCAATATGAATAAATGCATACCTGATTGTATGTATCCATTGCAAAATATGAACCACACAAATATAAACGCTAACATAACTTTATAAGTGACCTCGTCGAGCATTACAAAAATATATTATAACTGTAAAGGAACGTTGTGGTGAAGCTGTAAGGCCTTACTAAGTACTGCTTAGACCAGCAAGAGGCGACTGACTGAATTCCAACAATGTCTTTAAGCGTGCGCTCTGATTTTCTTCCACTTCCGGGCAACACTGTACTCATCCTTCTTCGTTCCTTACTTCCATATATACAGGGTGTACCTAAAGTACCGTCCCTTATTTAACTGTTCAAGTAATAGACAATGTTTCGTATCGAATTTCCATTGGAAAATTAACTACTGGAGCGGTCATTATGGTAACTTTCAGACCCGGAACTTTTGAAATGAACACAGATCCTAAACCTTTAGATTAATTTCTGAGAGATCGTTAAACGTGTTATACGTACTGTGTGTGTGTGTGTGTGTGTTTGGCGCGCGTGCGTGCGTGTATGTCTGACATTCGCAATTTTTGGTCCAATTAGATTTATAATATTAACACAAAGCCGATATTTTGTAATGGTTTCGACACTTGTACTTACGTTTCCCACCTTTATTAACTAAATATTTATTAGAAAATTCCAATTGGAAAATGAGATAAGGAAGCGGTCATCACTTTAATACCCAAATCTGGGTCCTAGAAAAAAGCACCGATCCTAGTCGCAAGATCCGTGGTTGAGCGGTCGTTAAAAATTATATATAACTGAATAAATTGGTATTTCGATTATTCAAAAAATCTTTGAATTAATAAACCGATTTTTACCACGGTCAGCATTCATTTTTGTGTTCTCAATGTAACGACAATTTGAAAGTTAAAAATGCTAGTATACGAAGGTATCATTGCTGATTATGATGGTAAAATCCAAATTTCAGAAAAAGGGTAGGATTAAAAATTACTTTTGGAAATTGCTTTCCATCACACCAGCAAAACAGCTGCGCGCCATGTTTACTATTATAACTTTGGTAAATCAATTTGCGAAGTGGATCGTAAAAACTCTTTTTTGAAAAGACTTTCTGAAAGGAATAAAGGGTTTATTTTTCTGCACGATTGGCACTTTGAGCTTTTTTTAAAAGCTTTTCTGTCCGATTTCATACTTGACTTGTTCTAAAGGATTTAATTGAATTAACACAAACAAATTCCTTGAAACATTCTGTGAATAATTTTTTTAACGTAAACCATATATATATATATATATGAGAGAGAGAGAGAGAGAGAGAGAGAGAGAGAGAGAGAGAGAGAGAGAGAGAGAGAGAGAGAGAGAGAGAGAGAGAGAGGATTAGGAGGGGAAGAGAGAAACAACAATTACTTACTGACCTAATAAAATATATCATATTTATTTATAAACCAAAATATACACAATAAATTAAAAAAAAAAGATTTTCAAGTTATTATTAAATTTTCGCTTTAATTAATTTTAAAGATTACAATTACTTATCTGAACGGTGCATCGAGCTTACAATAAATACGCGTACATGCCCCTCGGTGTGCACGACGTGAATTTAAATATCTTTTCCTAACAAAAGATTATATTTCAAAACCCAGTCACGTTCTGCACTCTGCAGCTTTTGAACCTTTGGTCTGAAAGGCATGTGCAATGCACACTACAGTAAGAAATGAAGTAAAGCGCGTGACGTGTTGATCAAGTCAAGGGGATCTTTAATGCTTATTTTATTTAAAAAAAATAATTATATACAATTTTAAATGTAAAGTGTAATCTACATTTTTCTTATATCGCTGATTGTTTTGTGTTGACTGTAAATCCATGTATAGGTTAACTGAAATGTATAACTGTGTTTGTTAGCAAATACGTGCTTTTTTAACTTGGATATTATGATTGCATCGAGACAGCTCTGTGTGTGTGTGTGTGTGTGTGTGTCCGCGCGCGCGCGCGCGTTTTGAAACGGGATTTATTGCCAAATACTAGGTTTTTAGTATTATTCAGAAATCGGTTTAATTTCGACAATTTTATAAATAAAGTCGTTGTACAAGAACCATGTTTTGTGCGGGCAGGCGAGTAAGATCCTGAACTGTGTCAAAGTCCGAGGTACAAAGTTCACTTCAACCGGTAGGATTAAACATGTCAACTGACTTGTGAAATAAACACAGAGTTTTGCTGACTTATAAAATAAAGGACGTAATATGTACGTTTTATTATAAATAAATACGTAATATGAAAATATATGCGCGCGTACACGCACACACAGACACACACAAAGAGAAATTTTGTTTAAATTCATAATTAAATATTTAAATAACTAATGAACGCCACTGTGCGCCAGGCCAACACGACCTTAATCACTACAACATTAAACTTGGATATATTGTTATATTATATTTGTACATGTTGTAGATAAATGTACACTTTCTTTAATACCAGTTTATATAGTTTCAATTTAGCAATAAGATCGATAATATACTCGTATCAGTAATATACTGACTAATGATATATAAACCAACAACCAACCTTGAAGTAATTACTGTGGGTTTTTTTTAATTATACGATTACAATATTTTATAGGGTTTTACAATAAGGGATACAATAGTTCATAGGGTTTTAGTATAGGGTTTTACAATTGTTTTTAAATAGGGGATACAATATTTCATAGGGTTTTATTATAGGGTTTTACAATAGTTTTTATAATAGGGGATACAATAGTTCAAAGGGTTTTATTATAGGGTTTTACAATAGGAAATACAATAGTTCATAGGGTTTTATTATACGGTTTTACAATAGTTTTTACAATAGGGGATACAATAGTTCATACGGTTTTATTATAGGGTTTTACAATAGTTTTTGTAATAGGGGATACAATAGTTCAAAGGGGTTTATTGTAGGGTTTTACAATAGTTTTTACAATAGGGGTTACAATAGTTCATAGGGTTTTACAAAAGTTTTTGTAATAGGGGATACAATAGTTCAAAGGGTTTTATTATAGGGTTTTACAATAGGGGATACGATAGTTCATAGGGTTTTATTATAGGGTTTTAGAATAGTTTTTACAATAGGGGATACAATAGTTCATAGGGTTTAATTGTAGGGTTTTACAATAGGGGATACGATAGTTCATAGGGTTTAATTATAGGGTTTTACAATAGGGGATACAATAGTTCATAGGGTTTAATTGTAGGGTTTTACAATAGGGGATACGATAGTTCATAGGGTTTTATTATAGGGTTTTACAATAGTTTTTACAATAGGGGATACAATAGTTCATAGGGTTTAATTGTAGGGTTTTACAATAGGGGATACGATAGTTCATAGGGTTTTATTATAGGGTTTTACAATAGTTTTTACAATAGGGGATACAATAGTTCAAAGGGTTTTATTATAGGGTTTTATAATAGTTTTTACAATAGGGGATACAATAGTTCATAGGGTTTTATATATATTCTTTACTTCATCAATTATTACTTCTCTTATTACTCTTATTATTTCTAACATTTTGCAAAATAATAATAATTAGTATAATATAGAAATTAAATTCAGGCTCATGTCTGATAAGGAATATTTCATGTCAACTACAATATCATATTTATTCATAAACCGTGCCAAAAACTGGATACTGAATACGGTAGACACAAAGGCTTTGTTACCACAATACATTATTTATTAAGGTTTTGTTCCAAAATGAATTATGCATTGAAATGCTCTCTTCACAAGAAAATGCACCGTTCTAATACAATCTATTTTTCCGTTCCGATAACTGTACAAATGTTGATAATTTATTTATTTTTAACTGTTGTTTTAAGTGTGTTTAAGCGAATTCGTAAATTTTATCAAGATGTCAGCAGAGGAACCGCGGAGACTCATTACTGAGCACTATGAGTGCACCTGAACAGTATGGGATATTACTATAGAGAAATTGTATGTAGTGTGCAGGATTAATTAGGAAACTGCAAGGGATATGTTATATGATTGTGTGTCTTAACAGAAGGATTTGAGTATTTTTATTTAAAGCACCTCTTGCTGAATGAGCTGATCAACTCATTGACTAATTGGCTCAGACTCATAGTATTTCACTATCGTTGAGACTTTTAGTACTGAGGTCCATTTCTGAAACATAAGAATTGAAAAGCAATGTTAGATAGTAAAAAAAAGGACTGATAACAATCAAAATTGTAAGTAAATCAAGTCTATGTAGTAAATCAAATCAAATATTTTTACAAAATAAAACAAAATTATGTATACATGTATATATACAACACACATAGACCTATAAATAAATAAATAAATATATATATATATATATATATATATATATATATATATATACACACACACACACATACACATATATACACACATATATATAGACACACATGTATGTGTATGTGTGTAATATGTGTGTGTGTGTGTGTGTGTGTGTGTGTGTGTGTGTGTGTGTGTGTGTGTGTGTGTGTGTGTGTGTGTGTGTGTGTGTGTGTGTGTGTGTGTGTGTGTGTGTTTATATACATTTAGTAGATAGTTATTGAACATTTTCAAATAATTAAACATATATGGTTGACCTTTTTGAAGTGAATTCATATGTTAATAAATGTTTATAACCTTACTATTATTAAATTTATAGTTTAGATTTTTTGTTATGACAAGGTTATATTGTAAACAGATAATGAACATGAAATAATTGTATACAGAATTCCAGGATATTGTATGAATGCTTTTACAGACCAACAATTTTAGTATCTAACCTATAAGCCACAATTACTAAATTAGTAATACTTTTAGGCCTATTATACATATTTTTGCATTTGGAAAATTTGCTTCAACAATTTCTACACCCAATTACAACATTTTTATCCTCCAAATACAGTTTTTTGCTTCAATCAACCATAAAAATAACTTTACATTTTTTTACATTCAAACATACTCACTATGGGAAGTAGGATGACATAACTTTCCTTTTGAATTTTGTTTATAACATCCTAACGACAACAAACACGATGAAACTGTTGACTTATTTAGAAAATAGAATCTACAAGAAATCACAATCAATATTTATATTCCTCCAATATTTAAAATATTATTTTAAAAATTACTTCAAAAATGTGTTATTATAAACGATTTTGAGTCAATATTGTTCGTTTTGTGTAAAAAAAAAAAAAAAAAAAACACCATCAAATACTAAAATGATAGCCTTTTATGTTATAATAATAAATATTATGTAATATAATAATAATTATTATAATAAACAAATATATTAAAAATAATATTTGTTTATTATGATTTTTAACTTACCTTGTAAAATATTGCTGTATAGTGATCATAAATGATTAATTACGGTCACCACAACAGTTCGCTTGAAAGGCTACAGCGTGAGTGAATCACTGGTACATATGAAGACCACTTTCTAGACTCAACGCGATTTAGGGAACATAGACGCGGCAAATTTAAAAAGTGGTGCATTTGTGCACCATTGAGTGTTACCAGGACCTCTCTTGTATAACTTTAGTGATAACCTATTTACACAATAAGCTGAAACTGCCATTGGTACATATATGTACCAGAGATCTATAAAGGGTTAAGGCTATTATCGCCTCCCTAAATGTAAGTGTGAGTGTAAAGTGTTAAAGTAGTAAGTGTAAAGTTGTAAGTGTAAGTGTGTGTTAGACTCGGGTACCGCGAGGGACGTCTAAATCCTCTCAATAGGTGCAGCTAGTCTGCACCTCCCTGCGGGGTTTCGGTAATATCGTGGATTGTTTCGTAAACCAACAAAATAAGTTCAACAGTTTCAAAATAACTTTTATTTTAAATCTTTAAAAAATCAATACTTTTTTCGCCTTCATTTTGAAAATATGATTTCAGCATTAAAAACTGCATACATTAGCATCTTGGTTTTCAAAATACTTTGAAATTAGGAAATTTAATTTGACGGCGGTCAGGATTCATTTTCGTATTTTCAGTGTAATTTAAAAGTTCATTACGCTAATATATGCAGAATTCAATGCTGATTATGATATTGATTGCAGCTGATAAGATAAAAAAATGTACATTATGTTTGCTTTTATTAACAAAATAGCTTTGGTAAAAATGATCTCAAATTTAAATGGCGTATTATACTGTTTTCATAGATTTTAAAAATATATTATATAATTATTAGAAGCGTGACTACTACAATTGTTTTAACTGTACGCGCGCTAACCAAATACAACCCTTATTTTATAAATATTGTACATTTTCATTTTTATTATGGAAAAATAATGTTGCAATTTTTAAAGGAACTCTTATTTTTAAAATGTCAGTGTTTAGAGAGAACAAGTTATTTTGTCTGAGAGATTTAAATTATTTACATAAAATACGTTGGAAGGTCCTGAAGCTCTTGTAGGGGATTTGTAAACACGTTTATCCAAGCAATAACTCTTCTAGTAGCTCAAGGAAAGCATTCTTTTGTTGTATTCGTTGTAAAGAAAGAAAAGTTGTTGAAATAATTTTAACATTTGAGCGAGAATAAGAAATGTTTACCTCGTGACTGAGTTTTGCTCAATTGGAATTTTTATATTAGATTTTTAGGTAAATATTCTTATGGCTCTTAATTGAGTTTTTCCAATTAAAATTTATCCCGCCATTTTGATTGATAACCGTACTGTTTGGAAAAATATTACTGGACCAAATTTATTGGAAATTGTATGCTGTTTATCCATGAATTGGTAAAAAATTACGATAGGTCTTGCCGTTCAACCAGTGTTACGGGAAATACCGGTAACTAAAAACGCCATCCTTAAATCAGAGGCCGCTATTTTGAAACGGAAGGAAATGAGAAAAAATCTTCGTAACAAATTTAAAAACAATCGTCAATGCGTTTAACCAAAACTGTCTGTATTCATCGTCAAATCATAGGCCGCCATTGTGAAATGTAAGTGAATATTGAAAAACAAATAAATCATTCGGCCTTTATACAAGGTAACATCGTACCAAATTTTAAAACAATCGGTCAATACGTTCGGTCTAAACTGCGTAGCAAACAAAAAACACAAAAACAAAATGTAGGAAAGTCGAGTTAAAACATTGACATCGCTTGGCCCGGTCAGATATTACACATTGCCAAATTTAAACATATATTTGTTCAAGTATGTCATTATTTAAAATACAAATAACATAGAAGAAACAATAAATTATGGATAAGCAGGTAAAAAGAAGAAGAAAATAGAGTGAGGTGGAAGAATTCAGGACAGGCGTCGTTGTTCAACACTGCAGATAGAGTGCAGTAGTAGTCTCGTTTACATTAATTGCAATCAAAGTTCAAGTAAACGGGTATTTAAAGAGGCCTAATTATTGCATGGCTGGAGTACACCGTACATTTCTTAAGTGTTGAGCGAGATAATTAATTTTTGAAAACACTTAAAACAATTAATAAATTCTAAATTTAATTTTAAACTGCAGTTTGCTTTATTTGAAAATATGCTTATGGACTAAACAGTACTAATTGTTTCTGATATTTACCTTTGCAAATTAAACAATTATTTTTTTAACGTTTATACTTTAATCCAGTTTGACTAATGAGGACGAGGGATCAGTTTTAACGGTAAAGGGAAAGCAACGTGAGTAAATACGGTCGAAGTAAAAAACGCTCAGTTCAGAGACGCAGCAGACTGATCGGTGCTTTAGCCAAATCGACCACCGAACCGTAGAAAACAATTGACGATTAATACGATTGAATACATTGGCATATTTACAGAGAATGTGCTTTTATCTATTCTCAGTGAATTAAATCATTTTATCATTGCTTACTTGCTGTGTGCTTTACTAAATAGGTTGCTGTTGTCATACAGTTATTTGAAAAATTGTTTGAAAAAATTACCTTTTTCTGCGAAAATTATTCAAAATTTTGTAGCATTTAAATCTGATTTCGTTATTTTTTAAAGTAAATATTTAGGGAATTTACATTGGAAAAATGAATTATTGGAGCGCCCATTATGGTTAAACCCGTGACTTGAAATGAGCCCGATTGTGACCTTCAGATTATTTTTTAAAGAGTTTATGTATATACATATATATATATATTATATATATATATATATATATATATATATATATATAAATATTTTATATATATATATATATAGGGTAGAGCGGGGCTATTTCGCTCATTTCAAGTTTGGGGTACTTAAAATGGGTTTAAAAATTTTAAAAATAGTTTTTTTAATAATTATAATCAAACACTACTATGTAAGGAACTGTATGGTATTTTATTACGTTTTTATTATAAATTATTTTCTAGGTAATTAATTAATTTACATAAATGTTGAAAAACAGAAAATACACAAATTAGCGGGGTTATTTCGCTCATTAGGCGGAGCTATTCCGTCTGTGAATGTTTCGTCTAAATTCTACATACATTTTCCACAAACGAATTGTTTTTTACCAACAGCACCCACACAAATTTTGTGAAACCATGTTTCACAACTTTGACACTTTATCCAATCACCTTTACGTCTTGATTCTTCAGACAAAAACTTATGCCCACAAAATCCACAAGGAACGTTGTCATTATCATCAGAAGGCAATGCTTTGGGATCGTCTTCATCGGAACTGAAGTCTTTACAAATTATTTTGGTGGACTTTTCCTCTTTTTTTTGGAAGTTTTCCTCTTCTTGGAAGTAGGCCTATTATCTCGCTCTTGTTTTAATATTTTTTTGTTGACGGTCTCTTGATAACTTGTGTTTGATAAGAGATGCCTGGTGTACTGTTGCTGTCTTCGTTTTCTCTTCGACTGTTTCTTTGTAGGAGTAGTTATAATGGTTTGAAATGGCGATAGTTTTTTGATGTTTATATTTTTTAACTACTTTTTTATAAAGCTTAAAAAAGTCACAACATTCTTATTTAGCCCTTCAGCTCGTGCCTTTGACAAACCTTCCGGCTTTCTTAAAGATAAACCACGGTTTCGCTTTATAAATCCGGAAAACCAGTCTTTCCCAGCAGTTCTAAGATTTTTATCCGAAGGATGTCTTAATCCTCTCATTTCAGCAAAAGAATAAGCTGCATTTCTCACTTGCATGGGAGTACAACCAAAACCCCTACTTGCTAGATCCATCAACCTATCTGCCAAGTCCTTTTCATCAGCTTCAGTAAAGATTGTAGGGTGACCACTTTTTTTAAATAAGGTTTTATACCCTAAAGCACGTTGTGTTTTTGCAATATGCACACGATCCTTCAATGTAGAACGTTCAATTTGGAACGTTGTAATGAGCTGCAGTGCCTCTAATACTAAATGTGCCATTAATAACGCTTGAAATAGCTTCAGTCATATTTTTATCAGTCCATTTCTTATAAAGACCTTTGTTTTTGTACGTACGGACCATCTGGAAGACAGACAACAGATATAAATATATATATTCTTTGCATATATATTTACAAATACATTATAAAATAAAAATTAATGTGAGCGAAATAACCCCCTTTTCAGTGGGCGAAATAGCCCCAATAACATGGTTTTACATAACGAGTATTTTAGATGAGACAGTTAAAAATAACACAATTATAAAGCCGTAGCTGAAGAAAGAAGAAATTAAATAACCTACAATAAAAACATTATCAGATAATATTACAAAATGTGCATCGCACAGCTAAAATTGTTTACGCTAAACGTTAATTATTGCTACTTCAACATAGTGATAGTCTTACCTCAGCTTATAGAAGTATCGTTCTTCCAAGAAAATAAAAACTTATAACACAACTCGCACTTGTAGTGAACACAAATACTGCTATACAGGAACTGAGCTGAAAATGGTTGACAATGTGCGCAGTTTACATGTGCAGCAGTACAAATTAGTTAAGTTGAGTGAAATAGCCCCGTGAGCGAAATAGCCCCGCTCTACCCTATATATATATATATATATATATATATATATATGGTTCGCCAGTAAAACGGGATGATTAAATAAAGTAATTGGTTGTTGAAACAATTTAAAAAAATATTTTTAGTAAATAATTGAAAGGACAAAAAAATAAACATTATGGGTACAACACGAAAAAAATATTATTTTCTGATCACTGCGTCTACCAAATGTCCTCCTTAACAGTTAAGGCATTCCTGGAGCCTGGTTTGGAAATTTTGCATGACCTTTCGCAGCATGTTAACAGGTATTGCCACAATCTTGTCTACAATTCCTTCAACGGTTGTGGGTAGATCTGCTTGAAATACTTTTGTTTTAGGTATCCCCATTAAAACAAAAACAGGTATCCTCCCAGATGTGTCACTTATTCCAATGTGAAATTCATGGACCACAGCCTGTTGAACAGCTGCGATGTGTTCAGGTGTTTGAACAGTTTTTTACACTCCCGCCACTTTTTTAAGTTGTTGATTCCGTTTGCTCGAGGTTGTTTATACATGTTCGAAATGAATTATCTGACGTAACAGGCTGGTTACGCTGTTTGTTAAAATGGCGTCGGAAGTCACGTCGAGTTTGCACAAAACTTTCGCCATTTCGATAATACGCTTTCACCGCTTAGCCGCCTTGTTCATCCGTCCAACGATCCATTGCAACTAAATGTTAGATTGTGCAGGTGTTGAAGCGTCAGTAACCACCCCCACTACCTGCCAACTTTATCTCAAGGCCACCTACAATCATCCCGTTTCACTGGCGGAATACACACACACACACACACACACACACACACACACACACACACACACACACATATATATATATATATATATATATATATATCTTCAATTCTATAGACACATCAGTAGATTCCCAACAACGAGACTTGCCAACAGAATCCTTAAGTATACACAAAGAGTCAAATCAACAACGTCGTGGATCATACAAGTCAGAATAGACCTACATGACGCAGAAATAGACTCAACAGACATTGAAGACAGGAAAGCATACAGGAGAAAGATGCTCGATTGGAAGATCCGAGAGGAGGGTTAAAAAGAGGATCCATGGGGACAGGATGAGGGAGGTGTGGAGGATTAGAAGGAACAAGACTTGAGTCGTAATAGTAATAGTAATAGTAATAGTAATAGTAATAGTACTTTGCGTGAATAGTAAACAGGGTCTATACGCAAATAATAATAATAATAATAATAGTAATAATAATAATAATAATAATAATAATAATAATAATAATAATAATAATATAATAATAATAATAATAATAATAATAATAATAATAATAATAATAATAATAATAAAATAATAATATATATATATATATATATATATATATATATATATATATACTTTAATTCAGTTTGACTAATGAGGACGAGGGATCAGTTTTAACGGTAAGGGGAAAGCAACGTGTGTAAATACGGTTCGAAGTAAAAAACGTTGATGCTCAGTTCAGAAACGCAGCAGACTGATCAGTGCTTTAGCCAAATCGACCACCGAACCGATTTGTATTTATAAACCGAACCGATTATATACATATATATCCATATATATTTATTTATTTATATATGGATTTTTCCATATCACTTCCCAGGTTTAAAGGACTTCGATTTCACAGACCGGATTAAGCAAACAACAAATGCTAATTGATTATTATTTTAATTTTAAAGATTTTTTAAAGTAATTTCCGGTACATATATATATATATATATATATGCGTATTATCAGTTGATATTTTCAGTTCGTCTATGCTTGAAAGTGCTGTAGTAGAAATCTTTTCCTAAACGTAGTGTAGTGAGTTTTAGAAACCCAACAAATTAACATACATTTTATTTTCTACATACAATTTAACAGAATATACGGGCAAACACAACGCAACGCAGGTAATACAATGTTAATCAAGGCGTTTACAAATTCTACCCCACATTTACCGGAAAATCGGTTTTAACTACTTCCCATCCCTGTACAGTCTGTTAAACTTAGAGTTGAACCACAATGGCAGTCAACCATGTTGAAAAACATTAAAAAATAAAACAAAATTAAAAAAGAATTTTGATGAAATATATCTGTACGTATACAGCTCTAGTCACTCAGTCGCTGACGTGTAAAATACACAACCTCAACCATAACCCCCTCAAGCGTGAAATTTAACACGCATATCGACCTGACACTGGCGTGACTAAAAAACTCCTGTAAGTATATAATTCACAGTTACGGATACAATTTCAAAATTTTTCCGAATGAAATCTAACTTGGTATAACACAAAAGTTTTTTATAACGTTGTTATCACATATCTTTTTAAATTTTGAATTTAAAATTTGCAAATGTTTTAATGATCCGACCACTTAAGCTATGTTCTACTTTTGGAATTATTTGCGAATTGGTTTTACCTGTTTGATTTGACCTTGTTAAATTTGATTTTTTTTTGTTTTTAACGTCCGACTATTGTGAACACTTGGGCTAATGCAGACGATGGGATAATTTTATAGCGTATGAAAATGCCAAGCCCTCGCCGGGAATCGAACCCGGGTCCTCGGGGTGAAAGCGGGAAGCGATAATAGCAAGAAAAATACAATTTGTTTCAAAACTACCCCTAATGGGAAGGTTAAGTAGGTACAGTTGAAGAAAAATACATGGAGTAAGAAATTCAAGATAAAATAATTTAAAAAGGTTATGAAAGGGAAGAAATAATTTTTAAACCTTTAAAGGATTTAATGGTACTAAGAATAAGTATATCTTCCTGCAGTGTTTTTACATATATGAAAAACATTTTTAGTTTTTTAATTAAAACTTAAAATGGATGCAAATGTTTAAGTGTACTCTTTAATTCATAATTATTTTCAGAGTACTTGCGAACTGGTTTAATTTAACCCAAGTTAAACATCACGTTACACTCAAAGAAACAAAATTTAACACTTGAAAATATCTATGTTTTAGTTAGAACTGTAAAGATTATTTAAATTTATATCACAAAATATGATTACAACAAATAAAATGCAAAGACAAGGGTTGGCCAAGCGGCACTATTAAGCTTAAATGTATCTCTAAGGTCCTAAGAAAAATCTAATATTCAAAAGCTATCGAATAAACCGGTTTCGAGAGGTTTTGGCAAATACCATAAATCAGGTTTACCGATTTTTGTAATTTTTTAAAATTATCACACACTATACAAAGTCAGTACACCATATTTGAAATAAAAACAATTTATTACAGGCACAGTTTCATAACGTTTTTTTTTAAATTTAAAGAGGACCTTTTTAATGCTGAAAATCAACTTTTTAAATATTTTTAATAATTTTGACCTTTAAGTAACTTTATTTTTATTTTATTTTCAAAATAATCGTGGCACACACCTTTCTCGTTGACATGATGGAAGCAAATTTGCGTTAAATATTTTTCTGATATTGTCCTCTTTTTGAAACTCTGATATCCGCCATTGTGAGCAGCATTGAAATACGCTTTTTAAACTTTCAAATCGAATTAAAAATATTAATACGAACCATGACCGCATCAAAATTAAATTGCTTAGTACCAAATGGTTAAAAAAATTACAGCACAGGTTTAAAAAAAAATAGATAAAACTGTTATAAATTTGTAAATATTTGAAATGACCGCCATTTTGAAACTGTTGAACGAATTTTGCCGGTTAACGAACTTCCAAGATATTAACGAAATCGATGTATGTGCCAAGTTTGAATCAAATTGGTGTAAAATTGCGAACGAGAGCGTTGTAACACGTTTAAATACGTGTTACAAAAAAAAATTCCTATTTGTGTTTTGTTGCTACTAAAGTGGCAGGCCACAATGTGTTTTGCATATTTGTAGCCTATATTGTGATACAGTTTATTAAATTTAAATCCAGTAAAAGTATTTCTTTGTTAAAAAACACTCCAATATTGTGAAGGTGTTTCAAGACAGAAAATAAACGTATTGCAGCTTAGTCTGTAAAATCTTTATATTTTACAATTCCGTTTATTTCTATTTCCTCCTCAGTGGGGTGGGTGGGGGGCAGAAAGAGAGCTTTTCCTCTCACACTGCTTGGCCCAGTCTCTAGATTTTCATTACTTAAGCAGAGGAATAAACCTTTTAACACTCCAAAATAGTAGGCGTTGTATTTACAGTCGGAATAATCGTATTTTATAAATTCCCGCCAGTCTAAGAAAAAAACTTTAAACGAAAGAGTTGTAGTGAAAATTGGAGAATTTTGATTGAAAAAAAAATAAAAAACTGAATAACATTGAAAAAAATGGTAATACAATTGGAGAAATAATTAGTAAACTTCAAGCCTAAATGAAGCAAAATCAACGCATGAAAATTTTACCAGTTTGAAGATTAAGCAACATCAATGCAGTCCCGATCCCAAATGGAATCGACTCTCTCGATGTCAGACTAAAGTGGAAAGCGCATGTAAGAAAGACGAAACCAGAGTTAAATTTAAAATTTAGAAAAATGAACTGGCTGTTAGGAAGTGATTTCCAGCCGTCGATTCATAATAAATTACTGCTAAACCGGCAATAGCTGAAACCGGTTTGAACTTACGGGATTCAACTATGGCGTTGTTCAAAGAAAACAAATATTAATATGATACAGGCATTTCAGAATAAAGTGCTACGTTGCATAGTAAATGCTAATGGTATGTGAGAAACGATAATTTACACAGATATCTCAAAGTGGAACTGATCAATGAAGAAATAAAAAAGCAAGCAGCGAAGCGTGGGCAGTAAATCTACCAGCACTCACATCCTGAGATACGCATCTCCTGGACCCTATAGAGTGAAGCCACTGGATTTGGTTAATTCATGTTAATTTGTTAGTAACCAGTGGGTTATATCCCTTAAAGTGCTTATCTTGTATTTAAATTACTACATGAGTTAGTAATCTCAGTTGTAATATAATATATATATATATATATATATATATATATATATATATATATATATATATATATATAGTTGTTTTATTATTTTAAGGTGAAAAAGCACATTGAGGCTATTATCGCCTCCCTAAATGTAAGTGTGAGTGTAAAAGTTAAATTTAAGGAGTGTAAGTGTGTGTATGTTAGGCTCGGGTACCGCATGTGGGATGTCCAAATCCTCTCAATATGTGCAGCTATCTAGTTCACCCCCTTTGGGTATATATATATATATATATATATATATATATATATATATATATATATATATATATAATATATATATATATATATATATATATATATATATATATATATATAATATATATATATAATATAATAATATAATCTATATATATATATATATATATATATATATATATATATATATATATATATATATATATATATATATATCCCTCATGATACTAGAGTCTAACACACACTTACATTTAGGGAGGCAATAATAGCCTCAATGTGCTTTTAGCCTTAAAATAACTATATATATAGTTAAAAACTGCGTTAATTAGCGTTTGTAATTTCCAAAAGCGTTGAAACTGGAATAATTTAATTGCTTCTGTTCTGGGTTAATTTTTAATGCAATTTAAAAATTATAAACGGCAACGTTTGAGATTTTAATGTTCTTTATGATGGGTAAATAGGTGTTTCAAAAAGGGGGTAGAATACACAGATTTTTTAATTAATTTTCTTGCTGAGATTACATTATATTAATTTCAAAATTTCTTAAACACTTTTATAGTATTAATAACTGATTTTACTTACAATTATGCCGGGTGTTCACCAAATGCGGAGCGGACTATGCATTCGAAACCGAACACACTGTTTTTAATGTAAGTGCGGCCACTGAAAGTGTATCGAGCTGAGCGGAGTCGCTGGGTTTCGTTTAACGTAGCTTCGACTCTGTCTATGTTCGGTTTTGAAGCTGACTCCGCTTCTCCCCACCAAGCTGGCCACGCTTCTAAACTTATTATTTCTCGTTAAGTTACGAATAATCACAGTAGTTTCCTAGAGTTCGTTAAAGTAGGCGTAAATATTTAAAAACGTACGAACAAGATTATTAGATAGCGAGGCCATCAAATGCATAGCGGAGTTGTGTCGAGCGGAGCACACTACGCATTCAAAACCTAACGTATTTTTTTAATGTAAGTGCAGCCCCTGAAAGCTTAAGGAAGCTGAGTGTAGTCAAGAAGCATTGCTGGGCTTCGCTCCGCAGCTTCGTCTATGTCTAGGTTCGGTTTTGTGACTGACTTCGCTTCCCCCACCACACTGACCACGCCTACAAACTTATTATTTCCCGTTACCTAGGTTACGGTTATTTAGTGATAGTAGTTCCCTAGAATCAATTACAACAGGCCTACATATTTAGTTTTAAAAGATACAAACGCATTATTTAAACTGACTGAACTCCGCTTCCGGTTGTCGTTTATCTTTATTCTGCTCCGCGTTCGATGTCCACCTGGCCGTTTAAAATATATTTGTATTTATCTTTGTTATCTACAAGTAGGAACAAACACCATTATAAGGCTCAATCCTAAAATTAATTTTGCAAATACGCTGTCACCATATCAGCTACGGAAATGATTACCGCCATTATTTACTTTATTATGGAAGGAAATTAACGCGTGGGACGAATCGCGCTATCTGCGATATTATCTCGGAAGGGCGAAACAAATGAAGCGAGTACATTTCCTGCAGTTACAAAGGATGAAACGTCATTCTGTCCGTATCCAGGCAAATTGGAGCAGTCTATTCTCTTTCCTCAACTTTAATGAAAATCCAGGGACTGAAATACAGAGGCGAATAAAACAATTAGAGTAAAATTGGGGAGGCGTTCGCTGGTTTCATATAACAAATGAAAATTTTTTTTGAAGATTTTTAAAAAATGAACAAAAAATAAGTGGATTACAGCGGGAAGTGGAACTATTTACAAAAATAGTTTTTATTACAACATTTAGAACTATAATATAACAATATTAATGAAATTATCAATACTCTTAGTAAATAATGTGGTAATAAGAATTCTTATTGCACCCAATATTGCACGCCCGTTCACTTTAACGTATGAAGACAGAACAGTTGTTATTGTCGTTGCTGTAATTATCATTCGTAGTTGAAAAAAGGGAGTTCAAATCTGGAATGAGATGCACGTGATTAGTATTTTGTAGGGGATTCCATACGCTGGAACAGTAAACATTTTTAAATAATATAAAATCACCGATAATAACATATATAAGCCAGTAATGGCGCTTACATAAATTTTATTATAACCTCGTTATTTTTATATGATTTTGAAAAATGAAGTTTCGTTTTGTTCGTAATAAAATGGGCAACATTTCATCCAATCAAAGTAGTTTTTATAAAATATGACATTAAAAAGTTATTCACAAATACAAAATTTTAAGTTGCCAATATGAAAATTTTCAAAATAAAATTTAGGTACATTTTTTAAACAGTCGTCGATACACGTATACGTGTGCCAAATTTTATGAACGCATCTTGAACCGTTTTCAAGACAAATTCTTTTTTATAAAAAACAAAATGGCGGTCAGATAGAAAACGAGGTGTTTTTGGACCTTTTCATCTAATTTTGATGTGAGGAATCACGCCCTGAATTCTTGGAACCATTTTTCTAAATACTGTATATAATTAATTAAAACAAATAGTGGAATTGAAACTAGAGTTACAGATATTAAAAATAATACAATGTTTTTGTAAAGTATGAAATTGGCTATGTTTATATCACATTTTGTTATTCAAAAAGTCCAACTCTTGCTAACAAAGTTATTTTCTAAAAAAAAGGTCCAGCGATTGATCGTTCAGCCGTAAATATACGCTACGTTGGAATTATCGCAATTTGTTGAATTTAAATTTGACACTTTGCGAAACTCGGGAGTTAAAACAAATGACCACAGACGACCGAAGGTTTCGTTTTTAAAGCGTTTTGTGAACATTTATTTTTCCAGAGCGCAAAAGTTTACACGAACCTTTAGTTTTACTTTACAATAATAACAGTGATAGTAATACTTTTTTTATGTATTTATGAGTTATATTTGAATACTTATGTTTCAACGAAATCGCCGCACGCAGCTGTCTCGCTGACGTATTAGAAGCGAATTAACAATATTTAAAAAAATAATTTTTGCTTTTTACTTTTTTCATCTCTATCTTTAAATGCAATATATATATATATATATATATATATATATATATATATATATATATATAATGTAAATAACGGAACTCTCCCACATGCATGACCATAAAGGGAGATATCACATAATGTTTATCTTAACAAATAGCTGACAGTGTATCGAATAGAAAAAATATTAATAACAAGGTTCTATGTCCTTAAAAGAAAAATGCTTTTTTTAGTTTGTGTGTGTGTGTGTGTGTGTGTGTGTGCTATGATGCAATACCGAGCAATAAATTTTGCAATATCTGATTGATTTATCGCATTTAAATTTCAAACTTATAACAATTGCTGCGCTTTATTCAAACGAGAAGTAAACATTTTTGAACTTAACTTTTATGATAATTTTCTCACGTAGAAATGTGTCATTAAAGTGTAACTTAAACTTTAATCTCTGAATCAACGGATGCGAATAAAGTTTGTGAATTTCATCTTGAATAGAATTAAAAAAAATATTGTTAAATTAAATTTTGCTTAATTTATCAAAATGTCGTGAAACTAAAGAATTATTACTTGCAAATCAACTAGCTGTACTGTATTTTGTAAAACGTAACTGTAGTAAATTTAAATAAATTATAACCGCCCTAGTTTCTTTTACCCTTATTTCAGATTCAATCCCTAATGTTCTAAAACTTTTCTCGTTAATCAAGATATATTTTGACTTTTTGTTTTGTTTTATAAATATGCATACGTACAAAAATGATTGTTTCCTTGTATTTAATAATTTTAGTATCTACTTTTTGAATACATGTAAATACAAATAACTAGTATCATCTGTTAATAAATATATAACTAAACTAGTTATGTCTAAATACATATTTTCTAATTTAAATTGTAATAAATACATTTTGAATGATTGTTGAATATATATATATATATATATATAGTGTTTTAATTTTGGTCCGATTAGATTTAGTTCAAATATTGGTAAAACATTTCTTTTTTGTAGTAGCTTGGTCAAATCGTTACCGAACAAAAACCAGTTTAATAATTTTAAAATGGCGGTCATTTAAATTTGCCAGTCACATTTTCAACGTCGTTATTACCTTCAAAATCTGCATAAGTTAGTATTACAAATTTGAGTACTAATGCAAGTACAAAATTAACATTTTAACCATGGATTATAACGATAAAATCAGTTTTTTGAAACTTATTTTCTAATTTTTAGAAATAATTTAAGCTGTGTTATCACTAGCGTTTCGTCTGACTGGAACTGTCGATATTGTAGAGGTAAACATTGATTTTTCAGTTTTTATGAAATACAGTTTTTTATTCATAGCTTCAAAATGTTTGGACAAAAGTTATGTTTTTTGTCAGTAATTTTAAAATACACTTTTAAATTAAATAATACTATATCACTGGAATTAGCATACCTACTTACGAAGGATGTTTACAATAAGAGGAATTTATCTATCAGGACCAAACACCGCCATTACAATGCGGTAATTAAGCCAGAAAGTCTCTACGATACGGAGGGTATGATCTCCATCAGAGTAGGAGAAATGGAGGAGACAGAAAAGAAGGAAAGAAAGATGCAGAGAAAAATACTGGGACCGGTGAAAACAAAGAAGGGTGAGTTTAGGCTTAGGGAACACAAAGATTTGTACAGGAATGAGGAAAGCGAAAGGATGGTGGATACAATTATAAAGGGGAGAGTGTGGTTCTTTGGTCACATTACGAGGATGGACAACAGCAGATTCACAAAGTAAATTTTCAACCAAGTTTATAAAAGTAAGAATGGAAATCGGTGGTTCCAGGAGATAAAGAAAGACAAGGAGGAGATGTGCGTAACGAGGGACATACTGCAGGACAGAACGACATTTACGAGGATGGTACGGAACTTCAAGGGTTTCCAGAAGAAAGAAAAGAAAAGGAGAAGTGGCATCTGGACGGAGGAAAGGAGGAAGGAGCAGAGTGGGAGAATTAAGAATTACTGGAAAGCCAGAAAGGGGAAGAAGAATAAGAACTGAAATTGATGCATTTAATTATTTTACGTGGTCCTCAGATGGCCAAAATCTATAAAAAAATACTGTATCAATGACTCTAAATACATGAATGCACCATAGAACTTTGAGACGTAATTTAAAAGTAATAAGCAATTATGTAAAGTATAAAATTGCCGAGAAATGGAGAAATCACTTTTTTTTAGAAAAAGAAAAAGAAAATTGTTTTATCTCAAAAAACATGTACTATTTTTCACTTTTTAACATGCACTCTACACTGAATGTGTTTACCATTCAATAATGCGTATGATAGTGCAATGTTGTGTTTTTTAACAAGATTGCATGTGGCATTGTCTGATTGATAAGCGCCGTCCTGATCCAATATACAATACATATTGCATATTGCATATTACATATTGCATATTGCATATTGCATATTACATATTGCATATTGCATATTGCATATTGCATATTACATATTGCATATTGCATATTGCATATTGCATATTGCATATTACATATTACATATTGCATATTGCATATTGCATATTACATATTGCATATTGCATATTGCATATTGCATATTGCATATTACATATTACATATTACATATTACATATTGCATATTACATATTGCATATTACATATTGCATATTGCATATTGCATATTGCATATTGCATATTGCATATTGCATATTGCATATTACATATTGCATATTGCATATTGCATATTGCATATTGCATATTACATATTGCAGTAAAACTCCATCAATGTAACTAATTGAGAGTTGAGTTCAACGGGATTACCAGGAAAACGGCTAATTTACATACTGCAAAAACGGAGTGGAAACGACACCTGTCAGAGATACAAAAAGAAATATTTAGGTATATAATTTAGGTGCATTGGAGGGCAGATCAAAGATATTCTATTCCAACACGACAACAAATCAAAGGGTGTACAAATTACAAGTATTTGGAAATGACAATTACGAGTGGATTCTTAGATACAGCGATAAAAGAACGAAACACCTTGGGAAGAAGAGCAATAAGGATACTGAACAGCCTCATATTGGATCAACAGATATCGAAAATAAATAAACATAGAACATATAAAAAGTATAATCTCATATAGAAGCGAAGTATGATATTGTTGACCATTGAAACAAAAAACAGAAAAATGTCTTTTAACGAACAGAAAAAACGAAAAACAGAAAGAAATAGATGATTACGAAGTTGAACAGTGTTTCTGATAAATTTAAATGGCCGCCATTTTGAAATGATTAAATGAATTTTGTTGGGTGACCAGTCTTCTACAAAAAAAGTGTAGTACCAATATTTGAACTAAATCTTATCGGACCACAATTAAAACACAATAGTACTAACACACACAAATATATATATATATATATATATATATATATATATATATATATATATATATATATATACATTAGACATAATTTAGTTGTATATGTATTAACGATATATATGATTGATTAATGGGGGGTTTTTAGAACTTTAGAGGGGTTGAATCTGAACCAAGGGTAAAACAAACTAGGGCGGTTATAATTTATTTTAATTTACTACATTTTCGTTTTACAAAATATATTATAGTTGGTTCACACGTAATAATTACTTAATTTTACCACATGTCTGTAAATTAAACAAAATTTATTTTAACAATATTCTTTTTAAAATTCGACTCTAGATAAATTCAACTGAAACTGAACTTTATCTGTGACGTAAATTCGTTGTTTCACTAGCAAATATGCAAATAGATATTGATATAATCCGTAGAAATATTTTGTAACTAAAAAGTTAAATGTTCTAATATTTGAAAAAACCGAAAAGTCTTGCTAACTATTCAAGTTTTTACTAAAACGTTGTTCGAATAAGTTATAACAATCTATACTGAAAATCGGAGTACAAAATTTGAACTAATAGGAATTTACATTTTCACCAATTAAAATTTGAAACAAAAAATTTTCCTTTATTTATAACGCAGTACTTAGGAATATGACTGAGATTTCAGCAGAATCTGTTGAACCTGTTTTAAAATATTTTCCAGTCAATTCAAATTGTATCTTTTGGTGATAACTCAAATGAGAACTGATCAGCTCACTGGTACACTTACGTTCACTTCAAGAATAGTAATAATGCATATACGGCAAGAGTGACGCTTTTTTATGTGTTATTCTTGTCATTTCGAGTTTATGTATTTCATATTAATGGAAAACAATTAATAGATTCGCTCAAATACGTTTTTGCTTAAAAAATATATAATACTAATTTATTAAAATATTGACAAACATACAAAAACCACCAAAAAAGCTTCAAGTGGGAGAACAATACATTGAGATAGTCAAAGAATTCAAATACCTTGGGCAATGGATCAGCTGGAACGCCCTAGAGAAAAATGCTATGGAATCTAGGAGAAATAAAGTTGAATTATCCTTCGAACTTACCAAAGACACATACAACAAGAAGTCCCTCTCCTGGAATACAAAGATAAGGCATTATCATACGGTAATTAAACCAGAAGCCTTATATACAGCTGAAACATTATCTCTCACAACCCAGGGCCCATTTGAAAGGCTGGAGATCAAAGAAAGAAAGATATTACGAAAAATCTTAAGCCCCAAATTTGGTAACAACCAAGTACTCAGGAATGAAATTTTTTACCAAAAAACTGAAACACCATCAGACACAATAAGAAAAAGGAGACTTGATTTTTATGGGCACATCCTCCGAATGGACAAAAACAGACTAACCAAAAAAATATTTGACTACTTTCACAATAAAAGAGCCAAACCACATTGGTTTAGAGAAACAGAGAAGGACATAAACAGGACTACAAATCACTGACACTATGCTCATGGACAGAACAGCCAAAACAATAACCAAGGACAAGAAGCAACGGTTCCAAGGCAAAGTCAAATCCAAGCGAACGATCCAAATCTCTGACGAAGAAAGAAAAACAAGGTCACAAACGAATGAAGCAATACTGGGCTACGAGGAAGGCAAAGAACATTAAAAAGTGATTGATTTAGTGTACCCCAAACTGGGTGAAACAAATAAAGAAGACTAATTTATTATTATTATTATTTTCTCTCAAAAGTTAAAATTATATTCAAACAAATATTGTCTATAAGAATAAAATTACTTATTTAAGGATAAGGGAGGGAAACAGTTTAGATTAATTTATGAACTGCGGTAAGGAATAAGTAATAAGTATGCCTGACCATCGAATCACCAGCTCTCAAATAGAAATGAAAAAGAGCCAATATCCAATAATACTTATTGGAAAGCCATAAAAGTTATATCAATATTGCATCCGATGTAATAAACTAATTGCGTAACGACTTTAATTAATCAAATGTAAAGTGCATTACGAATAAGTAATGTAATTAGTTTAAAATATTTATGTGGTACAGAAGTATAAACCGATAATAATTAAACACTCGAAAATCGTTACACAGTGTCGAGACGGTAGGTCTGTAATTAAAAATTTAACATTTTCGATTAGAGTTTATCTGTAATAAAAATTAACTGAAACTAACTCATTTACGTTTCGAAACTAAATTTAAAGTTATAATTTCCTTAGAATATTATTTAATAATGTGACGGTTTGGTTATTGTACAAAAGTGAGATATCAGATACTTATTGGACATACGTATTGATAAACATTAGACCCCGCAGGGGGTGCAGACTAGGTGCACTTATTGAGAGGATTTAGAAGTCCTCGCGGTACCCGAGTCTAACACACACTTAAACTTACAATACTACACTTACGACTTTAACAATTTACATTCACACTTAACATTTAGGGAGGCGGTAATAGCCTTAATGTGCTTTTTACCTTAAAATAACAACAAAATAACCATTACACTGGCCACATAAACATTGCAATGTTATATCCATATACAAATATCTATACACATTATTTCTTATATGCATATATTTCCATCCATCACGTCAGCAATACAGGTGCGTTTACATGGTCCTTCAGTAAAAATACAAAAGTAAAATATATTTACTGTACAACCAGGATTTTTTAAAATAAATCAAAATTTGGAAATGATTATTGCTCTTTTTTAACGTAAAACAAAATAGAGTAGCCTACACATTGTAGTGCTTATTTTTATCGCTGATGATAAATAAGAAATTTTAAAAAATGTGTCAAAAACATGAATTTTTAATGATTTGAAATGGCCGCCATTTTAAAACTTTTAAACGAATTTGGCTATAGTCGATTTTTATGAAACACACACACACGCACGCGCGCACGCACGAGCGCGCACACACACGCACGCACGCACGCACGCATACACACACACAGTTACAAAAAACAATTAAAAAACAGTTAAACAAACATTTACAAATACACTTACGAAAAACAGTAACAGTTAAAAAAATGTTTAAAAAATACGAGAAAAGGATATTCTATAATAATGGAAGCTCTAACAGCCAAACGTGTCGACCAACAGATATTACGTCCGGCGGAGGCAGCTGAAGTGAGCAGCTGATGTGTTTAGCGATCCCACCGTACCTCTAGCTCATACTGCTCTCACTCATCTACTCAAGACACACACACACACACACACACACACACACACACACACACACACACACACACACACACACACTTATTTCAAGGTACCGGTCTGGGTCTTACCATGATGGCCACTCTAATAGCTCATTTTTCCAAAGAAAACTGACTAATAGTCGGTTAATTTTTAATAAAAGGTAATTCAAGTATTTAGAAATGACGCAAAATCAAGTGTTTCCAGCATTAATAAAACAGTTGGAAATTATTTTACTAAAATTTGGTTTGGAACACGACGAAATGTCTGCATTTTGGCCTAGATGCACGCGTATTTAGAAATCACGCGTTATCTGGTCGGGAGGAAGTATAAGGGCGGTAACTTTGTACTGAAAAGAAATATTTAAAAACGGATCTCTCCAGTGGATATTTCGCTAAATTTTACACGAAAATAATGTGTCACATAAACCCTTTCGTTAAAAAAAATTGCGTTAATAAAGGCGGATTTCAAAATGGCAGACGAAATTTTCAACACCAGATTTCAGTAGATTTTATTTCCTTTAATACAATGCTGGAAAATAGCATCACATGTTTATAAAATAATTTGTCGTACCCGGACTTCTGGGCACCTGATATAATGTAGCCATTATGTATGCTTCGTATGTGAAAATATCGGCTAATCGGAATTTCGTTCAGCAGGTCCGCGCTGAGCCGGTACGTTACATTTCGTGGAACGGGGAAACAATGGATATGTATCAAACAGTAAGCTGATTATATAAAAGTTAACCCTTTGCGTATAAGGCGATCAGCACTTTTGTTAGCAAAACGCTGACTTAACGAAATAGTATTAAAAAGCCAGCGTTATTATCAATAAAAAAAACAAAAATCGAGAAAAAATTTGTTACACCGGCAATATATTTAAAATTTGCTATCATTCTCCTTATCGCTAAAAATCATTTACAAAAATCAGAACATGGAAACAATAAATAAGAGCAATAAACAAAGGAAGAAGAAACAACAGACATAACATTACCCAAGAAGTGAATCATCCAGAAGTGTTTATTTTTCTTACGTTCAGGCCGTTATCTCAAAAACCCTGCCGCTGTTTTGTCTACATTAAGTTAAAGTAATGACTTGGAAGAGCAATTAACGTTAAGGGGTAATGTGTTTTTGGGGTTTCCCCACTAATTATTTGAAATATAACTATTTTGTAATGTGCTTAGACTATTTGAAATTACTTAAACATTGGCAGTGTTCCAACTTGAAAAAAGATGAATGTTTTCGGCAAGCTCAGTATGTTCGCCATTTTGTGCTTTTTGAAAAAAAAATCTGTTTTCTGAAATAAATCCACGTATCAATTCTAAATTTAAAGTCTACAACAAACCTTGTGTTTATTTCAAATAACCAGTCGTCTGTGTGCCTGACAACGCATCTCAAGGTCGTGGTTTTGAAACTTGCAGTTACTAATGTAAGCTTCATGAACTACGTTCTCAAGACCGTACCATAAGTCGTACTCCTTCAGATAACACTTTCCTCTCCGTCATCATTAGCCTAATTGGCATAAAGTAGCACATGATCTTTTTTTTTTTTTTTTTTCATTAATAGCTTCGTATTACATGCTAGGGGGTATCCCCGGGCGTGTGCCCATTATACCCCCTTTAATGCTGCGCTTCGCATTTACATATGTATACTAAACTATTACATCTTAATCCTATCTTATATCTATCAACTATCCCTATAAAACAAACTCAAAATTAACTTGTACTCTCTAATGCAACTGCCATTGTAATAAAACTAAAAATCTTATGTGCCAAAAACCAAATGTGCCATTGTGCCTTTTACCATTTTACTTATAATATCTTACTACTAACAAACAAACAAATAATAATATGAAAAACTGCAAACAAAACCAAAATATAGCAAGTCCATTTTAACATTTTTAATTAACTCTTGCGGAATTTATTTACCTGAGCTATAGTGACAGCTATGCCTCAGGTACACTATTTACACTATTTACATGGTGCCAGTCACACTATCATTCACCCTCTTTACTTTTAAAATTTCAGCCACAAACTCTCTAAGAAAATTCGCCGCCTCGACACTCGACAACAACACAGAGACGTCACCACGGAGGGACAGATCCAGGTCTTCAAGGTTCTTTTCTAGTTGTTCCCGAGCCAGCGTGAATCTTTCACAGTCTAAAAGTGTGTGCCAGGAATCTTCATACTGATGTCCGCAATCACAGTGAGGTGAACTTCTCTTTCCGAACTTATGCAAGTACGCATTAATGTCTCCATGTCCTGTAACCATCTGCGTCAAGTAGTGATCAATGATAAACCACTTCAGCTTCCGTCTGCCTACAATCTTCGGGAACCATCTGTACGTTGTTCTTCCACTATCAGCTTCGTCCCATCTTTTCTGCCATACTGTTGTAACCCATCTCGTTAACACTCCTTTTGCTTCGCCTTTTGTAAGGCCCTGTTCCATCTCCTGGTCTTCTACCAGGACTCTAGCTCCCATAGTATACTGGTACACTTTATATCTCCTCATTGCTACTAAATCTATTGGCATAGTTCCTGCTACTACCAATATCGCCTCTCTCGATACTGTTCTGTACGCTCTTGTGACAGTCAACAATACCAACCTCTGAGCCTGTAGCATTTTTCTCCCTATCACTTGTTTTTCTACTCTGTATCCCCAAGCTCCAGCCGCATATGTCATCATCGGGACATACACTCCGTTGTAAATCGTCCTCAGAGCCTGGTAACCAAGCCCCCAATCTGTCTTCGCAATTCTTCTCAGCTTGAAGAACAGATTTTTTGCCCTTTCCGATGTCCTAGCTACGTGCCCTAGGAATCCTAAATTGCTGTCCAGGTATACTCCTAAGTACTTCAGTTCTTGTACCACTTTTATCTTTTTATTCTCCATTTTTATCTCAGGTTCTCTCTTTAGCTTTCCTTTCATTATGAGCGCTTCAGTTTTTCCTGCATTGAATTTTATTTTCCACTTTCTAGCCCAGTTGCTGATTTCCTCTAAAGCAGACTTTGCTACACTTTCCAGCTCTCTTCTCGAGTTGGCTTCTACTATTAGTAGTCCATCGTCTGCATAGGCTACAACAGTACAGCAGTCTGGCAGGGCGACTCTCAGAAAGCCATCAAACAGGACGTTCCACAGAATTGGCCCGGAGACCGAACCCTGCGGGCATCCCATCGTCAGCTCCTTCGAGACCACCACTCCCCTATCGCTAATCACAGCATTTCGTTCTCTTAGATAGCTCTTATACAGCTCTAACAGGTTGCCTGGCAGCATCTTCCCTAGCTCACTGATTACTCCTGGCCACCAGGCATGGTCGAATGCACCTGACACATCCAGGAAGATTCCTACTACGTACTTCATTTCGGAATTCCTCACAGTCTGTAGTACACGTCCAATCGCGTCCTCTGTCGATTTTCCTTTCCTAAAGCCGTACTGTCCTTCTGACAACCAACTGCCCTTCTCCAGTATATCGCTCAGCCTGGAAGCCATCAGCCTATCCAATCCTTTTCCCAGGTGCGACAATAGGCATATTGGCCTATACGACCTCGGATCCATGGGGTCCTTCGTCTCATTCTTTAGAAATATACATAGTCGGCCCTCTTTCCACCTTCTGGGAAAGGTTACCTCTTCTAGGCATCTATTGTAAAGGCCAGTCAGTAGTTCCGGATACACTTCCCAAATTCTTTTAACTACCTCCACCTCCACTAGATCTGGTCCTGGTGCCTTGGCATTTTTCATCATCTTTATGGCCTTACCGACTTCTTCGGTGCTAAACTTAACATTATTTTCTAGACCAGTCACTGTTCTAGCATTTTCTCTTGTTTCCCTATGTATATCGTCATCCGTCTGCTCATCATCATCAGGTAGCAGCTCGCTCAGCAGTGTTCTAGCTGTCTCCTCCAAGTTCCCAGTGAACCCGTCAGCCAACCTTAGCCCTGCGAAAACCTGCTCCTTTTTTCTTTTTCCTGTCATTATCTTATATACTATACCCCAAGGATCTTTATTCCCTATATCCGTAACGAAGTTTTCCCAAGACTTTAGCTTCGCCTCTCCGATCAACTTCTTATACCTGGACTTCTCCTTTTTATACTCTTTTTTTCCTTTCGGGCACGTTCCTCTTCATTTGTTTCCTTCTGAAACTCTCTTCTTAACTTTCTTATCTGCCTACGCTTGCTCTCTATTCCCTTACTCCACCAAGGCACCGCTTTTTCAAGAATTCTTTTATTGCTCATACTCAAGTCACAAGCGTCTTTAATTATCCTTTCCAATTTGAGGGCTTGGTCTTCTACATCAATGCAGTTTTCTATTTCTTCCTTTCTATATCTCAATTCCTCATCAAAGATATTCCATCTAGCGCTCTTTGTAGAATACCTCTCTGAGTATCTCCCAGGCTCGTGCACTGTTCCCTCCATCTCCCAAGTAATCAGCCTGTGGTCGCTATACATCCTGTCTTCACGAACCTTCCAGTCACTGATTTTGGTTAAACACTGACTCGCAAGTGTTACTCAGTAAAACACTTTATGAAACAGTTAGAAAAGGGAATTCGAACCAAATAAAGTTCAAACTGAGTAATTTCAAAAAGAAGGGTCACAATTAATATTTTTATTAAATTTAGTAATACATTTCCCCTAAATCTTGGTACATCAAATTTGAGATTTGTTCTAATGTTGGTTTAGTAGTTAACCGAGTGGGGCAGAATTCGCAGTAGGTTACAGTTTATTTTCGTTTTTTCACTTACTCCTTTACAGTAAATATTTTTCATTTCTTACAGTAACATACATTTTGACAAACAAATTCAATATCAATTTTTGACGTTTATCCAAATTTCTTCTAAAGCGTTAAACTATTTCTCCATTTACAAACATTGCAATGAAACAGTTGTCAAAGATGGCAGTGGTTCAAGAGAAAACCTAATTTGCACTTAAATCGAACTCTATACGAACGCGGGTGATACGCCCGGCGTGTCGCCTAACTTCCCCGGGCTGGAAATGAGGCGAGTCCACCGATTGGCCATGCTGCATTTCAATTTTAAAGTATCCTTGTTTATACTTCCCTCGTGCCCACTATAAGTCATTATACTGTCATGAAACAACAGAAAAACAATGCTGTAAAGAAAATATCAATGCACAAAAATACACAAAGAAATGTCAAAGATAAATAACATTACAAAACGAAAGTTGTATAAGCGAAAATTAAAATTAGCAAACATTTATGTAGATTTTGGCGAGTCGTTTTTTTTATAAATTTATTTCAGAGAAATGCTACACGCGATATCGCGACTGCTACAATTATCGCTTATTGCTGCGATATGCCATTATAGCCAAATATGGTTGCTAAGATTTATAAAAAAAGTGTAATTTCTGAGATGCAGAATTTATCGCGTAGGATTAATTACAAAAGTTGGTTAATGATTTATGTTATACGACTTAAGACAACATTAAAGTTGCAATATCACATGCTATACAAAAGTCATCGGTTTGTGTAGCGATTTCCTTAAAAATGATTTAATAAACATTAAACGTACCTTAACGTCACGATTAATCGTTTTTCTATTGTTATACTCATTCTGAAAGTAGTATCGTTTTTCCGAATTTCCTTTTTGACCCAGTGCAGCATATTCTGTACTTAGCTCATTCGTAAATACCGAAAGTAACGATCGGACGTCGCACAATTTGGCAAAGTCGCCACTTAAAAGTCGTTCATTTATTATCGGATGAATTCACCAACATGCCGCTTGTTACCATATGTATTTCTTTTAAAGGTAAGCTGCAATAGCGTTTCTTGCTAACATAGTATCCTTTTGTATCCTAACAACGATCCTTTCGAGGACCAAACACGTTAGACGTACGAAGTAGACTGGCTATAGAGATGGTAACGATATCACAGAACCATCTGTGATATTTCAAAAATAGTCAAATTTCACATATTTATCTAATAGTGAATGGTTGAGTTCAACTGTTACTAACTGTGAACTGAAATCTCCGAAATCTGTTCAACCAACCGTGCCCCTAGTTTCTATTATTTCCGCTAAGATCGCGTCGTTTTGCCCTGTCGTAATGAGTTCACAGTTTGGTCCTACCTATCTACACACGAACTGTAAACTGTGAAATTTTCACAGTTCACACTTTTGTTAGTGCGGAATTACCGAGACGAGGTAAATATTGATATTGCTAATGGCGCGCGCACAGTTGTTTCCCGCCAGATTTAGCTTGTTGGTATTATTTATTTAGTATAGCGAATGTTTTTTGCACAAGTAGTGTTGTGTAGAAGAATAATTGTATAGAAGAATTGTGTATTTGTATAGGTAAAATACCTGATTTTGTTTGTTTTTTCTGATTTATGTTAACCTGTATGAAGAAGCAATAGCTACATAACAGATCAGCCAAGACATTATTTCATAGTTCACAGTTATTCAAAGTTTAATTTAACAGATATTGAACAGTAGCAGTATCACAGTTTGGTCCTACCTATCTACACACTAACTGTGAACTGTGAAATTTTCACAGTTCACACTTTTGTTAGTGCGGAATTACTGAGACGAGATAAATATTGATATTGCTAACTGCGCGCGCACAGTTGTTTCCCGCCAGATTTAGCTTGTTGTTGGTATTATTTATTTAGTATAGCGAATGTTTTTTGCACAAGTAGTGTTGTGTAGAAGAATAATTGTACAGAAGAATTGTGTATTTGTATAGGTAAAATACCTGATTTTGTTTGTTTGTTTTTTTTCTGATTTATATTAGCCTATATGAAGAAGCAATAGCTACGTAACAGATCAGCCAAGACATTACTTCACAGTTTAATTTAACAGATATTGAAAAGTAGCAGTATCAGTTTTCACATATAACAATATTTCATAGGTGGTATCATCTCTAACTGGCTATGGCACGACAACTCGATGTATTCGCCGTGCTGCAACGTAAGTGACGCATCATAGGTCGCTTGACGGATTCAGTGGAATGACCGTTTTAGGCAAACATCACTTTAAAACCTGTCTCATAGCAACTCTGTTGTTTCACTTGGGAGACAGACCAGATAATAGCACGATCTGATAGCCAAGAAGACAGAGGTTTGATCGTTTCACGCACAAGACACAAATGTGTCGGACGCTTTACAAATCCAGAACTGTTTAATACAATCACGGCACGCAGCTGTGTAGCTTACTTGATGCAAAACAATTTTTGTACTGTATAAATTTACATGTTAAAAAGTTCAAATTCAATTGAAAACAAATTTTGCGGCGTTTTTTTTTTGTGTTTAACGTCCGACTATTGTGCACACTTGGGCTCTAATTCAGACGATGGGATGATTTATAACGTATGAAAATGCCAAGCCCTGGCCGGGAATCGAACCCGGGTCCTCGGGGTGAAAGCCCAGTACGCTATCACTAGGCCACCGAGGCGGCTAAATTTTGCGGCGGCATCAGATACAGAATTATTTTTGAAAAAAGCGTAAAATCGCTTCCATCACGTCAGCAAGACTGCTGCGTGCAGCGATAGCTTCAAAGGATGTTAAAAATGTTATATTAATATTTTTTTGAGTTATTTTGTTTAATTCAATGCACTTTTACCTTGCAAAAATTTTGTCAATCGAATTGCTGTTAAATTTGTATAAATTATTATTTTTTAATTAAACGCAATTTTACACTAAAAGTAAAGAAAGTAAAAGCAATTTTACACTAAAAGTAAAAGGTGAATTTTTTAAATGAGAATTAAGAAACTTATGCCTTGGAAAGGTATCCCTTTTACCTTTTACAATTTCTGGAGAAATTAAAATTAGTTTTATGTGTTACGATGTTTTTACATAAAGATAATTCTTACAACATTTTTTTAGAAATTCATTTTATTTATTTACAAATTTACTATAATCACATGAATTAACAATTATGAAATTATCTACTTACTAAATTCTGCTGCTAATCAATGTATCTTACATTAAACGTAAAATAAAATAGTAATTTTTTAAAAATAAAAAATAAAATGAAAAAAAAATAAAAAAAGTAAAATAAAAAAGTACTTGTTAAATAAATAATAATATTTTTTTTTGTTTTAACCGCAAATTGTTTTACATTCTGTTCTCTGATAATCGTTCACTATTTAATAGTCACAAGCAATGTTTTCTTGTCTTTAAATAATATGAGTTTACTTTTACTTGATACAAACAGATTAACATGTTTGACAATTCGGAAAAACAAGAAAAAGTGGAAAACTTAGTTTGTTTCCACGCTTACTATGCAAGTTGGTCGGGAGATTTTAAACTTGAATGAATGCAGAAAAACAGTAATAAAATCGTACGTTTTTAATTATTTAATATTTTAATTAATTTTGAAATGCCGAAGTTTTTATTCGCTTAACATGAAAACACGTAACAAATATTTGTTCATTTAATTTATATCGTATTTAAAAACGTCAACAAAATACAATTTTCTCTTAATTGGAAACCAACCACATTACATAATTACCACAGGGTTATTATATAACATTAATACTTTAATCACAGAAAATATTGACAGCGTTTATAAAATACACTAAATTAATTCTAAAATTTTAGTATAAAAATAGTTTATAATACAGTTTATTTTGAAAAATACAATTATTTATTGACAGATTTATCTATACACTATAAAAACAACCATTTTACAAATCGCAAAGCCTGGCTGTTTGTGTGTACTAATTAGCTGTTACAGTATTTGAAATAACATATTAGCCATGTCAGTGCGATTGGAGCCAAACATTTGGTCTTTGATGATTTCGAATAGGTCAGCTCCATATCCATTATATTAAGTTCTGGAAAAAATAATTTTTGTATAATTACACGTGATTGTGTGCATTTAAAAGTTGCTTATATTTATAAATAATAATAAGAAACTAATTGGAAAACATTAGTCAAAAAACTGAATTTAAAACAGTTTGGACAGTATTTTTGGTCAACAAAACCTTAAAAATCAGTGTAACAAAAAATTCGGGTGTAACTTATTTTATCAAATTTTATTAACAACCAGTAATTCTTTTTATATTCTTCTTCTTTTCTGTTAGGATTATTGTCACTATGTTCAGTATAATGACCTGCCTTTCCTAGCTTCGTCAGTTCTACTTTCGTTGATGCGTTTCGGAGAACCTCCATCTTCAAAAACTATATCTATACTTTTATAGTATAGATATCGTTTTTGAAGATGGAGGTTCTCCGAAACGTGTCAAACGAAAGTAGAATTGACGAAGCTAGGGAAGGCAGATCATTATACTGAATATAGTACCAGTCCTGTAGTTACGAAAATGAAACTATCAAAAAAGATCCAGCTATGGGCACATAAAAATATTGGAATATTATTTTTAAAAAATCAGTTTTTATTCAAATTTTGGTTATTTAAGAACATGCATAACGCAAGCACCCGCAGGCGGTTTTTTTGTTTTTTATATTTAATATAGGATTAATTTTATTAGAAATAAACTTGATACACTAAATAGCGTTATAAACCATTAAACATCACTAAAGTTTGTGAAAAAGTTTCTTTTTTAACAATAAATTCCGTAAGGAATTATTTGTGAAATGCTAGATATTTCGTTTATATTTTTACACAATTTATTTCTTCAACTACATGACCATGCCAACTGTATATAAACTTTCCCAGAGTTTATCTACACACGGACTTTTATTTGTCTAATATTAAGTGAAATATAAAGAGGAAGAAGAAGAGAAATGATAAAGGTTCTGGAACATCCTGTATAATAATAGAATTTTGTTTCAATATGCGTTTTTAAGATGGTAAACACTACTGATATGCAACAAGAAATAGTCATAAAGATGGTCGAATTTACAGTATTATTAATACGACATTTTCATAATGTTATGCATACTTACATACTTTCCAATATGTGTTACTTTAAGTAAATAAGTTTATATATATATATATATATATATATATATATATATATATATATATATATATATACTTATATATAAACCGGAGGTATTATATGCAAGCGAGACGCTAGCACTCCACACAAAGGCTACCATGGAAGATATGTTGAAGGAAGAACGCAAAATCTTGAGGAAGATCCTTGGCCCAATATTAACAGAAAATGGATACAGGTTGCACTCCCGGAAGACCACAGAGATATCGAACCTGGCAGCAGATATCAGAAGAAGGAGGCTTCTATGGATACATCAGTAGACTTCCAACAACGAGACTTGCCAACAGAATCCTTAAGTATATACAAGGAGTCAAATTAACAACGTCGTGGATCGCACAAGTCAGAATAGACCTACATGACGCAGAAATAGACTCAACAGACGTTGAAGACAGGAATGCATATAGGAGAAAGATGCTCGGTTGGAAGGTCCCAGAGAATGAAATCCCAAAGAGAGCAGGGGTAAAATGGACGGAGGAGCGGAAGAGGATCCATGGGGACAGGATGAGGGAGGTGTGGAGGATTAGAAGGAACAAGACATGAGTCGGAGTGCTTTGCGTGATCCAACAGGGTCTATACGCAAATAATAATAATAATAATAATAATAATAATAATAATAATAATAATAATAATATATATATTTATAACTAGTGTTTTGTTTATTGCTTAGTGTTAAGTTATTTTGAAATTCCTAATGTCATTTTTTTCCTTTAGGAATGTTATTATTTTGTTGAGTACATACTGCCTTCCCTAGCTTCAAACATTTTATATTTGTTGACGCGTTTCGGAATAATTCCATTATCAAAACTTTTTGCCAATAGGTAAACACCAGTTATAATTATTAAGTAGACCTTAAAGAGAAAGCGTTGGAAGAACCAATCAGAAGCGAGCACATCAGTAAATAGAAACGAGACTAGGCAGTAGAAGTAAGAAGAGGGTTAAGATAATATAAAAGGACCCTACATTTGGGAGAGCAGTACAAAGAAATGTTTTGATAATGGCAGTATACGAAACGCGTCAGCGAATAATGTCTGAAGCTAGGAAAGGCTAATAATTATATGTTTAAATTTGTTTAACATTTGGTATGTTATTAAAACACATTTAACACATACCAACATAAAACACATTTAAACACATTTGTATGTGTTATTATAAAGAATAGGTATTTCTTTATTACCGGTGTATGTAATAGAAAATGTTATCTTGTTGAAATTGTGAATAATTAGGTTTTTATTTAAAACATTAAAATAGTTTAAAATATTTGTTACAAGATGTAAATATTAACGAAATTTTAAAACGACAGGAAATCTTAAATAAATACGTCCTTCAGGAAGTGGGTGATACGAGAATTGTTCCTTTACAATAAAAAGACTTACCATAGAGTTCTTCATAAGGTCCTCTAGTGTAGAACTGATAAAGGTCGGATTCTTCGCTCCAGCCGAAACGGTTCCTGACTTGCAGCAAAGCTTGGAACACCGAAGACATCCCAAGACCTTCTATGTTGTACGACATCTGCTGAGGGAATACGTCCTTGCCAGTGGCCTTAAGGATAATCTCGTGCCAAGTTCCAAGCTGCTGGTACGTTTCGTTGATCTGAATTTGAATATGAATAAGTAATAAAACTGTTATTGGGATCATTTTTAATCTTTGCAGATTATAAACAAGTACATTACTCCTTCATAACTTGTAAATATATTGAGTGAATGAATTGTTTAATCCTGGTCTATACTTTCGCGAAATAGTGACACCACAAAGGAGTTCAAATTAATTTTTATTAATTGGGCAGCGGGTAGCACTCCACAACGATCCCGGTAGATGATAGGCTGTTACAGGGCTTAGCGAATCTCCAACCCTTCGAGAGGAAACAACCCAAACCCATAATTCCTTCCACTCCCTATCGATCCTTTCATTGTCCCTACCCACATTCAAAGTCAAGGTGGAACAGCGTACGTACAAAGCTTGCTTGGCTAAGGATGCGGATTCCGGATACCAGGGATCTTTTAGTTTTAACATAGACTTACCATAACTTACGGGGCTCTGTCAAGGTATATTTGTTATTTCTGAAGCTATTCATGGTTTCTTGATGGGTGAAAACTCGTAAAACATGAAACCATAGGGAACTAGCAAGAATATATCGTGGAACAAATAGTTTTGAGATGGACAAACAGGGACTCCACAAGCAGTGAATCGCAACAGGTGTTACGGAAACCTACAAAGGAAGACGTAGGAGATAGGTTTGAACATTTCAAATCGGTATGGTTGCTTGTAAAAGTGCAAACAGAAGAAAGAGGCCGTGGAAAAGAGCTTCCAAATAAACCTAGACGCAAAAGACTTTGGGTAAACCTAGGTATCAAAGTTTGGGGGTGAGAAACAAAACCCATAAAGGACTCTGATGACAGCAAGCACGTTTATTGAAAGAGATACCACTAGGTAAAAAGCTCAATCGGAAGAACAAATAGATTCATCGCTGCATCCCCACCACACTCCATGCCTCCCCCTCTTCGTCACTGTTACGTAAAGTAACTTGATTGTTTCTTAAATAAACATCCAAGATTAAATATGTGTAGCAGCCAGGTCGGTTCTAAGGGCACTTCTAGGGGTTATCAACTAGCACAGCAAGCGACTAGTCCAACAGTGAATAGTAAAAGGTTCGCGCAGTTTCACCGCGTTAGTGCTTTTTTCCGGAACCGCTGTCTCTAGTCTCCACTGCAGAGGCTAGAGATAGACTTTCCACTAAATCCTACCGTCAGTTCGGTATTTCTAAAACGAAAATACTTTAACTTTTTTACGGTCTATCAGAGTGATATAGTCAAAATCTGTGGTTTAGTGGCAGTGACCTTCCAGACAGCTTGACCAAACACCGACTACTGTACAGAACGCAAGGACATCCAGGACATTTTGCCAGATATGTCTATAGAATTTTGACCTATTACCAGATTGGTCCTTCAAAAGAGAGAGCAGCCTAAGTAATAAACTCTACCGTTCTGCTGAATGCCTTATTTTCAGAACTGATTATTACTTGTACTAACTCCTACTTTATACAATAGTTAAAGCTTTTGTGAACGTCCTACAGCATAATGATGACGTGTTTTCCCTCTTGCGTTCATACTTTATACAAGTTAGACTAATGAGGACGAAATTTCTGTCAACGAATTGCGCATATAGCAGATATCAGCCAAATATTAATAATGTTGTTCCGAAACAAATTATATAACAATGAAACCTCTAAAAATCTAAATCAAGAGGTAAATTTCTGATTATTTCTGAGTGTGCAGCGCATACTTTGCCGTATGGAATATAAGCCACTAATATATGTACTGGTTACAATTTATAAAAAAATGATGGTTAAATGTCAAATAAAAACATTAGTAACAACTGTAATACGAATAAGTTATCATTAAGTAATAATTCCAGAAAATATTTTATCTTCTTCATTACTATTACTATCTTCGTTCCATTAACAATCTTCCATTCTATCTTCTTTTTGTTTTAATGAAACTTAAAAGCAATAAATATAATTAACTTTTAACATAAAAATACTGAATCACACTGTTTGCTTGGATGAAGTTACCTGGAGCTTCCTAAAGAGCAGACGAACCTCGTCGATAGGGGCGAAACTTTGAACAACCCACGTTATATTGTAACTGTTTGTTGTGTGGCTGTATGGTGAGCTTAGAAATGTCGCTCTCGTAGGATTTCCTGTAACACCAGCAGATAACAACACATAAGTTTTTTTACTCAAATATTTTCGTATTTTACAAAATTACGAATTAAATTTTTTAACTGTTATTATTTGTTTTACTTAGTTGTAGAGATTGTTTAGTGACCTTGAAAAAATGGCATGTAGATGGCTCTCCGCGTCCCATTAGAAAACCATGTGTCAATAATGAAGGACCAATGCGGCTACGGGTAACCATCACCTCTACCCTACGCCCTATTCATACAGACGATCCCCAAGGACGTATTTTATATAATAAATAAAAAAGTTTATTTCGCCAGGCGTGTGTTAATGACGTAAAATATCCCTTTTATTTTACAAATGGGGGAAAAGTTTTCTGTGAAGTTGTTTGAACATTTTAAAAATAAACTGTTGCGTGTAACTTGTAAATTGAAATAAAATTTACAGTCGCAGCACGTACCTGTTTTGTTGACGTTATTATTAGAAATTTCAAAAAAAAACTATCAATAATGTAAATCATTTCGTCAAGTGAAAATCAAATTTGGCGTTAATATTTATTTACACAGTAAACAAGTTATGCAATAACTTACAAAATTTCAAAACATGCTATTTTAAAACTTAAACAAATTATAAATTATTATTTTACAATTTTTTGAAAACGAAATTTCATATTTGTAATCAGAGTTGAAGTCTGTAGACTATTAATTAAACGTTTTAAGTAATAATTAAGGCAGACAACGTTGGTGAAATCATATTTAAAAAAAGGTATAAATATACTTGGATCATATCAATGTTTCTTTCTCTTGAAGTGAATTACAGATTTTTTGCTCAATTTTACCAGATTTTTTGTTATGCAATGTTGTTCATTCTATTTTACTTTCTTACTCGTGTTTTTCTAATGTTAAGGCCAAGGTACACTGGGAGCTCGTCAGGTATTCCAACGCTCAGTTTGATACACTCTTAAGCACACACACCATCAGCTTTATATTTTAGTCAGCCTAATTGTGTAGAGCAATAAATGTATACATGTCGTAAGAGAATGAGTGAGAGGTACCTACTCCATTAAAAGCACACTAGAATGCTAATACGTATATAAAAGTTCAACGACCTGTCAAAATCGTATCCAGAGACCTCATGTGTTTCTCTGTACTTCTTCATTTGTAAGTTCCCCTAACAATTTAATAATTCAATGAGGACTACGCCGTTTCGTATTGCAATTTAAAACTAATTTTTTCATAAACGTTGAACACAATTACAGTAAAATTATTCTCACCTGTCAGTTGAATAAATTTCCTAGTTTTTCCTAACGAATTTTCTGATTCGCAGCTGAAATTTCCAAAATCTGAACTTTGTACATTTTCTATTTTCAGACTGTAAGAACTCCCTTCAGAGTACATGTAGTATCTTTTTAAAGACGTTATCAACATCCCGTCTAGGTACCAGACTACCTGGAAGTTAAAAGAGATTTACTCTATATTTCCTACATATTTGTTATCATTAATATTTGTATTTTATTGCTGTAAGTAAGCAGGGCATACCTTTAATGTCACTTACATTAGGCGTGGGGTTCCCGTGCACATGACATGTTAGCTCTACTGTGGAGTCATCGTGTTTCGTGTAGCCTGGACTGTCAACTTCTATTTCCGGCGGACCTGCAGTACAGTAGATAAAACAATTTACTTTTCACTCTAGCCTGTTAAATTTCAGCAAAGTTTTGATTTATAGTTAAGTGTTGTTTTACTGACATACAAATCTACTGTTAAGGCCACTTGCCTAATATTTCCGGGGGTAAAAAAACATGAACATTTTCATCAACTGTAGAACACGCATACAACAAAATCATTTTTCTTTGAAAATAACTAAACATATTTATAATAATCATTTATTACAATAATTATGCATAATTTGTATTTCACATTTGGACTTCCAGGTAGCTTATTCTAAAGTTGTTATTATTATTGATAATTAACTATTACAAAGCATATTGGTCCTACCAGAGCCCAATTTTGAAGCTAATTAATAATATTTAACATATGGGGCCCATCCTGGCCACTTTGTGTACATACACTGTGTTATGTCTAAAAAAAGGACAAACTATTATCTTTTATAGATAACTGTACTTGCACGAAGTATAACTTACTTAATACATCAAGATGTACATCTAAGGAAGCAGGAGCACCTACACCGTTGTCTGCTGTGCATTTGTATATCCCGGCGTGGTGTCTGTCGACCTTCTCCAAGGTCATTGTAACTCCCTCTTTAATTGGTTCTTCTTGAGAAACGCCATCCTTCTGTGGACACAAAAATACCAATAAGCCCAGCAGTCAACGTACATTGAACAATTAAAATACAAAAAAGTTAAGTGAGCCATCATTTTTAACATACATAAATACTTCCCAAATTTGTAACTAATATTTAAAAAATACTCTTTTATTTGCAATTTTCGTAATTACTCTTTATATATAACCGAAATGATTTTAAATTTGAGGTGATTCCGAGAAATTAGTCCGATATTTTTATTGTTGTTGTCGATAGGTGCTTGTTCGGAAATAAAGTTTTGGGGCGATAACATTTATTTTAATTTTTGTTTAAATAAAGACGTTTTCCTGGAAATTTTGGTGCGACCTTCTAGATTAGATCAAAGAACTTGGCACAGGCCGGTAATCTGGTGACCATCTCGTCTGACTATCGAGATTGCGCCGGTGGACATTCATATCCAACTGTGTGAAGTCTACAGAGAAAAATGTATGAGCATACAACACGTGCGCAAATGTTGCAGAGAATTCAAAGACGGAAGGTCATGACGAACAGCGTTCCGGACGGCCATCTGTTTCGAACGAAACGATTGCGAAAGTGGAAGAAACAATGCTAACGATCGAAGGGTGACTGTTAGGGAGCTCTGTGACATGATCCCCGATGTCAGCAAGACCTGCATTGATAAAATTTTGACAGACCATTTAGGGTATAGCAAGGTCTGTGCAATATTGGTCCAAGCAGACCACAAACGGCAACGGATTGATGCGGCCCGCAAATTTCTTCAGGCCTACGAAACCGATAGCAAGAAATTCTTGGACTTCTTTGTCACTGGGGACGAAACCTAGGTACACTATACGACACCGGAAATGAAAGAACAATCACGTCAGTGGAAACAGCCAGAGTCGCCGAAACGGTAGAAGTTCAAACAAACACTGTCTGCCGGCAAAGTCATGGCGAGCGTGTTTTGGGACAGGAAGAGGTTATTGTTGTGCGAATGCATGGCTACTGGCACAACAATCAATGCTGATCGTTACTGTGAGACGTTAAAGAACCTTCGCCGCGCGATTCAAAACAAGAGGAGAGACATGCTCACGAAGGGAGTTTGTTTCTATCAAACAACGCTCGTCCGCACACCGTACGTGTAAAAACCGATCTGATCAACCAATTTAGATGGAATACTGTCACACATACGCCCTACAACCCGGATTTAGCCCCAAGTGACTACCATCTCTTCCTTAATTTGAATAAACACTTAGGTAGGGCGCATTTCAGTATCGGTGAGGGCTGAAAGAAGTTTTAAACTACCTTCGCGACGCGGCGGGAGAGTTTTTCGACTCAGGCAACAAAAGATGGTTCACCGTATGCAAAAATGCATCGATCTCAACAGCGATTATGTCGAAAAATAGAAAAAAGTGTAAGCTTTTCAAAAATGTATTATTCATTGCAAATAAACGTGTTTTTCATCGTGGAAATTGTTGGGAACCTAATTTTACAGACGAACCTAGTATTATATTCAATTTTCCCTTCTTCTTTTTAACATGCTCTTTCCAACGTAGTTTGCCATGCAGAGATACTTCGCAGTCTTCCCATAATGCATTATTTGACACCACCAATTCCGCATTGTGTTCGTTTTCCTCTAAGTAAAATTGATGCTTATTGATTTCACCTCATTTCACGTATTACTGAAGATATAAACTGTAGTTGTACAAATACTGGTGAAATACACATGACCACAACTAAGTGGAACAGCATAAAACATACGACTAATTTACATTATGCAAATTACGTAATACAAATTAGATTAGCGAAGTTTAATTGAATAAACATCAAGCTTAAACGGACCACTAGGAACTGTAAAACGCTTATTGAATCAATTCGAATGAATTGTGCTTTTGTAGGATAAAAAGATGGCCATGTTTACTGTACCTTTTTAAACCAAAGAACGTTGGGCGCGGGGTTGCCGCTGGCTTTGCATTTAAACGTGATGTTTTCCCCTTTACGCACGGTTAACTGACCGCTGACAGGGTTTGCACGAATACTCGCAGGAACTGAAACATAAGTGAATCCATAGTTGATAACACATACATTATTAGGTAATTTCCATTAGGAAAATGGCTGTTATTGTAGGAGCCATCCGGTAAGGCCCAGATCCGGGGGACCTTGGAATGAGCGCCAATCTTGAATACTACACATTTTAAGGGGTATCGTTAATATATATATATATATATATATATATATATATATATATATATGTGTGTGTGTGTGTGTGTGTGTGTGTGTGTACTGGCGCGTGTACGTTTTCAAAACTTTTAAAATGGCGATCATTTCATACGTTTAAAAATCCAATACTTTTTGTCTTACATTTTTTTTGTGGAAACTGTACATTAACTTTGAAATGTGAAAAACTGCATAAATTACCATTTTTGATTTTAAAAATCCGTTGAATTTAAGAAACGTAAGTTTACTTCTGTCAGGGTTCATTTTCTGTGTAGTAACTTAAGAGTTTAAAATGTTAATAAATCCAGAAAATTTTAACACTAATTAATATGGCGAAATAAAAATTACAAAACATTGATTGAGATAATTACTTTTAGAAATTCGCTTCTATCATGTCAGCGAAACAGTTGCGTGCAGCGATTATTAGTGCTTTATAACTGTTATTTATTTTGGTTTTTGATTTAAAATTTACTGATATAAATGGGACTAACAAAATAAATAGAAACAACTAAAATTACAGAATACAAAAGATAAGTATTTCACTGTCTGTACTTGTACACTTTCTTTCACTGTACCCAAAAGAAAAGAATTCTGGGAAAATTACACTGAAGTGAAACATATCTCGAGACAATATTAAAGTTGAAACAAATAATAATTCACTAAACATCAGATCTTACCAAGTACTTCCACTTTGTGGATGACGTCACCGGATTTGATGTCAGCTATTTGGCAGCCGTATTCCCCAGCGTCCTTGGACGTAATGTTTGTTATCTGCAAGTTAAACCCGTTGACCAGATTATAGCGCGGGTCTCTGGTAACCAGGAGGTAATGCGCTGTCAACACCACGTTCTTCTTTCTCCACAATATTACGTAAGGTCCTGGAAACGACATAGTAGTCTATTTTATCTATAGTAGTGTATTTTATCATAATCAAGTAGATTATTTTTAAAAAAACTGAAAAGAAATGTCCTTTAAACTAAAAAAAATAAATAAATGAATGTCTATACATTCTCAGACTATAATTTACGCACCAGTCTTTGATGCTCAAGTTTGTTACATTTTTTTTTTTATTTCGATTTAAGAAAAAAGACGGAGTGCATGTGCATTGGTGGACGGCAGCATGACATAATTTTACAAGATGGACAGAGGATACAGCATTCTCAAAATTATACGTACTTAGGTGTTAAAATATCACAAGATGGTACATTAGATGAAGGAATTAAAGAACGAATAGTATTTGGAAGGAGAGCTGTATCTATGCTGAACGGGGTGTTGTGGGATCAAAACATTTCAAAAGAGAATAAAAAAAGAATTTATAACACAATTGTAAAAAGCATTATAACATATGGTAGTGAGGTATGGCCAATTAAGAGGAGAACAGAAAGAATGCTGTTGGCTACTGAGATGGACTTTTGGAGAAGAGCGGCAGGAAGATCAAGAAAAGAGAGAGTGAGAAATGAAAGTATACGGAGGATAATGGACGTAAGGCATATAATTGTAGAGAACATAAGAACAAAACAACTGGTTTGGTACGGGCATGTACAAAGAATGCCGGATGAGCGAATTCCCAAAAAAATCATGCAATGGCGAACACCTGGAAGAAGAAAACGAGAAAGGCCGAGACTGAGCTGGAGAGAGGGAGTCGAAAAAAAAATTAAAAAAAGGGATCTAACAGAAGACCTGTGATGGGACCGCGATCGGTGGAGGTTGGAGATCGGAAGACAACGTAGAACGTTGTAGACCGAATTATAGATAGAGACGAAAAAAGTGGTTGGATCCATATAAAAAAAAAAAAAAAAAAAAAAATACTTGTGGCACTTGGGGTAGTGCTGACAGAAGTGAACAATGGTTTCGGTCATATTCATTAAAAAGTACACGTGTGGAACTCGGAGAGTTACCCACAGAAGCAAAGCTCTTGTTAATGATATTTTTTCTGAATATACGAGGGTTGATCAAATATAAACGAGACTGATTTTTTAAAAAAATTATTGCTTACTTACAAATTATTATTGATACAACTTATTTTTCTACATAGTCTCCCGCACGAGTAACACATTTTTCCCACCTGATTGGAAGTTTTTTAATTCTATCTTCGTAAAAAGTTCTCGGGCGTTCATTGAGCCATTGGAGCACGAAGGTCTCCACCGCAGAATCGTCTTCGAAACGCTGGCCTCCAAGCGCCTCTCTGAGTGGCCTAAACAGGTGATAGTCGTAGGGTGATAAGTCTGGACTGTATGGGGGATGTTCCATTGGTTCCCAGCCAATTTGATCGAGTTTAAGCCTCGTAGCGTTCGCCGAATGTGGTCGGGCATTATCGTGAAGAAGAATGACGTTTCTCGCCGGTTTAGATTTTCTTTTCCTAACAAAAGACTGTTTTGCGGCCTCTAAAACATCGCAATAATATTGTGCATTTATTGTGCGTCGTTGATGGAGGAAATCGACGTGAAAGGCGCCTTGATTGTCGAAAAATACAGTGGCCATTACCTTCCCGGCCGACGATCGTGATTTGGCCTTCAGAGGCGCCCTCTCTCCCCTCTTCCGCCACTCCATACTTGCCTGTTTCGACTCGGGAGTGTAATGGTGAACCCATGTTTCGTCACAGGTGACAATCCGGTTTAATAATGCCTCACCATCTCGTTCAAATTGGGTCAATAGTCGCTGGCATATCTCCAAACGATTCCGTTTGTGAACGTCGGTCAAAATTCGTGGAACCCACCTTGCAGATACTTTGCCGAGTTCCAAGTTTGATGTAACGATTTTTTGAACGCTACCATAGCTCAACTGGAGTTCATCTGCAATAAATCGCAGCGATATACGTCTGTCTTCGTCCAGGAGCTTCCGAACAGCATCAATGTTTTCGTCCGTGACGGAAGTGGTCGGGCGACGATCATGGCTGAGGTTTTCTACTGCTTCCCGTCCTTCGGCGAATTCCTTGTGCCAAGCAAAAACGCGAGCTCTTGACATGGTCCTGTCCCCGTATTGAGCCGTCAATCTACGAAAGATTTCAGTCGGATTGACCCCCTCCTTGGCCAAAAACTTAATAATAATTCTCTGCTCCACGGAAACGTGCACTTCACTCTCACTCATTGTATAGTTTTATACTGAAGGGTCCGAACGGAAATGTTGCCCGTCTACGCCCGTCCCAAACCTCCCAGGCTACCTGAAACCCCACCCTTTAGAGTTCAATGTCCAACGGAAAAGTTTTTAGAAAGTCAGTCTCGTTTATATTTGATCAACCCTCGTATAATTACTTTGTAGATATGTTTACAAATATCGTGTTTGTTTAAATAAATAAATACGTGAAAATAACTTAGATGTTATTTAGGGCCTACTGTAGTTGTAGTAAAAGATCGGTTGTTTTATATTAATTCGTAACGATCAGCTGATTTCATTGAACAACTGATAAGCTATAAGTTTCAAGTTATATAACTAAAAACTAGCAATATTAACAACAATTATTATAAACGTGTATATAAATTTCGAATGTATTATAAACGGTTGCAATGTGCACGTGATCTTCGACTAAGGAAAAATACCGAAATCAACGCAAAACAACGTTTTCATATAATACGTGTGTATGATATCGAAAAGGAGGAAGAAAAAGAAAGAGACAGAAATAGAGGGACGACATTCGTTTGCTCGTTCTTTCATATTCCCGTTACATTTTTCCGTTCGGCAGACTTTTTTTATTCACTCCTCTCGCCAAAGTTAACACAAAAGCTTTGCTTCAATAATTTCTTTTAAAATAAAAGATAAAACAATCTTATACTTTTTCAGACTAAATTTTACGTTTCAGTTTTGACGCTTAAGCTCGTTATAATTTTGTATTTACAGCGTTTCAATTTAACGAGTAAAGTGGTTGGCTACAAAAATATTGTTTTACTCAGAACATCTGCGTGTTGCAGTTATTAGGGAATTTCCACTGGGAAAATTAGCTACTGGATAATAACTTAATTTCTTTCTTGAATTCTAGCTATCCCAGAATAGAATTCACTTTGGAACTAGATGAGACTACCAATTCTAGATGCCTTTTTTCACTAAATAACACAACAGTTATTTTCGTTATAGGCCTACTGTTTACATAAAAAAACTGGGTGAATTAAATAAGAGAGACGACACCCTCAACCACGAGGAGTGCAATCTTGTTAGAGCCATTGTCAAACTTGTTGCACGTAAATAGCCAGGGTAATGTGCGTTCAGTACGTATCGATCTACGTCAGCTAAAGGCAGCCCACTTCCTATACAGCAGTTTTAAAAGGATTTGGCAGGTGAAAGATTCATTCAGTTCGACTTCAAGGAACTGGAAACCACCTTGAAGATGCCAGATGCAATTTTAGCGAAACGTCGGGACCAATGATTCTTTTCGAAGCAATTGTGTTGATTGGATATATATATATATATATATATGTGTGTGTGTGTGTGTGTGTGTGTGTGTGTGTGTGTGTGTTTTCGCATTCTCACGTTCGTAATTTTGGTCCGATTTAACAAAACACAAAAATCGATTTCGGCAGTAACTCTAGTTTCGAGCCTACTACCTTGTAGTGTTCAAGTTCTAAGACGCAGCAGACAGGCCAGAGCTTAACCACCACGGACACGATGACCTCTAGTTTGCTTTAAATAAACTACGTATTTACCTAGTTGATGAACAACACATGGCAGTTCCAAAGTGTCTCCATTGACAACTCGGTAGGTTGTGCCTTTAGTTAACAAAGTAGGAAGTGCCGTAGTAAGGACATCTGTTCCTGTAACAGTAGTCACATGACAAAGACATTCAAGTGTTATGATTTCAATTTAAAAAAAAAATAAATATTGTTAAACATAATTACAAATTTTCAAATATTGATTGAATTTTTATGTTGGTGAATAAATTTAGAAATACTAATGGAAATAGCAAGTGCCGTTATGATAATATTCATAATTAAGAACAGTGACTTTTACATTTTTAATGCCATTGAATTTAAACGGAACTAGAAGTATAGCCACTATTATAAAAGCGTGCTGAAGCGGCTAAAGTAATTGGACTATCTGCTAAAAGTGGTGGATAGGTTTGACAAAGTAGACACTACTACTTAAATATATATACTAGTTAAATATATATAAATATTTAACTGGAGTTAAATACTCTGTACCACAAGATGTTGCCAAAAGCAAGTGCTCACATATCTCTCTTAAGGGTTATCATTATATTACATTTACGTTCAATGATAACGACCTATAGAACATTTTCTAAGAAGTAAACTAATTATATATGTATTTAACACTGTAGTATTCGCAGTTCTATTCCGAATTGTATTAAACTTAGAAAGAAACATAGTTTACGATATATTCATATATTCATAAATATATTCATATATATATATATATATTGGGTAATTTGACCATACAACTAATAAAGTATTTAGGGCGAAAAAACTAGAAGGTTATCATCGCTCAAAACAAAACCGGAAAGAGATTATTGATGGTGACAAAATTATCCACATACAAAATAAAACATGAAAATATAAAATCCAAAACACTGATTTCAAAAATTTTAAATATTCGAAATATTTCTTTAAAATGTAATTTGTTTAAATGTAATTTTAGCGTTTAAATAACCTTTTACCGTATAGATTTGAATCGACCGTCATTTTGAAACCATTGAACAAATTTTGATTGTTAACGAACCTGTCCAAGCTGTTACCAAAATTGATTTATTTTACAAGTTTCAATCAAATCGGACTAAAATTATAAATGCGAGCTTGCGTAACACACACACACACACACACACACACAATTATATAACTATTTTAACGACCCATCAAAGATTGATCTAAAGGTCAGGATCGGCGCTCATTTGAAGGTCCCGGGTCTGGGTCTTACGTGTGACAGAGTTATAGTGAACTGTCTGGCACACTACCTATTGAGCTCTTCTGTTATCTAGAAGAAGCAAAAAGAGAAAGAAATAGAAGCTTCTTGCGCGCTTTCGATCTTCCCTCTCTGTTAAAACTGACATAACGGTACACAACTTCAAAATTATTAATATTCTTTGTATTCAATCAAATATTTCAAAATTTCGGTTAATTTCAATTACTATTTCAATACGTATATTTTTTTACGTAATTACATTTCAATTACATGAAATGTAATGTATTATTACATTAATGAAATGTATTATTACAATGTAATGAAATGTATTACATTTCAATTACGTATATTTACCCATAATTATATTTAAAAAGTATCCCGCTTGGAAAAATGTATTGAAAAGAATCGCTTTTAAATGAGTTTTCACCCAGTTCAGTTTTCAGTCTGTAGATACAAAACTATTCATATAAAAACAGAATTTCTTTTAGAAAAATTGCTGTTAATTAAGTTGCCAATAAGGTAGATGATTTAATGTATAAATATAAAATTACCCATTTAATTAAGGGTTTTCTTGGGAGAAATAATTACGCATAACCTTAAGGAAAAAAGAAACTAGATTGAGAGGCAAAATAAATTAATCAGGTCCCTAATTACAACAAAAATATCTATAAAAAAAAACGTATGTCTATTAACACCAAAATTAAACATTACAAAACAGTAGTATTACCGGAAATATTATATGGGGAAACATTATGGGTGGGAAAAAATATGGAGGAGGAAAATTAGAGATAACTGAAACGAAAATTATTAGAAACTGTACAGGGAAATGGAACACTCAAGAGGGAAGGTACCAAAACATCTCCAACGAAGATACAAGAAGATAGAACCATTAACGGACGTCATTAGAAAGAGAAGGATATATTTCTTAGGGCACATCCTGAGAATGAAAGAGACAAGACTTCTGAAAAAACTAACGGAATTTTATTGGAAGAGGAAAACCCAACCCAAGTGGCTAAACTGACTATAGAGGATATGAATGAACTGGGTATTAAAAGAAGAGAGTTGGAGGAGGAATCCGGAAATTTCAGGCTAATGAAAGAGCATAAAACAAGATTCAGAAGATCAGATATCAACAGAAAAAAGATGGTGATGTCCGAAGCTGAGAGGAAAATCTGGCCGCATGAAGAACTTCCAAGCGGAATTAAGAGCAAAAATAAAAGCCAATAAGAGAACTTAAAAGTGGTCCCCTGAAGCCGTACAAGAAGGAAGAAGAAGAAGGGTTTTCTTAACAAATAGTAATTGGGAAAATGAGCTGTTTTAATGAGTTGTTAATAAAAAGAAGTTATACTTAAGAAATTTAAAATCACTGTTTAAAATTGAAAATAAATGTGTGAACTGGAATAGAGCTGTAAAACACATTGTGACTAAGTACAAAAAAATATATAATTACACTTTTGAAATCGAGAAAATTTTGTTTTTCTTGTAATTTGTAATTAAATGGGCTGTTAAATAAGTAAATGTTTCACATTAAAAGTGATTTTTTAAATTGAAAAAAATTGATTTTTTTTTATAAATTGTAATTAACTTTTAAAATAAGTAAAAGTTAAAATACCGGTTTAAAATGTAGAAATTTATATTTCAGGAAATTTTTATTGAGAAAAATATTAGTTAAATAAATTTTCACTGAGTAGACGTTAAAGAATTTTCCAAATATGCAGACTATGAGATAAAAAACAAATTTTAGAGGTTGTTTTTTATTGCATTTTTTTAATATAAAAACGAATACGCTTGCAAGTGGAAATTTTAATTTTACGTAATGCTATAAGATGTTCTCTGTTTTTTGTAAGTTCACTTTACAAGTCAATTACGTGTCGAGTTTATTCATTCAGACATGGCAAAATATTGCTTATCACCGATATGCATTTTACATTTCAAACGACATCGTTACAAATTTTTAAACATAAACATTGTAACGTCTGCTTTCGTACCTGACTGTATGTATCCATTCCCGAACTTCTGCCACAAACAGAAAAACACTAAAAACATACGGGTCTTTAAATCACCGTAAAGCATTGCGAAATTTACGTGATATTTAAGTTTAAATACGTGATAATATATTTGTTTGAGCGGACACGTTTAAGCGAGCGTCTCGACACCGCGATGTACTTCAGGTCACTGAGTAAACCTCACGATATTGTTACACGTTGTGAGCATGCGCGATGGCACTGTACGGTAAATACAGTTTAGATACGTCATGCAGACTTACGGCGATGAGAAGCGAGTACACAAATTCGCGGTTGTTTGCAAATATCCTTTGGAAAATGAGCTGTTGGAGGTGCCTTACACCGAGACACTTAACTAGAACAATAGTCGGTCTTTACGTTCGTTTGTCGAGCGGAAATTAACAGACAACGTCGCATTTTCAAACAATGGCTGCGGGTTTTTATCATTTGAAAAAAAAACAAAGTAAAAAATAAAACTATACAATAAATAGAATCAAAATGCAGTACTATTTTAAATACAAATAATAAGATTCAATTGAACCACTTAGTGCAAAAAAATAACTAACTGTAACCATATCTTTCACAAATTAAAAAAAAAAATGTAAACATTTTTCTGGTAGACTTACGATTTTGTTGTTGTTATTATTTTAAGGCGAAAAGCACATTGAGGCTATTATCGCCTCCCTAAATGTAAGTGTGAAGTGTTAAGTGTTAAAGTCGCAAGTGTAGTGTTGTAAGTGTAAGTGTTTGTTAGACTCGGGTATCGCGAGGGACGTCTAGATCCTCTCAATAGGTGCAGCTAGTCTGCTCTCCTGCGGGGGGACTTATAAAAAAACGTAAACGTAAAAATGTAAAATTTATTTTTCCGTAAACCCTATATTTAACAAATTTTTTAAAAATAATGTATTCCTTTTTTTCGCTTATTATGTTAAAATATAAATGTGCAACTGTTAACACTGACGGGCGCGTTACCACTGATGAAGACTCCGCAGTCCGGAATGTAACGACGTACGAGTCGCACGTATCGTTTGGCCAAATCAAATTTCATAGTATGTATTTTAATCGTGTATTCAGTGTTTGTGACGACCTCGACAGAGGGATTTAACATTTTGTATCACGGCCTGAAAATGGAACAATAGTGTCGAAACCGCGGTAGCCTTTACGAGGTGAGTAGACCACTGACAGGAAGAATAAGTCATAATCCTAATTACTTGTAATTGTGTATATTAAAGATTCTTAACCATTAAAGATTCTCATTTCTCGTCTACTGCATGTTACATCGACATTATATTAGGTTGAAAAGATTAGTAATCATTTAAATGTATTGAAATATAGATTTATTCTAAAATAAAGGTGAAGTATTACAGATATGTTCAGTTTAGTAGCGCTAGTCTCTTTTATTGATCCTCTTTCGTATCATTTTCAGTCTTTCACAAAAAGATGTTCATAAAAAATGTCCTCTACTGTTCAGGAATGTACTTTTCTGTTTTGTCGGATGGAAAATGCAATTCTAATGGATTCACCTACAAAAGTCTAAAACATCTTCTTTCATATGCACTTATTTATCCTTTTGATTCGGAACTGTACTTAAGCTGCTCATATTTGCTTATTGAAAATTTCTTTTAAAAAGTTGCTTGTTATTTTTACACAATGATTTTTGTTTCAATTCCCCCTTCATTACGAAAAAGCTTGATTAAAACAACTACATACACTTTGAATAATAAACGATACAATTTATAAAAACTCACAAAATGAGGAAAACTGCACAGAACATAGACTACAATAAATTGTCTACAACAGCTGTGAGCTTGCAACCAACAAACCACTAGAGCAGTGTTGAGTGTTCCACTCACCAATTTACAAACATATGATTTTAACTAATCTAGAAGTATAGACGTGTTCCATTTTTCTGCTCAACAGGCGTGCCTACATTTAATGGCTATTTCAGTTTTTAATTTAATGGCTCTATATACGAGGTGTGTTCAGAAAGTAACGATAACTTTTAAATTTCGTGGGCTTGGAGAGTCCGATTGTTAAACATTTTTTTTTTATTATATAAGTATACATGCCCTTGAAGTATGATAAAAACTTTCAGCTGTTTTCATTGTTATCTTTGTCTGTGACAGCCACTAAGGTTAGACTTGTTTTATGAGCTCGGCGATTTTCGTTTGTTAAAAGAAATGGATCAAAGAATTTGTATCAAATTTTGCGTAAAAAATGAAATAAAGTGTAACAAAGTGTGTGAAATGTTAACAAAGACCTATGGTGAGTCTGCTATGAGTAAAGCAAGAGTTTACGAGTGGTATAAGCGTTTCCAAGAAGGCCGTGAAGACGTTGAAGGTGACGAACGCCCTGGACGCCCCAGCACATCACATCAATAACCGATGAAAACGTGGAAAAAGTGAAAGAAATGGTTATGAACAATCGCCGAATCACAATTACAGAGGTCGCTGATGATGTTGGCATATCGATTGGATCATGTCATGACATTGCTTCCAGTGTTTTGTGTATGAAACGCGTGGCAGGAAAATCCGTACCAAAATTGTTGAATTTTGAACAAAAACAGCGGCGAATGGAAGTTGCTCATGAGTCACTAAATAAAGTCAACGACGATGCAGAATTACTGAAACGTATTATAACAGGTGACGAAACATGGGTTTATGGATATGACGTCGAAACTAAGGCTCAATCATCCCAGTGGAGGCATTCTGGCTCGCCAAAACTGAAAAAGGCTCGACAAGTGCGGTTATGCTCACTGTGTTCTTCGATATTAATGTCATAGTGCATCATGAATTCCTGCCACCAGGTTGAAACGGTCAGTAAGGAGTACTACCTACAAGTTCAACGCCGTTTGCGTGAAGCAATCCGAAAAAAACGCTCGGATCTGTGGAAAAACAATTCATGGCTTTTGCACCACGATAATGCACCAGCATTATTGTACTTCATTGCTTGTTCGCATACTTCATTGCTTGTTCGCGAATTTTTGGCCAAAAAGAGTACTGTAATGATGCCCCAGCCTCCATATTCGCCAGACATGGCTCCGTGTGACTTTTTCCTATTTCTAAAAATAAAGAAATACTTTCTGAACACGCCTCGTATATTTTACAAAATGGCTATTTCATGTCATTTTACAGGAAAAATCGCTCTCCAGTGGTTGAATTTTCTTAGTTGTTTGTAGTCTAATCAATACGAAATTTAAGTAGAAATCATCAGGAGAAATTGTTTATTGTGAAGAAAATTTTGAATTTAATACTCTCTCAGATTAAAAAAGAGTTGTTTACAGAATAGTTGTGCCCTAACCGTTACCAGATGGTGACGATTCCAAACGAAAAGTTATGGAACCAATTGTAACTTCCTTAAGTACTGTATCCAGTAAAACCGCTCATCTGATACGGCTTGAATGAGAAGCTCATTTAAACAAAGTACTCAGAAATGTACTGGTTAAATATATTCAAAGATAGGTATATTCAGTAAATTACTTTTTTACAAGCAAATCCTGAAACTTGTTTGGTCGTACGGTGTTTTCGCGTTGGTGCTGTTCAAAAAACTTTCAAGAATGAAGTTCTTATAGCGGAATGCCAAACATCCGTTTTACTTGATAAATGAAAACACCAATAAAGATTACTACTAGGCACTACTTCGAAAAGAAAGTAAGAACTGTAATCAGTGTACCCTAAACAAACAAATGCTCCACAGCATTGAACATAAACGGATTAGAAATACAATTATCTTTATTAGCAGCTAAATTCCAATTAACTGAACTCTCTGCCGCTAGGATCGCTGCAAGCTGCAAGGACAGAAGGGAAGACTTTTAAGAAAATAGACAGTACTACTGTATATTTAACTGTAGTTGAATAATCTGCCGCAAGATGCCACCAATAGCGAGCGCTCACATAGTTCTCATAAAGGTTATCGTTTTAGTACTTTTTTATACAATGTCCACAGTCATGTTACGTTCTACTGTTTTTGATACGATGCGCACATTGAAGACAAGACTAAGTGAGGTGTAAGGCTATACAATAAAAAGTGAAAGACTTCTCTATGGAAACATACCTATTTTTAAATTTAAACTACTAAGTGAATGTATTTAGTTGTAGTAGGCTACTAATAAAAAAAACCCGTTTTAAATTAAAAATCTGTAAAATCTCTTCTAATTTATGCAATGATTTCACCACTGCAATTAATTAACGCTTAAAAATTTAAAATTTCATTGGAAATAGAAAAAAAAACAAGACTAGAGATAATTTTTCTTATTTTTAATGAAATTTAATGGCGTTTGAATCATATGTTGCTTTAAGTGTGTTAGCATTAGGAACGCTTTTGAAGTGTTGATCACCGCAGACGAATTTTGCTGTTATTACCAGAATCCTTTTTGTACTAAATTTGATTTTAGTCTCTTATAAAAGTTTGATTATATTATATTACTCAACGTCGATTTTGCAAATGCAATTCCATAACGTCTGTGAGTAGCAATTTTTTGTCAATGCTTTTCTTTTAATAATGCATGTAATTCTTACTGATAAACAACATTGCAATGGCTTACCTTACAATAAACTTCTTTTAGCTTAATATTAAAAAAACTACTTGTAAATAATAGGCTCTTTCGCACAATGTAATGGTCCAGGGTCGTACAATGATGGCTTCAGCGAAGGCAGCTGATGGGTTTAGCGATCCCACCGTTCCTCTAGCTCATACTGCTCTCACTCATCTACTCAATACACACATATATTCATTACTCTACATAGCTTAGCTAACTCTAAAGTATGAAGCGACCTGTGCTGATGGAGCGAATGGCACCGGCCTAGAGGTGCATCAAACGAAGCCTATTTTAACGAAAACTATTAACATATTAGTCAACGCAAAAAAATATTACAAAAAATTATTAACATTAAAATACAGTTACAAATTTTTGTTATTAAACTAAAAATATTAATCATGTATAACGTTTTCTCTTCTTTTTTATATTAATTACGTTATTTGTTTCGAAAACACGACAAATTTACATAGCTAGTTTTTAATAACATAATGCCGCCTCGGTGGCCTAGTGGGTAGCGTACTAGGCTTTCACCCCGAGGATCCGGGTTCGATTCCCGGCGAGGGCTTGGAATTTTCATACGCTATAAATCATCCCATCGTCTGCATTAGCCCAAGTGTGCACAATAGTCGGACGTTAAACACACAAAAAAAAATTTAACAACATAACTTGGAACTTACTATAGCATATCAGCTGTTCAATGAAAACAGCTGATCGTTACGAATTAATATAAAACAACTGATCTTTTACTATCACATATTTGTCAAAATTAAATTAACGATTCATTTCATATATTTACTTCGGTCAATCTTCTTCTTAGAGTCCGTAGAGTCCGCCCAAGATCATTGGTTCGATTCCGGGCGGAAACACAGGAAATTTTAATTATAATTAATTTAAAATGAGACTTGTAACGTCACGCATAATCCAACATCACAACTACCCCTAAAACATAATACAAATTAATGTAAACATTAAAAAATATATTGTTCAATATTAGTGTCATATAAATAGATTTCACAATAACCTTTATCAGTAAAAAGAGAAACCTCTGATAGTGCTCCCTGGTCGAAGTCGAAGTACCACAGATCAGTTTGCAGCGTTCGGTAGTTGCAGTTAACGTCAGTAAGCTTTAACTTTTCCATTAATGCATGGCTTTCTAACTGACACAAAGTTTGGACTTTAAAGAAACACCTTTTAAAAGTTAGAAACACCTAAAATTTAGGTTGTTGAACATTATTTTAATTTCGTTAAAATGATAAGTAAAATGTAACGAAGACAAGTAGAATTTAACACCATTGTCTCAGCACTCTAAGTGAGCACATTCTATAAATTCAGGCACCAAGCAGAAGCTATCGCAATATATTGTAAATGTCAGCAATAAGTGTCGAAATTACAGAGCAACGTAAAGCTTGAGAAACGAATTTCAATACTATTGACAATCGATGCAAAGCGTTGTTTTATTTTTATCACAGCTGTGTTTGCCTAGTGCATTAATCTTAACATTTAACTTTACACTTTAAAAAAAGTCATTTCATTTAGTAAAAGATAAGTTTATGTATAAAGCTAAAATTGAGTTTTTTTAGAAAACGTTAGATTAGAAACTAGAGAAAAGGATTATAAAACCGCACTCTAAGAGATTGTCCCAGCACTCTTCTTCTTCTTCCTTCTTGTACGGCCTCAGGCGACCACTTTAAATTCTCTTATTGGTTGTTCTTTTTGCTCTTAATTCCGCGTGGTAGTCTTCATGCGGTAAGATCTATTTTCCTCTTGGCTTCGGACATCACCATCTTTTTTCTGTTAATATCTGTTCTTCTGAATCTCGTTTTATGCTCTTTCATTAGCCTGAAATTTATTCCTCGCACTCTATTCGAGCACATTCTATAAATTCAGGCATTACGTGGAAGCTATCGCAATATATTGTAAATGTCTGCGTAAGTGTCGAAATTACAGAGCAACGTAAAGCTTGAGAAACGAATTTTAATATTATTGACATTCGATTCATTATCTTATTTTTATCCCAGCTGTGTTCGCTTAGCGCAACACTCTTAACTTTACATTTGAAAAAAAAGACATTTAATTTGGCGCAAGATAGTTTATGTAAATAGATTAAATTGAGTTTTTTTAGATTAGATAAGATAAGACACTAGAAGAAGGGATTATAAAACCCCAGGCACTGCGATCGACGAACCTATTGTGTAATTAAACCTCTTAAGCATGAGTTCAGAAGATTGGTGCCTTTAGTAAGTTCAAACAATCCACCGAATTGCTTTTACTGCTGAAGGCCCATGGGGTCCTGGAAACCAAAAGTCTTTAACCTTCTGCTAGCAGAGCTTCACAATCATGTGTCCTGTAATTTCCTTCTCTTTACTGCATAACTTACAAAAGGTTTCTCCGTGATACTTACCTATTCATGTGCACCTTTCGATCACAGTGTTCTGTAATGAGCCCCATGATTTTCCTGAGTTGTGCTCTGCTCAAGATGTCTGCCGTCCCTCTAAGTCCTCCGTTAGGTCTCTTACCTAAAATGCGCTTGCTTTGGAAGTGTAACACATTAACAAGTTTGTGACAGCAAACTCGGCCAACTTTGGAGAGGTCCGGTCCAACGATGAAACCGGCTGGGGTTCTTTTTTATTATAAAGTTAAAAGACTCTGACATTAGTAAACAGCGAATAGTGTAGCCTAATTTAAGTCCGCAATGCAAAATCCGGTTATAGTAGGTTTCATTTGTAAATATATCAATATTTTTTTTTTTTTTTTTGTTTAACGTCCGACTATTGTGCACACTTGGGCTAATGCTGACGATGGGATGATTTATAGCGTATGAAAATGCCAAGCCCTGACCGGGAATCGAACCCGGGTTCTCGGGGTGAAAGTGTAGTACGCTATCAAATAGGCCACCGAGGCGGCTATATTTCAATAAAGTTCAACGTTAGAATTCAGTCATTAATTTTATAGTTTATAGTTTTAAATACGAAAGTAGAACAAAGTAAGGCCTATTGTATTAAATAATTTAAATATAATGAATAGCATTGCTTAATTAACAGATCATACACGTATTAAATATAACTGTGTTATTTTAACTGTTGTTTATAATGATAAAAATGTAGGCCTACATAGTTTTGCAACGATTTTACTTAGGAAGATATATACAGTAATGTAAAATACAAGTACTTAATTAAAGATTATTCTATTATAGTAATTAAATACCAGCCAATGGTGTTATTTGAGGTGCTATAACACTGTTCAACTTCTTGCTGTACATTATTGTAAATTATTCGTTTCTTTTTCCCCTTAACTGCCAAAGGTCGCACGGGCCCACTAGTATAAAATTACAATAACATTTTAAAGCTTCAAAAGACGTTTTTTGAAACCTTATTGAAATATTTTACTCATTCATTTTAATAAGCTTGAGTCACCTGTTATTGTGAATATTTGTTTTATAGAATCTATGAAATATCATATATATATATATATATATATATATATATATATATATATATATATATATATATATATATATATATATATATATATTTATTTATTTATTTATTGTACCTTTAATTTACTATTTAGCTTATAAGAAACAACGAGGCCCCGCAAGAGGGTGCAGACTAGCTGCACCTATTGAGAGGATTTAGACGTCCCTCGCGGTACCCGAGTCTAACACACACTTAAACTTACAACACTACATTTACGACAAACACTTTACACTCACACTTACATTTAGGGAGGCGATATTAGCCTCAATGTGCTTTTCGCCTTAAAAAAAAGAAACAATGAGACCAAATTTCAGTCCTTTCTCCTTTAATGGAAGTTAAAATAATTATGGTTTTTTTATTGGGCAAATTGCCTCATTTTAGTTTTTAAAAATGAAGTAAAGAAAACTTTCCTGCTTTGCTGAAGGGTTCGTATTTTTATTTCTAAAATTTATAATTTTTTTATTCCAGTGAGTAAGTGAATCGGTTTGCAACGAAAATTTATTCAGTGATCAAATGTATTAATTTCGATTTGAAAAGGACAAAATACTGCTTTTAAAAATAATATAGAATTAGTTCAGTAACAGTCTGTAGCAGCACGTTCAATGCAATTCAACGTTAAATCGGAACCAACTTAGTTGTACAATGCACCGAAAGAGTGGAGCACTGCGCTACTCGTACACTTTGTGTTAATCTCTGTACCTCTGACGTGATGGAAGCGAATTTCCAAAAGTATTATTCTTTATGGTACCTTCTTTTGAAACTCTAATTTTAAAATCGTATTGGGAATTAAAATTCGTATATTTCAGCATCATTGAAAATGCGGAAGATGAACCTTTATCGCAGTGTTATTACATTTTTTAGTTTCAAAGGATTTTAAAAATCCGAAACGCTAATTTATGTAATTGTAACGGCTGATCACGATGGTAAAATTACATTTTCTTAAACATTTAAGGCAAAAATGTAAGGAATTTTACACATTTGAAATTACCGCCATTTTGAATTTGTTAAAAGGATAGTCTGATAGAAAAAGAAACACACAAACACACACTCACTCTCTCTCTCTCTCTCTCTCTCTCTCTCTCACACACACACACACACACACACATATATATATATATATATATATATATATATATATATATATATATATATGATCCAAATATTTTTTTGTACCAATACTAAGACATATATAAATCATTTCTGTTGTCCACGTTTCATTAAATTCGGACAAATAAAAAGGTTTTAATTCAACTTTAGAGTACGGTACTTGGGAATGTTTAAGGATGTAAACAACAAAATGATAGAGTGTTTTTACTTACGAATAGATATATTTTCACTATTAATATCACGTCTTTTAGTAAAACATTATCCATTTAACAACCGCTTGATTAATTCGGGATATTTTTCCAAACAGAAAAAATGTATTTTTTGTATTAACAACTTTAAAATAAACGGGCTTGAATGAAACATTTGCGAATATGTGATTTCATCACTCTAATCAGCGATAAAAATATTTGTGTGTTTGCGACAAAATATATATATATATATATATATATATATATATATATATATATATATATATGTGTGTGTGTGTGTGTGTGTGTGTGTGTGTGTGTGTGTGAGAGAGAGAGAGAGAGAGAGAGTGAGTGTGTGTGTTTCTTTTTCTATCAGACTATCCTTTTAACAAATTCAAAATGGCGGTAATTTCAAATGTGTAAAATTCCTTAAATTTTTGCCTTAAATGTTTAAGAAAATGTAATTTTACCATCGTGTTCAGCCGTTACAATTACATAAGTTAGCGTTTAGAATTTTTAAAATCCTTTGAAACGAAAAAATGTAATTTCACTGCGATCAAGGTTCACCTTCCGCATTTTCAATGATGCTGAAATATACGAATTTTAATTCCCATTACGATTTTAAAATTAGAGTTTCAAAAGAAGGTACCATAAAGAATAATACTTTTGGAAATTCGCTTCCATCACGTCAGAGGTACAGAGATTAACACAAAGTGTACGAGTGGATACAAGTTATCGCTACTTGAATATTTTACTGAAAATTCTATAAACAAAACGTAATTTTATTTCGTTTAGACAACATGAAAATCTATTTCTTTATTTCAATGGATTTTCATGTTGTCTAAACGAAATAAAATTACGTTTTGTTTAAAAAATGTTCAGTAAAATATTCAAGTATCGATAACTTGTATCCACTAAAACTCATTTTTACCTAAAATTAAAAAAAAATTAGGTCTTCCGTACACGTAAACTTTGTTAAGTTAAATAAGGTCATATTAATTCCTTAGAGATGCACATAAATATAATGTTATTGAAGTAAGCACATTATATTACAGGGAAAGCTTTGTTCTCTGTACCGGAAGTGCTTTTAGTATAGGAAGAGGATGTTGGTTCTCTGAGAGATGGTTTATTTCCGGAAGAGAACAATAACTAAAGCACTCTTGTCATATTAAGCCTATTCAATTATTAATATTCGTTTCTCTGTAGGCTAATGTGCATAAAAATTTTGATTTACTTATTATTGTTTTATTATAGAAATTTCATCGCGAAATAGGCCTAAGTTATTGGAGCCAGACCTAGAAGTGAGCGATGATCCTGAACTTTTTCCCCCCACACACACACATCCCCGCAGGGGGTGTAGACTAACTGCACCTATTGAGAGGATTTAGATGTCTCTCGCAGTACCCAAATCTAACACACACTTCCACTTACAACACTACACTTACGACTCTAATGCTTTACACTCACATTTACATTTAGGGAGGCGATAATTGTGCTTTTCACTTTAAAATAACAAACACACACACAATATATATATATATATATATATATATATATATATATATATATATATATATATATGAATGTATGTATGTATATATGTATGAATACATGTATGTATATATGTATGTTTGTGTGTGTGTGTGTGTGTGTGTGTGTGTGTGTGTGTGTGTGTTTTGTTTTTTCTTTCATTTACTATGTCTCCACTTTATTTACTGCTGTTTGCTGGTATACATGCGTGCAATTTCAAAAACAACGTGCTACCGAAAGTGGAAATTTACAAAATCCAGCTTTCTTGTGACGTCACAACAAACGTTAAACGTTTTGGTTTGACCGATTAACGATTTCGTTATCCCAAAATAATACGAATGCAGGTCTATGCATTGTTATAATTTAGATAAAGTCGCTTTTCAATTAGGGATGCATTTTCGCGTTATCAGAAACCACCGAACACGATAACGTTTAATTCACCCTTCATAAATCTTTGTCATTTACGAGCACAAAGCTTTCGTTACAGTATATTGCGTTTCAAGTTGGTATAGTTATATAACTACTCTTATTTTTAACGAAATCCGTGAGATTTTTGCGTTACGGTTATTCTACGATTTACTTACACAAAGCATCCGATTATAATACTTTGCAGTAGGTATTTGCGTCTTAAATAGATTTTAGTTACATTGCGAGATCATTTCATGTAAAAAAACTAATTGTTTTAAGCTAATTTATTATTCCCAACCGTGACGGATTCATTGTTTTTCCCTGCGTTAAAATCCTTTCTTCCTTATTAGTTCCGGCAATTGTTTGTATTGAGGGAGATAAGTAATGAATTCCAAAGTTATAATAGTTAAGTCTTTAAGCCTCCTCATGAGGCCTGAATATTGTGACAGGGATGATCTGACTTCCCATCCTCCCCTTTTTTTTAACTTAGCTTTGATAAAATCTTTATCTAAACAATATTTGATAAAACCTCACTATTTAGCAGTTACGAAAAACCTTTTTCCGCATTAAAATGTGTTCATTTTTGCTTTCTAAAATAATTTATTTACATTTTTAAGAATCGGAAAAACAGGAAAAGTGTTTCTTACTTTATTTCAATGCATATCGTGTTAGTATTCGTGGAAGTAAAGTACGTAATCACCTTTTTTCGTGTTCCAGCTTTTTAAATTTGTCGAATTATTGTTATAGAGCAAACATAAACGACGTATCCTAATATAAAATTATCGTGATTAGTAAGCTGTTACCAGTTATTCAAAAATTTGATTAAATAAAGTTTAATCCATTTTAATTTAGCTTGGTAACAGGTATAATTGAAAGCCGATTTGTGGACGATGTCTAGAGCCCTGCACGTAATTAAACAGAACAAAACAAGTCTAAAAGCAATTATACAATTTTTAGTCCTATGCCCTTTTAGTCGCATTTGTGTACACATGAGATGGTATTTCCATCCATCACAGTGAATACAAAGCCCTCGCTGAATACAGGCATGCTAAACTGTGATGAAGGCCCACAGTGGTCTGCACGCGTCAAGTACAATTATAATAAATTAGATTAAATACTTGAGGTTTAACTAAGTCTCTTTAATTTTAATCCAGTAGACTGATGCACTCAATGAAGTTTAGGTACTTTTACTGGAGGTCATCAGGGTTCTGGAAGCCTTCTGCAGACAAGATCTTCACAGTTGTAGGTTACGCGGTTTGCAGTTTCATCTCCCTTTCTGTATATCCTACACGGTTTGCAGTTTCATCTCCCTTTCTGTATATCCTACACGGTTTGCAGTTTCATCTCCCTTTCTGTATATCCTACACGGTTTGCAGTTTCATCTCCCTTTCTGTATATCCTACACGGTTTGCAGTTTCATCTCCCTTTCTGTATATCCTACACGGTTTGCAGTTTCATCTCCCTTTCTGTATATCCTACACGGTTTGCAGTTTCATCTCCCTTTCTGTATATCCTACACGGTTTGCAGTTTCATCTCCTTTCTGTATATCCTACACGGTTTGCAGTTTCATCTCCCTTTCTGTATATCCTACACGGTTTGCAGTTTCATCTCCCTTTCTGTATATCCTACACGGTTTGCAGTTTCATCTCCCTTTCTGTATATCCTACACGGTTTGCAGTTTCATCTCCCTTTCTGTATATCCTACACGGTTTGCAGTTTCATCTCTCCTTTCTGTATATCCTACACGGTTTGCAGTTTCATCTCCCTTTCTGTATATCCTACACGGTTTGCAGTTTCATCTCCCTTTCTGTATATCCTACACGGTTTGCAGTTTCATCTCCCTTTCTGTATATCCTACACGGTTTGCAGTTTCATCTCCCTTTCTGTATATCCTACGCGGTTTGCAGTTTCATCTCCCTTTCTGTATATCCTACGCGGTTTGCAGTTTCATCTCCCTTTCTGTATATCCTACACGGTTTGCAGTTTCATCTCCCTTTCTGTATATCCTACGCGGTTTGCAGTTTCATCTCCCTTTCTGTATATCCTACACGGTTTGCAGTTTCATCTCCCTTTCTGTATATCCTACACGGTTTGCAGTTTCATCTCCCTTTCTGTATATCCTACACGGTTTGCAGTTTCATCTCCCTTTCTGTATATCCTACACGGTTTGCAGTTTCATCTCCCCTTTCTGTATATCCTACACGGTTTGCAGTTTCATCTCCCTTTCTGTATATCCTACACGGTTTGCAGTTTCATCTCCCTTTCTGTATATCCTACGCGGTTTGCAGTTTCATCTCCCTTTCTGTATATCCTACGCGGTTTGCAGTTTCATCTCCCTTTCTGTATATCCTACACGGTTTGCAGTTTCATCTCCCTTTCTGTATATCCTACACGGTTTGCAGTTTCATCTCCCTTTCTGTATATCCTACACGGTTTGCAGTTTCATCTCCTTTCTGTATATCCTACACGGTTTGCAGTTTCATCTCCCTTTCTGTATATCCTACACGGTTTGCAGTTTCATCTCCCTTTCTGTATATCCTACACGGTTTGCAGTTTCATCTCCCTTTCTGTATATCCTACACGGTTTGCAGTTTCATCTCCCTTTCTGTATATCCTACACGGTTTGCAGTTTCATCTCCCTTTCTGTATATCCTACACGGTTTCTCCATGGTAATAATGTGTACCCTAAGATCACAGTGCCGTGTAATGAGTTTCATGGTTTTTGCTGAGTTGTCTTCTGCCCAAGGTTCCTACTGTCCAATTCCTTCTAGAGAGAGATTTTTACAATTATGGGAATGCTCTATAATGTTTTACGATGTTTCCTGGTGTTGCTCATTGATTCATCTTTAGATAGCAGACCCAACCATAAATGAGGAAATTCTGAAGCCTACTGTCGGCTTCAATGAATTCCCAGTCCGGTCAGCCTGTCAGCCTTCTCATTGTGCCCACCAGGAGCAGAACATTCAGGTTCTTCCGTACTTAAACTAAACTATCGGCCTTGCAAGTACTAGAATCGCTACGGTTACTCTATAGTAATTAATTTATTGGTGTAAAAACGTTGAACTAATGAGTTTATTAATCGTTTATAAAAAACAAACACTGTATAGTGCAACCTGATTTACCAGGGACAGAGCATTCAGGTTCTCCCGTAGCTTAGAGTAGCAAGTGCACTAGATTCGCTATGGTTTAATCATAGAGTAATGAATTTATTACTGTAAACACATTGAACTAATTGATTTTATCAATCGTTTCTAAGAACAGGTATAAAAAGACGCTAAGTGTTGTACTCTATCACAGACGGTAAGTACGGTCACTGCAACATGAAGGTCCTTATCCTCGCTATTCTTGTGTGCTCAGTGCGCGCGGAGTATTCGGATGATACGGTAATATTTTGTTTATAATTATTGGTTATTTACAGCATGTAAATTATTTAAGACAATAAAAAAAACATAAATTCACTCTGAAAAGATTACACTATATTTGAACTGTAAGATATAGTAATGTAAGATATATGTAATGTAAGATATAGTGTAAGATATATATTGAACTGTAAGATATAGTGTAATGGGCTATTTTGAAATAAATCACTTTTTTATGATGCAATTAAAATTTAATAATAACGTCATTTTATAATAATAATAATAATAATAATAATAATAATAATAATAATAATAATAATAATAATAATAATAATTATTATTATTATTATTATTATTATAAAATGCCGTTAAAAATCGTTAAATTTTAATTGCATCATAAACAGTGATTTATTTTAAAATAGCCGTATACATCTTACAGTTCAAATACAGTGTAATATTTCTACAGTAAATTTATGTTTTTAATTAATTAATAATAATAACTGTTTATAATTAATAATAATAATAGTAAATAATTATAATAATTTTATAATAATGAATAATTTGTTCAATAGTATGAATATCCAAGTTCGTCATCAGTTTCTGAAAACTTCTACAATGACCAGGAATACGATTCAACTGACGGGGAATACACAGACGACATTTCCGACACTAACAGCGATGACATGGAAGTAAGTAATGCGTTTATATCGTTACACGTAAAGCGTGCCTAAGCACAGTAGACCTTGTGGTGTATTCTTAATTAAGAAACAAAAGGTTCCACTACAGCGCTCGCAAACTTTAACCGGTGACCGTGATATTTAAGAAATTTGTTACCGCACCAACTTTAAAAAGTTTACGGTCAAAATTAAGATAGGTCTTGCCGTTTAAGCCAGTATTACTGAAAATAGTCAGCAATTAAATCTTTGGATCTTGCACTTTGTTCTACGCGAACTTAGAGGCGGTGTTTACTTGTGTGTGTGTGTGTGTGTGTGTGTGTGTGTGTGTGTGTGTGTGTGTGTGTGTGTGTGTGTGTGTGTGTGTGTGTGTGTGTGTGTGTGTGTGTGTGTGTGTGTGTGTGTGTGTGTGTGTGTGTGTGTGTGTGTGTGTGTGTGTGTGTGTGTGTGTGTGTGTGTGTGTGTGTGTGTGTGTGTGTGTGTGTGTGTGTGTGTGTGTGTGTGTGTGTGTGTGTGTGTGTGTGTGTGTGTGTGTGTGTGTGTGTGTGTGTGTGTGTGTGTGTGTGTGTGTGTGTGTGTGTGTGTGTGTGTGTGTGTGTGTGTGTGTGTGTGTGTGTGTGTGTGTGTGTGTGTGTGTGTGTGTGTGTGTGTGTGTGTGTGTGTGTGTGTGTGTGTGTGTGTGTGTGTGTGTGTGTGTGTGTGTGTGTGTGTGTGTGTGTGTGTGTGTGTGTGTGTGTGTGTGTGTGTGTGTGTGTGTGTGTGTGTGTGTGTGTGTGTGTGTGTGTGTGTGTGTGTGTGTGTGTGTGTGTGTGTGTGTGTGTGTGTGTGTGTGTGTGTGTGTGTGTGTTTGTTTGTTTGTTATTATCGCCTCCCTAAATGTAAGTGTGATTGTAAAGTGTTAAAGTCGTAAGCGTAGTGTTGTAAGTGTTAGTGTGTGTGTTAGACTCGGGTACCGCGCATTAAAGTTTTAGATATGTAAGCTTCTTAATGGATAAATGTACCACCAGTAAAAAGTAAAAAGTAGTGAGGACCTTTCTTACGATTATTTGCCAGTAATTTTCATTTTAGGAAAAACATGTCAGTCACTACTAAATTCGTAGCGCGAGAGATTACAAATTAATCCAGAATTTTCCCGGCAGTATATCGAAATACTCGATTCATAGATTTTAGATAGACAATTCAATTCAGAGGTGCCTCAGGGATGTGTTTTTCCAACACTATTTACTGTTCACCTCAGCATTATAATACCACCGTGGCAACAGTTGATACTGCTATCAACTGTTGGTAAAGATACTGGCGTTACGACTGATTACAGAGAGATATGGTCAGAGTAAATGAATTGACTAAATGTTGACGATAAGTGAAGATAAAATCAATTTAGATTCGTGTCACCAATAAAGTGACGATAATAACGGTAAGATATTACCACGAGTAAATAAAGCAGTGTCTTGGGTACTAAGCTGTGAGCATGTGAAGAAAAAGAAGGAAAACTGAATTTAAAATAGAGGTAGCCTTGCTGGTTACTTCGACGAAACTCTGAGATACCTATGGCCTTCAAATTTGGATCTGTACAAAGTGAACAAATCTGAGGCTTATCCAAAACCTTCAGAATAATATTTTTTTTGTGTGTTTAACGTCCGACTATTGTGCACACTTGAGCTGTAATGCAGACGATGGGATAATTTATAGCGTATGAAAATTCCAAGCCCTGGCCGGGAATCGAACCCGGGTCCTTGGGGTGAAAGCCCAGTACGCTATCAACTAGGCCACCGAGGCTGCTTCAGAATAATGAGCATCGGGGTATAGTTTCATGGTATATCCCGTAATAATAATTTACGCTGAGATCTCAAAGCGAAGTGATGACAAGCATTGAAAAATTTGTTACGGTAAATATTTTATGTTCGTGTAAATTTTTATTTTATTTGTTTGAATTTATTTGCTTGTCATTTTGGCTTTTGTGAAATGTAATTCATAAATTCTTGTTGTGTGATAAAATAATTTGTTATTCTTATTAATATTTTATAGATACCTGAGTGGAAACCAATCGACGTACAAAGCAGAACTGCAATTGTTGCTGCTAAATATGGAGTTATGAAGATAAACATGAATAAACATAAATTTGGCAAAGTGGAGTTCAAGGAAGTGTTAAAAGCTTCAGTACTGGTAAATTTTAGTAAAGTATTTGTAATCGTATTTAATCTATTGTTTAAAAATCTAATCAAAAATTTTTAACTGGGGCTGGTTGTGATGTTGGATTTTGCGTGATGCGAGTGCACAAATTTATATTGATATATAAAGTGTATTTTGCTCGTCGCAAGTTATTATAATTAATAATTAATTATTATAATTTAATTAATTAATTATAATTATTATTAATTAATTAATTATTATAATTAATGTAATGCTCGTCGCATTAATTATAATTAAAATTTCTTGCGTTTCTGCCCGGGGACTTTGCTCGTGTAAGGCTTACGTGATAACCACTACACTACGGAAATTACGAAGAAGTTTCACCGATGTACATGTATGAAATGAAACTTTAATTTAATTTTTATATTGGTAGTAACAGTAAAAGATCAGTTGTTTTATATTAATTCGTAGCAATCAGCTGATTTGATTGAACAGCTGATAGGCTAATAAGTTTTAGATTATGTTGTTAAAAACTAGCTATGTTAATTTGTCGTGTTTTCAAATAATTAACATAGTCTGTTTCTGTCTATTTCAACATAGTCCTTTGTAGTTAAAGGACTAACAATGAACTAAACGATAAACATTTAAAGGTATTCCGGTGAGCGTTGTTATCTTACGTGTCTGTAGTTAACGGACGAAGCATCACCGCGCAGTTGCTCCAACCTGTTGCTCAGTTGATTGAAGACAAATGGAAATCTTGTAACGGAATCAGAAGTGCTAACGATCATCAGACTGTCAACCACAGTCTAAATTTCATCGATCCGGTAACTGGCGCGCACAAAAATACAGTTGAGAGGATGTAGGACGTGGCTAAATCAAACTTTCAAAGCCGTTTTGCAAACCATTCGAAATTGTTGGAAGGCTATTCGTGTGACTTCATGTGGCGCAAACGGCTTCCAGAGAAAGCGAACCTGTTTGAAGCGATACTGCAGGGCATTGTTGCTTTTTGGTCAATCCAATAGTCATTATCTTATATAGGTGAAATTTGTTCTTTTAATTTAAAACAAATCTGAACTGCCTGTTTTTATTCGTTTTTCATCTTCAGTTTCTGTCCCTTCACTGTACGAGGTGTGTTCAGAAAGTAACGAGAATTTTAATTTTTTTGAACAAAATATTTATTTATTCTTCTACATTGATGTTGTCGCCACCAAAATAGTTCCCACTGGAGATTATCCACTTGTGCCAGCGCTTCTTCCAATCCTCGAAACACTTCTCAAACTCGATCTTTGAGATAGCCTTTAGTTCTTTCAGCGATGTGCTTCTAATGTCATCTACGGCTATAAAACGACGGCTCTTTAAGGTTCTCTTTATTTTTGGAAATAGGAAAAAGTCACACGGAGCCATGTCTGGCGAATACGGAGGCTGGGGCATCGTTACAGTACTGTTTATGGCCAAAAATTCACAAACAAGCGATGAAGTGTGAGCTGGTGAATTATCGTGATGGAAAAGCCATGAATTGTTTTTCCACAGATCCGGGCGTTTTTCCTCGGATTGCTTCACACAAACGGCGTTGAACTTGTAGGTAGTACTCCTTGCTGACCGTATCATCTGGTGGCAGGAATTCGTGATGCACTATGCCATTAGTATCGAAGAACACAGTGAGCATAACCTTCACGTTCGACCGCACTTGTTGAGCCTTTTTCGGTCTTGGCGAGCCAGAATGCCTCCACTGGGATGATTGAGCCTTAGTTTCGACGTCATATCCGTAAACCCATGTTTCGTCACCTGTTATAATACGTTTCAGTAATTCTGCATCGTCGTTGACTTCATTTACTGATTCCTGAGCAACTTCCATTCGTCGCTGTTTTTGTTCAAAATTCAACAATTTTGGAACGAATTTTGTTGCCACGCGTTTCATACACAAAACATTGGAAACAATGTCATGACATGATCCAATCGATATGCCAACATCATCAGCGACATCTCTAATTGTGATTCGGCGATTGTTCATAACCATTTCTTTCACTTTTTCCACGTTTTCATCGGTTGTTGATGTGCTGGGGCGTCTAGGGCGTTCGTCATCTCAACGTCTTCACAGCCTTCTTGGAAACGCTTATACCACTCGTTAACTCTTGCTTTACTCATAGCAGACTAACTATAGGCCTTTGTTAACATTTCACACACTTTGTTACACTTTATACCATTTTTTACGCAAAATTTGATAAAAATTCTTTGATCCATTTCTTTTAACAAATGAAAATCTCCGAGCTCATAAAAACACGTCTAACCTTAGTGGCTGTCACAGACAAAGTCAACAATGAAAACAGCTGAAAGTTTTATCATACTTCAAGGGCATGTATACCAACAAAGTGTTTGACAATCGGACTCTCCAAGCCTGCGAAATTTAAAAATTCTCGTTACTTTCTGAACACACATCGTACAATTGTACAGAAAGATGTTTAAACGTTGGTGGCATGTAATGGAAGTTGACCATTATTTAAATGTATTTTTCCGACAGTTTAGTTATTTATCTAGAAGGAATAGAGACTTGAAATTTTAGACAAGTATTCATCACTACCAGATGAGTAGAATTGTAAACTTTTATTAAATTATCTTCAGTTTAAATAATAAAAAGTTATTACTAATTATAAAAATCATTAAATATACTTAAGTTTATATTTTTTTCCTAAAAAAGTATTAAGGCCAAATAAACAAAAATTTATAAATTTAATGTATGTTATATGTGTAACAACTGGTATAAAATTGAATTTTATAGGCTTGATGTATTGTGATATAAGCGTACCTAAATTTTGACATGTTTCCTGATTTAAATAACATCGAAGACCTGACGGCTGCATGGTCCCCATAATTTTTTTAACATCCTAGGAAGGTGTCCTAACTCAAAGCTAATCGGGTTTTTCCACACTTTTGCCAAATCCTCTATAATAATTAAACCTACATATGTTGTCAACGCATTAATATTTAATAGCATTCTGATTAAATTGCTTCAAAACCTATTATATTTAGTTGAAAGTACGAATGTGCATATTATATAATGCAGCAATGTTTCAGGACATAAAGAGAAGACACATGTACAATGTGCGCGAAGTAATTGTTGTTACGAGTGTACAGAATCAATCTGTAAGTATTATAGATTATAGATTACAGAAATAGGTAATAGATAACAGATAATAGATAATAGATAATAGATAATAGATAATAGATAATAGGTAATAGGTAATAGGTAATAGGTAATAGGTAATAGGTAATAGGTAATAGGTAATAGGTAATAGGTAATAGGTAATAGGTAATAGGTAACAGGTAACAGGTAACAGATAACAGATAACAGATAACAGATAACAGATAACAGATAACAGATAACAGATAACAGATAACAGATAACAGATAACAGATAACAGATAACAGATAACAGATAACAGATAACAGATAACAGATAACAGATAACAGATAACAGATAACAGATAACAGATAATAGATAATAGATAATAGATAATAGATAATAGATAATAGATAATAGATAATAGATAATAGATAATAGATAATAGATAATAGATAATAGATAATAATAATTACAGATGATAATATAATCGATTATTCATAACGTTACTTTTTAATGTAATATTATTAATGGCATACACATTAACATATACATTCGTTATTCATGTATATTGGCGACTTTTCAGTTTACTGTCGAGGTGATGGCAGATCGTTGCACTTCAAATTTCCTTTCAATTTTTATTTTTCTTGACTCTGTGAATTTTCGCTCAAATATTTTTACTCAAATACAAAGCCTTGTACGTACGGGTAAGGCTAAGACACACTGGGAGGTCGCCTCTGGGAGGCTCCCAGGGCATTTACTCCATCAGCATGAGTCACCTAACACTTTAGAGTTGACCAAGCTATATAGAGTGAGATTAATATGACTAAATATACGGTGGGATGCTAAGCCAATCAGCTGCCTCCGTTGGGTAGCATTTGGCTTGTTTTGTGTAAATATACTAATGTTCTTTGCAAATATGCATAAAAGAAACTTTATGATTTTATGTTATCATTTATTTATCTAAATGCACATCTATAAAGTAGGTTAGACTTAAAAGTTGTTCATTTTTTAACACTGTGTAATAATTAATATATTTTCGAAATGTAAAAATTATATTCAATTACAATTAACGAACGAGGTGAATGCTTGCAACTGTTTTTACACACAGACTTTATAAGTGAAGAAAGCGTTAAAAGAAAATAGGCAGATACAATAATAAACTATATTTTAATATATTGTTATATTTATTTCCAAAGAATTACCAAACAAAAGATTTTTTTGATAGTTTGAAACTTACTCTATACTAATTCATGTTATATCTTAACGATTCTTGTAAAACATTCAATTTGTTTCAGTTGTTTAAATGTTCGTTTGTGGTTAGTTTTGTCAAAGGACATCCAACGCCGACAGATTTCTATTATTATAATTGTGTGCAGATCGACGACGTTACTGACGTAAGACTTTGTAGTTTTTATACCTTAGCACTGTAAGATCATTCAATACTTTCTAAGTAAATTGGTTTATCAAATATATATATATATATATTGGTTGAAGAGGGAACAAACATGGTTTAGGGAAGATTACTCATGTGTCGATGACAAAGATGAGAATTATTGTAGAACAAAATTTCAGCCTCCCCTATACATGTCCTTTGTCGATTTTGAAAAGTCTTTCGACTCGATAAGTAGAGCACTGTGGTCAACATTTCAAGAATTTGAAATGCCTTTGAAATTATAAACGTTGTAAAAGCAACTTGTGAAGGATATGAATGTCGAGTTATTCATGAGAGGGAACTCACTGATTCATTGAAGATTGACAAACGTGTGAGACAAGGATGTCTGCTATCGCCCGTACTCTTCCTGATGGTTCTAGACAAAGTGACTAGAGTTAATGTGCGACCCAGAGGCTTAAAATATGGTTGGTCGAGAGACTGGTTAAAGTCATCAGGACTACGCTTCTATCATATAAGTTGAATGATATGAAGGAGAAGTTAGAGGATTTGAGTATAGAAGGTCGTAAAGTCGGAAAATAAATGTCAGTTAGACCAAGGAAATGCGGATAAACAATAGAAGTGAAGAAGAGTTCTTTGTTGGCAACGATGGGATTGAACAATTTGAGTAGTTCCAATATTTGACTCAACAACTGGAAAAACGGAGGAAGAATTAGAACAAAGGATAAAGAAAGCAAAGAGTATCTTTGCTTGTGGCGCGTGTGTGTGTGTGTGTGTGTGTGTGTGCGTGCGTGGTGTGTGTGTGAGTGTATGTGTGGTGTGTGGTGTGTATGTGTGTGTGTGTGTGTGTGTGTGTGTGTGTGTGTGTGTGTGTGTGTGTGTGTGTGTGTGTGTGTGTGTGTGTGTGTGTGTGTGTGTGTGTGTGTGTGTGTGTGTGAGAGAGAGAGAGAGAGAGAGAGTGTAGGTGTGTGTGTGTGTGTGTGTGTGTGTGTGTGTGTGTGTGTGTGTGTGTGTGTGTGTGAGAGAGAGAGAGAGAGAGAGAGAGAGTGTAGGTATGTGTGTGTGTGTGAGTGTGTGTGTTTGCCCAGCTTCAATCATTTGGACACAAGAATTAAGGAGAAATACAAAACTAAATATATTTGAAAGTATTGTTAAATCTGTTACGTTGTATGGCTGCCAAACTTGGGAAATTACTAAGCCTATCATAAATAAACTACAAGTGTTCTTTAATGGATGTCTGAGAAGGATTCTCAGAAGCGTACATTATAACAAATGCGTTAAGACAGAGTTTCCTTAACCAAACACTATATTGTGGCGAATATGTAACCAGTTGCACATTAGGGAAACATTAAAAAGGAGGTTGCATTGAAGGAAGTCCAACAGCAGTATTTGTAAAGTTCGCTGGAACGGAATTCGCAGGGAAGGAAAAAGAGCCTCGAATGACTTGGAAAAGGATGGTTTAGAGGGAAATAAAAGAAGAAGGAAAAATCTGGAGAGGAACTGAAGTGTGTGGCGCAGAACCGAGTGCGGTGGAGTTCCTTCTTAGCAATCCTACGTCCCCCGTGGGATTAAAGGAAATAAGTCGAGTAAGTCAAATATAAATTACAATTTGACTTCATGTTATCAGCAAGGACCATTTTGAATATAACATTTTTCGGCGAAAATTGGGAACAATTTTATTTAGTTGTGTTGAACGAATGTATGCAGGTTTCATACAATAAGTAATCTATGTACTTAGGCTTATATGCTCCCATATGCAAAAAGAAAATATTTGAAATAGATTTTACACAAAACGCAAAAACGGCACACAAATTAGCCATATTGAAACTATTACAACCAATGTTATGAAAAAAGTCTGAAAATGTTGATTTCACCATCACAATCACATTTAAAACCACAATTAAGTTTTTAGAATTGTATATTAATTTTAATATATAACCCTGACCGCCGTCAAATTGATTTTCCTAATTTCAACGAATTTTCAAAATTCAACGTGCAAATTTAAGCAGTATTTATCGCTGATTAGGACAGTAAAATCAGTTAAAAAAAACTGTAAGGCAAAAAAGTTATGCATTTTTGACATGGCCTCTAGATTTGTTGAACGAATTTTGTAAGTTAACGAACTTGCCCAAGCTATTTTGTTATAAAAGTAAGTTTTTATTCTGCGTTTGAATTAAATCGGACTAAAATTGCATACTTGCTCTCTCTCTCTCCCCCTCTCTCTCTTTCTCTCTACATACAGTATATAAACAACTGCTCAATCCTCAAAAAGTAATCAAAGGTTACAATTGTTGCTGATTTCAAGTTCAGGATTTGGGGTGTACCATGATGACCGCTTTAATAGCTGATTTTCTAATGGAAATTCGTTAATAAATTAAATAATTAATAAATAATAAAAATAATAAAACTATTCATTTTAAAGAATTTCTTTCTTTAATGTGTTGTGTATGTGTGTGTGTGTTTTTTTACTTACCTTGCTGTTTTTAACAAAATTCCATTCACTCCGTGTAGGATCGCGGGTCCCGTAAATGGGGACCTATCAAAACAGACAGCAGACTTGCAAAACATGCTGCTAAGTACGGAATTATGAAAATTAACAAAAAACACCCTCAAGACGGCGATTTGGAAGTCAAAAAAATTAACGGAGCTGAAATGAAGGTAAGGTTTGACAAAATTAATGTAATTAATATATTTTTTTGAGATTTAATTTAACTTTTCTTTAAATATTTCCTTATGTACGTACCTAAATAATTATTTTAAATTACTTTGATTTTATTTTTTTTACCAGCAAACAATATCTAATTAAATTGTTAGTCAATCAATAATTATAATAGCTGGTTAATTAATTATTATTAAAACAGCTAGATTAATTATAATAAAAAAAACGTTTATGCCTCTATACATTTATCCTGTGAAAATTGGTTTTATACCAGCAAGTATTGTCCCATTTTATTGGTAAAAACAGGTTTTAAATCAACAAGTACTGTCCCATTTTATTGGTAAAAACAAGTTTTAAATCAACAAGTACTGTCCCATTTTATTGATAAAAACAGGTTTTAAATCAACAAGTACTGTTCCAAAAAATAAAATAAAATGGTACAGTACTTGTTGATTTAAAATTATTGGGACAGTACTTGTTGATTTAAAACTTGTTTTTACCAGTAAAATTAAACAATTACTAAATAAACTTGAAGGGTATCGGATTGGTCGTGAAAGTAAGTTTTTAGATTTGTTACCTCTGCTTCCTGATTTAATTTCGTGTGACCCTTCGTAAAGGGTTACTTTAGGTAGGTTGGCCACCAAATGCGAAGCGGAATGGACTAGGCATTCAAAACCTAACCTATTGTTTGCGATATAATTGCAGCCACTGAAAGTGTGATGGAACTAAGCGGATTCACGCGGCGTCGCTGGGCTCCGCTCCGCGCAGCTTTGACACTGTCTTGGTTCGGTTTTCAGTCCAGGCCTTAAGGTATTTTGCCATACTGGTACCACGGGTTCGTGCTCAAGCCCCCCGGGGGACCCCTAGGGTCATCCCTGGGTGCACGAGAAGGTGTTGGATTCGTGGGTGGTGTTGGATAGTAGATGTCTGTCTTCTTCTTTGATCATCTTCTGTTAAGTGGGGATGGTGGTAAACCCTCGAGGTAGTGACACCATTTCCTTTAGCAATTTATTGCACTTAATTTAGTAGTAACTGTCTTGGTTCGGTTTTCAATCTGACTTTGCTTCCCACACCATGTTGACCACGCCTGCAAACGTATCCGTTGTTTAGGTTACGGTTTTTAAACATAATATTTTCTAAAATCCTTTAGGCCTAATTATTTAGATTTAAAGGATGCAAACGAGTTCTTTAAACTGACTGGACTCCGCTCCTGGTTGCCGTCTTACTTTATTCCGTTCAGCTCCGCTAGGTCAGCGCAGCTCCGCTCCGCATTAATTGGCCGCTCGGTCTAAAGGAGCATATGTATATGCATAGATTTAACAATCTACGAGGATTCGAAGAACTTCTTCGAGTTCAACATAATTAATTTATAAGAGCGTCCAAGTAATTTGTTAAGCATTGATATGAGTGTATCTTTGTAAATATTGCAGTTTCAGTTTCAATAAATTATTATTTTTTTTATTTTAATTGGTTTTGGAAACATGCATTTAGATTTTACTTGGTTATAAAAGTATTTGTATCAAATTACGTTTGCAGCAATAACGGTTTTTCCCCAAGCGTAAAGAAAGTAGTTCTTTATTTCAACGGCTGTTTTTGTTTTTTTGGCATGTTGTTTCTGTAAATGCATACCAGTCAGGTGAAAATTTTCACAAATTTTCTGTTCAAATTTTTAAAAATGTAGGTGACGTTTCAAAAGTAACCGTTAGGAATAATCAATTAATAGAAATTCAAAAGCGTGTACCTCTTCGTAGGACACAATCGTAGGCTTATATACACAGATGAAACAAAAGCAGCTTAAACAATAATATGCTGATTCCATCTTTGAGTAACAATTGTAAGAAACAAAAAAGTTAGTCACAACTTCGTATAGGTATACCTTTTCGAGCTGGTGTAAAGCAGTGTTAGAGATTGTTTAAAGTAGTAGGCTAATTAAAAAAACTTAAGCTCTCAATGGATGGACTAAGTTGATAAATTATTGGTAGACGTATTTATTAGAGTAAAATTATTTGTTGGTCTTAGACCAGTTGTAATTCTAAAATAAATAAACTAAAAAATAACTTCGCGTATGACTCTACTACATAATGTTAAAATGTTTCAGAAAATTCTAAAACTGAGAAAATTCTTGGTCCGCGAAAACGTAACAGCTGTTAGCAACAAAAAACAAGTAAGTACCGCATTGAAACTAAAATGATTAATTGTAATGTATTATTAATAGATTTTGTGTCCGTTTCACGTACATAAGTAAATATAATTCATAAAAAAACTTAAGTGCTTGTTACATAGTTGTTTAATTTTTTTATAGATTTTAAATTTTAATTATTTGTACACACATAATACGTACAGTTTTAAAATACATGTTCAAAACAAATTTCGAATTTCTATATTTAAAAAGTTTATTTAACGGTTCGACCCCGCAGCGGGGTGCAGACTAAACCTATTGAGAGGATTTAGACGTCCTTCGCGGTACCTGAGTCTAACAAACACTTACACTTACAACACATTACATTCACATATACATTTAGGGAGGCGATAATAGCCTCAATGTGCTTTTCGCCTTAAAATAAAAAATGATAATAAATAACGATTCGAATGTGACATGTATAAATATAAAACTTGACAACATTTTAATATTTTGTTTTGTTTGTCTAGATCCAAGAAAACCGTTCAACAAGTGGTTCCGTTTAGTTAAATAAGCTTCTATATAATTTATGAATTAATTTTGTTTCAGTTGTTTAATTGTTCGTTTGTTGTTGGTTATTACTTGAATACGATGAGAGTTGTAAGTTTTAAGTACAAAGGCTGCGTCCCTCTAGAAAATCCTCAGGTGAGAATATTTTGTATATAACTTAGTTCTATAAATAGTGAGTATTTATACAGTATGCAGTTATAATTAAAGTAGTTATAATTGAAGTAGTTATAATTAAAGTATGCAGTTATAATTAAAGTAGTTATAAATAAAGTATGCAGTTATAATTAAAGTAGTTATAATTGCAGTATGCAGTTATAATTAAAGTAGTTATAATTAAAATATGCAATTTAAATTACTTAATGATTTATACAATACGTAGGATGAATCGAATTTCTTGAAAGAGAAATTATTAGGAGAGTCGGAAGGAAGAGTAACATGATTTGCAAATTTTAAAATTGGCGTCTTTTTAATATTTTATGAGTATGTAACTATTGTATTGAATTAGATTTGAGGCTACAGGGTTTAGTGGCTTCTGATCTTCGACATCAAAAGACCTATTTTGTAACTAAGCCTTTTGGATTCTAGTTTAATAGATTTCAATGAGTTGTATCAGTCCACTCAAACTCATTCTGCTGGAGATCCTCCGTATCATGGAAACCAAAAACCCATTTCCTCCTCCTAACAAGAGCTCACATCACTGATTATCTGGTTTGCTGATTTCTCTTTTTTACTGCATAATCTACATACGCTTCTTCAGTGGTACATTCCTCTTCTGTTCAAGTACAACTAAGACTACAGTGCCCTGTTTTGAGTCCCGTGATTTTCAAGAATTTCCTTCTACCCAAGATCTTAATTAATGTTCCTGTTTGAAAACACTCCAGGCTTGTAGTACGGTTCCCACGAATCTTATCATTGCAGTCCTTTACAGTGTTTGTCCCTCACACTCAAGATTCATTCCTTGGGAGTCCTTCTAAATTTGCACTTTTGTGCTCCTGATATACGTTTATACAGCTACAAACATCCTTCTGATTTGATATGAGCCGTTATTTCATTGATTCCACATGTTTAACTCATCTCTTACATCTTCCACTACGTGCTGGATAAGTCAATCTAGTGACTTTACAGTTCGCTGTAATTCAGTGTTTGTGGGTTCCATACGGCCTGTATTAGATTCAGCCCAATTTCCTCCCTCTTAATATTATTGTCACTCCTCATATTAGTTTCGCCCAGTTACCCAGGGTTTACGGGCTTAGAAGTTTTCCAGCCATCGAAATCCTGCGAATAAAGTGCATTACAGAGCAATGTATGCTTAAATAAAGCTAGATTAAAATTACAGGTTGCTTGACACTCTCTTATCAGCGCAGCGTTCGACATAATCTGTTCCAAGATGAAAGGATTTAAAGAAAGAGCATAGAGATAAAGGAAGGTTAGATGTAGGGCACCTCGGGATTGCCAAAGAGTACTCACAATATGTGTGCCACTGATTGGATAGTTGCAAATATATACAGTAAATCTTAATTAGACTTAATTAGATTTTTTCAAATTAAATTTAATTGTGAAGAATATCTCGACCGGAAAAAATAGTTTTGCAATTGGATGTTGCATTTCTGGCAACAGGAACAGCGATCGTAAACATTCGCCAGTTTACAGGAGCAAAGATCTGCCTGTACATCAGGAGATCAAGTCAGGAGATGTCCTGCAAATATATTCATTATGCTTTTATTTTTAGTAATTTTTTTCCTTCTTCTCAGTATTATTATTTATTGTTAACACTTTGTTTTTCTCAGTTCTGTTGAATCGTAAACCACTTGAACTTTTATTTTTAACGATATTTTAATAAATTTCCGTAGGCTGACTGGCATTCCATTGATGTAGAAAGTTCTCCTGCATTAATAGTCGCCGAAAATGGAATTTTGAAAATAAATCAAGAATACCAAGAATTTAACAACCTGAAAATTAACAAAATTGAAAAAGCTGAAAGAAAGGTAATTTTAAGTAAAATGTATTACAGTGGATATAGGTTATATGTTTTTAAGATTCTGATTTGTGTATATTAGTTTTACTTGTGAATTCTGTTACAATTTTTTATATAATTTAATTACAATTTTTCTGAAATGTTCTTAAGTAGTTTTTGAGGGTAATGTTTTGGTTTCAATTTTCAAAAATTCAGATCTGAATTACAGTAAATTATGAATTAATGTTTCAGGACATTTCACAATCAAAATACTATTTGGTGCGTGAAGAAGTTTCTGCTATCAATTCAAAAAGTGAAATTGTAAGTATTGCCCCGAAGTAACTGTTAATAATATTAGTTTTTTTAGCCCTCACTGGAGCACATTTAGTCAATTTTGGTTCTTTTGGGCTTTCAACTTTGGTTCTTTTAGGTTTTTGAGATTCTCCCAATACTTTTTCAGTCTTATAGATCTCTGTAGTCTAACTTCCTCCGAGTAAAAGGCAACTCTTTTTGTTCCTTCTTTAAATTTTAATCTAGTGTTTTTATTCATAAGGATTGGTTTTTCCCTTCCTTCTTTCAGACGTACGTTCCTACATTATCCCTAATTCTTTTAGGTCCTGTTCCACTTCCTTAAGCCACTCATTCTTTACTTTCATCCTGAGTTGGTAATTTAGGAGTTTCTTCGTCAGTCTTTCTTCTGGTAGCCTTATTAGGTGTCCATAAAAAGCCAGTCTCCTCTTTCTAATATTATCTAACAGATGTTCATTATACTGATAGATGGCTGAACTTGGCAGCAGTCTGTATGTTCCTTCTACCATGTTTTTTTTGTTGATAATGGTTCTGAATATTTTTCTTTCCACTTTTTGAAGCTCCTCTGTTCTGTTTCGGCTCCTTAGATTAAATAAAGTTTTCGCGACATAAGTCACTTCCGCTCTTGTGACCGTATTATAATGTTTGATTCTCGACTTTATGGACAGCGACTTTTTCTTATACGTTCTCCAAGTTAACTTTAGGGCCTTCTTTAATTTGTTCGTTCTATTTTTTATTGCCAGTTTTTCGGCTATGTTTCTAGTGATATTTTCTCCCAAATATTTAAAATTATCCATTATCTTTATTCGTTCGCTTTCTATTTTTATAGACTTTTGTTCCGACTTTTTAGTCGGCATTATTTCCGTCTTTTCGAAGGATATCTGTAAGCCGACCTTTCCTGCTATGTTTTCAGCGATTTGATTTGCTGTTCCGTTTCTTCCCAACTATTTGAGAGGAGTGCCAGATCGTCTGCAAAGGCCAGGCAGTTAAGTCTGATTCTTGTCCCTATTTTAATCTGTCCAGTACTCTTGCTCATTCTCTGATGATTTTCTCCAACACGCAATTGAAGAGTAAGGGAGAAAGACCGTCTCCTTCCCTTAATCCTGTTTTAACCTCGAAAGGTTCTGAAACTTCCCCTCCGAATTTCACTCTGGATTGAATGTTTTGAAGTGTAATTTTGATAAGGTTGATTAATTTTGTATGTAGGCCAAATTATTTCAAAGTTTTTATCAGTGACGCCCTGTGGATGCAATCATGAGCTTTCTTGAAATCTACAAAAGTTATAATTAGGTTTTTATTTATCCGTTTTTGGTGATCGATTATCCATTTCAGAGCCATTATCTGCTCCAGGCCACTTCTTCCCGGTCTAAATTCTCCTTGATACTCCCTAGCTCTCGGTCCAACTGATCCTTTATTCTTCCTAGCAGGATTTTTGAGAAGATTTTATACGTTACGTCCAGCAACGAGATACTCCTATAATTGTTGGGGTCCGTTTTATCCCCTTTTTTATGTATGGGATAGATTAATGCCATGTTTCATTCTTGCGGCATTTCCTCTTTTTGCCAGATTTTGACTATTTCCTGGTGTAGTTTTTCCAGATTTCCGCAGTTAGTTGGTTTTCTCCTGCTGCTTTATAGTTTTTGAGGTCAGTGATGGCTATTTCGACCTCGTCAAGGGATGGAGGTAATATTTTTTCTAGTGGAGTCTTAGATTCCCTTTCTCCGTCGAAGTCCAAAGTCGAGCCTGGTTCTTCTCAATTTAAAAGTTTCTTAAAGTAGTCCGCTAATATCCTCGCATTGTCTTGGTTGCTGTGGGCAAGCTGTCCCTTCTGGTCTTTAAGCAAAATATTATTAATTTAATGTAGAAGTTTTAATTAAAATAAACTTACGAAGCTAATGTAATAGATTTTATTGTTTTTTGCGTCCGTTTCTGGTGTAAAAAAATAGTTAATTTTCTTTCAAAAATCCTTAAAAATTTCCATATTTACTTAGTAAATAGTTGTTTCCCTTTTTTCGGTTAATAGAGTTTTATAGAAAGCAAATATACACAGTTGTAAATAAATGTATGTATTTATTTTTAACAAATTTATTTTATGTTGAATTTTAACAATACTTCTGACTCTCACAAGAAAGAAAATTATAAAGGAATAAAATTATTGCGATACTTTAAAATTTATGAATGCTTTTTTTTTTCATTATAGTTTTTTCATTATAGTAAGTTGCTAGAAATGAAACGCGATTGTTGGAAATATAGATAAACTGATTCTTGGAAATATAGCACGTGTACACGTGCTTAGCAACGTTATATTATTCAGGGAAAAATACAGTTGATTAAATTAAAAGCTGGATTAGTAATTTTGTTTTGTTGAGTCTTTTCGTAGTGAACAGTGTCATTTTTACGTGACAAACATACATTGAGTAGGACAGAAATTTGTTTAACATCAGATCTGGCTGATCCAATGCATGAAGTGAGGTACAAAGTTCGAATAATCAATTTCTTTCCCAATAGCAATATTATTTTTTCACACTTTACTTAAATCAGTGAACCCTATTTAAAAGTAAGTTATCGGTTTGAAAGATGTAGATTTTGTAGTTTTGAAGTAATCATTAAATAAGAGAAAGTTTGTTTATTATTTGGATAGACAATTATTTTATTATTATTATTTTTCTTAATTTCTACCTTTATAACAGAGTAATAATATTGACCAACTATATCGTAAACTTTTAACATGCCAACTCTGCAGTTAGTTCTATAAAACGCTAACAGATAGTGCCAGATTTAACAATTAAATCTTCCACTTAAACTATTATCATTGTTTTATGAATTAACATTCATTGAAACTGTCAAAAATTTAACTTTTCGTAAAAGCAAAATTCTCTACTTTTATTTTTAAAGTTTTCAGAACAGATATGTTGCTATTATGAAAAAAATAAGATATAAATTTGTGTAACAATATTGTGATTAATTTTTTTGCTGTAGATATATCTACATTTATGTAACTCACATGTGATTACCATTTTTAAAAACATTGAGTTCATATTTTTTAAAAAAGGTTATGTTGGTACTGTATTAAACAAAATGTATATGACATATAGTAGTTAAAACTAAACACATTTTGTTTTATATCTTTTCTGGACATCAAAAACTATTCAACTATTAATGTCCGTAGAGTTTAAAAAACAAAGTGTATTAATTTTTTAACAATTACTAAAATTAATTAATTTTTTCTTCAGTACACCTGTAACTTTACACTTTCTTATAATCCGAACGACGAATCAACGAAGAATTTTCAATATCAAGGTTGTGTTTCGAAACGTAATAATGAAGAATCGGTAAGAATTAGTTCTTATTAATATTAGTTCTTATATTTTAACACATTTAAATATTTTTTAAGTTATACAGCATGATGGTTTAGCCATTATATTGGGATGAAAAACTTTTCGAAGTGGCATATAGTAGGGTTTTGTTATTCTCGAATTGACGTCATATCCGATATTATGTAATGAGTTCAGTTGTCAGTATGCACAATAATAAACATTGACGTAAAAGAGACAAGTATGTTTTTTGACGTAAATTGCACTTGAAAGGTTTTGACGCTGGAAGCACACTTACATAATGGACGAGAGAATTTCATACCGCAAGTATTTTACATTTTCATGTTTAATGAAGTTTCTACTTTTAAATGGTTATATAACAAAAAATAAAAAAGAGTCAAAGCAGTATACATGCGTCAGTAGTTAAGACTGACCCCTGCGTCTCTGAACTGTGCACTTCAAGGACGAAGGTTCGGGACTGCAGTTACTACCGTAAAATTTTCCGTTAACGCTAATGTTCCTTATTAGTCTAATAAGCGACAAGTAAAAACCGTTAAGTAAAAAGAACAAAACTAACGAGCTATGTATGTTTTCCGTATTTCCAAATACGGACAGTTACGACTCCGGTCAATAACTGTACACTTCAAGGACGAATGTTCCGGACTGCAGTTACTGCCGTAAAATTTTCCGTTAACGCTGATCTCATTTTCTTAATAGTCTAACTAGTGACAAAAAAAAAAAACTAACGAGCTAAGACTCCGGTCAATAACTGCACACCTCAAGGACGCAGGATCGGGAGTAAAGTTACTACCATACATTTTTCCGATTACGCTGGTTCCACTTTCCGACCCCGCAACCTTATTCATCTTACTGGCATAAAATAAAACGTTAAACCTTACTATTCAGAGAGCTCTAATGTATATTTTGGTTTATTATAATATTTCCTATGATATTTTTTATTTGTTTTAGAAATTGTCGTGTAACATTTCTGTTACACGTAATTCCAATGGACCTCCTTATAACGTGACTGGCGTTTGTAATTAAGTATTTGTCGAAAAATGATTAAGGAATTTAATGGTAAGAACTTAGATTCTTAAAACTAAATACTTTTTGTTAACAATTAAGTTAAAATAATCTGTATTTATTTTAATTTATAAATTTAGTAATAAATTATTTTGTCTTATTTCTCAATGCATAAATATTTCAAAATTAACAGTTTAAGTACAACTAATTAAATAACAATTATTTATTGTTAATTATAATTATAATTGTTATTGATTATAATATTAATAATTGTTATTTAATCAATAACAATTAAATACATTTGTTATTATTTAAATTTAAAGTAAACAATACCAAAAAAACTTAATCTCAGAGTTAAGAAAAACAATTAATTAAAATACAGAGTTTACAAATAGTGACGCAACCTTAAAGGAAAATTAAAAAATTACTTTATTATATGAGTTAGTAACAAAAAACAGTTGAAAGTGGCTGCTTTACGTGATTCACACAACTGAATACGACGTTGCATGTTCTTAAGCATACGTTGGTAAGTTGGTTGAGAAATTGCAGCAACACATCGTTATATTTCTCCTTGTAATTCTGGCATGGTGAGGATGAGTTTTGTAAGCAGTATCCTTAAAGTGTCCCCCCGCAAGAAAAACTCAGGTGGCGATAAATTAGTGGACCGAGGAAGCAATAACGCCTTTGGAATCACTTGTCCATGAAAACAATGTTCAATACAGGGAAACAGCACTTGCATCAACCAATCGATAGGAAACAGGAAATACCATCCAATATTACTACAAATCTCTTATCATTCCAACCAAACCTGAAATGTAGGCAAGGTATTGAATGAGCGACAGTTAAACAGTACTTGAATCAACTAATTCATTATGATATTACTATTGTACTGATGAAACCATGTGTACTGCAGCTGTCCTTCAGGGAGGGTATTGAAACTGTTGTACAATCTAAATTCAGCGTTTACTGTTCATTGTTTTGAAAAAAAATGTTATGCATGACATTGCACACCAAACACCTATTTTTTTAGAACGAAACGGTCCACTCGTGTAGCTGAGGGTGATTACTGGTAGCCAAAAATTCGACAATTCTGTGAATTTATGTATCTACTAAAGTGAAACCATGCATCGTCAGACCAAAACCAATCTAGAGATCTTCTCCATCGGGCTTCACCTCAATGCATAGAAAACATAGAAGGAAATATTGTTGGAAAAACATAGAAGAAAATATTGTTGGAAAAATATATAAGGAAATATTGTTGGAAAACATAGAAGGAAATATTGTTGGAAAAACATAGAAGGAAACATTGTTGGAAAACATAGAAGGAAATATTGTTGGAAAAACATAGAAGGAAATATTGTTGGAAAAAGATAGATGGAAATATTGTTGGAAAAACATAGAAGGAAATATTGTTGGAAAACATAGAAGGAAATATTGTTGGAAAAACATAGAAGGAAATATTGTTGGAAAAACATAGATGGAAATATTGTTGGAAAAACATAGATGGAAATATTGTTGGAAAAACATAGAAGGAAATATTGTTGGAAAAATATAGAAGGAAATATTGTTGGAAAACATAGAAGGAAATATTTTTGGAAAAACAGAAGAAAATATTGTTGGAAAAACATAGAAGGAAATATTGTTGGAAAAATATATAAGAAAATATTGTTGGAAAAATATAGAAGGAAATATTGTTGGAAAAACATAGAAGGAAATATTGTTGGAAAAACATAGATGGAAATATTGTTGGAAAAACATAGAAGGAAATATTGTTGCATAAGTCTCCGCAGGGTGCTGCAGACTAGCTGCACCTATTGAGAGGATTTAGACGTCCCTCGCCGTGCTCAAGTCTAACACACACTTACACTTACAATACTACACTTACGACTTTAACGCTTTATACTCACACTTACATTTATGGAGGCGATAATAGCCTCAATATGCTTTTAGCCTAAAAAAAAGTTGTTACATAAGTTTGCGTCAGTTTTTGAACATCTGTAGTATTATCGAAGGAACAGTTGTGGTGCAAAGTCAGCTGTTTAGGTGAAAATTATCACTACCTCCGTCATAATAGCGTTAACAGTTTTGTTGCATATTAGACATAGTGTTTAATTATATGTAGACTACATACAATATGAAAGTGTAAAAAAAGGTAATTTGTTATAATTTTAATATTTTTAATTATGATTTTCATTACGATATACAATTTATTATTTTGTTATTAATAATAAATTAATTTTTTTCCAGACGAACGACACAAGTTTTAATAAATATTTAAGAATATTATTATAATAAATTTGTAGTATTTATTATTAATAATTAATTAAACGGACATTTGTTAAACAAGGAAATGTAGAAGAACGATATTTCATGAGGTGGATTTATATAAATGTTTTTCTGAATAAACATTATAAATTTGGCTTATGTTTTTATATTATTTTTGCTGCACACCTGTGTTTTAATTGGAATTTCAATATTCATATTTTAACTTTTGCATGTCAATAGTTGAGACTTTTAATTTTTACGTTTGTCTTTTAAGTGGCTATAAAAAGTCTCTATGAATATCTAAGGAGAAAACTTCATATATTTAGACGTTTAGAAAAATAATTTTATATACGATTGGTAGTTTTTTTTGATAATTTCTTTAAAATGATTTGATTTATACAATAACTCTAACTTACACATACAAATAAATCTGTTTAAAAACGCGCATCAAACATTATTTTGGTGTTTTAGCAAACATGGGTGAAGAACTAAATTGTTAATGTCGTATGATACAGTTTCTGTTTTTAAAATTGTTACTTAATGATTGAACATTTTTGCAGACATTTATCATCTGCATAAAATAATACAAAACGTTTCGAAAGTACGGATCGAGCCTTGTTCTCAACTATCCTAACATATCTAATTATAGCCAATTTCATAGCGAGAAAAGAAGCAAAATATTGTATCAGGAGAATAGCAAATATTTATTAAAGCGTCAAATAATTGAAGGTCAATGGGTAAAAATAACGCAAAACCATATCGGCCATACTGGAACAGGAATTAAATTTTTTGTAGCCTTATTTAAAATAATTTAAATTTGAAAAGAATAGTCATTTTAAATTTAAAGACAATGAAGTCTTAACGGTTAAAAATTGAAATGATCATGATGAGACCCCGGGCTAGGAATTCGATAAAAGGAACATGTTTATAATCCATGTTGGCATGAATGGACATCAGTCAGTTGTTTACTGTTGCCTTGAACATAACGTGACTCTGATACGGTACTTGTCGGTTATTTTGTGTTTTCCTGGTGATTTACTGTTTCCTGATAACATTTAAAGCCTAGAGTTATTTCTCGTTTGACCACTCATAGATCTGCCATGAGTGTTCTCAGTTTTTAGTACTTTAACACAGCCCTTCTAGGCTTATGTTCTAGTTGGATGTTTACGTTTTGAAGTGAGGAACTTGAGAACAAAAGTTGATTCACACTATAGAAACATCTTGCATTGTTTTTATGTAAATAACTGTTGGAAAATACCCGAATAAACAGTAATAATAAATGATATTTATTCAGAAACTATTATGTTTTTCTTATTCTTCTGTAGTAACTGTTATTCTAAAATTCGGATCAATCGCTTTGGTGGGTCGGGGATATCTCCCTTGGAGAGTTTAGGGATCGTTGGCCGGGTCTGTTACAAATAGGTGAATTAACAAGCAACACCACTTAAGATGGTATTTCATTTTCATGGACATTCCCACAGTAAGCGCCTATTAAGTAAAGTTCTTCAAGGAGGACAAAGAAAAGTGGCAGATGTCTTGGGCTGAGCATAACTGAGGAAAATCATTGGGTTTATAGGGGAAAATCATCACTGTGGGCTGAGGGTGAACATAAACAGGATAGTTATACATCACAGAGAAATGGTATGCAGATTATACAGTAAAAACAAGGAAACTGCAGAAAATATAATTTATGAGGCTCCTGCTAGCTGGTTATCAGTAATAAAATCAAAATATTACTACAAATATCTTATCATTCAACCAAACGTGAAATATAGGCACGATATTAAGTGAGCGACAGGGAAGTAGAACTTGTATCAACCAATCGATAGAGAAACAGTAAATACCATCAAATGTTACTAAAAGTCTCCTATAATTCTAACCAAACGTGAAAATGTAGGCAAGATATTAAGTGAGAGACAGGGAACCAGTGCTTGTATCAACTAATCGATAGGGAAACAGTAAATACCACCAAATGTTACTACAAGTCTCCTATAATTCTAACCAAACGTGAAATGTAGGCACGATATTAAGTGAGCGACAGGGAAGCAGAACTTGTATCAACCAATCGATAGGGAAACAGTAAATACGATCAAATATTACTACAAATCACTTATAATTCTAACCAAACGTGAAATGTAGGCAACGTATTAAGTGAGAGACAGGGAAGCAGAACTTGTATCAACCAATCGATAGGGAAACAGTAAATATCACCAAATGTTACTACAAGTCTCCTATAATTCTAACCAAACGTGAAATGTAGGCACGATATTAAGTGAGCGACAGGGAAGCAGAACTTGTATCAACTAATCGATAGGGAAACAGTAAATACCATCAAATGTTACTACAAATCTCTTATAATTCTAACCAAACGTGAAATGTAGGCAAGGTATTAAGTGAGCGACAGGGAACCAGTACTAATCGATAGGGAAACAGCAAATATTATCCATTATTACTAAAAAGCTCCCATCATTCGAATCAAATGTGAAATGTTAACAAGGTGAGCGACAGGAAAACAGAACTTGTATCAACCAATCGATAAGGAAATATTACTACAAATCTCTCATCATTCCAACCAAACGTGAAAGGTAGGCAAGGTATTGAATGAGCGACAGGGAAACAGCACTTGTATCAACAAACCGGTAGGGAAATAGCAAATACCATTAAATATTACTACAAATCTCTCAGTATTCCAACCAAACGTGAAAGGTAGGCAAGGTATTGAATAAGCGACAGGGAAACAGCACTTGTATCAACAAACCGGTAGGGAAATAGTAAATACCATCAAATATTACTACAAATCTCTCATCATTTCAACCAAACGTGAAATGTAGGCAAGGTATTGAATGAGCGACAGGGAAATAGTACTTGTATCAACAAACCGGTAGGGAAATAGTAAATACCATCAAATATTACTACAAATCTCTCATCATTTCAACCAAACGTGAAATGTAGGCAAGGTATTGAATGAGCTACAGGGAAACAGTACTTGTATCAACAAATCGATAGGGAAACAAGAAATACAATATTACTACAATACAACAAAAACAATATTACTATAAATTTCCCGTCTATAGAACCTGATGTGAAATTTTGGCAAAATATTTAGCAAAAGATTTGAAAACAGCACTTATCTAATAATATCACGACAATATCATAGGATATTAGTAGACATCTCTTGTCATTCGAACGAAATGTAACATGTTGGTAAATATTCAGTAAGAACTAAGAAAACAGCACTTATCTAATAATATTACTGACAATACCATAGGATATTAGTAGACATCTCTAGTCATTCGAACCAAATGTAACATGTTGGCAAATATTCAGTAAGAACAAAGAAAACAGCACTTATCTAATAATATTACTGACAATACCATAGGATGTTAGTAGACATCTCTAGTCATTCGAACCAAATGTAACATGTTGGCAAATATTCAGTAAGAACTAAGAAAACAGCACTTATCTAATAATATTACTGACAATACCATAGGATATTAGTAGACATCTCTTGTCATTCGAACGAAATGTAACATGTTGGCAAATATTCAGTAAGAACAAAGAAAACAGCACTTATCTAATAATATTACTGACAATACCATAGGACATTAGTAGACATCTCTTGTCATTCGAACGAAATGTAACATGTTGGCAAATATTCAGTAGAACAAAGAAAACAGCACTTATCTAATAATATTACTGACAATACCATAGGATATTAGTAGACATCTCTTGTCATTCGAACGAAATGTAACATGTTGGTAAATATTCAGTAAGAACAAAGAAAACAGCACTTATCTAATAATATTACTGACAATACCATAGGATATTAGTAGACATCTCTTGTCATTCGAACCAAATGTAACATGTTGGTAAATATTCAGTAAGAACAAAGAAAACAGCACTTATCTAATAATATTACTGACAATACCATAGGATATTAGTAGACATCTCTTGTCATTCGAACCAAATGTAACATGTTGGTAAATATTCAGTAAGAACAAAGAAAACAGCACTTATCTAATAATATTACTGACAATGTCATAGGATATTAGTAGACATCTCTTGTCATTCGAACCAAATGTAACATGTTGGTAAATATTCAGTAAGAACAAAGAAAACAGCACTTATCTAATAATATTACTGACAATGTCATAGGATATTAGTAGACATCTCTAGTCATTCGAACCAAATGTAATATGTTGGCAATATTCAGTAAGAACAAAGAAAACAGCACTTATCTAATAATATTACTGACAATATCATAGGATATTAGTAGACATCTCTAGTCATTCGAACCAAATGTAACATGTTGGAAAATATTCAGTAAGAACAAAGAAAACAGCACTTATATAATAATATTACTGGCAATACCATAGGATATTAGTAGACATCTCTAGTCATTCGAACCAAATGTAACATGTTGGCAAATATTCAGTAAGAACAAAGAAAACAGCACTTATCTAATAATATTACTGACAATACCATAGGATATTAGTAGACATCTCTTGTCATTCGAACCAAATGTAACATGTTGGTAAATATTCAGTAAGAACAAAGAAAACAGCACTTATCTAATAATATTACTGACAATACCATAGGATATTAGTAGACATCTCATGTCATTCGAACCAAATGTAACATGTTGGCAAATATTCAGTAAGAACTAAGAAAACAGCACTTATATAATAATATTACTGGCAATGTCATAGGATATTAGTAGACATCTCTAGTCATTCGAACCAAATGTAACATGTTGGCAAATATTCAGTATAAACTAAGAAAACAGCACTTATACAATTTGATACTATTACAGCAATTATAGCAATATAATTACAGCAAATATAAGGTCAGCTATTATATCAAATATAACGCAATATTACTACACATCTCTCATAATTCGAACCTAATATGATAGCGATTTACTATTACAGACAGGTCTAGTAATTTTCTTCCTCACTCTATTTATGTACCTTACCGCCCATACAGTATCTCTAGAATAGAATAGGGGGGGTGCAGACTAGCTGCACCTATTTAGAGAATTTATACGTCCCTCACGGTACCCGAGTTTAACACACACTTACACTTACAACACTACATTTAGGGAGGCGATTACAAAGATTTTAACACTTGACACTCACATTTACATTCATTTAGTTGGGAGACGATAATAGCCTTAATGTGCTTACAATTTTTTGACCTCACATTTACATTTAGGGAGGCGATATATATATATATATATATATATATATATATATATATATATATATATATATATATATAGCTTTTTAACCAGACATATATTGCTTGATATTTAATACATTTATTTTTATTGCTGTTAGGGTACATTTTGATATTTGGAACTTAATTTAAAGTTTTAAAATGCAAATGTGCGCAGATTTTAGCGCTGATTTTAATAATGAAATAAGAATTTCAAAATATTGTAAGATAAACTAATGACATTTTAAAATGTGCGTTGACGCGCTTATGTTTATAAAGACAGAAGCTAAAATGATGGAAATAATAAAAGCAATTGCGTATTTGTTTACAGTTATTTGTTTTATTGTTTACGATATTGTGTTGCAGTATTGTTCATGCAATACAAAGCGCTATTTGTTTTGGAAAAACATATGTCGAACTTCCGGTTTTTTGTCTCACACAAACAGTGAAGTAAACTGCTTCCGGTAGCAGAAATCAGTAGCGGTAAGGTTAGGAATCAACGACCACTAAGGGCTAGATGTATCGCGTGTGGAATTTCAAAAATTACATGATTTTAAATAATCTTTGAAAATTTACGACGTCTGGTTTCTTTGAGTTTCGCAGTGACGTTTTAGCGAATGTTGTGTTTGCTGATTTTATCGTTTCACGATTTCGTTACACCAAATGTAAAACGCTGTATATTTTTTTTACATTTTTTATCGTGCTTATTTGTTGCGATTGCAAAAACAATCAATTAAAAAAAATTCTAAAACGTTTTTCTTTTCTTTTTACAAGTGCAAAACAAACTTTAAAAGGTATAATTATTTGTTTAAAACTCAGTTCGGAATAATTTAAAATTATCTTTTACTTTCATTGAAATTCGTGTTACTTCAGCGGTTATGGTTATTTACACAAACCGTCCCATTGTCACGCTACACAAAAACTATTCTTATTTCAGTTACATATTCATTACTAACCTAGGCAAATCAATAACAATGAAAAAAGTGTTTCGAATTGTAATTTTTTATCAGTACATCGTTATTAGAATTTCGTGAAGAATTCATCATTGTTCTGTAAAGTAAAACAATTGTTTATTTCTTTTACTCGTTCAATAGATTCACTATGGTTTAACAACATATTAATGCATTAATTATTTGCTTTGAACTAATTGATTCATTATGTTGCTAAAAATATGTATAAAAAAGAAGCCACGTTTTGTGTAATACAACTTCCTGTAAGTACAGTTATAGCAACATGAAGTTTCTCATCCTATATATCCTTGTCTGCGCAGTGTACGTGCAGTCTACGCCTTTCTATCCTTTTATGGTAATATTTTATAATCAGTTATGAATAAGTGAATTTATAGGCTAACAGTTGTACTGCAATGAATGAGTGAGTGTGTGTGTGTGTGTGTGTGTGTGTGTGTGTGTCTTGAGTAGATGAGTGAGAGCAGTATGAGGTAGAGGTACGGTGGTTAGCCAATTGTATAAGTACCATTGCTAAGCCCATCAGCTGCTCACTTCTGCTGAGGAATTACATTGCTTTTACTAGATCAGACATGCTATTTACGATATAAGACATTATTACTGGACATTCAGTGGTCTGTTTTCAATGCAGTTTGGTATATTTCTAATTGGTACATCTTTACAAAACACTATTTTCTTATATATTTATAGTATTTATTCAAGACGTATACGTATTTGTCTTTAAGTTAATGATTTATTTGTATAGTGTAATTAAAATGAAATCAGTTTCAATGTTGATGTTGTATAATAAGTAATATTAAATATTTTCTTACAGCCGGAAAATTATGCAAAACCTGTTCATAATGAAAATATCGGAAATAATTTTCGTTATACAGTAAGTAATTTATCCACATCAATTTACGTAAGAAACTATTTGTAGTTTCAAGTTATTAGAATATAGTATTATTTAATAAAGATAGTTTACTTTCCACTAATCAAGAATATATTTCTTTTGTAAAAGAATATTTAAGTAATTTTAATTCTTATAGTAATGTTTGATTTTTTACACACAAATATGTGTGTGTGTGTGTGTGTGTGTGTGTGTGTGTGTGTGTGTGTGTGTGTGTGTGTGTGTGTGTGTGTGTGTGTGTGTGTGTGTGTGTGTGTGTGTGTGTTTTGAAACGGAATTTACTGCAAAATATTAGGTTTTCTGGTATTATTCAGAATTCGGTTTCATTTCGACAAATTTATAGATAAAATCGTTGTAGAAGAACGATGTTTTGAGCAGGTAGGTGGGTATGACCGTAGCCGTTCATACACTGCCAGCGGCCGGGTTCGAAGTCCATCCCGACCGATATTATTATACATGTGAACAGACTGAAATAAATACTGAGTTTTGCTGACTTTATAAAATAAATGACAACTACTCCGTAATACGAAAATACGAGATATTTTCGAATAAATGGTCATTGAGATTGTTTTCTGAATCTACTAAACATTGTCGAAAGGATATTAAGAATAACGTTTTCTATAATTCCTTATATTTTAAGAGATATGTAGCAAATAAAGTATAAATTAAATTCAAATTTGAAAATGTATAGCCGTTCGTAAAGATCGATGTATTGTTAGTTTAGTGATACTAGTTAGCGATATATTAGGATACGTTCAATGTAAATGGTAGGCTAAAATGGAAAGTATATTTTATAGGGTAAGAAATAGATAATAGAAACAAATAGTTAAATTTTAAATTAAAAAATGAAATGAGATAATTTTATAAAGGATAATACATAGTACAATAAATTGTAATAAGGAATTCAACAAAATTAGGCTAAATTAAGGACATCAGGAATAAAACTAAAATATATAGTAAATGAAACCATTAAGACTAAATAAATTCGAATTGAAAACATATAAACTTGAAGAGTAATATAACAAGAGTAATTTGTAACCATCAACAATAAATACAAATTTTAATTAATATAAAACCAGATTATAAACCATAAGGCTGGTGACGTAAAACAATAGTGATAAATAGGAATAAATAAATAGTTAAATTGAACGAACTTGAATAATAAACAATAATAGGGATATAATGACAATAAGTATAATAAAATTCATTACATAAAATATTATTTAGGGATAATAATAATAATATAATCCCTAAATACATCAGTAGGGGACAAAATATAAATAAATATAAATTAAATAAATAGAAAATAAATATAAATATAAAAATAAATATAAAAGACATCAGTAGGGACAAAAGGGAAAAAAATCACAAGACCGAAGATAACTTGGCAACGAATAAAGCTACAACTTCAAATCAAGATGCTATATATTCAGTGGAAAAGGAGAAAAAATGAGACACCTCGATTATGAAAATCGGACGAGCCGATTTGGAGTTATAGCTTTCCCGATGAAAAACTACAACAAAAAGAAGAGAGGAGCAAAAAGCTAGATCAGTCTCTAACTTAGAGATACCCGCAGGGAGAGGGTTGTTGCCAACAGATGACGTCGAAAATTAATCGAAAGATTAATTATGAAATCCAAGGCGAATAGACTAAGATGGAATCGAACCTTTGGAATTGACTAAAAGGAGACAACGAGCAGGAGACGGCGCCTTCAAAGGACAATAAGGACTGTTTTTGAAGAAAATGAAAAATTACCAAAGAAGGGATATTAAAATTCCTTTTCTGAGGGAATTTTTCTTGAGGAACTCTTAGTCAGTCGACTGGAACTTTACTGTTTTTGGAGCGCTTGAAGAGTACGGACGTGTTATTCGTGTCGGCGAAATTTTATCCGTGGAGAGTCCGTGTTTATACGTATCGTGCTAGTGCTTAGTAAAGACAAAACGAAATAAGCGAAAACTAAATACAGAAGGTGACGGTGAAATAATTTGAAATTACTAAAGAACTATCAAATAGACGCCATTTCGGAAATAAATTCTGTCGAAAGTCTACCTGAAACTACGCGAGCGTGTAACCGGTGATCCACGGATTTCACGAAAGCTCTTCTGTTCTTCGAGGCTGTCACCAGGGGAATTGAAGACCATTTCGAGCCATCGTCGTTGGAAGAGGCTGACCCCACAACTCTACTCGATCCTAGGTGCTTCAAGGTACAACGCCGGGTCTACACAGGAAGGAAGCAGCCAATCCGAGACCATAAAAACCATCGCGTTCAACGAGGTATGGCTAGGAATTCCTATATTTTCTGTTGGGATCTTAGCGTTTGCTGATAGTCAGCGAATGAATAGAGCACAACAATAATATTAATTTAAAATGAAATAAAATAAATTTCATAAATCAAGAAAGTGACAAAAAATCAGAAGAAGTAAAATAAAGTAACCTGAATTTGAAAAAAATTAAATTGAATCATCAAAAATTAGAAACTAAAATAAAACCAATTATAAAAAAAGATTATTATTGAAATAACAAAATAAAAGAAAACAAGCCTAATTAAAGAAAATTAATTAAATTAATTCAACAACCGAATACGACCAAATTAAAACTAAACTGAATAAAAACAAATTGTATTAAATTAAAGTCATTAAAAGCAAAATAAAACATATACTCACAGAAATAAATATCCCCAAAATTAAAATTAAATACTTCAAGAAAACAATTAAAAGAAATGTTAATAAATATTCAATAAATTTCTTAAACTTTAAGGCAGTGGCGGTAAATCGCGTAGGAGTGTTCCCGCGACCAGCGAAACTAGTCTTACGTTATAAATAAATAAGAAATAGGAGTAACTAGAATAGAAATAATAATTAAATTGTATCGTATAAGGTTTTCAAGGAAGAAAACATACTGTTAAATAAACTTCGAAAATAAAATTAAAAGAACAACATTATATATAAATATAAAGAGAGATGAGATTAACAAATTAAATTAGAAAATAAAAAAAAGTAATAAACTTTTATAATTTTGAAAATCTTAACTAAAGGTGTACTTTTTTACTACCAACCTGAATTAAACAACATCTGCTGTAGAATGATTAACCCAACTACGAACCTCAGACCCAAGAACTGCAATCCCGCAAAAAATATAATTAATAAACATTAATTATATTTCGGTAAAAGTCAGGAGGAACGCTAACGATCCAGGCTAGAGTTTGAGTGTATCTCCGCGAAGCATGTAGATTCAAACCTCAACAATCAAGTTAGCCAGCAGAGCACAACGCTCAACGGGTAGCTTGAGTCCATTTACGGAGGAGTAGCTCATACCTTAACGCTACTATACATCTCGGAATATCTTGCTAGATTTCGGATGTATAGAAATATGCACCGGAGTTAAGAGTCATACACTCAAATCCAACGCAACCAACAAATAAAACATTCTCCCCCCGCAAATCCGTTGTACTGAAGTAAAGTGGCACAACCAACGTGGGGCACAAAAATAAAACAGTGGTTTTTGTTTTCACTAAATTAAATTAAATAATCCGAATTTAAATTAAAATACATAAAAATTCAGTGATTAATTTTGAAAAAGTTTTTTACCTAGCAAGTGGCGCCATATTAAATAACAGGAAAATTTTGTAAAGAGTATAAAATATAAAACCAATTTTGTGTTCTGGGTTATCAGACATAGTATGTAATTGTTAGGTTGATACTGAATGACAAAGTGTTAGAATATAATTATAAAAATTAAAATCAAATAATATTTGGTAAAATAAATAATAAATTTCAGATATTTATAACAGTGTAAAATTCTGTCGAAAGTCTACCTGAAACTACGCGAGCGTGTAACCGGTGATCCACGGATTTCACAGCTCTTCTGTTCTTCGAGGCTGTCACCAGGGGAATTGAAGACCATTTCGAGCCATCGTCGTTGGAAGAGGCTGACCCCACAACTCTACTCGATCCTAGGTGCTTCAAGGTACAACGCCGGGTCTACACAGGAAGGAAGCAGCCAATCCGAGACCAATAAAACCATCGCGTTCAACGAGGTATGGCTAGCAATTCCTATATTTTCTGTTGGGATCTTAGCGTTTGCTGATAGTCAGCGAATGAATAGAGCACAACAATAACATTAATTTAAAATGAAATAAAATAAATTTCATAAATCAAGAAAGTGACAAAAAATCAGAAGAAGTAAAATAAAGTAACCTGAATTTGAAAAAAATTAAATTGAATCATCAAAAATTAGAAACTAAAATAAAACCAATTATAAAAAAAGATTATTATTGAAATAACAAAATAAAAGAAAACAAGCCTAATTAAAGAAAATTAATTAAATTAAATCAACAACCGAATACGACCAAATTAAAACTAAACTGAATAAAAACAAATTGTATTAAATTAAAGTCATTAAAAGCAAAATAAAACATATACTCACAGAAATAAATATCCCCAAAATTAAAATTAAATACTTCAAGAAAACAATTAAAAGAAATGTTAATAAATATTCAATAAATTTCTTAAACTTTAAGGCAGTAGCGGTAAATCGCGTAGGAATGTTCCCGCGACCAGCGAAACTAGTCTTACGTTATAAATAAATAAGAAATAGGAGTAACTAGGATAGAAATAATAATTAAATTGTATCGTATAAGGTTTTCAAGGAAGAAAACATACTGTTAAATAAACTTCGAAAGTAAAATTAAAAGAACAACATTTAATCTAATCTAATTCATATTATATTTCTGAAAGTTTGTGTGTTTGTTTGTTTGTTATTCAATCACGCTTTAACCACTTGTCCAATTGAGATAAAATTTGGTACGAATATGGTTTAAGTATCTGAGATACACATAGACCTATTCCCGTTTTAAAAAACGTCATTATACTACATACCCAGCCCAAAATAACTATTAGTATTTAGTTTTGTAACATGTGTTAACTGTAGTTAGGTTTAATTACTGTTTACTGGACATGATATTTAAGCATCAGAGATAGACATAGATCTAATCCAATTTTACAAATATTAATCTGTGTTTTATTTATTGCAAAATTATTGCTTTTAATGTAACATTTTCAATTATTTTAGTTGAAATTTTTTCAAAATTGACTAATTTTTTACTTTGTGTTGAATTTTCAATATTAAATGTAAAAAAATCCCTACGCAGAGTGCCAATTGTAATTTGTAATATTACAATTACTGTGTATTTGTAATTAATTACAAATATTACTGTGCCAATATTTGTGTAATTACATTATATGAAAAAATGGTAAATATGCAGTGTAGCATATCCTGGATTTTTCGGTATTTTTGTTAATAAATGCTTTATTATGTGCCCAAAAGCAAGAATCCAAAATATTAAAGCACGAGAAGTATAATAAAAATCGAAAATAAAAGTGAAAAACATAACCTCAAAATTGCTACCGGCGAAAATCGGTAACGTGTTGTAGATCGGTAAAACAAGAAAAATACGTCTAACACGGGTTTTGTGTAATAAGAAACCCATTTTTTAAAAGAATACTGCATAACCTAACTGACACGGTTGTTAGGCCTATCACGGTGATGCGTGAAAAAACCTGTATATTTTTTTAAAGAATACTACCTAACCTAACTGACAAGGATTTTGGGCCTATCACGGTGATGCGTGAAAAAACTTTATATTTTTTTAAAGAATACTGCATATCCTAACTGACACGGTTGTTAGGCCTAACACGGTGATACGTGAAAAATCTTTATATTTTTTTAAACAGTACTACATATCCTAACTGACACGGTTGTTGGGCCTATCACGGTGATGTATGAAAAAAAACTTAATTTTTTTTAAAAGAGTACTCAAAACCTTAACTGACACGGTTGTTAGGCCTAACATGGTGACGCGTGAAAAAAAACCTTATATATTTTTTTAAAGAATACTCCATAAGCTAACTAACATGGTTGTTAGGCCTAACACAGTGATCCATTAAACAAACCTTTATTTATTTTTTTAAAAGTGTACTCAGTACCCAACTGACACGGTTGTTGGGCCTAACACGGTGATGCGTGAAAAAACCTTTATATTTTTTTAAAAGAAAAGGCTACTACATATCCTGACAGAGTTGTTGGGCCTATAACGGTGATGCGTGAAAAAAACCTTCATATTTTTTAAAATAATACTACATATACTAACAGACACGGTTGTTAGGCCTAACACGGTGATGTGTGAAAAAACCTTTATATTTTCTTATAGAATACTACGTATCCTAACTGACACAGTTGTTATACGTAAAAACTTCTATATTTTTTTAAAGAATACTCCATAAGCTAATTAACATGGTTGTTAGGCCTAACACAGTGATGCATT
>CM040190.1:82144649-82162149 GCA_022606455.1 Callitettix versicolor
TTACCTTACAACTATTGTTGGTGGCAACCCCAAGAATGAACACTACTGTCTTGTGTGATATGAAACGTTCCCCAAAATATATATTAATCCCTTTAAACCAAAATAATAAAAGGGGGAAGAAGTGTACGCTAATAATCGTCTACTTACTTTTAGCGCCGATTTGCCACTTCTCGGCACCTCCCAGTAGAAACAGAAAAGCCACACAGTCTCTACAGAAAAGTCACCGGCAGTAAACTGACTTTCCGGCCCCGTCGGAATCGACTGTTCACGCCCTACCTCTTCCCCATATTTTTGTTTCAACTGCTGTTCTACATACCGTGTTGCTTATTGCAACAGGCAGTACATCAGCAGTTTCGTAATTTCGTCTATGTTTTTTTTTGTCAATAGTGTTCATTCTTTGGCTGTGACCTCATTATCATATTCAAAACCAGCAACCAAAAACTAATATTTTTTCTAAATCCTAACAATACCGGTTCTTTGTAGGACGTTGTCCTCAACGTCGAAACCAGGTCTTCTATAATTAGTTTGGGTTTACATTTGTGTATAGTCTGTGCGGGGTAGGGAAAGTGCAAGGGTTTGTTTTATTACATATATCCTAATAGCTAAGTATAATATTACTAATGTTAACCCTGAAATCCATGTGATAAGGATTATTGGTAGGAGGGAAGTGCAGTCCATCACGTCTAACCATGTTTTCGGTAGTTCGACTGCGTTTAAGGCATCCCCTTCTATGTGGTTATGTGGATGGTTCTTGAGTGAACGAGTGAGTGTGCTATGAGCTAGAGGTACGGTGGGATTGCTAAGCCCATCAATGAAGAATTACATTGATTTTACCAGATCAAACAAACATGCTATTTACAATATAAGACATTATTACTGGACATTCAATGGTCTGTTTTCAATGTAGTTTAGTGTATTTCTTATAGGTAAAGTTTTACAAAACACTATTTTCATATATATTTATGGTATTGATTCAAGACCTGCACGTATTTATCTTTAAGTTAATAATTTATTTTTTTATAGTGTAAGACAAACAAAATCAGTTTCAATGTTGATGTTGTATAATAATTAGTATACAATATTTTCTTACAGGAGGAAAATAATGCAAAACCTAATCATGGTGGGAACAACGAGAAGCACTTAAGTTTTAGAGTAAGTAATTTATCTATACCGATTTCTACATAAAAAAATAATTTAGTTTCAAGTTATTAGAATATAATATTATTTAATAAACATATTTTACTTTCCACTAATTAAGAACACATTTGTTTTTATAAAAGGATATTTGTAAGTAATTTAACAAAATTCATTTTTATTTTTAGTGTAATTTTTATATTTTTTACACAATTGTGTGTGTGTGTGTGTGTGTGTGTGTGTGTGTGTGTGTGTGTGTGTGTGTGTGTGTGTGTGTGTGTGTGTGTGTGTGTGTGTGTGTGTGTGTGTGTGTGTGTGTGTGTGTATGCGCGTGTGTGTGTGTGTGTGTGTGTGTGTGTGTGTGTGTGTGTGTGTGTGTGTGTGTGTGTGTGTGTGTGTGTGTGTGTGTGTGTGTGTGTGTGTGTGTGTGTGTGTAGTACTCTCGCGCTCGCAATTTCGATCCGATATGATCTAATACAAAAATCAATTTTGCCGATATCTTGGACATGTTGGTTAACCAGAAAAATTCGTTGAACAGTTTCAAAATAACGGATATTTTAAATATTTAAAACTTTATAACTTTTTTGTCTTAAATACGTTTTAAAATCTGATTTCACCATCGTAATCAGCGTTAAGAACCGCACCTATTGGCATATTACATTTTGAAATTTCTTTGAAAAGTAAGTTTACTGTGGACATGGTTCATTTTTGTGTTTTCAATGTAATTTGGATAGGCCTATATTAATATTAATTTATGCAGTTTGTAATGTACAATGTTGTTGCAACGGTGAAATCATATTTTCTAAAATGTTTATGATAAAAATATATTATGCAAAATTAGCGAGAAAAGATTTTATCGTCGCGCGTGTTTGCGTGATTTTTAGTGTGCGTCACATTTTAGTAATTGCAACTAATTATCAATGTAATGACCTTGAAGTCCCTAACTACATGTTAAACTAGTTTGTTATTTTCAACAATGTGTTTATCGTTGTGCAGGATTCCAACAGGGACGAATGGTACCAAATCGGCACCAGTAGCTCACTTGCAATTCGTGCTGTTACTTATGGCCTTCTGAAAATAAACTCGCATGGTGCTTCTTATGGGACATTGTACTATAAAAATATTGAATCAGCTGAGAGGATGGTAACTGTTATCAGTAAATTATAATTAAGATAAATTTTATTGCAAAAAGTATTTTTAAGGACAAATACTGTCAAAGGCCTTTTATTTGTCAACACTGAACTTTAAAGATACTTCTCAAAAATTGTTGAAACTATTTTTTTGTATTAATTTTGTTAGTTTCAAATTATTTTCTTTAGATTTGTTTTTTAAGTAGAAATTATATCGAAACTTGTTAGTTCCATAGAATTTTATTGTCGAGGTAATCCACGAAAAATTGAAGATATACCATTTTTTAAAAATTGTGTTAAAATTAAAAATGTATAACGCTATTGTGGACAGGATAAAACATCCCCGCAGAGGGATGTAGACTAGCTGCACCTATTGAGAGGATTTAGACGTCAATCGCGGTACCCGAGTCTAACACACACTTAAACCTACTACTTTAACACTTTACACTGACACTTACACTTAGGGAGGCGATAATAGCCACAATATTCTTTTCGCCTTTAAATAAGAAAAAGGATAACACATTACACAGTAATAAATATAAAGACTTTAGTTGGTAAGAGCTATACATTTTGTACTGTTTTCTATTTACACTTAAATATCACAAAATTCGAGATCATATTTAAATATAATAAACTTCACATAACACGTATAAACTTCACATCATATTTAAAAACTTTGGATTAATCTGTATAAATTCCACATAATATGCATAAACTTTACGTAATATTTAAAAACTTCGCAATAATCTGTATAATAGTCATATAAAGCGTACTTCACATGAACGCTATCAACTTCACCCGATAATATGTATGCATTCCGAACCTTACTTGTTGGCCAATAATAAAAAACGGATCGTCAACAACCGATCGATGAATTTATCTGTGATCTGGTTCACTAATGGAATGTTTTACAAGTTAATCTGCCAGCCTGTTTGCTTGTTTGTATAGTTTGGGTTTATTTTAATTGATTCAGAACCGATTTTCTGTTGCATAGAGTTTCTGATGCTTCGTACTGAGTTTCATTAAGTTATTTCTACCCGATTTACCTCAGCTTGTATGGTCACTTGATTAGGAGTGTTTGAGTACGCAAGTGTTTGAAGTTTTCAATTACCTCTAAACAATTTTATTACGCCACCTACAACGATTATCTTCAAATTCAATATTCTGTACTCAAATATAGATTTAATTTTCTAAATTTTTAATTACATCAATAAGAAAAACTTATTTATTCGTTAAAATTAATCAGTTTATTTGAAAAATTGTGATTTTTGAAGACCGTCACCGCTAACATGAGATATATAATGTATACCGTATAGTATATAAAATAGTATAGGATGCACGCGTATATACTATATATCATTGGGCACTTTTTTGATGGGCAAAAAGCATTGATCTCGCGTCAGATTTTATATCGACACCGTCACCGCTAACATGAGATATATAATGTATACCGTATAGTATATAAAATAGTATAGGATGCACGCGTATATACTATATATCATTGGGCACTTTTTTGATGGGCAAAAAGCATTGATCTCGCGTCAGATTTTATATCGACACCGTCACCGCTACCATGAGATATATAATGTATACCGTATAGTATATAAAATAGTATAGGATGCACGCGTATATACTATATATCATTGGGCACTTTTTTGATGGGCAAAAACCATTGAACTCGCGTCAGATTTTATAGCGACACCCTCATCGCTACAATGAGGTATATAATGTATATATGTGTATATATAAATAGTATAGGACGCACGCCACGCGCATATACTATAAATATCCTTTCATATAAAATTATGGTGTATATATGTGTATATGTGGTGTGTATATGTGTATATATGGTATATATATCGTATACTGGCTACTGGCAACTGTTTCTTTCTAGTTCTATACTCTAAGTATATATGTGCTTTTTCTACAGTATATACACAGTTCACAAAGTACAAAGAGCACGTGTTTTTATATAGATTGTTAAAATTCTTCTTTTTCTTTTGAAAATCTTCAAATAAACAATAAAAAAATTAATTATTGTTGTCAAGTTACAATATTTGTACCTGATATAAGGCTTAGTTCATTTTATTTAGGTAGCTAAAAATATTGTGCCGGACCATGTAATAGTATTTTATGTAAAATAATTGTAATAATTGTGTACGGCAGCGCAATAAATGAATATTGTGTTTTACCATTTAAATGACAGTACTTTCTGCTGATAAATAAAACAATTCGTGCGAAATTATTCTTCAAACATTGCAAAACATTCAAGAATGCACAACGTTATTGTTCAAGTTTTCACTTCTGTCGGCACTACAGGAGTGCAGTTTTTTTTTTACATAGAGAATTTCATGTCACTTTCAAATCTTAAAAATAAATAAATTTTACGGTTCCGAAAAAAAATGAGTTCATTCCACAATATGAGCTGATTGCCGTCCGGTACCATTACTGCAATACTTAAAATAATTATCTGTTACAGGATGTGCCAAACTTAAAACAACATTTAATGCGTATGTCAATTGGTGTTTTCAGCTTAGAGTCGCAGTCAGTAAGTAATATTATTAAATTATTAATAACGTTATTTTTTAACATAGAGAGCGTACGATTAAAAGATATTTACATAAAGTGATAAATGATATTGCTATATATCAGTCATTGCCCGCATTCTATTGGCTACTTTTTACTTAAGCCTTGCCTTATGCACATAAATAGTATTCGTGAAGTGAATGTAAGTCCACTAATGATCTACGCACATTGCATATATAGTTCTACAATTTCCGCTTGTAAACTAATGAACCTCAGTTTTTTTACATTTAATATTTATTTGTTTAAAATTATATGTGTATAAATTAAGTTTTATTATAAATATTTAAATTATAGTTAACACCATTATAATATAGCCTATACCGACCAGTTAAGCACAAAATTGTTTAAAACATTTCATCAATAAATAATAAAGTTATTAACAAACGCCGTTATACTAGACGCCCAGCTAAGCCATCAACATTATTAGAATATTAACAGTTGGTTTGTATTGCACAAGACTTAAGTTTTATATTTGTATATGATGTAGATAAGTTTAATATCATCTGTGTATAATTTTAGCAGTTGCGTATTAATTTAGCAACAAGATCAGTTGGATCGGACCAATACAAACCAGTAATTGTCACTGATTCATTGACTGTTTCAAGTTTTCATTTCTGACGAAATTGTAAAGATAATTTTATTAGGCTGGTCATTTTGTGATAAATTTCCTTAGATAATGCCATGGATAAATAATGCATAGATAAATAATGCCACGAGGCAATGAAAAACGAAACGTAAATAGGCATAGGACTTTGCAAATGAATTTCCAGTTGTAAAGTTTAAAGAAATGTTGCCACAATTCAGTCGTAATGCAAGTGACTGTTTCTGCTGTTGCTTTAATATCACAATATTATAAGAACATTTACAAACTCCGTTTCTTCTTCTTCTCTTCGTTTCACCCTCTTTGGGGTACGATGAATTAATCATTTCTTGCGCGCTGTACTTTTCTTTGTTCCCAGTAGCTCTTCATTCTTTCCGATCTTCTTTTCCTCTCCTCTTCTGAAATGATAGCTTTAGGTTTTATTTTGGCTTTATCTTGGAATCTTATTCTTTCGTCTTTGGTAATTATCTTAGCAGTTTGGTCATGCAATGAATCTTCTGTAATTTTTAATTCTATTAGGTCTTTTTCAATTTCTTTAAACCAGTTCGGTTTTGTTTTACGATTATGGAAAAAATCAAACACTTGTTTCGTCAATCTATTAGAGTTCATTCTAAGAAGATGGCCGTAAAAATTTATTCTCCTTTTTCTCATAGTATCTGACAATTTTTCAATTTTCTTGTAGAGAGCTTCATTTCTTATATATACTACCTTATTATCCTGAAATTTTGTTCCTATTATTTTTCTTAAGATTTTCCTTTCCGTTATTTCAATCTTTCCTATCTGGCCTATGCGATTCATGGTTAATGTTTCTGCTGCGTACAGTGCTTCCGGCTTGATCACTGTTTTATAATGTTTAATTTTGGACCCCCATGAAAGGGATTTCTTATTGTATGTTTCTTTCGTCAATTGGAAAGCCAATTCAAGTTTATTTTTCCTGGATTCCATTGCCTTGCCTTCATCTGCATTCCAACTAATCCATTCACCAAGATATTTGAACTCTTTTACAATTTCTATTTTCTGTTCTTGGATTTTAAGGTATTTATTTGGGTATTTGACCAATTAGCAACCCTGCTGCTGCCAATTAAGCAGTGTATTGTATTTCTATGCTACGTAAAGCATCGAAATCATCTGTTCTGGGAAAACGAGTGGGCAGTTACCAACAATGACAAACTGAAGGTAATTAAAAATACTGTTCGTCCTTGGAGGTCGCCTGTGCAAGTCTTAGGGAAGAGGAAGTGGTTACCCGTCTCCGCAATTGTCATCCCCTTTTAACAAATGACTTTCTGATGGGAGTCGGAGACCAACCTCTTCGTGAGTTCTGTGAATCACACATCACAATTGAACATGTTCTACAAGTTTGTAATGTTTTAAGGAACATGCGTCGGGTGTGTGGATTAGGCTTCACTTTAAAGAAAACTTTACAAGATGATGCTTCGGCTATTGTCCGAGTAGTAACTTGCTTACGTTGCTTAAAAGTGTTTAATAAAATTATTAGGCCTACTATTATTATTATCATTATCATTATTTTCTGTAATATATTGTTATTTATTTATTGTTTTCTTTTCAAGGACCATTTACAGCCCTGTAAAGTTTTATTATAAATAACAAATTTATCTATGTTATTTTTATATAGTTTTACTAAATGTTATTTAGCTTTATTAATTTTTAATTAGTTCTTAAATATTTGCCATTATAATTGCTACAATAGTTCTATTATTAATATTTTGTTGCCTCTGACATCTCTACTATCAGAAAATAATAATCACATACTTTTTTCGGAAAAAAATAACCAATACCAACAGCATATTGTGAAAAGTGATTCCAAAAAGTTTAAAAAAACTTGTGTACTTTTTGATAATAATCGGAACTATTTATGTAATTAGCAAATGTAATTTTGTTTCAGTATTACAAGTGTCGGTTTACCATTACTTACGATGACAGGACGGACCTGGAGAGTAAATTCAGACTGTACGAGTGTGTTCCGAAAAAAAATCTCAAATCAGAGGTACGGCTATTGGTTTTTAACCCATTTTATAATATTACGTAATTATAAGCAAAATTATGTAAATTAAAAATTATAATTTATGTTGGTTAGTTGAGAATTATTTTATATGCACGTGCGCGCGCACACAAACGCACATGCGCACATGCACACACGCAAACACATACACACACAAACACAGACACACACACACACACACACATATATATATATATATATATATATATATATATATATATATATACACAAACAAACACACATACACACAAAAATCCAGATACACACACATAGGCGTACACATACACACAAATACACACATAAAACATTAATACATACACACACACACACATATATATATATATATATATATATATATATATATATATACAAACAAACACACATACACGCACGCGCATACACACACAAATACACGAACACACACATACAAACACGAAAACAAACACACATACACCCACAAACCCAGAAACACACACATAGGAATACACATACACAAAAATACACACATAAAACATTAATACATAGACACACACACACACACACATACAATGAAAGAAAACATTTCCATACGAGACTAAATACGGTAAGATGTAATTTTTTGTCTCAAATGCATATTACATGCACTACTATGCAGTATTATCAACTGTAATTTGTCGATTATCGAGAATCATATGGTTAACCGCTTCAATATTGTCATTAGCCTTAGGACTTAACAGACCTCTGTTTATTACATAGAGAAATCCTACCACTTTTAAAACGATTAATCCATTCGTAGATCTCCATATCGCTGCTGCATTCGTCCAAGAATCTCTGCTGGCTTCACACCTTCTGAATTGATTAAAAATATCACCGCTCGCATATCTTACTTGGTGCAATCAGAAAAAGGCGAACTCATTTTACACAGTCTTTTAAACACAATCACAATTAGCTAACAACGAAACTATACTTTCAATGAACAGTTGATAGACGTTACTGATAGCAGAACTGATAGCAGTGCTGACATACATGTGTTTTGGAGGGAAAGTTAAATTTCCCTTTACTTTTTGACCAAAAAAGTGAATATACTATATTCTGAAACTGAACTGGTATTTCTTCTGGTTTGTACTGTCATTAAATAAATATCGGCCAAAGGCAAATAAGCTCCAACGGTCACGTTAGTTGCTGGTTATTCGCTGTCATATTGGCTGAAAATGTTTTACTCCATTTTTTATCATCTCATGTACAAAGAACGTACATTTTGTTTAAATATTAACGGTTACCGGTTAACTTGATGGAATATTTCACAGACACTGTCGTGTAGCGGTGGCCAGGCAATGAAGAATATACTATAAGTTGAAATTCTTTTTATATTCTTCTTCTTTTCTGCTAGGATTATTGTCACTAAGTTCATTATAATAATCTGCCTTCCCTAGTTTCATCAATTTTTCTTTCGTTGACGCGTTTTGGAGAACCTCCATCTTCAAAAACTACTTCTATACTGGTCATCAATATTATGGCTCGTCCTATTTATAACTTTCTAGCTCCACCTCGTACCGCTCCTCAATTTACGAGCCTGTGTTCAACACATATACATTAAACCTAACGTGCTCGCTTTTGAATTTCATATAAATTTAAGATTTCTTTTAAATAATATGGTATAGACATAGCATTGGCTACAAATAATACGACAAGGAACAAACTGACAAATAATATAGACGAAAAGGACAAATATAATAAGAATGGGATATATAGAATACAGTGTGGATGCGAGGCAGTCTACATAGGACAAACGGGACGAAAATTTAGAACTAGGTTTAAAGAACATGTAAGATCATTCAAATACGGAAAAAATATTCAAATTATGCGTCAAATTTAATAAAAGAGGGACACATACCTCGAGAAATAGAAAACTCAATGAAGGTACTACATATGGCAGAAAAAGGAAGACGTATGAATATTTTAGAGAACTTGGAAATTTTTAAATCTAAATTAAAGGGAGAAAACATAATAAATGAACAGATATCGTCGCTAGCAGATATTACGTTTAAAAATCTAAAAATTTTCAAAAATGAACAGGAGGGACGACCGCTGAAGAGAAACTTGAAAGGAGCCAATCAGAAGCGAGCGAAAACGTATGATTTTGAAGAGACAATCAGAAGCGAGTACGTTAGGTTTAATGTACACGTGTTGAATACAGGCAGGTAAATAGAGGAAGGGTACGAGGTGGAGCTAGAAAGTTATAAATAGGACGAGCCATAATATTGGTGACCAGTATAGAAATAGTTTTTGAAGGTGGAGGTTCTCCGAAACGCATCTACGTAAGAAGAATTGACGAAGCTAAGGAAAGCAGATTATTATACTGAACATAATATACTATAAAGCCTAATGTTCTTCGCCTACTATTTATTTTCATTGAGATGAACGTTTCATTCTCCAAGGAGCGTTTGTTTGTTACATTACAAACCAAATCTTAAATAATCTTTTTTCTTTATTGCGTAGGTAAATTTGAATAACGTATTGTCAAATAAACACGAACAAGTTATATTTTTTTTTTTTTTTACGCTACAACTAAGTAATAAAACTTATCTAGCAGCTTAAATCTAATAATAGTTAACTATTAGGCGGAATTTAGTCCACTGATTTAAGTCCACCAGATATCCACTGCGGGAAACAAAGTATCATCACTGCACTAAATCTACAGGCTTGGTTCTCTTAAGTCTCCTTATTACCCTGTTGGTACTTGAGATCTGGAGCACTGCTGGATTTTCATGATTAATAAGCTTCTTTAAATGCTTAATTGCTGTAATTTTAATTTCCTCATTTACTGTGTTCATCTTTAAATCTCTGTGGATGTTATCATTCCTAATATACCAAGGGGCGTTAACAATTCCACGTAGCACCTTGTTTTGGAAGTTTTGTATAATTTTAATATTGGATTTCTTGGTGCAACCCCAAAGTTGTAAGCCATACCTCCAGATTGGTTGCAAAATCTGTTTATATAATAACAACTTGTTGTGTATGTTAAGTTGGGAACTTCGTCCAATCAACCAATACATTTTCACTTAATAGCTAGCTCTTCTTTTTTCTTTTTGACGTGCGCTTTCCATTTTAATTTAGTGTCGAGTGTCATACCAAGGTACTTTGCCTCATTTGCATATGGAATAGCTTGTTCGTTTATGTACACTGTTATCTTCTTGATTTTTCTGTTTGTAAAATTTACATGAATTGATTTTTTTTCATTTAATTTAATGCGTCACTTTTTTGTCCAAGCATTAACTTTGTTGACCGCATTTTGTAGCTTACCAGTAGCTTCTTCTACAGTGCTCCCTTCGGCCAGAATAGCAGTATCGTCAGCAAAGGTGGCCATTGTGGTATCTTGATTTAATGGTATGTCACTGGTATACAATAAGTACAGTAGTGGTCCAAGAACACTACCCTGGGGTACTCCAGCAGATATTTCTTTGAAGTCAGAGTATTCACTTCCTCTAAACATTCTGTCAGATAAATAAGACTGTAGGATTTCACAGAACTGTTTTGGTAAGTCACGTCTTAACTTGTAGTTTAACCCATCGTGCCAGACTTTATCAAAGGCTTGAGTAACATCAAGAAATACACTATAGCATACTTTTTTTCTTTCTAGTATGTCTTCTATTATTTTAGCTATCCTGTGTACCTTATCAATTGTAGAATGATTGTTTCTGAAACCAAATTGGTGATTTGGAATCAGATTTCTTTCCTTTAATATTGGGTTTAAACGGCTTAACAGCAGTCTTTCGAACACTTTTGATATTACTGAGAGCAGTGATATAGGTCGATAAGATTTTTTGTCAATAGGATCTTTTCCTGGCTTGAGAATCATTATAATTTCTGCCACTTTCCATTGTCTTGGTACATATTTTAGTCTAACAACAGCATTTATGATATGCAAAAGCTTCATAAATGCTATTTTAGGCAGCTCTTTGAGAATCTGACCTGTTATTAGGTCATAACCAGGAGCTTTTTTGAGTTTAAATTTTTTATTTCTTGTTCAAGCTCTTTGAGTGTTATGGGTTCAATTTCCATTACATTATTTTGATGGTTTATTGTAATATTTTCCTCTGCTGTTAGTCTAGGGAATGGTTTAAAAGTGTCTTCAAGGTGCTGTGCAAATATATCTTCTTTGTCTTTATCATTTTTTTGCCCATTGGTTATTGTCTTTTCTAATAGGTGGTACTTGAGATACTGGCCTTTTAAGCCCTTTCGAAGCTTTCCAGAGTGAATAGTCCGTATCCTTCTCTGCAGTTAAATCCTGGAGGTAACGGCTGATGGTTTCATTTTTTACTTCATTAATCATGACTTTAAGTTTATTGCCCAGTCGATTTAATATAGTTTTGTCTTGTGGAGACCGACTATGTTGCCAAGTTTTCCGTGCTTTTCTTTTGGCGTTTACTAACTCTCTGACTTCAGCCGGATAGACGATGTTAGTTTTACCATTTATACTTGATTTGGTGGTTGGTGTATTCCTCCAAGCTGCACTCTGTATGTTAGCCACAAACAGGTCAACTTCTCTCTCCAACTGTTCAAATGTTTTTAGAGGCACCTGTAGTAAGTTATAAAATTACGTCAAATTTAAAATCGTAACATTTGGTTTTTGATTATGTAATCGAGTTACAGATGGTACTTGTAACTTTTTTTTGTAATCTTTTAAAACATTGTTTTTATTAATATAAAATACAAACAAAAATTTATTATTATTTTTGTAATATTTATTTCTTTTAACGACATAAATTGATTTGTAAAACGGTTTGCGTATATCCGTAAATCTTATATTTTAAATTAGTTAAACTAAATTACTTTAAAATTTGCTACGGTGAAAGTAAATGTCTTATATTAACGATTAGTAATATGTTTCCAGAATAACGCATTTCGCAAAGCGTACAACTGCCCACGCTAAGTGAAAACCACTTAAACACCCACTTAATTAATGAAATAATTTTAAATATTAAATATAGGTAAGTAATTAATAAGAAATTCTACATAAGAACAATGTTTTAGTCTTAACTTGATAACAAACTGAACATCATTTTCTTTATATTTACCTGGCTTAAACTGTTTTTATCCATGAAAACCTAATGAATGATTTTTCTTTTACAAATATACTTAGTAATACAAAATGTTAATGGGTTTGCGGCTCATGCCATTGCTACCAAATGATCTGTTATGAAACTAAAGCTCTAATAATATTCTAGTTCAGTATGTCCTAAATGAGTCTTAGCAGTCTAGTGACTAAGCCATTCTATTGGAAGTCCTCAAGGTCCTGTTAACCAAACACCCTTTTGTATCATGCTGGCCAGAACCTTAAAATCATATATTACGTGGTCTGCAGTTTCCTCTTCCTTCTTGCGTAACCTACTCGGTTTTTCCGTGGTACGTTTTGGAAGTACCATCCTGTTCCTTGTGTACCCTCGAAAGTACCCTGTAATGCCACTGTAAATGCCTATACGTTCCCATGGTTTTCTAAAGTTGTCTTCTGCCCAGGATTTCTGCTCTTCCTCCAAGTCCTGCTGTAAGAACCTTTTTTACAAATCATTTAATATTACAATACCTTATAAAGTCATTCCATATATCCTGGTGTTTTTGATCCACCTATTGACAGCAGACCCAACCAAACCCAGAGAAACCCCTACTGTTAGCTACTGTCCAATGACTTTCAGATCTCAGTCCATTCAGCCTGTCCGCCTCTTCATTCCCTCAACCCTCAATGTGCCCTGGTACTCACTGTAAACATGGTTTTTTTAAGAGTCACAGCACTGAAGTACTCACGGCACTCCCAGACCTGTACTTAATTGTTGGAACCGGAAGTGACTTAATCTCTTTCTGACTTTTGGGGTAAATGTGAATACGAGCTTTCTTAAAAATCCACTTCATATTCTCTTAAACACAGTCGTTAACGGCCATTATCCCTATGATATAAATGTACTTTAACATTTACATGAAAAGTAAACATTTCTATGCTGAAAGGTAATTTTTGGTTCACAATATTGGCAGTACTGAATGTAAACATTCGTATTTAAATGTGTTGTATTGGATACAGATTTACTAAGATTGATGCATCACTAATTCTGATTATTTTACACTGTAAAAGCAAATTTTGAAGGTATCAATTTAATCAAAATCGGTTTATTAACAACAAAATTAAGCTCTAACAGTTAATTTCTAACATAATGTTGTATTATTTTTTAACAAAATTATTATATTTTTCAATTAAGTAGGTCCATTTCACGTACAAAAAATTAAAATTTACCGTGTAACGTTTGAATGAATCTATTTTAAGTGAATAGTACGTTTTTATTAATAAAATACAGCTAAAATATAAATAAACTTTAATTTTTTTAAAGCAAATAAATTAAATTGTTTCTTACATGAACATCCAGTTACTGACATACAGTTATTAACATATTTTCCACCTGAGTGAGTTTGCACAATAATTATTCTTGGAAGTAACGTTTCATCGTTAAACGTTTCAAAATGGCGATTGTATGAAAAGATCACCCTTTGTTAATATGTCTTACCCGTATAGTCTTGTTAAAGTATTCTAAATGTCGAATCTAATTAATGTACTGTATTACCTTTTTCTGCTTATATCTTAATTGTATACAAAAAGTTTAGAGATTTTTAAAGAAACTGTCATTTTGCCTTACAAAACTTGTACTTGTTCGCTACATGTATTTAGATAATCTTCTTGGCCTCTTTTATTTAGCAAAGATGATGAAAGACTGTTGTCGAAGATAAATGACGTACTATTTGTGTTCGGACGACATTTAAAAGAATTAGTTGTACAACTTTTCATGTTTATTTTTGAAGATAAAATATCTCTACAATAACACTAATAACAATAATTTTGTTTCAGAAATACAAGTAAAACGTTAATCAGCAAACTTTGTTAAGAATGTATTTTGTTAACTTTACGATATACATTACGACATGATTGAATTAGAAACATGAGATTTAATACAACAAAGATGCAAATTACTTTCACTAAAGATGACGGTGAGAAACGAACCATCAATTCGCAAATTTCAATAAATGTTTTTTGATTGTACTAAGTCATTTTTGTTATTGTTTTATTATTTCAAATGATGAATACCTGTTTATTAGAATTTCTATTCGATAATGGTACTTGATCTAAATACAGGGCCATGATATGAGCTCCGATCGTGACTACAAGAAAATGTTTTGAATAGTAGTATAATGCATACATATATATATATATATATATATTTATTTATTTATTTATTTATTTGAATTGTAAATAAAATAAAATATAAAATTAATAAATATAATATAATATAAATAAAATATATATAAATAAACAAAATTTATATATATTTATTGTCTTTGTTATACATGAAATAAATAAATGTATCATATAAATATATATATGCATATATATATATATATATATATATATATATATATATATATATATATGTATATGAGGATAAGACAATAAGTAAAGTGAAGTTGAAAAAGTCTATATATTTATTGCCCTTACATAAATGATACTAGAATTACTTTTCAACATAATCCCCTCCTACTTCTATGAACTTCCATCTTTTAACCAGCGTTTGAATTCCTTCCTGGACGAAGGTTTTCGGCCCATATATATATATATATATATATATATATATATATATATATATATATATATATATATATATATATAAGGATAAGACAATAAGTAAAGTGAAGTTGAAAAAGTCTATATATTTATTGCACTTACATAAATGATACTGGAATTACTTTTCAACATAATCCCCTCCTACTTCTATGAACTTCCATCTTTTAACCAGCGTTTGAATTCCTTCCTGGACGAAGGTTTTTGGCCCATATATATATATATATATATATATATATATATATATATATATATATATATATATATATAAGGATAAGAAAATAAGTAAAGTGAAGTTGAAAAAGTCTATATATTTATTGCCCTTACATAAATGATACTAGAATTACCCTCCTACTTCTATGAACTTCCATCTTTTAACCAGCGTTTGAATTCCTTCCTGGACGAAGGTTTTCGGCCCATATATATATATATATATATATATATATATATATATATATATATATATATATATATATATAAGGATAAGACAATAAGTAAAGTGAAGTTGAAAAAAGTCTATATATTTATTGCACTTACATAAATTATACTATAATTACTTTTCAACACAATCCCCTCCTACGTCTATGAACTTGGTCCATCTTTTAACCAGCGTTTGAATTCCTTCCTGGACGAAGGTTTTCGGCCCATATATATATGAGGATAAGACAATAAGTAAAGTGAAGTTGAAAAAGTATATATATTTATTGCACTTACATAAATGATACTGGAATTACTTTTCAACATAATCCCCTCCTACGTCTATGAACATGGTCCATCTTTTAACCAGAGTTTGAATTCCTTCCTGGAAGAAGGTTTTCGGCCTGGTGTTCAGAAAATGTTGCACCGCTTGTACGGCCTCTTCATCAGATCGATAATGTTTCCCTCACAACTGTTCTTTTAATGAGCTGAAAAGGTAAATATAATTTGGACAATATGGAGGGTGGTCCAAAGGCTGAAAATTTAGATTTTGTAATCATAGGACTGTGTAGCCGTGTGAGGTCAAGCGTTATCTTTAAGCAAAACTATATATTTTGAAAGGTCACTATGTCTTTGGGATTTGATTATTTGACTTCAATAAATAGCTCACAGTAACTGTTACTATTAATGTTTGACCTTTACGTTTGGAGTCAACCAAAATTGGACCTTCCATATCGCAGAAGTTTTCCTGCAGACAGCTGAGTTTTTGAACTTTTTTGCTTGGGGAGATGAAGGATGTTTCCACACCAAATTTTGTCCTTTACTCTCTAGTTCAAAATGATGGATCGATGTTTCATCAACTATTATTATTCGTTTAAGAAATGAGTCTCCTTTTTCTTAATAACTTTCCAAATGCATGTGGGAAATTTTGAAACGATTGTCTTTGTTGATACTGGTCAATTGACGTGGAACCCAGCGAGCACAGACTTTTCGAAAGTTTAAAGAATCGTGGATGATTTAATATGCTGAACCATGGCTTACATTCAACTTACTTACAATATTATCCACTGTAATTCGTCGATTATCGAGAATCACTTGTATAACCGCTTCAATATTATCATTAGTCTTTGAAGTGGAAGGCCTCACCAGGCCGCTGTTCATTGCACAAAGATATCCTAACTCTTTTAAAGCGATCAATCTATTCGTAGTTCTTGCTTCCACTCAAACAACTCTCTCCATATTGCTGCTGCATTCTACGAATAATCTCTGCTGGTTTCACACCTTCTGAATTGAGCAAACGTATCACTGCTCGCATTTCTTCCGTGGTGCAATCAGACAAAGGAGAACTCGTCACAGTCTTTTAAACACAATCACAATTAGTTAACAATTTAACAAAACTTTCAGTGAACAACTGATAGACGTTATGAGTTGTAACAGAACAATCATTGTTGACTTGTGATTCGGAGGAAAATTTCTTTTCACTTTTTGACTTGACCTCGTGTATATATACATACATACATATATATATATATATATATATATATATATATATATATATATATATATATATAACATGACATACTATATATATATAGTATGTAGTGTATAATAGAGATTACCAATTGCTATTTTGGCTAAAAATTCTGCGTATAATTTATTACATAAACAATAAATAATTTTTATTTTATGATAACATTATAGCATTACATATTTATGTTTATCCAATGCCTTTTTTGACATTATTATTACTGTTTTTAGAAATATTATTCTGTATCTTCTTTTCAACGTTTTTTTATTCTAAAGATATTCAGATGTTTTTACTTTTACTATTATTAAACATGAATAACAGTTGGTGTTATTCTGTTATTCAGTGTAACTTAAAAACGGAATCGAAAATGAAAGAAAGAAGAAAATGGAAAGAATTATTATTAAAAATTTGCATTTTAGAAGAGATATTTCACAAAAGATATTTTGAT
>CM040190.1:82167149-82244649 GCA_022606455.1 Callitettix versicolor
CAAAATCAACTTTTGTATCAAGTTTGTATCAAATCGTGAAGAGCTAAAACGTGAAGTGCTTCACCCCTCACCCCGATAAGTGATCTAAGGGTCAGGATCAAAGCTCATTTCATTAGTACAGGCTACACCAAACGTGAAATTATAGTGCGAGTACTACTTCAACTTATACAGTTGTTCAACACTAACATTAAAAACAAGTTAGGTTTTAAATTTAACAAACAGTCCGCCCCGCATTCGGCAACACTTACGGAATTATGAAAAAGTATTGAGAGTCTGATTGCATTCCCACACCAACTTGGAAAAGATTTTATCGGAGACAAGAAGCTTATGTACTTTTTGATTTGCTTTAGATTAATTAATTGTATTTCAATAATTTCTTAAAAGTGTTAAAGACATTGTTTTTCCTTTTGCTTCCAGCTACATTCAAAGGCTCTGCTCACCCGAGCACCAGTTCCTACGACCTCTTCGCTACAAACCTTAAGAGTGCTCACTGCTGGCTTTAATTGTGCAAAGTAAGTGTTACAAATATTTGTATCTGCTACAAAGCGGTTTCGTTACACATATCTATCTGTAATAAAGGACACATTGTTACGTCACAGTTTGTAAACACAAACCTGTAGAAATAAAACCATCGCGACACTCTCCTGTCTCGCTGACATCACAGAAGTGGAAGTGTTATTTATAAAGAATAACAATAACATGACAAAACAATAAATTTTTCAACTTACAATGTTTTCTTGTAGAAATAAACTTACAATTTGTATTCGAAGTTTTTAAATTGGCGCCATTTTTTAAATTGTCGGTTTTTATTTATCATTATTATTATTATTATTATTATTATTATTATTATTAAATTATTATTATTATTATTAAATTATTATTATTATTATTATTAAATTATTATTATTATTATTATTAAATTATTATTCATTTTTAAATTAATGAACCGGTAAAGATTTATCAGTTAACTTTTCTGTGAAAATGTCTTGTTTTGTCCAGTAAAATTTACAAAAAAAAAAAAAAAAAAAAAAAAATTAAAGGGTCTTAATAGCGAACCCACACAAATAATAAATACATATATTTGTAAATAATTCAGGAATAATACCGCCAAATTGTCTCGTTTCACACATTAAAATTCCCGCCTTAAATAATTGTATATTTTTTTGTTTGAAGAATACTTTTTTAAAAACTAAATTTAATGTGTTTTTCTTTTGTCAAATTGGGGTTCTATAATGGCTTCAGTATGAAGCACATAAATTATTCAATAAGTGTTTTTTTTTCAAAGTAAATAAATAAGTAAATATAAAAAATAAAAATTATACTACGTTTAAATGTAAATATTTTTGAATTGTATATATATATATATATATATATATATATATATATATATATATATATATATGTATATGTAATCTGTATAGTATTGACAAACCTGTTGTAGTTAATTACATAATTGTTTTAGGAGGAGAATGTACTCAACGTTAATGTAAATATGTCTAAAATGTATATATTTGTATTACACAAATAAAAAATATATGTATTTGTATTATTAACAAATTAATAAACGATGAAAAATAATCAAAATTTGTTAATGTTTCTCTTATTTCCTTTAATCCATCCTTTGTCCAATTAAACCCAAATATTAATTTAGTTAATGGAACATAGAGGGCAGCACTTACAACGTAAATAAATTAATTGAAATAATGAAGCATTGATTTCATTGGTAAAAACAAGAATGACAACACCTACTAGGACACACCACTACAGTTCCATAGTACCTTCTTGTACGTTATATCTACCTGATACTTCGAATTTTGGTTTGAGTCAATTTATATATTGCACTCTAGCTGTATGTAACTGGATGGAGTTCAATTGCTAGATGTGATTGCTACGTCTCTCCTTTGATTCATCTGTTAGTTTTCGGTATACAATTTTTTTACTTTCTAAGCCAATCTAACCGGCAAATAGAATGCGTTAAGAGGTAGTGTGTACTAAAAATTGAAGTCCAAGTCCTTTGTCTGTTATTTTATTTTATTTGTTTTATCCGGGAAATAGACTGTTTCAGGAGGTTAACGTTCTGTGATATTTTACCAATATGTTAGTACTTGGTGTTTACCACTGTTTGAAATATTTCTATTTATTGGTCTAGTAAGTGCTGCCATCTAGTTGTTATTAACTAAATCGTTACTTCAAATATTATTTCAATTTGTTGTTACAGTTAGGTGCTGCTCTCTGGTTTCCACCCACAAAATCATTGTTTAAATTTTAAATGCACCAAATCCATGACGTTTATTATATTTTACTGTAAGACATTAAGGAAAATAATTAAATAAAAAATGTTTGAAAACATCAATTTTTATTTATAATTCTAGTAATATATTATGATACATAATAAATACATAATTGTTTTACGAGGTGGTTAGACTCTATGTTAATTTAAATGTTTAAATTTTACATGTATGCAATTAACTTAATATTATTTACAAACTTTAAATAATGATTTGGTAATTTATAACATATATTAAACATAGAATTGTTTCACTTGTATCATTGTCCAGTAATTATTCAGTTATACTTCAAACACTGATTTTCACAAAATTCATCCAGGCTTGTGACGAAGCTGCGATGCACTTGAATCTGCGAACAAAATTTGCATTAATTAAAAATTTGTAAATAAAACTTATTAATTTGAATAAAAAAAAGAAAAATTGTTATTATTTCGAAACAATTTCTATAAAATTACTTTATTGTATAATGTGTGTGTAACATATCGCTTGAGATTAAGTTCCCATCAAAACAGCGACTTCTCACTGAGGGTGTATATTTTATCTTAAACATTTATTTCGTGTATCTGTATTTACATAATTTTGTTTGGATTTTTCTAGCTTAGTGTTCAACTAATATGGCTGAAAAAAACAGTTTTTAATTTTAGTAGGTCAATTTTTGTATTTAACCGTCAAAAATTCTCAGCGGAAAATATTTATAGTTAAAACCACGGTAAATAGAATACACGGTAGGGGCCACAGTGGGTCTGCGCAGTGGACTACCGCGCGCGTGACGTCACTGGATCAAACTCTTCACTGCTACTGAATTTAGTTTCCCACTAAACAAATCGATGTTCTATGAATGTAGTTGGAGATTCGATGTGTTTACTTAATCTGTACGTGTTGTGTTTTAAATAAAAGGTGTCAACAACAATACTGCACGATAATTGTGTTTTGTGTTAGATTTTTAATAAATATAAGAAAAGATTTGAGTATGTTTTGAATCCTAAAAAATAACATAATGTATTTTGATTAGTATTGTATAATTGTGTATGCATAACAATGCCTGGTTGCGCTATTGCCAATTGCTATATTAATGATAAGAATTGTAAAGGGAAAGGAATTACATTTCATAGAATTCCAAAATATGAAAGCCTGAGAAAAGCGTGGGTTCATGCATCTAAACGAACAGATCATTTTAATTTTGATAATGTTAAAGCCTGTTCACTTCATTTTAATGACGATGATTTCGAAAGGGATTTTAAATCCTAATTATTAAATACAAAACCTGTGAAATCCGGTGTCATTCCACGTTTTAACATTTCCATCGTTGAAAATAAATGTTTTGATTCTGAACGAGCGACAAGAATTAAAAAACGTGAAAACCAAGAAACATTAAATAAACTTATTGACGAGTCCGATGGAAATCTACAAGAAAAATCACCTGTAAACGTAAATGACGTTCGTGCAATTATAACGTGTAATTCTGTAAATGAAACCCACTTTCCGTAGTCAGTAATTTTAATACAAATATCGTTGTAAATAATGCCTCTGTATAAGAAATGAAATGTTTAAGAAATGAAAATTTACTTTTGAAGGAAGAAATTCAACTTGCATTTCAAGAACTGGCCTCAGTCAAAAATAAAAATGTGGTTTTATAAAGCAATGTTACTAAGTTTAAGAATATTTTTTTCTGATAATCCGACGAAGAGGAGGAGCCTTAAATGACTTGCAAGCTAGTGAAGTGTGATCTACAGGAGAACTATGATCTACTGAAGATGATGGCTGGCTATATAGCGTATAGAGTAAAGAAAAAAAATCGTCTCAACTTTTTTGTATACTGTCATCCAACAAACGAGTACCATAATAATCAAAAGAATTGGCTGTCAACTTTGTCAAAAGGCTACCTTATATATCCTACTGAAGAATGGTTGAACATTGTGGTAAAAATGGAAAGGGAGTTTTTGAAATATCACGGTGAGAATGGGCTAAATAAAGAAAAATGTGTAATGAAAAATCTGACAGACAAACTAAATAATAATTATTCTTCAGTAGATTAATTTACCATATCCTGTTACGTCCGTACCATATTTTATAAACATACGTATAAAATAAATACGTATGTTTATTTACTGTTTGTATAATACGTCTATGTGCTATTTATTTATTTACTATCAAATTTCTATTATATATATAAAAATATATACAAAAAGGACCTAAAGGGGGCATAAAAGCCCGTACATAGGTTGGTCCTTTGTAATTTAATTTATTGATAATTTTTTATTCCAGATGTATGTTTTCACAGTCAACCAAATAATTGTCAAGGAACATCCTCAGATATGTAATTCATAGTGTAATGTAACTTTCAAATAAAAAATAACTCTTGAATTTTTCAAGCTATGGACATATAATTTACTTTAATATTATGTAATATTGTATAAAATAAAAAGTTTCTGTTTTGACAATGAGCGAATTCAGTAAGTAAAGTAATTAATAGCGTTAATAATGTTATACAAAAAGAATTATTATTGTAATTACTATAATACATTTACTAAAACTAACATTATAAACTGTTTTCTACTAAACACTACGTCTGAGTTTGACCCAATGACGCGCCATAACCGGCAAGTGGTGGGGATGACATGCGCGTGGCCCCTACCTTATATTCTATTTACCTTGGTAAAACAACGTCTTTAAATATCTGTGAGTTATGTCTGCCTGATTAAATCCATTCCCTATAAAACTAATGTTAATTAACAATACAGATTACGCCGCTATTTCTTAAGGTAAAATTATTTTTTGTATAAAAACCTTTTTACATTTTTTTGTATACATGTTTGCTTTTAATGATACAGGAAAGGTCATTAAAAGCGAAAAAACATACAAAATTACGTAAAAAACACGTTGCAATATATACGACCTTGAAAATTACATATCAAACACAGTTTTACCTTAATAAATAACGGAGTATATTTATCGTTAGTTAACCTTAGCCTTAGAGAGAACAGACTAAATATGGCCGAGAGTACGCACAGAATCTTAACATTATTTTCCTTATGTTAACATTATTTTCCTTACACCGTGACACATGGCGTTTACTTCTCGCATGAAATTTTTGTCGGCGAAACTATATACAATAATCCACCATTTTGTACCGGCTCACTCTAAAAAACCTCCTGTCAAAAATATTACAGAAAAAACAAGTTTATTGCTCTAATTATTATTACGTGAAATTTATTTCAAATGTATCAGTTGGATAGCGCTTTTGTGTGTGAAAATAGGCTATTCCGGCTTTATTTCGAAATTTTCAAGAAGGACTCTTATAAGCTGAACACCGTGGTTATTCCGTTAAATTGTCCGCATTCACAAAAAGAATATTTGTTACCGGACATATTGAAGATTTAATAATAAAACCGTATTTAATTTAATATTATACATTTACAGTTTTCATGTATACAGATGAGACAATTACTTGGTAATTATTAGGAAAAAATAGTTGAAAAAAATTGACACATTTTCTATTAAAACAGCGTTTGTTATATGTCTAAACAATTTGTACTTAGAAATTTTAATATAGAAAAAAATTGTCTGTACTTGATAATTACACACTTTTTTGTGACAAAAATTTCATAATATGCATTTTCTGGTGTAAAATCGCCGCTTGTGAAGGATGTCTAAGGTTTCAGCTTGGTTATTTGCAGTTGATTTATTTATTAACGTATTGACATTAATAGAAAAAAAACACTTACGTAAAAAAATCCTATATGGCCATAAACCTATAATCTACAGATTATTTAAACGTACACACACACACACACACACACACACACATATATATATATATATATAAACACACATGTGCTCGCAGGCACACACGCACGCACTCACGCACACTCGCACACGCACGCGCGCGCACACACACACGCACGCGCGCGCACGCGCGCGCGCACACACACACACACACACACACACACACACACACTTTCTTTTCTTAAACGTTTCATGTAAATTTCTTGAAATACGATTACAATGAATCTAATGAAAATTTTGAAAACTGAAATGGCATATAAAGATCTCCATCTAGTATAGGACAATGAGAAATCGATATGTTTTATTTAACAAATCTCGAAAGAAACCGATTTTTACACTAAAACAATTGTTTGAACAGATCACGGGAAAGTTCAGAAACAGTTATACGTAAGGGGTTTTAATTTTTTTAAATTTTAAATAAGTACGAAAATAGGAGTTTAATAACGTTATTGAATTGCAGAGAACCTTATTCAACGTGAATTGCAGAGAATTGCAGAGAACGTTATGAATTTCAGAGAACCTTATATAGAATTGTGATAGCGTGTTTGCACCTGCCTTAAATTTGGTGGAAAGTAAGACGTTTAAAATGGTACAACGTTGTATATGTTATAAAGGATGTGACAAAAATTTTAGGTTATGTGGCTGAAACAATCAGCTTTAAAAAAACTCGCTTCTCTTCGATATTATTGGTAAGATAAGAAAAATTCAAATGCGAGCTGTATACAAGGTTCTTATCGAATTTGAAAACAATTGTTTTGCTTTCACACATTATGAAATTTTAATAACAATGCATAACTCCTAACACCTCCTAAATATTTAGCCTGTTTCACGCAATTTCAAGTACAACAAAATGTAATAATTATTGAGAAACCAATGATCACAGTACACAAAACTAACATATTTTTGGAAAATAGAACCACAACTCGTGCAGTGCACAACCAGTATACAGTACCTGTAAGTAACAGTTTCTGTACTGGCTACAGGATACACTCACTGCAGTGAAACTACAGGAAGGGTAATCGTATATTAGGCATTTTTGACTTTTCTTAGTAATTGGTACAAATATTCGATACGCCAATATCATCTGACCTCTGTGTCTTAGTTCACGAGCCTAAAGTAATTATTAACATATATAGAGAGAACACCGGAAGTGTTATTAGAAAGGACAAGACACTGCGAAGGACAAAGGCTTTAATACTTGAAACTTCAAGAATTACAAGTGATGTTCCTGTTGGGGCGAAGTGTACAAATTTCCTGCATTTGGCTGCATTACAAAGTCCACTACAAGTAAGCTTACTGTCCAAGTTGTGCGTAGAAACTGACCGGTACAAATAAAATCCTCGGTGACCAGTATGTTGGGACGATTTCCGGGAAATACGTTAAGTCCCAAATTTGTAGACTGGACAAAAAATTGGACTGAATTTACATAAACATTGCTCACAACGTTTTGAAGATTATATCAAAGATGTAGATTTAAACTAAAATATATATTTGAACGTTATTTCTGTTTTTATTTTTAAAACATTGCCTTATTAAGTAAACAATTAATCAGGTAAACATTAACTTATCGCAGAGCAAGAAGAGAAAGGTTATCACAGTGTTTAACACAAACACAGTTTTGCTCTTAATACTGTACTTGTAAAATAACCATCAAATTTGTTAAAGCAACTGCAATAATTCAAACCATTTCTTGAATCGTGCTTTCAAATATATAAAAAAGAAAAAGCGTTGATTAAAATGTAATACAAGATCAGTTCAACGTATGAGATTACGCTAAGTTCATTGTACTCTCTATGAACGTAATACTCTAAGTTCAGTGTACTCTATATGAACGTAATACTCTAAGTTCAGTAATACTTATTGTACTCTATATGAACGTAGAGTTTAGTGTACTCTAAGTTCAACGTAGTACTCTAAGTTCAGTTCAACGTTTAAGATTACGCTAAGTTCAGTGTACTCTATATGAACGTAATAATCTAAGTTCAGTGTACTCTACATGAACGTAATACTCTAACTTCAGTAATACGCTATATGAACGTAGAGTTCAGTATAATATAAGTTCAACGTCGTAATACTCTAAGTTCAGTTCAACGTTTGAGATTACGCTAAGTTAGTGTACTCTACATGAACGTAATACTCTAAGTTAAGTTCAACGTTTGAGATTACGTTAAGTTCAGTGTACTCTACATGAACGTAATACTCTAAGTTCAGTTCAACGTTTGAGATTACGCTAAGTTCAGTGTACTCTATATGAACGTAATACTCTAAGTTCAGTAATACTTATTGTACTCTATATGAACGTAGAGTTCAGTGTACTCTAAGTTCAACGTAGTACTCTAAGTTCAGTTCAACGTTTGAGATTACGCTAAGTTCAGTGTACTCTTTATGAACGTAATACTCTAAGTTCAGTGTACTCTGTATGAACGTAATACTCTAAGTTTGGTAATACTCTATATGAACGTAGAGTTCAGTGTGCTATAAGTTCAACGTAATACTCTAAGTTCAGGTCAACGTTTGATATTACGCTAAGTTCAGTGTAATCTATATGAACGTAATACTCTAACTTCAGTAATACTCTATATGAACGTAGAGTTCAGTGTGCTATAAGTTCAACGTAATACTCTAAGTTCAGGTCAACGTTTGATATTACGCTAAGTTCAGTGTAATCTATATGAACGTAATACTCTAAGTTCAGTGTACTCTGTATGAACGTAATACTCTAAGTTTGGTAATACTCTATATGAACGTAGAGTTCAGTGTACTATAAGTTCAACGTAATACTCTAAGTTCAGGTCAACGTTTGATATTACGCTAAGTTCAGTGTAATCTATATGAACGTAATACTCTAAGTTCAGTGAACTCTGTATGAACGTAATACTCTAAGTTTGGTAATACTCTATATGAACGTAGAGTTCAGTGTGCTCAAAGTCAACGTTTGATATTACGCTAAGTTCAGTGTACTCTATATGAACGTAATACTCTAAGTTCAGTGTACTCTGTATGAACCTAATACTCTAAGTTCAGTGTACTCTATATGAACGTAATACTCTAAGTTCAGTGTACTCTGTATGAACGAAATACTCTAACTTCAGTAATACTCTATATGAACGTAGAGTTCAGTGTGCTATAAGTTCAACGTAATACTCTAAGTTCAGGTCAACGTTTGATATTACGCTAAGTTCAGTGTAATCTATATGAACGTAATATTCTAAGTTCAGTGAACTCTGTATGAACGTAATACTCTAAGTTTGGTAATACTCTATATGAACGTAGAGTTCAGTGTGCTCAAAGTCAACGTTTGATATTACGCTAAGTTCAGTGTACTCTATATGAACGTAATACTCTAAGTTCAGTGTACTCTGTATGAACGTAATACTCTAAGTTCAGTGTACTCTATATGAACGTAATACTCTAAGTTCAGTGTACTCTGTATGAACGTAATACTCTAACTTCAGTAATACTCTATATGAACGTAGAGTTCAGTGTGCTATAAGTTCAACGTAATACTCTAAGTTCAGGTCAACTTTTGATATTACGCCAAGTTCAGTGTAATCTATATGAACGTAATACTCTAACTTCAGTAATACCCTACATCAGGGGTCAACAAACTTTCCAGCCTTAGGGCCATACTGATTACTCCAGTAAGTTCCGAGGGCCAAAACCATATTATCATTGTTGCCGGTGGTAAAAAGTGAAATAGTCCACTGATGAAAAAAAAAGTCCGAAAAAGTACGCAAAGGATTCATTTCAATAATTTGTTAGTTATTCATATATATATATATATAATTGGCTAAATTTTCTGCATATTATACATGTCTTTACTCATTACAATTCTGTGTTTCTTTATCCAACTTATCACAAAAACAATAACAATAAGCCTACAACAATGTTATGAATAGTTAGCCCATGACCATATCAATGTAGATGTCATATTAATAATTATTCAACATAAAATTATAATACTTCAGTAAACTACATTTAATTTGCTATAAAAAATATGTTCTCTAAAAGGAGTTTTCAAGTATGCTAGCTCTCCGCGGGCCGGATGTGGCCCTCGGGCCGTAGTTTGGAGACCCCTGCTCTATATGAACGTAGATTTCAGTTCAACGTAATACTCTAAGTTCAGTACAACGTTTGAGATTAGTGTGAAAATATGGCACACAAAGCTCTTTAAGTAAATGTTTTTGTTTTATTACGTTTACATGAACTCCAAGACCCTTCCCATAAAAAAAAATCCGTATTTCTTCTTGGAAAATATATTCAACGTCATCATACATAATCAAAAATTGTTACTTTTTCCCTTGTATATTTTGAAAACTATCAAGTTGTTCGATATTTATTGGTGACGTCATAACGAAAATCGTACACGTAAACACGAAATTTTACGGTTTCGTTACACAAAAACTGTATACGTTCATATACAATTTAAGGTATTATCTTTTATCTTGGTTGCAGAAATAATCAATGACGATAAATTTTTTTTTTAAACAAATGCTTTCTTTGATATTTCCAAGTCAATACATTCGTTACACTATACTATGCTACAAACACGATATATTTGTATTCTTTACTTATTGAAATAATATTCAATTCGTGTAATTCAGCAGTTATGGTAATTATATAGAATTTCGTTTTACAGAGCATCCTATTGTTAGATCTGAAGACAATATCTTCTTACTTCAATTACACTAGAATCACTTTACACGGTGTCAGAAATAAATAACAATAAAAAGAATTTGTTTAATTTAAAATTGCTAACATCTGCATTATAACCGTGGTAATTGAATTACTGTTAAATTCGTCATACATTATTTATTTGTTATAATAGTTCAATAGATTACTAAGCTTTATTAATTATTTGTAAGAAAACCTGAACTAATTGATTAGATAGTTTAAGATTTTAACAGGTATATAACGGTAAAGTTTTGAATACGACTTCAAACTTCAAGTACAGCAACAGCAACATGAAGATCATTGTCTTGACTGTTCTTGCCTGCGCGTTGTACGTGGAGTCTGCTTCGCCTCCAGATTTGAGCGCGGTAATATTATTTAACAATTATCTTAATATTTCATTAAATATTTAATTTCAGAAAATTATCAAAAAATTACAACATAAAATTAAAACACATACAACACAAAAAAACCTAACACGATTACAGATAGCAGATATTACATAAAGGTGAAATAATTGTATTGATTTTTTACAAAAATGAAAAACAAAAAACAGTTTTATAACACTTTTCTCGTACGTTTCAATACGTAAGATCTTTAAATAAAATATTGTAAGTTTAAAAATTGTAACAGTTAATAAATTTAGTATATTTAAACATTGTTTTTTTTAAATTCAGTTTTGGTACCACTGTTTGTTTACGTGAAATGCAAGTTTAAACTGCAAGAACAAAAAAATAATTTATTTTCTCTGATTATAAATGAAAAAGACATAACGTTTGTTAAGCCTAAGTGTTTAAAAAATCTAAGACTTAATAAGGAGTCAGCCAATCAGAAATATTTCCTCTATTGTTTTTTTATATTGTCATATATATATATATACTCGTATAATACTTATTTTATATATATTATATTACGTGTGCGCGCGTGTGTGTGTGTGTGTAATTAGGTTTTGCGTTAATACAATTTAGCCCTTATTTCAACTCTTTTAGTTTATACCTTCAAAGTCTGTGTATCTCATTTCAGCTCTCCACATAAATATGCTATAATTAACAATGTCTTTTTTATCTTTGTGTAGAAAGGCGCTTGGTATCCGATCAGCGTATCCAGTCCACTAGCACGTCGTACGGCAAGATTTGGCGTAAATAAAATAAACAATGTTCAATATAACTTTGGAATTATGAAACTTAGAAAAATTGAGTTCGCTTCTAGAAGGGTAATTATTAGTAAAATAAGTTTGTACGACGTTTGTAATGATAGTGAAAAAAACAATTTTCAACTTTTGATTCATATCGAATCTTGGGAGACCTAAAATGTACCTTTGATAACTGCCCTGCTGAGTGCAATTATTCGAGTCTCAACCAATAGAATTTAGAGAAAATATCTTCTATTTATGTTTTAATTAATGTTTATTCGGTCATTGATCGCTGTTTGTGTATAAAAACAATACACGATGTACTTTGTGAGAACGGAAGTTGATAATTATACATTCGAAACGGCGTGAACAGATTATATACAAAGATGACAAATATACGACTGATAATACACTGTGATAATAACATAAGTATTACAACATCAATAAGTTTTTCTATTTTAATTGCGATTTTTAGTATTTAGTCAAAACTTTTTAGTTTTTCCAAAGTATCTGTTCTGAGGTAATTTTTGGAACAATAACTACTTGCATAATTGTTCAAAATGATTTTATTCGGATTTGCTAAAAGAATTTGTTTTGCAGATTATTTTATGTTAAACGTAGACGAAAGTTTATTGGTAAACTTAATAGAAATGTCAGATAAATTCGATGATTTAGTTATTAAAAAAAAAAAAAAAAAAAAAAAAAACAGACCTCAGCCTTGAAGAAATATTTTAGTAATATTTATATCGGTAGCGTTCAATGCATCAACACTGTGATCATATGCGGTCGTATGACAAATTGTACATTTTTTTTTTTAATTTATCAGTTAATTGGAAGAGTAAGACCCGGACCTGGAATCTTTAAATTAGCGACGATACTGACATATACATCAATTTCTGAATGGTTCATAGACTTTAGATATAGACATTATATAGCCTTTAGATATAGGCTAGGTTAATAAAAATTGTGTGTGTGTGTGTGTGTGTGTGTGTGTGTGTGTGTGAGAGAGAGAGAGAGAGAGAGAGAGAGTGTGTGTTTGTGTGTATGTATTAGTGTGTGTGTGTGTGTGTGAGAGAGAGAGAGAGAGAGTGTTTGTGTGTATGTATGAGTGTGTGTGTGTGTATGTGTTTGGGTGTGTGTGTGTGTGTGTGTGTGTGTGTGTGTGTGTGTGTGTGAGAGAGAGAGAGTGTTTGTGTGTATGTATGAGATTGAGTGTGTGTGTGTGTGTGTGTGTGTGTGTGTGTGTGTGTGTGTGTGTGTGTGTGTGTGTGTGTGTGTGTGTGTGTGTGTGAGAGAGAGAGTGTTTGTGTGTATGTATGAGTGTGTGTGTGTATGTGTTTGTGTGTGTGTGTGTGTGTGTGTGTGTGCGAGAGAGAGAGAGAGGTGTTTGTGTGTATGTATGTGTGTGTGTGTGTGTGTGTGTGTGTGTGTGTGTGTGTGTGTGTGTGAGAGAGTGAGTGTGTGTGTGTGTGTGTGTGTGTGTGTGTGTGTGTGAGAGAGAGAGAGAGAGAGTGTTTGTGTGTATGTATGAGTGTGTGTGTATGTGTGTGTGTGTGTGTGTGTGTGTGTGTGTGTGTGTGTGTGTGTGTGTGTGTGTGCGAGAGAGAGAGAGATGTGTGTATGTGTGTGAGAGCGCGCGCATGTATATGTGTGAGAGAGTGCGTGTGTGTGTATCATTTTAGTACGCTAATTTGTATTCATTTTATTATATTTTTACATAATTTTTATTACATTCATTATAAGCAAATGTAAAATATTATCAGAGCAACATTAAACAACAACAACGACGGCAAATCAAGTTGAAGCCTTTTATTAACGTTTATTATTTATTATATTATCAACATAATATTTTCAATAATTATTTAAAAGTACTAATTACACATTTTACTAACATAAAACTAATGTGTTTAGGACATACCAAACTTACAACAATTTTTCGTGAAGGAAAAACTTACTACTTATAATTTTGACACGAAGTCTGTAAGTACTGTATTTATGTTACTTTAACATATGTTTTTAAGTAAGATTAAATAAAATTAACATAATGGTAGTTACAAATTGTATTGTCTTTTATCGATTCTTGAACGTAATCGATACTGTAAATAAAATAATATTGTAATATATTCTCTTCCTTTGTTGTTATCAAAGTACAATTTGTTTCTCTTCCTTATAAAATGATAAGAATGTTTTAAATATGCTTTTAAAATAGTGTTATTAAATTTATTTTAATACGAGACTGGTCAGTTGATTGCACTGAATGATTTATTGTTTTCCAGTTGCAAATAAAATTAATTATTAGCATGATTATTATTACCGAATGAATAGTTTTAACTGGATAATATTTAACACTTATTTACTGAGGGAGTCTCATTATGTGTTGGGCTCTGAAAATGTTTCCTGCTTTCTACGGAAACAAATTTAGGTAAAAGAATTAAGGTGTCTTTTTTTATAGCCTACAGTTCAAAAACGTTATATAATACAGTACATCACTTTATATTGCAACTACTTGTGTAATAAACTAACTTTTTTACAGATGTACATGTGCATATTCGTTGTGACGTACAGAGATAGAGATGAAAAAGTGCTCGCTTTCAAACTCGAAAAGTGTGTTCCACAAAGGGAATACTTAAAAAATGTAAGTCATTTTATTCTAAAATATTTGTGGTAGTAATATAAAAATTACTACGTTTTAGTTTATTTGACAAAGATTGGTTTATATTTGATTGATTAACTATACAAATTTTTTATTAATTTTCTTATTCAATATTTTTATTACTCTACGTTGAATTGGCGACTAATAACACTATACGAGAAATTACTAACGCTAATAAATACAGAAAAGCTTGAATATAGTAGAAATGTGGTTCACAAAATACAGCACCTTGTGAAGCAAAAAGGTTTGAATAAACGGGAAGGAAAATTTAAAAAAACATTTTAATGTGTACATGACGTCATTTAAATAAGAAAAAGAGTACTCAAATTGATATACAAATATATTTAAAGGAAAATATTGTAAAATAAAAAAGCAATAAAAATATTACATTTTTCGAAAAACGAAGGCAGTTAAATATTTTAAAAATTGCGGAAGTACGTAAAGTTAAAAGTGGGAATACAATACACGTACAAATAAACTAACAGGTAAACGTTACTTTTCGAAATTTTTAAATGTTTACACAGAAACGGCCATGAAAAGTGAGTTTGAAATGCACCAATCAGAAGCATGCACAGAATTGTGATAGCGTGTTTGCACCCGTCTTAAATTTGGCGGGAAGTAAGAAGTTTAAAATAGTACAACGTCGAATATGTTATAAAGAATGTGATAAGAATTTTACATTATGGTGGCTGAAACAATCAGCTTTAAATAAACTCGCTTCTCCTTAGTGTCATTGGTAAAATAAGGAAAAACAATTTCCTTGTCATTAAAAAACTTCTTTCTCCGTAGTAGTTTTTCTGTAAGCCTAGCGGAATTACAAATATTCGACGTTATAAATTTAAATCGATCGCAAATTTGAACAATATAACACATTATGAGTCTGTGTTCGATACTATTGTGAAAACGTTAAGATGTAAATACCTGTACACAGAAAAACTAAATTCAAATATTTTTATATATATATTTTTGTAAGAAGTGCCCTGTAAGTCATTTTTTGTGGGCGTTTTAATGTAAAAATATATGCGCACGATTTCACAGCAACTGACTACACTTAAATAACACGGTGTTTCATTAATTCAACAGAAGTTTTAGGCTAAGAATAAAATTAGTAAAATTGGCAACAAATAGATTTATCGATAAATATTACTTCCGAAATATTCTAACGCTTGTTTAAATAAAAAATTATTAAAAAAAAATAAATGAAAAACAATGAAACAACATTTGAATATGAATGTTGAACATTGAACATGAAATACTAACGAATATTAAAAATGCACCACGACATCTGGGAGTCGGTAGTCATAAAATCGAGAGAGTTGACCACTTCAAATATCTGGGTGAATGGATCAGCTGGAACGCCTTAGAAAAGAGATCATTGGAATCCAGGATGTGTAAAATGGAATTGGCGTTTCAATTAACCAAAGAGGTGTATAACAAGAAATCGTTATCCTGGAATTCCAAACTTAAGCATAATAAAACTGTGATCAAACCAGAGGCTTTATATGCATCTGAAACTCTTACACTCAATAATAAGGGATTATTGGACAACCTGGAGAAGAAGGAAAGAAAGTTAATAAGGAAGATATTGGGCCAAAACTTTAGAAATAATGAAGTAAAGTTGATTTCTAATAAAAACCTGTATCTCAAAATTGAGAGTCTCTCAGATAGCATGAGGAAAGACGACTTAGTTTTTATGGCCATATTAGTAGGATGAACAGCAGTAGACTTACTAGGCGGATCTTTGCTTTCTTCAGAGATCGGAAAACGAAGAGTGATTGGTTCAGGCGGGTCCAGGAAGACTTAACTGAGCTGGCGATATCGGATGAGATGATTGACGATGTACTTAAGCTGCGAAAACTTTTACATAATGAAAACCTAAGGTTCCAAGAAAAACCAACATCTAAAAGGGGCGGGGCAGTCTCGGATGAAAGAAGGAAGGCAGCCTCGGATAGAATGAAGCAGTATTGGATACAGCGGAGGGCGGCTAACGCACATCAAAGTAATTGATTTGGCGTACCCCAAAGTGGGTGATCCGGATGAAAGAAGAAGAAACAACATTTGGTTTTGTTTTGTTATTTGGGTATTGTTAGTGATCATTATAAATATTTCACATTTATTTATAAATATAAAACTGTTTATAATACAATTATTAATGTCATTTATTTTGTTCCAGGGAGAAAAGTAAAAAGATGAATGCAAAAAGTGATTATTAAGTTCAAAATGTGTTACTTTGTCTTGATTAAAAAAATGTTTTTGGTACATGATTGACGCTTGTATTTCAAAAATAGTGTGCACCAAATAAATTATAATTTACACGTTTTAATAAGTTTTTAATTCTGCTAAACGCTCCTTTATTGGAATTTTAATGAATTCCTTGCGCGCGTCATTGTGTGTGTGTGTGTGTGTTTGCGCGCGCGCACGCGCGTGTGCGTGTGTGCGCCCGCGTGTGTTTCAATACGTATTCCTTCACGGATTGAAAAATATGAATAACACTTAAAACCGTTGTACATCCACTAGACCCAAGTGTTTGGCAGAAGAACCATTGTTCTAACGTTTCACCATCATATCTGGTATCTTGGAGGTTATTCTCGTTCCGGTATAGTCGTACAGTCATGTTATAGTATCTTTTAAATAACGTGTTTATAGTATCTTTGAAAATAGCTTCAACTTACCATTAGTAAAACCAAATATTTAAGTCGACCGGCCACCAAATGCATAGCGGAGTTGCTCTGAGCGGAGCGGACTACGCATTCAAACCGAACATATTGTTTGTAGTGTAAAAGCGTAACTGAGTTGAGCGGAGTCAATCGGCGTCGTTGCGCACTGATCCTAGCAGCTTCCACAATGTCTCGGTTCTGTTTTGAAGCTGACTCTGTTTCCTGCACCTGAAATTTAATAATCTTTCTGTATAAATTTTATATACATTCCTTATATACGCTTTATACAATGCGTACACATTTTTATACATTTATATATTTTCTGTATACATCTGTATAAATTTAGTATACAATCCGTATACATTCTTTATATATTCCGCATGTATTATTTATACATTCGTATTCATTCCGTTTATATTGCGTATGCATTCCTAAACTATACGGAAATATACATAATGTATCAGGAATGTAGAAGAAATATATACTAAATATATACGCTATGTATACAGAATGAATAAGGAATATATTGGAATGTATTCACAATGTATTAAGAATGTATATGGTATGTATACAGAAAGAAAACATAATTTATGCTTAATGTATACGGAATATACAAAATGTATAAGGAATGTATACGCAAAGTTTTTGGATATGTACATACTGTATACGGAACATTGTATAAGGAGTGTATACGGAAGATACATTAATAAGTAATGTATATGAACGTGGCCGGAATTTATACGCAGTGTATTAGGAGTGATACGAAAAGTATAAAGAATGTATCCTGAATTTAACGGAATTAAAAAGCAATGTATACTTTTTGTATACGGAATGTATAGGTAATGTATACAGAATGTATTCGCAATGTATACAGAATGTGTTAGCAATGTATACATAATGTATATATTTATTATTAATAATTACTAATTTAAAAGGTATTCAGTTTTTAAATTATTTGCTTATTTTAAACTATTAAAAGTAAAGCATTTACTTTATGTTTAAAATGGGATATTTTAGATTCTTGAAGGTTTTTCTGTTGGCTATTCATGTACTATTTTATCGTGTTTGGGTTCTACTTTAATTGTTGCACTATATCTAGTCAATAAAATTTACAAGAAAATAAATTTTAGACTCCTACACTTTAAAAAATATTTAACAGTTTATGCATGTTCATACAGTAAATACACATACTCGTAAACATAAGCATTGTAGACTAGCTGCACCTATTGAGAGGATTTCGACGTCCCTCGCGGTACCCGAGTCTAACACACACTTATACTTACAACTTTAACACTTTACACTCACACTACATTTAGGGAGGCGATAATAGCCTTAACGTACTTTTCGCCTAAAATAACAACAAAAATACAGTAAATACATAAAGAAGTGTTAATACAGTCAAATTTGTTTATAACACCCTATAAACAAATAGAATCGATAAACCCTATAGAATAGCATCGATTCTAAATAATTTAAGTCCTACATTTAGCGAAAAGGAAACTCTGTAAAATTTTCAAAAATATTTTGTTACACTTTACAATGGGTCCTTTACTGTCCTTATTTTAATGTTGACACTGTCACATACTTAAGTTACATACATTATTGAATATTTATTGTACAAGTTAAATTAAAGTAAGCCAAGTTTTAAGACAGACTATACGTACAGCATATAACTCAATTTTGAATAACTATTCTTCGCAGGGGGTGCAGACCAATGAATACAGAATCTATAAGGACACTTCTTGCCTGTAAAAGTCAGCACATTTTTTCGGCCGAGAACACTACTTGGTTTCCTCGCCGATAGACAGCGCTGAATGTTTTTTTCTGAACTTGTAGCTCAGAGAAAGACAGATACAGATGGCTTTCTCTATTTCTCTCTTCCTACCAACAACTGAGGGGTTGAGCGAAAATTTTTCGTGTTTACGTCCCAGGTCAACTTTCCTAAACTTTGTTTTCATTACGGCAGTGAGCCTGTCTATTTAATACAAAACATCGGTTTCTTACATTCCTAGACCACCAGTTCCACAACGATGGCATCATGATTTTCTGAAGTTGAACTATATATTTGACTGAGTACTATTTGATAAATTTAACAATAATATTTAGTAGAACCTTAATTAATGTACATGCATTGTAAACGTTTAATATTAAAGAAGTTTAAAAACTGTATAAAATAGCATACTTTGGATCAATTACTACATTGTTTATTTCATCACATACTATTCCTAAAATATTTTAAGTAGTGATGTCCTACATAATAAACAAGAAGTTGGTAGAGTATTAAAGAAGAACCCAAATGCGAATTAGAAAAAGAGTTTTTTTGTTTGGAGTTATAATGAAATTAGATCTGGTTCACGTGCCATGTTGTACCAAGTTTATAAAAATATCATTTTTACAATTTTTAACATAGTAAACTATAGTGCTAAAAAATTATTTTGCTATCCAGTTTTTCTATTAATATATGAGATCATAAAATACGGAAAAGTAAAAGAATTATGTTGCATACATAACATACTATAAAGATTGATTAAAAATTATGTTCTCAGACATTTGGAAATTATTCCGTAAGCCGAAATTAAAAAAACTTCCAGTAATCATATTTATGATTTCTTTTTTCTTTTTTTCGATTGTCTGGTCTGTCTGTAAAATTCTCTAAAGAAAAAACAAAAAAAAACTTTTATTTTTTTTAACTCAAACATAGACACCAGGATAACCTACTGTTGAAAACAAATATCGGCATTAAAATCCGCATAAATTAGCCTGGATTTATTTTTCTTTTTGTCCGGTTTAATTCGGAACCGTAAATTTGTTTAGTAAAAATTTGCTCACTGACTTCAATTATTAACCTACGAAATCTGATGAGTAGTTTTCTTAAAGCTCCAGAACCTGGTATTTAGGCTGTAAGAACTCATACATTTTGTTTGTCGAACCGAACGCTTTCAGAGCGCCTGACTAAAAAAAAAAAAATAATTTCTGTTATTGAACAAAAAATAAAAATCATATATCATTGTTTTCTCTTCCTTTTTATTTTAACTGCGATAATTTGTTCGAAACACGACACATGATTTTCATTTTTTGTTCAGAAACAGAAATTTGCAACAAAAAAATTGCTCTACATTTGGTACTTTTCTTAAAAATTATAATTATATGTATTGCATTTTTTAAATAATATTTTTTAAATAATAATATAACATTTATTTGTTATTGTTTATAAAATTTCAGTAATATTCATTTTATTGTCTTTATTTTCATTACTTACGAAAATAATATGAGACCTGTGACGCGCAAAATACATACGCTATTTAGTATGAATATGAATTTGTGCACTCACATCACGCGATGCGCACAACCTGCCCTAAAACATGATACATGTTAATTCTGATAGAGAAAATACTTTGAAATCGTATCAGGTAAAAATTATCACGCGGTTTTCTGCTTATGTAACTAAAGGATTTCAGTTCAAGACGCGCTACTGACTAACTTTTTTGATTTAACATGTTTATTTGTATAAAATTATGTATATGAATAACAATTATTGCAATTATAAATTACGTTATAAATTATACCATATACAGGCCCGTTTACCAAACAAAAGTTTTTATAGCGTGTACAGTTAAATATATATTGCATTATAAATTTAATTATATATATATTACCATATAAGTACATTTATGTTACCATATAAGCATGCATTAAGACAGGATTTCTCAAAAATTTGATTTTAACGCCATTAAACTACTTACCCAGTCCAACTTTAATAATCAACATACAGCCGAGACTATTATAACTAGAGACTTGAAAGTTTTAGGATACCTTCTTACAACAATGTCGAGGCGAACTATTCAAATTGCCACTTAACCTGAATACAATCAAAACTCCGAAATGTAATAATAATAAACAATCAAATATGGCAAAAGTTTTAAAAGAATTCTAGCGCATAGTTTAGGATGAAAGCCCAATGCTACATAAAAAAGGATTTGAAGCTCTAAATAACTGTCTAAAGGATATGAAAAATTAAAATTTAATAATGGGAGAGACATTACTTCTATCTGGACATTTTCGACAAACAATACCAGTTACACCTAGGGGAACTCGGGCTAATGAGATTGCAGCGTGTATCAAAACTCCATACATGTGGCCTCAGATAATGAAACTCTCTCCCAAAAAATATGTGAGTACATTTAGGAAGAGACAAGATTGCTGGACAGTTTTCTGAACTTCTCTTAAAAATAGGAGATGGAAAATACCCAGAATCTGATGGAAAAATTACATCACCACGAAACGTATGTACAGTAGTAAGAACTTTAAAAGATCTTACACATAAAATATATCCTGGCATCGAAAATCTCAAAGGTATAGCTACAGAATGGTTATATGAGAGGGCCATTTTAACGTCAAAAAATGATACAGCAGCAGAAACAAAATATTATTATACTCTTTCCAAGCAGAAAATATGGAATACAGATCTGTAAATTCAGTATTGGAAGTAGATGATGCAGTTAATTATCCAGCTGAATTTCTTAACTCGCTAAAGCCTCCAGGATTTCCACCACATACGTTAACATTAAAAGTTGGTGCTCCAATAATGCTTCTGAGAAATCTTAGCCCACCTAAATTGTGCAATGGTACAAGTTTACGTAAAACTGCTCTCCAAAAATACCTGATAGAAGCTGAAATTATACTAGTTCTACAAAAGGTGAAGCAGTTTTGATTCCTCGCAAATCAATGATACCATCAGATAATCCATTCCAATTCAAGAGAATACAGTTTCTTCTTAAAGTATGTTTTGCTATGACGATATATAAATCTCAAGGTAAAACCTTGAAAATTGCAGGGATTGATGTAAGAGAAGACTGTTTTTCACATGGACAATTTTATGTGGCATGCTCCAGAGTCAGCACACCCGCAAATTTAGTTATTTTAGCACCAGATGAAAAGACCTTAAAACGTAGTTTACAAAGAAGTTTTAAAATATATTTTTTTTAATAAATTATTTTTTATAATTTTATACTTTTTTGTATTTTTTTTAACTGTACTGTTATTTGTAATTTTATTTATTTATTTATTATTATTATTATTATTGTTGTTATTAATCTATTGTTGTTTTTAGGTCTATAAAAAAAAAGAACTGTAAGGGCTCGGAAAGTATATATTTCTATACATTTTTTTCCCGAGCTCAAATAAAAAAAAATATCTTTCAATGTGATAATGAATGATGATTTAGAATAATAAGAACGAGGGTTCTTTGTTTTCTGCTGCTGATATTATCATTTAAAAATTATTAAAAATTTATTGCCCAATATCTATTAATTTATTTTCAATATCTATTCCATTAATTCATAATCAGTTAGAAAAGAATAAACTTCAATGAAATTTATATATAGTGTGAGAATTTAAAATTGCGCGGGTGAAGCCACAATGGGGCACGCTAGCATTAATGAATGCTATAATTATATCTATTAATGATATAATTATATCTATAGGCCTACAATAATAAAAATAAAAATGGTCGCCATTATACTACATACCAGCTTATCTAATACAAAACTGTTAGAGCTTTTACAGTTAAATATACCTACGTTGCACAAACTTTGAACAAGATTATTCTTTAATGTATATAAATAAAATTAATAATAGCCCTATACTTAAATTATAATTAACGCTTTTATTTTACTTAACAGTTCAATATATCTTATACATACTTTGTACAAAATTGTTCTACAATATTATGTGTATAAATAATATCATTAATAATTATTTAAATTATTAATAAACATTATTGTTACTTGTCCAGCTCAAAGTTCACTTTTTAGAGGATTAATAGTTATTGGAACCATTGCCTGAAATATTGGCAAATCAGACATGCATGCTAAATTTTATCTAAACAGCCAATTAGTTACAGAAACAAACAGATACAGATGGACAGACATCCAACCAAAAACCATTTTTTGGACTCCTGGTAAAATAGACCAATCAACATTTAAAGATACATTTTTTACGGTCACCAAACCTTCTTTTATACTTCATTTAGGCAGAGAGTAAAACGATAAATGCTACATTTTAATAATTTTTTCTTTGAGTTTCATTCACAAAGCTTTTATTATTTACAAACAGTTTATTAACATACAGTGTTAGTCAAAAATATCGGGACATCTGAATAACTTTTTAGTTTATTAATGGAGAAAAACTAAATGCATGAAATGATTATTTATAAGGCATAAAGACGTACTTTTTAGATGTAGTATGGGGTAATTGCAGATTTTGGAGGCCGAGACAAAGTTGCCTCATGCATTGAAATGTACATCTTTATATCTTCTAAACGCTTCATAAATTTGGTTTTTCTCCATAAATAAACAAGAAAAGTATGAGTCACGACAACATTTGACCAATCCTGTATATTAATATAACTTACTGTTCAATAACAGAACCGATGATGACGGGCGGGAAGAGGTTCATTACTTGTTTGCAAATATAACTTTCACAAGTTGTCCCTGTTGTCATAATTTCCCAAACAGGTCAAGCGTTAGGGTAGGATTTGGAGAGGGAAAGACAGAGAGACAGACAGACAGCGAGAGAGAGAGAGAGAGAGAGAGAGAGAGAGAGAGAAAGAGACAGAGAATGCTCCCCTATATCTGTCTTTCTCTGAGCTGCAAGTTTAGAAAAAAAACATGCAGCGCTGCCTATTGACGGGGAATCCAAGTAGCATTGTCGGTCGAATAAAATGGGCTGACTTTTCCATGCAAGAAGTGTCCTTATTATAGATTCTGTTTTCACTGTTGCAGGGTATCAAATGAAACTAAAATTGATACTGATTCAAAATATATCGATTTTACAAGTAAGTAAAATAGGATTTACAAGTTTTTTTTATGTTTGAACATCAAGTACGTTTTAAAAATAGCACTTATATTCTGTAAGCTGTACATCACGGCAGCTAAATTCGTTCAACAGTTTCAAAATGGCGGCCATTTCTAATCTTTAAAAATCCGTAACTTTTTTGAAAATCTGATTTCACCATCAGATTTGAAAACTGCAAAAATTAGCATTTGGAATCAGCTGAAATTATTTTGTCGGCGGTCAGGGTTCATTTTCATATTTCAAGTACTTTGAAAGTTTAAAATTCCAATGCCATGCAGATTTTAATGCTGATTACGATGGTAAAATTAGAATTTCATAAAGGGTAAGATACTTTTGGAAATTCACTCCTATCACGTCAACGAGACAGCTGTATACCGCGATTATTTAGCATTATGAAATTACTACTGTAACTATCATATCTTTAGGCCTACTTAATATTGTTACACAAGAAAACTTGATATATTGTCAATATGCAATGGCCTTAGTTCACACGTTTCTAAACTATGTAATCTTGGATAGGTAACCTTGATAGTATGAATAAGATATAATATTACCTAATAACAGAACATACTTTTGGAAGCCTATTGAGTGAAGCACATTGGATGTGTTTGTCTTGCCAATGGCTACGGGTATACACTTGATATTTGCGGTTACACTAAAACGTCACACAAGGTTTACTTTCAGTACATTGTCCTATATTTGATGTTTAGTTCAGTTTATTTTTTATCATATTTGCCTTCCATGTTTTTTCTTCTAGGTACAGAAAGTCTCGAATCTGAAGGGATTGTAAAAAAGTCGACTTATCATGGAGACGACGAGAACGAACTGAGGTTGAGGTTAGACCATTTTTGTTTGTAGTAGTTCAAAAAACTCCATAACTCGAAGTTTTTCACGGGTAACCTCTATTAACTTGAATTTAAGTGTGTGAAAGCGAAGCACCTTTCGAGTGTTTTAACAGAATAGTAATTTTCTAATCCTTTTAATTAATTAATTGATTATCGTTTTTTAAATAAAACAACACTTTTCATTTAATAACGTCAAAATTTCGTTTTATCATGTCAAAGAAATGGAAGTGAAGGAAACAATCTTACACATACGTTATTCGGGCTTTATACAAGATACTTTCTTACCAAATTTCAGAACAATCGGTCAACGTGTTTCGCTAAAACTGCGTAACAAATACACAAACAAAAGCGGAAAGATCAAATTAAATCAGAGACCTCGCTTCACTCGTAAACTATCATAACTTTATTTATTACCTATTACAGTACTATGGAACGTATTTTACAGACGTTATTGCACGTATTTATTTGAAACTTTTCAAATAACAAGATATTTAGAGTATAATAGGATCATACAGTTATAATTAAAGTATAAGTCTGAAAGCAATGAATTGTAAACAATAAAAAGTAAATCAAGTATTTATTCAATTACGTTTATTAAGTTGAAGATATGTGTTTAATTTAGCTATAGTGTAATAATCTTCATTATATAGAATGAAATATACTAAAGAAATTAACTTTTAATTTTTCATTTTATAATCACATTGTAACAATAAAATATTAACAATTAAAGAAATAATTGATTTCTTATTGTTGTCAAGAATGACCGTTTTCTATACCGAAGTTTACATTAGTACCTTAGTAAGGATATTGTATTATTGTTAATCCCAATACTCTTACACGGGAACACCCTACTCTTTCAATCACGCTATTATTGGGAGAGTAGCTGGCTTGTGACTTACACTATCACGACATCATTCATGCACACATACGCGCGCGCGCGCGCACGCACACGCACACACACACATACGCACACGCACACGCGCGCGCGCACACACACACGCGCGCGCACACACACACACACACACACAGCGCGCGCGCACACACACACACACACACACACGCACACGCACACGCACACGCACACGCACGCACACGCACACGACACGCACACACACGCACACACACGCACACACACGCACACACACGCACACACACGCACACGCACACACGCACACACACACACACGCACACACACACTATCGCCTGCTTAAGTGCAGAGGATAGTGGGTCACTAAGCCAGTACAAAATACTAGGCTTAGTCAAAAAAAAAAAAAAAAAAAAAATAAAAAAAAAAAATGTAAAAATAAAAAAATGTAAAGATAAAAAAATGTAAAGATAAAAAAAATGTAAAGATAAAAATTAAAAGAGAAAAATATTAAGAGAAAAAATTAAGAGAAAAAATTAAAAGAAAAATAAAAGAGAAAAAAATTAAGAGAAAAAAATTAAAAGAGAAAAAAATCAAAAGAAAAAAATTAAAAGAGAAAAAAATTAAAAGAGAAAAAAATTAAAAGAGAAAAAAATTAAAAGAAAAAAATTAAGAGAAAAAAATTAGAAAAGAGAAAAAAATTAAAAGAGAAAAAAATTAAGAGAAAAAAATTAAAAGAAAAAAAATTAAAAGAGAAAAAATCAAAAGAGAAACAAATTAAGAGAAAAAATTAAAAGAGAAAAAAATTAAAAGAGAAAAAAATTAAGAGAAAAAAATTAAAACAAAAAATTAAGAGAAAAAATCAAAAGAGAAACAAATTAAGAGAAAAAATTAAGAGAAAAAAATTAAAAGAAAAAAAAATTAAAAGAGAAAAAATGTAAAGATAAAAAAATTGTAAAGAAAAAATTGTAAAGATAAAAAAATTGTAAAAGTATAAAATGTATAATTTATAATAAAAGTATAATATATAATAAAACAGAGAAAGACATAACAGAACTACAAATTACTGACACTATGCTCATGGACAGAACAGCCAAAACAATAACCAAGGACAAGAAGCAACGGTTCCAAGACAAAGTCAAATCCAAGCGAACGATCCAAATCTCTGACGAAGAAAGAAAAGCAAGATCACAACGAATCAAGCAATATTGGGCTACGAGGAAGGCACAGAACATTAAAAAGTGATTGATTTATTGTACCCCAAAGTTGGGTGAAAGTGAAACAAGTAAAGAGATATAATAAAGTATTACACAATTTTTCTGAGTTTCTTATTCTACTTGTAAGACTTTTTGTGATTTTGGAATTTCTTTCCTATGTCATTGTACAAGAGTAAAGCCATGTGATCTGGTTTTGTAAGGGAAGAAAAATTGCTATTTGTAGTCTGTTCGGTTGTCATGAGTGGATGTTGTTGTCAAAATGCACGGCATCAATACGGCTGAAGCGAAGACGCATCCCTTTACAAAGCTAACGTGGAACAGCATACGTCGAGGGCTACATGGATAAGGAGGAGCTTGGCTTTTAAGTATGCTAACTCTGGATACTAGTAAACCTCCAGTTTTAATGTAGCGTTACCTATGTATACATACTGGGCACTGTATTGGTGGACTTCTTTTCCCTAGTAATCGTGGGACCCTTTAATTGAAATGTTCAATTAACATGTACCAAGTAATCTGTAATTTATAAAGCAAATCGTTATAAAAAACATTGCTATTTGTAGTCTGTTCGGTTGTCATGAGTGGATGTTGTTGTCAAAATGCACGGCATCAATACGGCTGAAGCGAAGACGCATCCCTATACAAAGCTAACGTGGAACAGCATACGTCGAGGGCTACATGGATAAGGAGGAGCTTGGCTTTTAAGTATGCTAACTCTGGATACTAGTAAACCTCCAGTTTTAATGTAGCGTTACCTATGTATACATACTGGGCACTGTATTGGTGGACTTCTTTTCCCTAGTAATCGTGGGACCCTTTAATGGAAAATAAATAAAGATAATTATATAAAAAAATAAAACGACTACTAAAACAGAAAATATAAAAAAATATACACACATATTATATATTTCGTAATTAAAAGAAATGAAATTCTGAAATACAATTGATTTAAAAAGATAAAAACAAGTTATTATAATGAATACTGGAGAACATTTGCCTAGTATTTAGTTTAATAAATTAAGAATTTACATGATAAGTTTACACAATAAATATATTTGCACTAAAACAGCCCCTTGATTTTTTCATTTATTCATATTTATTTGAACTTAACATGTAAATTCTTAATTTATTAAACTAAATATTTGGAAAATATTTTTCAGTATTTATTATAATACCTTGGTTTTCATCTTTTTAAATTAATTGTATTTCAGATTTTCATTTCTTTTAATTATGAAATATAAAATTTTTGTGTATATTTTTTATATTTTGTGTTTTAGCAGTCGTATTTTTTATTTTTTTAAATAATTATTTTTATTTTACAATTTTCAGGAAAATGTTGATGTTTTATAATAGAAAAGAAGCGTGAACTCTGTTCAACTGAAATTTGATTTTTTTTACAATTTAAGTTCAGAATTGAGAGGAGATTATTATTTTCTCGTGATCTGTCTCTCTCATTGCGTTTTGATTTGTGTGTAATTTTAAAGTTTCGTTTTTACATAAAGACAGCAGTGACATACACATTGCTTGTGTTACTTTTAACTTGATGGAGTATTTCGTAAGAATTCACCATTTTATTTCTACTACCAAACAATAAAAATAAATAAACAAATCGTACCACCAGTGATTTTTAAGATTTTGGTTCAAGCAATAAGAACACCTTTCTTACACAAATTGCCAACGTTTAAGGTTTGCATTTATACAAAGAAACTTTAATACGTCTACTGAAAACATAGAAACATTAGCTTATAATTTAATAACACAATTTAAAAATAAATATTGGTCACTATAGCCTATTGAGGGTTTTGTCCTCCTGATGGAGATATATGATTTGCATTCCAATATTCTTCAACCGTACTCTTAGACTTCTTATACAAAATTTCTGCCTGTCAAAGCACCTTAATTTAGACTGTGTGTAGAGTGAACGTTAAACCGTCTCCTAAACAGGAATTGAACCCGAAACCTCTTTATAGATGCATTAAAGTTCTATATTTATATAATCGAAATTTAATTTATTAGTTAAAAATAATGAAACAGTTTCGGATTTATTTAATTTATGAATTTAATTTAACGGGATGATTAACAATTCGTTCATTAGATTTTTTTGAGTGACTGCAGTGCTCTAACTGCAGCTGCCGGATGCTGTTAACGCCCATGTGCAGGCTGGTGCGGACGCGCTTTCTGCTGTAACACCATTCTATATAACATTTTCAACTGATAGAAGTAAACTCTATTCTATTTAAAAAATTAAAAATGAAAGATAGATTGTTTCTCTCATTGACACTAAGCAATTTATTAATATTTTTACCCTTCTAAGCAGTTTTTTTTTTTTTTTTGGCGTTTAACGTCCGACTGTTGTGCACACTTGGGCTAATGCAGAAGATGGGATGATTTATAGCGTATGAAAATGCCAAGCCATCGCCGGGAATCGAATCCGGGTCCTCGGGGTGAAAGCCTAGTACGCTATCCACTAGGCCACCGAGGCGGCTTGTAATTATAAAAGTGTGGTTATTAGGAATTCGAGTTATAAATACATAAACATAGCGTTATTTTTTAGGTAATATTTATTACTAAATCGTTATTGAAAAATGAGCTCTAACATTCTTGAAATTTCGAGAAGGCGTTTAAAGTTAAATACACACACACACACACACACACACACACACACACACACACACACACACACACACACACACACACACACACACACACACACACACACACACACACACACACACACATACACACACACACACACAAACACACACTAAATAATTATATATATATATATATATATATATATATATATATATATATATATATATATGTGTGTGTGTGTGTGTGTGTGTGTGTGTGTGTGTGTGTGTGTGTGTGTGTGTGTTTTATTACTCTCAATTTTGCAAATTTGTTCAGATTTTATTCCAACTTGACACAAACATCGATTTTTAAATACATTAGACAAATTCTTTAATCACCAAAATCCCTTCAAATATTTCAAATTACATCCATACCATATTAAAAATATTAATTTTCATTCATACAATGTCTTACAAATCTTGTTTTACCAGCGTTACTAGCGCTGGAATTTACATAAATTAAAGTTTTCATTTTTTAAATTTATTTAAATTATTAAAATGTACGTTGATGTAAAAGTGAACTGGATACTTTGTCGTCATTAAGCAAAAAAATAATGAATTATATGCTGAAATTTTATTATATTTAAATGATAATACGTTTAATATGTTCCTAATTATGCCTTCTTTTTTAAAATCAAACAATGCGCAAAAGTTTGTAAATGACAACTCATTTTTTTCTATATCTTAAAAATATCATTTATTTTTTGTGTCACTTTTTTAATCCTGTCGTAATTAGCGTTAAAATCTGCATAAATTATTATTTTAAGTTTTCATAATCGGTTATAATGTATAATTAGTTATTCGGCGATTAATGTTCATTTTATTATTTACGATTAAATATGAAAGATAAAAATGCAAAAAATGTAATTTTATTGCTGGGTATTTTGGTGAAAGCAAATATTGTCAATAATGTGTAATGCAAAAAGTGATTTTTGGAAATTTGCATTAACAAGTTAGCTAGTCAGCTGTGTGCACGATTAACTTTTATAGTACACCATTACTGTGTATGAAACATTAAAATTCGTTAAATAATTTTTCTCAAAGTAAGTTTCCTTTTTTACAGCTATACTCTCGAAAACATCAAGGACGTATGAAAGGGCCTGCGACGATCAAGTGCCTTCCAGGGACGTGCATATCCATGCAAGTGGCAAGGTACGGTAGCTCGGCACACACCTTATATGCTACAATGAATACAGAATTTATGACTGCAGAAATAAACAATGTAGTAATTGATCCAAAGTATGCTATTTTATACAGTTTTTTAAACTTCATTAATTTTAAAAGTTTACAATGCATGTACATTAATTAAGGTTATACTAAATATTATTGTTAAATTTATCAAATAGTACTCAGTCAAATATATAGTTCAACTTCAGAAAATCATGATGCCGTCGTTGTGGAACTGGTGGTCTAGGAAAGTTTACCGATGTTTTGTATTAAATAGACAGGCTCACTGCCGTAATGAAAACGAAAGTTTAGGAAAGTTGACCTGGGACGTAAACACGAACAATTTTCGCTCAACCCCTCAGTTGTTAGAAAGAGAGATACAGAAAGCCATCACCCTTATATTTCTCCCTCTCTGAGCTACAAGTTCAGAAAAAAACATGCAGCGCTGTCTATCGGTGGGGAATCCAAGTAGCATTCTCGGCCGAAAAAATGTGCTGACTTTTACAGGCAAGAAGTGTCCTTGTAGATTCTGTATTCATTGTGCAGACTAGCTGCACCTATTGAGAGGATTTAGACGTCCCTCGCGGTAACCGAGTCTAACACACACTTACACTTACAACACTACACTTACGACTTTAACACTTTACACTCACACTTACATTTAGGGAGGCGATAATATAGCCTTAATGTGCTTTCAGCCTTAAAAAAAAAAAAAAATTGAATAACTATTACAGTATAACAAAAAAATGTTTACAGTTGGTTAGCGTTTTTTACAGTTGTAGCAAGAAGTTGTAGCTTTTGTCTGTTGGCTAGCGACTTCAGTATCTGCCGACCATCAACATACACTACGCATATCCTAATTGTGTGACTCTGTTAGAGTTTTCACTGATTAGCAAAGTTCTATGTCTCTTAACGGTCGAAGTGGCTAAACCAACAAGCCATTCTGTTAAATTTCAGAACTGGCACACAAGTCGTAATTGTGACTACAGTTGCTTTCACACGCTTTACCCTTTCTGTTAACTCCAGTCACTTGTCATCATTAGTTTAACTGGCACAAAATATAAATATTAAAAAGAAAAAATATTTTAATTTATTTTTACGTTTAGCTCTTCGTTAATTTAACTTACACACTAGATAATCGTCCAGTAGGGGGTGCAGACTACCTGCATCTATTGAGAGGATTTAGACGACCCTCGCGGTACCCGAGTCTAACAATTACACTTACAACACTACACTTGGGACTTTAACACTTTACACTCACACTTACATTTAGGAAGGCGATAATAGACTCAATGTGCTTTACGCCTTAAACACACACACACACACACACACACACACACACACACACACACACACACACACACACACACACACACACACACACACACACACACACACACACACACACACACACACACACACACACACACACACACACACACACACACACACACACACACACACACACACACACACACACACTAGATAATAATTAATACTGTAACTTAAGGTGTGAATGTACTAAAGGATTAGAACAATAAAAGACCATTGTAAAATGTTGTAAACATTTTTGACACTGGAATTAAATTTTCTTTACGTTAAATATAGGACTTGGATTATTTAAAAACGATGCTACATTCGATCCCGTTGTGACCATTTCTTCCATTCACGCCAATGAGAAGTAATATTAGCTTCTAAATAACGAGATTTTGCTAAGAAGATTTAATTGATATATATATATATATATATATATATATATATATATATATATATATATATATATATATGTTACGAAGTATTGGGCCAGTTAATACAAAATGTGGAGCGGAATACGCAATCAAAACCTAACCTATTGTTTTTAATGTAAATACGGCCACTAAAAGCGTAACGGAGCTGAGCGGTGGTCCGCTACGTGTAGCTTCTAACTGTCTAGGTTCGGTTTTGAAGCTAACTCCACTCACCACGCCTCCAAAATTATTATTTCTCGTTACCTTGGTTTCTCGTTTCCTAGGTTACAGTTTTTATTCATAAGACTTTCCTAGAATCCCTTACAGTAGGTCTAAATATTTAGATTTAAAAGATACAAACGCGTTCTTTAAAGTGACTAAACTCCGCTTTCGGTAGCCGTTCATTTTCATTCTGCTTCACTCGGCTCAGCTCAGCGCAGTTCAGCGTATTTGGTCGACGCTCGGCACAGGATGGTTTTTTTAGTTGCAGTTTGTTATTAAGACATTAATAAAGATTCTACGACACACACACACACACACACACACATATATATATATATATATATATATATATACATATATATATATCATGTACACTGAGGATGAAAACCTTCTTATTGTTATAACTGATCTTGTATGCGATTTGTGACGCTATACATAACCTGGCCTCAGAAATATGTTTAGCAAATAGTTAATTTATTAAAATAATATTGAAACTATAACGAATCTATTGAAATATACGCATCAATAATTTATTTTATCGAAAATACACCAATAATGAATTCGTCGAGGCTGTTAAATATCAGCTGATACATAATTTTTAAATTGCATCGCAACTGCAAAAAAATAACAGAAATAAGATAACTTTGTGTTTAGTGACCGTTTTGTTAAATAAAATCACAGCAATAAAACGACACGAAGCAAATTTAAATAATAAAACAATAATTGTATTATAATTCTAATATAATGTACTGTAACGAATGTATAGTAATTATAAATAACAAAGAAACCATTAGGTAAACCTAATGCTGTTGTTATTGATTATTTCTGCTATCACAAAAATAAACCTAACCTAATCAATAAGAAGATCTAATTTTAAGTAAAACAATGTAAAACAGTGTATTCAGTGTGAAGAAAAGAAATTGAAAAACAATAAAACAATTAGTCTCGTCGACGTCAATCAGAATGTAAAGTTCGATTTTGTCACTTCTTCCATACTTTCTTAAAACGTTTTTTTTTGGTATACATATATTAGTCTCCGCAGGGAGTTGCATAATAGCCGCACCTATTGAGAGGATTTAGACGTCCCTCGCGGTACCCGACACATTTTTACTTACACACACACTTATACTTACAACACTACACATATGAATTTAACACTTTACACTCACACTTACATTTAGGGAGGCGATAATAGCCTCAGTGTGCTTTTCGCCTTAAAATAACAAAACAACAATGTTCATGTTTCGATGGGTGATCACAATATGGAGATTAAAGTCCGCTGTTCTACGATATAGGCCAGCAAAAACTATTTAGAAAAATATTTTTTCGAGTTGCTTCCAGCTCAAGAAATTATTTGTTCATATATCTTCTCAATTTCTCTTAATTCTTTGGTTCAGGAGTTTTTCTACGGTCCAAACCAGAAAGTTAAAACCTCTTAGTGTTTTTTTTTGTTGTGAAGCAATTTTGTTTTTGTTGTTTAATCAATAATTTTGTAATTACTCAGACATTTCTCATGCTTGTACTACATATGTTTGCCTTGTTTTGGCAAGTTAAACGTTTAAAGTACTAGGCTTCATAGAAAATTGAACTAAAATTAATGAATATTATATAAACAATTAAAAGGGTTTTTTTAATTATTGTCCTTAGTAATTGAAGAAAATTCAAACCGAGTTACTGTTTTTGTTATTATTGCTAAAAAAAACAAATATTTTTTTCATTAGAACACATACCCATATGTATACATTAGTATGGGTAGCAAAACCTTTCAATGAACCGCAGAGGGATGCAGACTAGCTGCATCAATTGAGAGAATTTAGACGTCCCTCGCGGTACCCGAGTCTAACACACACTTATACTTACAACACTACACATATGACTTTAACACTTTACACTCACACTTACATTTAAGGAGGCGATAATAGCCTTAATGTGTTTTTCGCCTTGAAAAAAAACCTTGTGTTTGGTAAATAATTTGAACTGCTTACCAAAGGTAATATTAAAATTTTAGAAGGGACTCGGAGATCGATGTGGCTAAAACACCGATTAATCCTCAAGATTCTTAGTTCGAGCTGTTACCGCTGGTCCCTCAAGTTTAACGTCCGACTGCACACTTGGGCTAATGCAGACTGTATGAAAATGCCAACCGCCAGGAATGATCCTAGTGCGCTATCCACTAGACCACCGAGGCGGCATTAACCGACATAAGGTATGGACGTTCAGCAGACAATTTCAGAATCCCCCTCAAATAATTGTTTATAAAAAATTGCATTTACATATTTACAAAACTTTTCCGTTAGTCTCAAAAAAATTAAAAATTAATATTTTTTTAGATTGGAATTTATCATCAGTTCTTTGAAAAAAACATATAACATAGTATAAATACATTGTTAAAATAAAATTCCTTTTAATTTTGTTTTCCAAAATAGAGATCAATATAAATTATATATTTTTTCAATATAAAATTATAATGATGCGTTAGTATGAGTACCAAAACCATTTGTTTATTAAATAATTTTAACTACTAACCAAAGGCTATTAAAAATTCAGATCAACCAAAAAAAAAAAAAAAGTTTATAAACATCAACTCTTAACTATTAAAACATTATAATTTAAATGTTTCTAAACACTGATTAAACAACTCAGGTAATTAGAAGAGGTAAGTTATGTTTAATTATACGAATATTGATATTACATGCAAAAATGTTTTCCGATACAGTATGTTCTTTATCCATTGCCGTTTGTTTTAAAATATGTATTTAATTTATTATTAATAATAAAAGTTAAGATTTATTATTAAAATTTTCTTTTATACGTCGAGCACCTGGAACAAAAACATTACATTTAAAAACAGCGGTTGACGACAAAAATATTTCGTACATTTCTGGTGATAAAATATAAAAAAAATTAACTTATATTGAATGGAACATCGTTTGTAACAGCAATGAGTGGACCTAGGAAATATGATGTTATATATAACGAGAGAGTTTGCAATGTGTTATAACAGAATCAGTTTTCAAAAACTATATTATTTGCTCACCCCTTACCGTCAACGCTTATCCATATGAGATAATACCCCGCATCCCCCCTGAGAGGATTTAGACGTCCCTCGCGATACCCGAGTCTAACACACACTTACACTTACAACACTACACTTACGACATTAACACTTTACACTCACATTTACATTTAGGGAGGCGATAATAGCATTAATCTGCTTTTCGCCTTTAAAAAAATGAGATAATATACCATGAAAATATTACCGTTGCATTCATACGTTATTTTTTATGAATTTATTTGATACCATCGTTGTTTTAGGCACACCCGCAGTGGGGTGCAGACTAGCTGCACCTATTGAGAGGATTTAGACGTCCTTCGCGGTAACCGAGTCTAACACACATTTACACTTGCGACTATAACACTTTACACTCACACTTACATTTAGGGAGGCGATAATAGCCTCAATGTGATTTTTGCCTTAAAATAACAACAACAAAAATGTTTTAGGTATGCCCGCAGGGGGTGCAGACTAGCTGTACCTATTGAGAGGATTTAGACGTCCTTCGCGGTACCCGAGTCTAACACACATTTACACTTGCGACTATAACACTTTACACTCCCTTACCTCTGTAAACGTAATTACAAACGCCATTGACTTTATAAGTAGAACACTTAAGAAGATTGAACTCCCTCTATAGGCTCTGAAACAAAAATGATTACAATTTAAATAGTATTAAATTTTTATTTTTATAATATAACTACAAATAAATTTTACTAAAAAAATTGCTAAAGGTAGTTTCTAAGGTATGATTTTTTCCAAGTGATTCCAATCCACCTTGGATGTATTTATGTAGGATATCAGTAGAGCTAATTCATACGTGTCAAACAATATTTGAAGGAAAATAATTAATTGAATAATTTACACAGTTTACATTATACTTATACAAAGATTAATCTAAGTATAGAGAAACCGATATACTTAGTACTTAATACACTACTTAAAAGTGTTATCAACTTATCCTCACCACATTTATCAACAGTGACATCTCTCACTTGGCTATTCGGTGATGTATAGGTAACTGTAATTGTACAGGAATAATTCTGAAACAGAATTAATTTAATTGTTTCGTGTACATATAATATAAAACAGTACAGTGTGTTCTGGACTCTATGTAACAACGTTTTAATAGTTCTTTGGGTGTATGCAAATATAGAATATTATAAAACCGTGTTTCTGGTGTTCAGTGTGTGTTTTAAAAATTTGAGAAAAAAATTCGGAATTTGGTTGAAGCACGTGAAACACGTTTACTGTGCGTTATAATATTTATATAAACAAACTTTTAATCGTTTTTAAAAACGTTTAGCTTTAGAAGGAAGAAATACAAGATAATTACAAAGCGTTTTTAAAAACTTTTAACTTTAGAAGGAAGAAATACAAGATAATTACAAGGCGTTTTTAAAAACTTTTAACTTTAGAAGGAAGAAATACAAGATAATTACAAGGCATTTTTAAAAACAATTAACTTTAGAAGGAAGAAATACAAGATAATTACAAAGCGTAACATTTAACTTTAGAAGGAAGTAATACAAGATAATTACAAGGCGTTTTTAAAAACTTTTAACTTTAGAAGGAAGAAATACAAGATAATTACAAGGCGTTTTTAAAAACTTTTAACTTTAGAAGGAAGAAATACAAGATAATTACAAGGCGTTTTTAAAAACGTTTAACTTTAGAAGGAAGAAATACAAGATAATTACAAAGCGTAACATTTAACTTTAGAAGGAAGAAATACAAGATAATTACAAGGCGTTTTTAAAAACTTTTAACTTTAGAAGGAAGAAATACAAGATAATTACAAGGCGTTTTTAAAAACGTTTAACTTTAGAATGAAGAAATACAAGATAATTACAAAGCGTAACATTTAACTTTAGAAGGAAGTAATACAAGATAATTACAAGGCGTTTTTAAAAACGTTTAACTTTAGAAGGAAGAAATACAAGATAATTACAAGGCATTTTTAAAAACAATTAACTTTAGAAGGAAGAAATACAAGATAATTACAAAGCGTAACATTTAACTTTAGAAGGAAGAAATACAAGATAATTACAAAGTGTTTTTAAAAACGTTTTTGCTTTAGAAGGAAGAAATACAAGATAATTACAAAGCGTTTTTAAAAACGTTTAGCTTTAGAAGGAAAAAATACAAGATAATTACAAAGCGTTTTTAAAAACGTTTAGCTTTAGAAGGAAGGAATACAAGATAATTACAAAGCGTTTTTAAAAACGTTTAGCTTTAGAAGGAAGAAATACAAGATAATTACAAGGCGTTTTTAAAAACAATTAACTTTAGAAGGAAGAAATACAAGATAATTACAAAGCGTAACATTTAACTTTAGAAGGAAGTAATACAAGATAATTACAAGGCGTTTTTAAAAACTTTTAACTTTAGAAGGAAGAAATACAAGATAATTACAAGGCGTTTTTAAAAACTTTTAACTTTAGAAGGAAGAAATACAAGATAATTACAAGGTGTTTTTAAAAACAATTAACTTTAGAAGGAAGAAATACAAGATAATTACAAAGCGTTTTTAAAAACGTTTAGCTTTAGAAGGAAGATGTACAAGATAATTACAAAGCGTTTTTAATTACACGTTAAACATAATATTGTTCAGGTAAATTTGTTAGAGAAGTTTGAAACCTTTAACTTTAATCCGACAAGTTCATTTGTTACGTCAGATTTCTTTCAAAAAATGATATCAAATTATATTTATTAACATAAGTTTAGTACATCTTCTGAACAAAGTATTTATTCTATTTTATCGTTAAATATTGCTAATCTTTAAAAAAAATCTAAAATACACAAATTCAATATTTCATTTGTTTTCCTTAAAATAATGTCTTCCGTTTATTTTCATTTTATCACTTTATATCATTTTTGTACTTCTTTAGTGCAGTTCATTTCTATAAAGGTATATGTAATATATGAAATAGAAATTTCAATAACACAAATGCAATATGAAATATTTAACTTTTGTTATTACAAAAGTGGACTGTATTCAACTGACAGTTGCAGTAATATCACTAACTGGTAGAGTATTAAAAACTATCTACGCAATATTACTTGAAAGTCTACTTTGATGATGGAGTTTGATTCGTTGAAAATTGATGAAGTCATCTTCAATGATGGGTTCTATTCAAAGAAAATTGATGAAAAGTTCACTTTGATGATTTGGTTTGATTCATAGAAAATTGATGAAAGTCCACTTTGATAATTTGGTTTGATTCAAAGACAATTGCTTAAAGTCAAAATTGATGTTGGGGTTTGATTAATAGAAAATTGATGAAAGTCCACCTTGATAACAGGGTTTGATTCATAGAAACTTAATGAAAGTCCACGTTGATGACAGTGTTTGATTCATAGAAAATTGATGAAAGTCCACTTTGATGATAGGGTTTGATTCAAAGAAAATGGATGAAAGTCTACGTTGATGGTAGGGTTTGATTCATAGAAAATTGAAGCAAATCAACTTTGATGATAAGGTTGGATTCATAGAAAATTGATGAAAGTCAACGTTGATGACAGAGTTTTATTCATAGAAAATTGATGAAAGTCCACTTTGATGATGATTCATAGACAACTGAAAATATAAACTTTGATGCAATTACTTTCGTATTTATCAATTGTATTTGATAAAAGGCATGCCGTTATGTAATTAAATTTAAATTTAATTTTTCTATTTAAAATTAATTACAATAACGCTGGTTGTAAAATTGAATATATTACTAAAATTTCGTAAAAATCTTAGGAATAAAATTTGTGAAATTACGTTAATTTTTTAAAATGTTTTCTGAAAAAATCTGTTTGCTGATCTGTAAACAAAGAAAACATTTAACGAGCATACATTAAAAGAAGTTTTGGAGGTTAAAATTTAGCCTAGTTGAGGTAACAAAAGCGGTTACGAAACTGCTATAGCAATAGAATTTATTATTTTTTAATAAATTTATTTAAATCTTATTTCTTACACAAAATAAAATTATGAATAGTTGTTTGAAAACAATACTAACAGTAAACTGTGAATACGGATACTTAAGGAGGATTTCCTCTCGCACCATATAAGATCTGAAGTCGTACCCAAAGATCTGAAACAGAATTTCTATATGTAACATAAGCACGTAATATAAATTTGTAAATAATTTGTATCACAGTAATGTGATCAGAACATTATGAAATCATAATTGTGTGTGTGTGTGTGTGTGTGTGTGTGTGTGTGTGTGTGTGTGTGTGTGTGTGTGTGTGTGTGTGTGTGTGTGAGTTTGTGTTTGTTTGCGTGTGTGTGTATTGTGTGTGTGTGTGTGTGTGTGTGTGTGTGTGTGTGTGTGTGTGTGTGTGTGTGTGTGAGTTTGTGTTTGTTTGCGTGTGTGTGTATGTGTGTGTGTGTGTGTGTGAGTTTGTGTTTGTTTGCGTGTGTGTGTATTGTGTGTGTGTGTGTGTGTGTGAGTTTGTGTTTGTTTGTGCATGTGTGTTTGTGTGTGTGTGTGTGTGTGTGTGTGTGTGTGTGTGTGTGTGTGTGTGTGTGTGTGTGTGTGTGTGTGTGTGTGTGTGTTTGTGTGTGTGTGTGTGTGTGTGTGTGTGTGTGTGTGTGTGTGTGTTTGTGTGTTGTGTGTGTGTGTGTGTGTGTGTGTGTGTGTGTGTGTGTGTGTGTGTGTTTGTGTGTGTGTGTGTGTGTGTGTGTGTGTGTGTGTGTGTGTGTGTGTGTGTGTGTGTGTGTGTGTGTGTGTGTGTGTGTGTGTGTGTATTGTGTGTATTTGTGTGTGTGTGTGTGTGTGTGTGTGTGTGTGTGTGTGTGTGTGTGTGTGTGTGTGTGTGTGTGTGTGTGTGTGTGTGTGTGTGTATGTGTGTGTGTGTGTGTGTGTGTGTGTGTGTGTGTGTGTGTGTGTGTGTGTGTGTGTGTGTGTGTGTGTGTGTGTGTGTGTGTGTGTGTGTGTGTGTGTGTGTGTGTGTGTGTGTGTGTGTGTGTGTGTTGTGTATTTGTGTGTTGTGTGAATTTGTTTGTGTTTATGTGTGTGTGTGTGTGTGTGTGTGTGTGTGTGTGTGTGTGTGTGTGTGTGTGTGTGTGTGTGTGTGTGTGTTTGTGTGTGTTGTGTGTGTGTGTGTGTGTGTGTGTTGTGTATTTGTGTGTTGTATGAATTTGTTTGTGTGTATGTGTGTGTGTGTGTGTGTGTGTATTGTGTGTGTTTGTGTGTGTGTGTGTATTGTGTGTGTATTGTGTGTATTTGTGTGTTCTTGTGTGTATGTGTGTGTTGTGTGTATTTGTGTGTGTGTGTGTGTGTGTGTGTGTGTGTGTGCGCGCGGGCGCGTGTGTGTGTGTTTGTGTGTTTCAGCACACTTACTTTAGCAACTTTAATCCGACTTCATTCAAAGGAGGAAAAGAGAAACAAAAATTTACTTTGGACTAGTTCGAGAACCAGAAAATATGATTCCCATATTTACGTCCATCGTAATCAACGTTAAAACCGGAATAAATTATAATTTATAATTTTCAGAATTCATTAAATATACGAAATTTAATTTGACGGAGCCCTAGGATCATTTTCATATTTTCAATGCAACTTGAATGTTTGAAATGCTTGTTTTTGAATTGTTGAAATGTTCGTATTTGTTGATTTTTAATGCTGTTTATAATCAAAAGTTTAAAAAAATGGGCAAGGTGGAAATATGTGTAGGAAGAGATTGTTTTTAGTCGAAGTTTTAAGTAGTACATGTTCAACAATGTTTAATTATTGATTTATTTGGGAATTATATTCAAAGAATATCTAATTAATACTAAATTAACTATATTTTTTCAAAAAGATTACCAATTTTGAAGCAGCTATGATTTGTTCAGGGCACAAGTCGCTAAATTCGTCGCTTTGCTTTCGTATTTCCACAAGCCCGTAACTTGCAGTCTCCAGGGCAAGTATACCGCGTGTGGGGATCGGAACCCAATCAAGATCGGTATCGCTCTCCTGAAACAAAATAACGTTAAAAACTTACAAACTGTTTATAAAGCAAAATGAGATAGCGATCGCTGCATTCAGCTGTCTCGATATGGAAATTTAAAAAAAAAATTGTATTAACATTTTTTTGATAGTTTCGCCATTGTAAACAGCTTAAAATCTAAATATATTATCGTCTTAAACTAGCAAATATATTTGACCTTTTTTAAATTAAATTTTTTTAATTACAATAATTTCTGAAAGTTTAAAGTCTAATTGTTGCAGTTGTTATCGCCGATTAAGTTGGTAAAATTAGATTTTCAAACATATTTATGAAATAGTTATACATTTTTTCACTAAACATTTTATTTGTGGAGAACGCGTAAGCTAACCAAATAAATGGTCTTATCTTCGTAACATCCTTTTACTGATTCAAGGGGACTCGGTAGTGTAAATGGGTAAAGCACCGGTTAGCCTGCTGCGTCTCTGAACTGCGCACAGGTTCTTAGTACTAGTCGCAGTTACTCGCGTGGCGTTTCCCTTATCGTTAACGCCCTCGTCCTCATTAGTCTAACTGGCATAAAGTATAGAAGCTAAGAAAAAGAAATCAATCAGTTTGAACACTCAATCAGTTCTATTAACACTCGAGAATGTTTTTCATTTATAAACCAATGAAAATAAACTACTCAGTACTACTCTTCACTGGGTTCCAAGGCATAAAGGGGTTTAGGGTAATGTGGCAGCAGACAGACTGGCTGAACTGAGATCTGCTTCTGAGTTTATCGGACCTGTACCGGCTTTAAAAATCTCTCTATCATCGGGCGGGTCTGTTATAAGTAAGTGGATTAACAAGCAAATAGGATAACCTTTATGGTCATGCCCATAGCAAGTGCTTCTTGGAGGTCTTAAAGGGGGGCCAGACATCTTGAGCAGAACACGACTCAGGAAAATCATGGGGCTCGTTGCAGGACACTTTGGTCTGAGTGTGCATGTGAACAGGACAGGTATGTACCACAAAGAAACCGTGTGTAGGTTAAACAGTAAAGAGGAGGAAACTGCAGAACCATAATTTATGATTTGTGAGGCTTATTCTAGCAGCAGGTTCAGGGTTTTAGGTTTCCAGAACCCTAGGGACCTCCAGGAGGATGAACGAGTCAGTCGATATCGCGACTTACTAAAAGCACCAATCTGCTGAAGTAGAACAGAGTATTTGTACAATTATTCAGTTAATCGCAGTGCTATAATCTCTTCCTGTAGTAAGTAACCTAATCTAATCTAAACTACTTACATGAAGATTATTTGAGCCAGAATAGTATAACGGATAGTCGTTTGTGGAACACTCGTAATTATCATCTTCCGTATCATAATCAGATGATGAAATCGAAGCCATCTGAAGGAAAAAAATAACGATCATTAAAATGTTTACATTGAAAACGTTTTTAAGCAATGATTAGTCTAAAGTTTATTTATGTCAAAATAGAAGATTTACGATTTTTCGCACCTTCTTATGCTTTAAATACAGAGTCCGCTAGTGAAACGGGATAATTGTAGGTGGCCTTGATTCAAAGTTGGCAGGTAATGGTTACTGGCGCTTCACCACCTGCACAATCTACCATTTAGTTGCAACGGATCGTTGGACTGGTGAACAACGCGGCTACGCGGTGAAAGCGTATTATAAAAATGGCGAAAGTTTTGTGCAATCTCGACATGATTTCCGACGTCATTTTAACATTCCGCGTAATCAGCCTGTTCCGTCAGATAATGCAATTCGAACATGGATAAACAACCTCGAGCAAACGGGATCAACGTTTTAAAAAAGAGGCAGGAGTGTAAAAACTGTTCGAACACCTGAAAACATCGCAGCTGTTCAACAGGCTATGGTTAGACGTTCTCGTCGATCAGCCAAACAACATTCCCTTCGCATCTGGAGGGATACCTAAAAACAAAAGTGTTTTAAGCAGATCCACCCACAACCATTGAAGTCCTCAAACAAGGAATTGTAGACAAGATTGCGGTAATACCTGTCAACATGCTGCGAGAGGTCATACAAAACTTCCAAACCAGGCTTCAGGAATGCCTTAACTACAATGGAGGACATTTAGTAGACGTAGTTTTCAGAAAATAATATTTTTTCGTATTTTACCCATAATGGCTATTCTTGTACTTTCAATTATTTACTAAGAAAATATTTTAAAAAAATTAACAATCATTTACTGTATTTAATCGTCCCGTTTCATTGGCGGACTCTGTATATTGGGAATCTTGTACAAAACACACCATAAATTCTATGAGATAAACCGTTTTAAATCTATTGCAAAATGGCCGACAGAAGTGGAAACCTAAAAAATTGAGTGATCAGGGTTACTAACAATGTTTGGTTACTGATGTTATGTTCAGTTGAAACTATGCACAACCGATATTTAAAAAAATGAACACTTATCTACATCATATAAAAATATAAAACAACAATCTTGCACAATATATCCAACTGTTAATGCTGTAATAATTGTGATGGTTGGCCTGGGCATGCAGTAAAATGGCTTTTAATAATAATAAAACGCTGCAAAAAGTTTTGTGCTAGTTGTGTAAATACATACGGCGTTAATTATAATTTCAATATTTATTTGTGAAAATTTACATACAAAAAATGTTACGACCAGTAGCGGGTTTTTAACTTACATAATTCAGTTTAATAAGCAGATGTCATAGCACTAAGAAAATAGTCAGCTCACTGGTATACGTAAATTCAATTCAAGAAACTAATTATGTGTATACTCCAAGAGTAACGCCTTATACGTTATTCTTGCTACCGGTAGTTTGAATTTTTTCACGTAAAAATATTAGGCCCGCCCATAGGAGTATCACAAGAATTATTGTTTTTAGAATCTATTGAGTACTATTTAGAAGGAAATAACCTCCTTACATACCTAAGTAATTCCTCAACGTACTCTCAGTTTACCAAATCGTCTTTCAGGAACAACTTTGGATTAAAGAAGAGATGCAGTTCAATATCGTTAATAAACCTTAATTATTTAAAACAAACAATTGAGAGTGACTTGAAGGAGAAGAAGGCTTCGGGTTATGACTTAATACCAGGCGAGGTAATTAAGAAACTTTCTGAAGCAGCGGTAAAGAAGCTTTATCACTTCAATCCTACTAAACTGGAAGCAGTAGATACAATAATGATATGAAAACAGAGTAAACATTCTAAGTATGTAACTAGCTACCGTCCAATATCACTTTTTTAATATCCAACAAATTTTGAAAAGCGGTTGCTTAAAAGACTCCTGCCATTGTTTCAAGAAAGAAAATTGATACCTGATCACCATTTCGGTTTTAGAAGGAAGCACTCAAAAATAGACCAGTTCCATAGAATCATCAACATCATAGGAAAAGTCCAAAAAGAAAAATAATTTGTTCAAGGTTCTACCTGGATTTTACTTAAGCTTTTGTCAAAGTATGCCGTAAAGAACTTAAATACAAGTTACAGTTGAGTTCCGATTAGTATCTCATGTTAAAATACGCGTATTACATAGAAGGACGTCATTTCAGAGTTAAGGTCGAGGATAAGTTCTCCGAAGTGAAGGAAATCCATGCTGGAGGCCTCAGGGAAGTGTTCTAAACCTTGTGTTGTACTTATTTTGCATACAAGACATACCGCAGCCATCTTTGCAGATGACTCAGCTGTAATGTCAGTTGCTGAGAGCGTGGAAGATGCCACTAATAACGTGCCACTCTCTTGGTGCCATTAATCAGTGGACAAAGAAATGGAGAATAAAACTAAATTAAAAGAAATCTAATCTTGTAAATTTTACAAACCATAAAATAGTACCAATTCTACTTAATAATTTCTTAACTATTCGTTAAAACAGCTTTATATGGGCAGGTCGGTCGGAACTATTGTCCTGTTTGGTTTGTTTGAATTGCTATTGACTTGAGGTATTCGATTAGGCTATAAATTGTTGTTTATTTAAAGTAATCTTAATATTTTTCATTTACATTAACGATACAATTCAAATTCCGTAGTAAAGCACTACTAACTTATAATTAAACTGAAGTTTTGTTAACTAAAATATTTGAAAAACATCAACAATATTTAATTAATAAAATTTATATGACTTTTATAAATTCATTAAAAATATATAAATAAAAACGTTTTTAAATTTATTAAAGAGTAGAAAACGTTATAATATTTCCTGGATAAATTTTAATAATTTGATTAATTAGTGAATCTTTTATATTTGTTAATACAGATAATGTTTTTAATCTTGTTCACACAAAATTGTTTAAATTTTTTATTTCGTTCCAAATTATTATCAGTGTTAATGAAGGTTTTTATACCCTGACTTTATACAAGTATATTTATTTTATTTCGTTACAGATATGACTGATGTATAAAATATTACCAAAAACATATTAAGAGGCGAAGACTCCGAGTACTTGGTGCAGACAAGGACCGCCAGTATAAGTACCTTCATACTGTAATTAGTCAAAGTAGAATTGTAGAATAGTAGATGATGCACAACACTTGGCTTATTTTATACATGTTCTTAGAAACAACTAACAATAAAATCAATTGGTTAAATGTTTGTACAATAATTAATTTTTCACAGTATTGTTACAAGCATAACAAAATATTTTACAATGCATTGCGCGGCCCTGTTATAGCTATTTATCACAGTTCAACAGGAAACACGTCACAAAAGTTTTAACCTACATTTATTGCTTACGTTCGTCCCTGTTGTTAGAAATAAATAGACTAAGTTTAAATTAGTACCATGTACGATTGTAAACAACACGACTAAAAGGTTAAAACTATTGAAAAAACAAGTTTGTGAGAATGACAATGGAACAGTTTTTTAAATGAACGCGGAGAACAGGAAGTAGCTGTCTCCAGGACAGTCAAACTTGTTCTTGCTGGAGCGCCGCCTGAACAAAAGGATGAAAGGCTGGGATCAATGCGCATAGATCGATAAGTTGACGTTATATATCGCTAAGTTACGATAAAAAGATCGATAAGTTATATATCGATAAATTACGATAAGTAGATCGATAAGTTGACGTTATAGTTAGATCGATAAGTTGACGTTATAATTGTATAAGTTACAATAGGTAGGTCGGTAAGTTGACGTTATATATCGCTAAGTTACGATAAGTAGATCGATAAGTTGGCCTTATATTTCCATCGTTATGATATCGATAACTTGACGTTATAGTTCGATGAGTTACAATAAGTAGATCGATAAGTTGACAGTGTATTTCGATAAGTTATGATAAGTAGATCTATAATTTGACGTTATATTTCGATAAGTTACGATAAGTAGATCGATAAGTTGACGTTATTTCGATAAGTAGATCGATAAGTTGACCTTATATTTTGATAAGTTATGATAAATAATCGATAACTTGACGTTATAGTTCGATAAGTTACAATAATTAGATCGATAAGTTTACCTTATATTTCGATAAGTTATGATAAATAATCGATAACTTGACGTTATAGTTCGATAAGTTACAATAAGTAGATCAATAAGTTGACCATATATTTCGATAAGTTATAATATTTTTTTTAACGTCCGACTATTATGCACACTTGGGCTAATGCAGAATATGGGATGATTTATAGCGTATGAAAATGCCAAGCCCTGGCCGGGAATCGAACCCGGGTCCTCGGGGTGAAAGCTCAGTACGTTATCAACTAGGCCACCGAGGCGGCTTAAGTTATAATAAGTAGATCTATAAGTTGACGTTATATTTCGATAAGTTACGATAAGTAGATCGATAAGTTGATGTTATTGCGTAAAGTAGATCAATAAGTTGACGTTATTTCAATAAGTAGATCTATAAGTTGACGTTACAGTTACGATAAGTAGATTGATAAGTTGACGTTGTAGTTACTATAAGTAGATCGATAAGTTGACGTGATAGCTCCATAAGTTACAATAAGTAAATCGATAACTTGACGTTATAGTTCTATAACTTACAATACGTAGATTGATAACTTGACGTTATAGTTCTATAACTTACAATACGTAGATTGATAACTTGACGTTATAGTTATATAACTTACAATACGTAGATTGATAACTTGACGTTATAGTTCTATAACTTACAATACGTAGATTGATAACTTGACGTTATAGTTCTATAACTTACAATACGTAGATTGATAACTTGACGTTATAGTTCTATAACTTACAATACGTAGATTGATAACTTGACGTTATAGTTCTATAACTTACAATACGTAGATTGATAACTTGACGTTATAGTTCTATAACTTACAATACGTAGATTGATAACTTGACGTTATAGTTCTATAACTTACAATACGTAGATTGATAACTTGACGTTATAGTTCTATAACTTACAATACGTAGATTGATAACTTGACGTTATAGTTCTATAACTTACAATACGTAGATTGATAATGACGTTATAGTACAATTAGATTGATAACTTGACGTTATAGTTCTATAACTTACAATACGTAGATTGATAACTTGACGTTATAGTTCTATAACTTACAATACGTAGATTGATAACTTGACGTTATAGTTCTATAACTTACAATACGTAGATTGATAACTTGACGTTATAGTTCTATAACTTACAATACGTAGATTGATAACTTGACGTTATAGTTCTATAACTTACAATACGTAGATTGATAACTTGACGTTATAGTTCTATAACTTACAATACGTAGATTGATAACTTGACGTTATAGTTCTATAACTTACAATACGTAGATTGATAACTTGACGTTATAGTTCTATAACTTACAATACGTAGATTGATAACTTGACGTTATAGTTCTATAACTTACAATACGTAGATTGATAACTTGACGTTATAGTTCTATAACTTACAATACGTAGATTGATAACTTGACGTTATAGTTCTATAACTTACAATACGTAGATTGATAACTTGACGTTATAGTTCTATAACTTACAATACGTAGATTGATAACTTGACGTTATAGTTCTATAACTTACAATACGTAGATTGATAACTTGACGTTATAGTTCTATAACTTACAATACGTAGATTGATAACTTGACGTTATAGTTCTATAACTTACAATACGTAGATTGATAATTTGACGTTATAGTTCTATAACTTACAATACGTAGATTGATAACTTGACGTTATAGTTCTATAACTTACAATACGTAGATTGATAACTTGACGTTATAGTTCTATAACTTACAATACGTAGATTGATAACTTGACGTTATAGTTCTATAACTTACAATACGTAGATTGATAACTTGACGTTATAGTTCTATAACTTACAATACGTAGATTGATAACTTGACGTTATAGTTCTATAACTTACAATACGTAGATTGATAACTTGACGTTATAGTTCTATAATTTACAATACGTAGATTGATAACTTGACGTTATAGTTCTATAACTTACAATACGTAGATTGATAACTTGACGTTATAGTTCGTTGTAGACGTTATAGTTACCAGTTGCGATAAGTACATTGATAAATGAGTAGATAGTTTTAGCGTAGACCCTGCTTTTAGTAATAAACAAATTTTGAGTATCGTTAAAAAATAAATAATATTTATTTTTCGGTAAACGTTCAGAGCCTTAGCTACAAAAAACGTTGTCTTTTGTTCCGACAAATGAATTAGGTTGGTCATAAGTAAATAATACTGTAGATTCTTGTTAACAGCGTTATAAAGTTAAGAATCAAATTTTTACGTAAAATTATAGCTTTATTTAGGCCGAGCAGCCACAAAATTCGGAGCGAAGCTGAGCCGAAGAGACGAGCGGAATGAAGACGAACGGCAAGCGAAAGCGAAGTCATTTTAAAGAACTTGTTTGTTTCTTCGTTGTTTCTAGGAAACTACTGTGTTTAAAAATCGTAACATAGGCAACAATTAATAATAAGTTTAGAGGCATGGTTAGCGTCGTGGTGGAAGTGAAGTCAGCTTTACGAACCTAGTCAGATTCTAAGCTACGCGGAGTGGAGCCCAGCGACACCGCTTCACTCCACTCAGCTCCGTAACGTTCTCAGTGGCCGAACTTAAATTGAAAACAATAGGAGAGATTTTGGATGGTTAGTCCGATCCGCTTAGCTCAACTCCGCCATGCATTTGTGGCCACTCGGTCTTATTGTTGCACAATATTTGCTAGAGTGACGCTAGTACAAAAATGATTGCAATCCAAACAAAAAGCCACATGTGGTAAAGTTCCACGCCAAGTATGCAGTTAAATTATTTTTGAATTGCGCCAAAGAATCAGTCAGCTGCTTAAGCAGTTTACTGAACAATGCCAATCTTAGCACTTGGCGGCGGCGTGCCTTCCATGCTTACTTCCTGTGTTGATCTCAACACTCAGCGTGATGTAAAATCACCAGATTATTAAACTTAATTGTCACATTTATTTGCGTTAAAATGATTTATGTTTATACTGTGAAGAACCTTAAATTACCAAATATATTTTCTTTGGTAATTCAGACAAAATAAATTCTAGATATTTAAGGAGAAGAAGGAGAAGCAGAAGAAGGAGGAAGAGGAGAAGAAGGAGGAGGAGAAGGAGGAAAATATGAAGAAAAAGAAGAACAAGATGAAGAAAAGAAGAAGAAGAAGACTTTTACTTACAGTAGACCTATCTATATGCTTAATACGTTGCAATTTGACTAATAATGGTCAGTTTGTTCAAATACTGTTGATAATATCTTTTGTACCGATATAATTAATATTTTAATATTAAAATCACCGTTGAAAATTTACTCTTATAATTTAATGAATTATTGAAATAATTATACAAATATTTTCAGTTTATTGTAACAACTGCTGTAATAATAAAATATTTGTACAATCAGTCCAGTAATTACTACAACGCACCTCAATAACGAACTGGAAAACCACTCAATTAGAAGTGGGGGAGTTTCCGATCTTTAATCCTCTCCAATTCCTAGACTTCATAAAGTCAGTGCAATTGAACATCTTAGAAATGTAGAAAAGGGGCACAATAGATCTACAATGGCTTCGGTGAACCTGAGGAAATCATTTATTCAGTAAAGTCAAATGTATATAATTGAATTACTGAGAATACGTTATTGAAGAAGTTACCGGGCGAGATCAAAAGTTGAATAGTTTATGATTGTCGTTACTTAGCAGGATTTTTATAAGAGGAAATTTTAGTCAAGCAATAGTAACAAAATTAAAATGTTAACAATATAACAAATAATGCAAATGTTATTGTAACTTTTAATTGTAAATATTGCAAACAATTAACAAACAAAAGTGTAATCTTGTGCAAACAAAATATGTTTATTAAAATTGGGGATGTACATAGTTGTGTTATGGTTTGATACTTTTATATATCAAAATATTTAACTATTTTTTACGTAACCTTTTGCTCGTGCAACTGAAAAAAAAAACAGAAATATTATTAGTAATAATAACAACTAGTACAAACGTTTTTACAAGTCAAGCAGAACGAATAAGTTAATTATTTATTACATAATTAAGTTAACTATTTAATAAATTACTACTTAATTTATGCACGTGATAATATAGCAATATTTTTTTAACAATACAAGAAGATTTGTTTCAGAAATAAAATTTTATTTAACTAGATATTAATTATTGAATTGTTAAAATAAAATATTTGCCTTTTGAAAAACCTTCATATATGAGATATTGACGTCATGTTGTTGCAGCAACGCTATCTAGTAGGATATTAAACAACTACCAGTACTGATAGTCAAAGTTTAAGTACAGTTTTGGAAATGTACTACTTTTCATTGAAATATATTGGCACTTTCCGTAAATATATTGAATGATTTTCAATTAAAATCTTAATAAATGAAATGCAATGGCCTGATATATTTTAAACCGCAAATACACACACACACACACACACACACACACACACACACACACACACACACACACACACACACGCACGCTCTCTCTCTCTCTCTCACACACACACACACACACACACACACAGACACACAATCACACACACACACACACACACACACACACACACACACACACACACACACACATAAACACACACACACACACACACACACACACACACACACACGCACTCTCTCTCTCTCTCACACACACACACACACACACACACACACACACACACACACACACACACACACACACACACACACACATACAACACACACACACACACACACACACACACAAACACACACACACACACACACAACACAAACACACACACACTCTCTCTCTCACACACACACACACACACACACACACACACACACACACACACAAACACACACACACACACATAAACACACACACGCACACTCACACAGACAATCACACAACATACAAATAAACACACACACACACACACACGCGCACAAACACAAACATTCACTCACTCTCTCTCTCTCTCTCACACACACACACACATTGTGTGGATATTACACAACAATCGAGATACGAAGTAGCGAATCACAGATTGATTAACACAGCCAATAAACAAAACAACTGTAGAGGACCACAAATTTTAAAGATACCTTATTTACGTAAAGTTAAGGCGTACTTTAAAAGGATTTTATAAAAAAATATTCAAAAATGGAACAATTCATCTTTTAAAGTAGCTTTTTCCTTCATAAAATTTATTTATTAATACAACAAATGGTAAATAAAAACGAGAATATATTAAAACGGCAGCTGTTGAATAATAACTAAATTTTAATTAACGAGTTTTAATATTGGTTTTTACGATAACAGTTTAAACAATTAATTTCGACGTTACAGGACTGGATCGTAATTGGACAGGTGTTTTTTTTCTATTATTTTTACAACTCTTTTTGATGCATAGATTTCACAAATTTGTGGAGACAATTCAATTACGTTTTTCTGGCAAAAGAGTATTTATGCTGATTGTTAAATCGTAAATAATCTCTTATTACGTGTAATGGGATAGACTAAACGTACAGAATATGCAGCATTCAGCTCAGTCTTGCAGAACAATGTGTTTCAGCAAAATGAGAAATTATGTTGAAATACTTCTTAAATACTGCCGACCAGCGACTTTCATTCTCCTGAGATATTCCTTCTTGCGTTTTACGCAAGCTCAGATTATTTAACTAATTGTACACCCTTACATTTCTCTAACTTTTGTAAGTTTTTCCCTTAAAATCAGCTCGCAAAACTGTCGAAATTCGATTTACTACGACTCTACTGCATGTTGGAGCCATTAGGGAATTCGCATTGGATAAATGAGCTATTGGAGAATCCATTTTGGTAAAATCCGGACCCAGAATGCAGTGATATATGTTTAAGTCGCTTGTATTTGTATCAAATTATCATAGAATTAATATAGTTAGAATATATACATGCAAAATCTTACCATTACTTCTAGATAGATCGACATGCATCGTTTATATCTAAGGGCTGTGGAATTCCTCCAAAATAGTAAACAGTAACTATACAATAATATCTCTGAAAATATACGAAAAAACGATCACCACAGTATCTTTTCATTTATTCTTGCATAACATATTTAACCTTTCGTGTACATTTATCTACGTAAAAGTTGATAAGTGATATTATAGAACAAACAGAATAACAAATTCACTATTTTTTCACAAATTGTATTTTGCGGAAGCGAATGCGTTTTCGTATTTATTCATAAAAACTTTATGGCAATGTAACAGTTATCAGCCAAAGTAATATGGTATCTAGACCCTTTGATGTCAAGATGACGTTTGAGGGAGGAGATCGTGTGCTGGGAAACTCTGGAGACCTAGTATGGTATACAAATGGCTTCAAATCAAAGACAGACACTGAAGCTTGGGTTTACTGCCTGACACAGGGGTTGAAGAAAGTTATTACCCTGGAACAGCCACTAACTTGAAACAAGGACTAGAGGTTACTAGAAATTTCCAGCTCCTATCAGTCTCTTGCACCGCTCGTAACGTAACCAGTGGTTCAACAACTCAACTTATTTTTCAAAGCGATAATGTAAGCAAATCTAAAATAGTGATAACCTAAAAATATTTTCTTTTCTATAACAAATATAAATCTTTTTTATAATTACATTAATATAAAATCATATAACGGGAGTGATTTGAATGATTTATATAAGTTTCAATGGAAAACGTGTATGTAAACTGCAAGTAAGGAAATGCTAAACCCATTTGTTTGGTGACCTTATAATTGTTCTAAAGTAAACGTTCGAAATATTAATTTAACATGACACTTTTAAAGTAATACTTACTCTTCTATCACTCCATAGAATTATTTCAAATTCCTCGTACACCATATATTTCGATTCTTGAGAATCAAGCTAGAACATATGTAATAATAAATAAAACAATAAATAAAAATAACTTCAAAACGCTGCTGACGTGATAAAAGTAAATTTCGAAAAAAAACAATAAATGTTTACAAAGAAACTATATACAGATACAATTTCGTATGCAAACTTACTTGTAAAATATATTTGTAAAACACTAATTTAGTGTTCATAAAACCTAACATTACCATAATAACCTAACCTTACCTAATCTAACCATAATATAACCTAACCTAACCATAACCCAACCTAATCATAACCTAACTTATAACATTTTCACGTGTAAAATCCAAATTATATTGAAGTAATTATCGAAGTTGTTGACGCTGATTATACAGGATGTTTAAAAACTCGTTTTGTGAATTCAATAGCTTATTGTTCGTATCATAACCAATTAAAAGTTTTGCATTAATCTACTAGTTTCAAACTATTTAAACATTTTATCATGGAACACGTTGAAATGTGTTAATTTTACCAAATATTTAAGAGAAAAATTGCTTTTTTAACGATAATGACAACGTTTATATTAGCCCTACTATTCCCCTAGCCTAACTGACTTATGGACACAAAAGCTTTAATTATTGAACAAAAAAATCAAGTGTTATTATTTAAACATAGAGTCAGCTGTTGCAGACAATTATTAATAATTAGTTTTTTTCATCATAACTGTGCGTTAGAAAACAAAAAATAAAAATATATTTTTCTTCCTTAAGAAATTAAAATATGTTTTAAAAAATTTCTGTTATTGAACCAAAAATAAAAATCGTGCATCATGTTTTCTCTTCCATTTAATATTTTAGTTACGATAATTTGTTCGAAAATACGACAAATTAACATAGCTAGTTTTCAGCAACATACCCTGAAACTTATTATGCCTACCAGCTGTTCAATGAAATCAGCTGATCTTTACAAATTAATATAAAACAACCGATTTCTTAATATTACTACCAAGATAATAAAATAGGGTAATATTAAGAATTTAATAATATACCCTATTTTATTATCGAAATTTGTACAATCGACTAATTTCATAAACTTAAATCGATCAAAAGTCTTTGTGGTTTCCGTAGTGTAGTGGTTATCCCGCGCGATTCAAACGCGTAAGGTCCCCAATTCGATTCCGGGCAGAAACAGTAATTTTTAATTATAATTAATTTAATATGAGACGCGATGCGCAAAATATACAGTTATATATCAATATAAACATGTTCCTCGCATCACGCGTCCTGCAAAATTACACATCATAACCAGTCCTAAAACATAATACAGTGTTAAAACTAACGGAATTTGAGATTTAAAAAAATTTAAACATTCGCCATTTTGAAATGAGTAAAGGAAATTAGAAGGTCACTTTTCTCGAATTGAGTCTTGTAACATAATGATGTATGTACATTTTTAACACTAAATTTATTAACTGTTAAAATCATATGTTTTTTTAATTAAAAACAAAACAAAATAAAATTAATGGTAGATTGAAAATAGGCGATACAGGAAGTATGTCAATATAAAGCGGAAGTGAAAGCACAATTATATCAGCAGAAATGAATTGTCTAAGGAAAGTTTGAAGTAGGGAAAGATTAGATCAAGTGCCCTATAACACGATTTGGAAAGGAACAACTGAAAAGTAATGGACAGCTGGAAAGGATGAAAAGGAAATGATCCGCAAGAGTACTCTGGAGGTAAGACCGATTGGGAAATACCACGAAATCGGCGGAAACATCAGAACTGGAAAGAAAGGAATTGAACAGATGATACAACTAACAGTTGACAGATGAAGTTGGAGGATATTGTCGAGGCCCCAACAACTGTAGCATAACGGTATGGGAAAAAAGTTAGTAAAACTTATTGTTTTATAAGGAACACTATCCTGAATTTCTGAAAAGATTTTTCAAGCACCCTGTTTATTGTATTGCACATTCTAAAAGTAACAGCTGTGCATTTCATTACAATTTACTTATAATAATAAATTCTGTTTACTTTAGTTTGTGTATAATTACCGTCATGTAGAAAGCACGTACAATACTCTGAAGTGTCATGGATCCGTAAAACCGGTACCATTGATCCATCGCAAATTTAGCAGTACTCTGAGCGAGGGCATCGTAAGGAGAAATAGGTTTCCATTCGGAGTATTCGTAGCCCTTACACAAAATAATTGATTATTGTTAAAAATAACTAGTTTATGTAATACAGTTTAGAGGTAAGACATATTGATAAAGCAGCAATTTTATTAACGAATGCGGTAACGTTTTGCGTCTACAGACCGAAGTGCAGTCAATTGTTGGTGGAACAACCGCGGTGTTGTCACAGTTCAGTGGCCACGAAGAGGCTATTTTTACAGCCATTCTCGTTTACAGCGGGGAAGCACGTTTACTATACTGATCTCCTCCGACTGGTTGCCGTTTATCGAAAGTAATGTCGATTTAAAAATTTATTTAACGATATACCGAATATCGATTGTAATTTTTATTAAGGAAAATAATCACGGTGTGCAATTGTCGAGATAAAAGCGAATATGTATTTATACAGTTAATGTATAATAGTACAATTACCTCCGACGTTACTTGTATTTTCAAATTCGAACAGTGTATAATACAGTTATGGAGTAAGCATATTTGTCAAGCTTATTTTAATTTAACATTTTGGCGCGAAATATAATAACAAATATATATATATATATATATATATATATATTTATATATATAATTTATTAAATATATATTATACAGTGCGTCCGACGAAGTAGTTAACTCATTTGATCCTCCATTATTTTTACATTCCTCCATTGATCATTTTATGTTCAAACAAAATGGCGGCCAAAATAAATTATTTTTCTTAAAAATCTCACTGCAGACTAACTACACCTATTGAGAGGATTTAAACGTTTCTCGCGGTAACCGAGTCTAACACACACTTACACTTAGAACACTACACTTACCGACTTTAACATTTTACATTCACACTTACATTTAGAGAGGCAATAATAGCCTCAATGTGCTTTTCGCCTTAAAATAACAAAAACATGTACTGCGGTATTTAATCGGCGTTGTTATCAGTGTGTAGCTGTAGATGTTTTCCAGTTTGAATAGGTCTGATTTATGAAATGTTAATTGTTATTTAGTTTTATTTTAATTAGTTTGCGTCTAATTAAATTTTTAAAAAATCAATAATTAAAAATTGAAATTTCGTTTGAAAACATAACAAAGCCAGTTCTGTAATTTATTAAAACTTTATTTTGGCCGCCATTTTGTTTCTACAAACATCAGCCAGATGCAGTTCTCAAGTAATATTTCTGGTAGCTTTTTTAAAAAGTATGTATAGTTTCTAAATGATCAATGGAGGAATGAGAAAATAATGAAGGATCAAATGCGTAAACCTCTTCGTGAAAGCACAGAATATTGTAAGTATGTATAAATATATATTGGCGATATATCTTACCTAAGGCGTACGCAACACGTTGTAGTATCGAAAAATTTGCATTGGAAGTACAAAAAGGAAATAAATACAAGAAGAATAGACTAATACATTTTTCCTCAAAATGAAAAGAAAATTGTTGTGAGCAAAGTAAATACCAAAGTAGTCAATTTACCCGGATGTACATTTCGGTAACATTGCTAACCGTCGTCAACCGTTCGTGGAGGTTAACATACTGGCCTTGGTTTGAGGCTACAACACGGCTTTTCTATTAAAGGTCTGCGCGGGAATGTTGCGCTTATGTAGGAGAATTACCCTCCAGCTCCTTTCAACAGTTCAGTGATACAGATTCTGTCAATCTGAATCTATAAATTGTTACTACTCTACAATAGTGAAGGAAATGGAGGGAGAAGTGACAAAGTGGGGACTCGACCTCTCACTCGCACTATTTCTCTATGTCGCACTGGTGTTCCTAGCAGTGTTTTCTAAGCGGCTGATCTATAATCTTACAAACGTATGAAACCACGCTCTTTGTGCCATTTTTGAAGAGAGTAAATTCTATCCATATCAAATTAGTTTCTTTTCACTTTGTGGCAAAAAGTTTTTTCAATTCTGTATTTCTACATCACGCCAAAATGTGATATTTTTTCATATTTGTAACTAAAAGTTCAGTTTTGGCGCTAAATTAAAAAGGCGTACAAATTTAAAAGCGTAAGAAAGAACAAAAAGTTTAGATTAAAACAAAATATTACGTAATAAAACTTTACTATAACGCCTATTTTTACGCCTACCACAACGTTTTTTACGCCAAACAAAAAAAAACATAAATATGTTTATTAACGATATTGCAAAAGCTTCCTAAGTTACCTAATACAATATTAAAAAATAAACAACACTTTAAATATGCACCAATTTTTTTAAAAAAACAGTTATAATTCTTAAATAAATTTTAATAAATAAGAAACTAAAACACAACATATCGAAAACAATTTACCACATTACTTTCACCTTGTTCCGACCCAACAAACAATGCACAAACAAGTACAGTCAGGATAAAAAACGTCATGTTGCTGTGGCTGTAATTTCAGTAATTGTGACTCACTATACTTGGTTTCTTTTAGTACTGGCTCAGAAACAATTAGCAATAAAAAATCAATTTGTTCTGAACCACAAAAAGTACCATTAATAAAATAACAAAGTATAAGATTTCTTTCATATTTAAACACATATTTTTTCCAATAACAATAGGTTGATTATAATTCGATTAAATAGAAAAAACAATTGGATTAACTAAATTGGTAAATAATGGAAAATAACCTTAACCTCTAAAATACATGATTTTAAAATAAACCACAGTAGATAATAAAAGAAAGACATGATTTTAATAAAATTAAAAATGGATTTTATTGCCACTAATTATTTAAGAAGAGAACAAAATACAACGTTCTTAGTTAAAAAAGAGCCTGATACAATATTCTATTTTCAGTTTGGGTAACAAAATTATTTATCATTGACATATTGACATATTTTATATTCACTGTGATGTCAGTTTAATTTATATAAAAAAATCTTAAAGTTATTAATAAATTCCCATTTTTTTCTAATTAATTCTGAACAAATTTTAAGTTAACAATAAATTCAGTTTTGTTTTTGTAATAAAACTTTACAATTCTTCCAAACAACGAAAACATTAGAGTTGAACTGAGTATTTAAGAAGGCGTTCTACCGGAGCGACTAAAACACTCATTGCACTGTTAGAATGGTCACTCTGTCTAGCCAGTCGATAGTCTGCCACTCCGTCTAGTCAGCCACTCTAATCATCCGGTCACTCTGTCTAGAAAGTCGGTCATTCTGTTTAGATAGTCAGCCACTCTAATCATCCGGTCACTCTGTCTAGATAGTCAGCCACTCTGTCTAATCATCCAGTCACTTTGTCTAGTCAGTCGGTCACTCTGTCTAACCAGTCGGTCACTCTGTCTAACCAGTCGGTCACTCTGTCTAACCAGTCAGCCACTCTGTCTAGTCAGTCACTCTAATCATCCGGTCACTCTGTCTAGAAAGTCGGTCATTCTGTTTAGATAGTCAGCCACTCTAATCATCTGGTCACTCTGTCTAGATAGTCAGCCACTCTGTCTAATCATCCAGTCACTTTGTCTAGTCAGTCGGTCACTCTGTCTAACCAGTCGGTCACTCTGTCTAACCAGTCAGCCACTCTGTCTAGTCAGTCACTCTAATCATCCGGTCACTCTGTCTAGCCAGTCGGTCATTCTGTTTAGATAGTCAGCCACTCTAATCATCTGGCCACTCTGTCTAGATAGTCAGCCACTCTGTCTAATCATATACAGGGCTGACTAGACACATCACATATGACTTGACACAACACAATTAATATGTGTCAATTAATACACCTTTAATTGACCGTTGATTAAAGGTCAATCGTTCACTCTGTTTAGATAGTCAGCCATTCTGTCTAGTAAGTCGGTCACTCTGTCTAACCAGTCGGTCACTCTGTATAACCAGTCAACCCCACTGTCTAGTCAGTCACTCTGTCTAGCCATACGGTCACTCTTTCTAGCCAATCGGTCACTCTGTCTAGCCAAACGATCACTCTGTTTAGATAATCAGCCACTCTGTCTAGTCAGTCACTCTAATCATCCGGTCACTCTGTCTAGCCAGTCGGTCATTCTGTTTAGATAGTTAGCCACTCTAATCATCTGGTCACTCTGTCTAGATAGTCAGCCACTCTGTCTAATCATCCAGTCACTCTGTCTAGTCAGTCGGTCACTCTGTCTAACCAGTCGGTCACTCTGTCTAACCAGTCGGTCACTCTGTATAACCAGTCAACCCCACTGTCTAGTCAGTCACTCTGTCTAGCCATACGGTCACTCTTTCTAGCCAATCGGTCACTCTGTCTAGCCAAACGATCACTCTGTTTAGATAGTCAGCCACTCTGTCTAGTCAGTCGGTCACTCTGTCTAACCAATCGGTCACTCTGTCTAACCAGTCGGTCACTCTGTCTAGCCAGTCGGTCATTCTGTGTAGATAGTCAGCCACTCTAATCATTTGGTCACTCTGTCTAGACAGTCAGCCACTCTGTCTAATCATCCAGTCACTCTGTCTAGTCAGTCGGTCACTCTGTCTAACCAGTCGGTCACTCTGTCTAACTAGTCAGCCACTCTGTCTAGTCAGTCACTCTGTCTAGCCATACGGTCACTCTTTCTAGCCAATCGGTCACTTTGTCTAACCAAACGATCACTCTGTTTAGATAGTCAGCCACTCTGTCTAGTCAGTCGGTCACTCTGTCTAACCAGTCAGCCACTCTGTATAGTCAGTCACTCTAATCATCCGGTCACTCTGTCTAGCCAGTCGGTCATTCTGTTTAGATAGTCAGCCACTCTAATCATCTGGTCACTCTGTCTAGATAGTCAGCCACTCTGTCTAATCATCCAGTCACTCTGTCTAGTCAGTCGGTCACTCTATCTAGCCAGTCGGTCATTCTGTCTAACCAGTCAGTCACTCTTTCTAACCATACGGTCACTCTGTTTAGATAGTCAGCTACTCTGTCTAGTCAGTCGGTCACTCTGTTAACCAGTCAGCCACCCTGTCTAGTCAGTCGGTCACTCTGTATAACCAGTCGGCCACTCTGTCTAGTCAGTCGGTCACTCTATCTAGCCAGTCGGTCATTCTGTCTAACCAGTCAGCCACTCTGTCTAGTCAGTCACTCTGTTTAACCTGTCAGTCACTCTGTCTAGCCAATCGGTCACTCTGTCTAACCAAACGGTCACTCTGTTTAGATAGTCAGCCACTCTGTCTAGTCAGACGGTCACTCTGTATCCCTCTTAAATTATCTTCGTTATATACTACATGAGTATACAAAAACATAACTGAATCTTATGTATTCTTGAATTTTTTGTAAACCTATAAGAAATTCTTACAAAAGCAGTGATTCTCATGTAAAAAAACACCAAACGTTCCTTGCACGTTACCTTTGTTGCACAAAGTTGTGGCGAGTGCAATGCCTCCACCCATGAAATTTCGGACTCGGTGCCAAAAATCTGAAGCTGGCCCCTTATTATAGTTAAGTGCGTGTTTTTTACGAAGTGAAAAAAATGGTCATCCTACACCTAGAATGGGTTTTATTTTATTTATTGGTTGGTTTTATCGCCTGATAACATTAATTTTTACAGTTATTTTTCAATTTTTTTTTGTTTAATAATTCAAAAAAGTCACTTCCGGGCCCCTGCAGAGCCCGGACCCGGGGCCATCAGTGCACTTAGACTTCCCTTTGAGGGGGACCATATGCGAGTGACGTCATTGAGTGTAAAGCCGATTTCAAGTTATACATGAATATACCCATATTTGGGGTCTTTTGAGTGTAACGCCTAACAAAACACGTGAATGAGCTATGGTATTGTAAGGTGGGGCCATTTGAGTATTCCGCCTCATACCAGAGTTTGAAGCAGGCGGGTGTAAAAAGTTCGGAGTGCTAACGTAAATAAAATAATTTTTGAAATTTCTCTATTTACATAATTTCGTGGCATATTCAGTTAACATGACGTCATAAACGATTGTTAGTATTAGTGAGCGTGTGTGTGTGTGTGTGTGTGTGTGTGTGTGTGTGTGTGTGTGTGTGTGTGTGTGTGTGTGTGTGTGTGTGTGTGTGTGTGTGTGTGTGTGTGTGTGTGTGTGTGTGTGTGTGTGTGTGTGTGTGTGTGTGTGTGTGTGTGTGTGTGTGTGTGTGTGTGTGTGTGTGTGTGTGCGAGCGCGCGCGCGTGTGTTGTACGCTTACGTTCTCAATTTCAGTGTGATTAGTTTCAAACTTAGCACAAAAATAGCTTGGCCAACGGTTTCGTTAATCAGAAAAATTCATTCGACATTTTAAAAATGGCGCACATTTCAAATATTTCAATATTGTTAATGTTTTTCTCTTGATTTTTTTATGTAATTTTGTAATCGCAATCAGTACAAAACTTTAATTAAGCAAAATACAGATATTTTTTATTTTCAAAACCAGTTGAAAACGTTTCAACGGTGATCATTTTCGTATCTTCAATGTGACTTAAGTTTAAAATGCCAATATACGCAGATTTTAACGCTGATTATGACGAGATTTAAAAAAAATGGTTATTAGCTTTTATTACGCTAGCGAGACAGCTGCGTGCAACTATTAATAAATTTAGATCATAGTAAATGTAGAGCAAGCTGGTTTGAAACTTTCACGATTTCATTGTTAGTAACTTTTAAAATCTCTCTCTAATTAGTATTTTTCGCAATTTTATACATAAATCCGTAACAATACAAACCATTATCTATTTATTTTGAATATCTTCATTTTTACATAGAACTATGAATTTTTTTATGTTGAATTCGTGACATTTTAGGAGTTGAGGTTATTTTTCCAAGTTGTAAATCTTATTGTATTTGGGTTCGTGATAAATTAAAATTGTTCCAAATCACTATTGCTGTGTGCAAAGTATTACTTACAGTAATAACTCAAAGAACATTGTATTATTAATCTATTGTTACAAAACATGAACTGATTGAATGTTCGTTGTTACTAAATGAAGGTACTAAAACACGATAAGGCATTGTTCCTGTCACTATTTGTGAAAGTACCTGCACTGCAACATGAAGGTTGTCGTTATCACTCTACTAATGCATGCAGTATCATTTGTAGCGTGTTCAACCAAATATTTGGTCTTGGTAAAGTGTTAAATATATTTGACTTTCTTTCTTAAAACGTTTCTTGGTATTAAAAAAACAAATCAAACAAATACTTTGTCGTTCAGCCAGTACTAAAGAATCTAACCGGCAACTACACAGATGAAAACTTCATTAAATATACAAAAGACAACATTTTTTAGATAGTTCTTTATTTTATCGGAAAATATTTGGCCCGATTTCTCAAAATTGAGTTATAAGATTATGCTCAAACTTTGGTCACTAGAAGAGTTCATTAACGGTAATGAATCGTTTTTGAAATAAATTAAATTTAGGGATCACATTTAGTTGAAAATATTTAACAACATTAAAAAAAATATGATGACGACGGTCAGGGTTTACTTTTAATTTTTCCGACTTACTTCTGAAACGTGAATACGACCGTTGTTGAAGTATTTAATGAACTTTTGTACCACTATTTTGAAAAAAAAACTGAGATCATAAAAACCGATTTTTGTTAATTTTAATGTCTTTTTGATTTTGATCAAATAAGTCCTCAACGAAGGTCTTGACTGGAAATACTTGCTTCGTATCACATCTCTTACTCCATTAATTAGAGACAGACAGATACGGAACACAAATTGCCATTATTAACAAATATTCATTGGAAAATTAACTATTAGAGCGGTCATCATGGTAAGACCCAGACCGGGGATCTTGAAGTAAGCGCCAATCCCACGTGTACCAAACACCACTGATTACAACGTGTATCAAACACGATATAGAATTCTATAATTATTATTTTTACATATCTATTTACGTTATTATTTTTTTATTATCTCTGTTCATCTGCTTTAATAGTATTACTTTCCTTATCAACAAAACTATTCTTAAAAAATATGTTTAATTAAGAAATTGTCATTATTGTAACATAGCCACCGGATCACATATCCAAATGATTAACTTATTCTTCCCGTCAGTGGTCTATCAACTCACCTCATAAAGGCTACCGCGGTTTCAAAACTCTATAGTTTCATCTAGGCCGTACAAAATGTTAAATCCCTCTGTCGAGGTCGTCACATAGTCAAACAAAATATTAAAACATACATCACAAACACTAAGTACAATTAAACATTTAAAATATTCATTATGAAATCCGGAATGTAACGACGGACGAATCGCGTGTGTAGCTTGGCCAAGTCGAATTTCTTAATGAATATTTTAAATATGTAATTGTGCTTAGTGTTTGTGATGTATGTTTTAATGTTTTGTTTGACTTTGTGACGACCTCGACAGAGGGATTTAACATTTTGTACGGCCTGAAGATGAAACTATAGAGCTTTGAAACCGCGGTAGTCTTTATGAGGTGAGTTGATAGACCACTGACGGGAAGAATAGGTATATAATCCTAATCATAAGAAATTGTGTTACTTATTTACAGTTCCAAGTCTCTGAGATTAAAAAAAATAAAAACATTTTTAGTGCACCTACAAAGTTTTATTAATTAAATTTTCAGAACCTTCCTATAAGCAACATTCCCAGTTTCTACAGTGATCATTGATTGTTTTTCATTTTAACCCTTACTTCAAACACTAAAATTCAGATTTTTTTAAAACTTTCTCTTCACAACTATTTATAAATTGAGGAAAATTTTTTAAACGTTAATATTTGCTTGTACTTATAAAGTCCTTAAGGCTCCAAGTGTTTTGACTTTTACAAACATCAACTGCTAAGGGGAACAGTATTTTGGAAACGGTCCCTGATTAAGCACCTAGAACTGAAGGAAAAACTTAAAACCTTTTTTCACCTTTCATCATCCCACGATTACAGTGACATGATCAATGTAGTTGCAGTTTTATTCAATAAAGTCTTTCTTTTACAATCACCTGTTATTTAAAAGAATCGTTCCCCACTAAATATTAAAGCTCAATTAAAAATATAAAAAAATACCTAATTTTAACCATTCAGAAAGGACTTTCGTTACCCACCTTTAAAACTTACGCTAATCATGTATACCGAATTTCAACTCCATACGGCTTTTGGATCTGGTGATATACAGATAATATTTAGTTTTTTACCCCATTTCGTAGCGGACATTTATAACCCTAGATCAATATAAGTGCTAACTTTGTAGGCTTTAGGCCTACAGTTATGAAGATTTCGTGATAAGTGCATGGTAATATTTGAACCACACACACACACACACACACACACACACACACACACACACACACACACACACACACACACACACACACACACACACACACACACACACGCACACACACACACACACACACACACACACACACACACACACACACACACACACACACACACATATATATATATATATATATAATTTCTTATTTTTATCAATATTTTATGAACTTATTAGGAAGCTGACACACCAGTGGGAAAATGGTATTCTATCGATATAAACGACGCCCTCTCCGTACGCACTGCTAAAATTGGGATTAAAAAAATAAATAAGGAACAAATGAATTATCGAAACTTAACACTTAAAAGAATTGAAAAATGTGAAAGGAAGGTAATGTTTAGTAAAATTAACACATATAGTTTTCATAATTGAAGTAGAATTTATTAATTCTTAAATAAATTGTTTTTCTTTTGTAAGATCTCTAAGAAATTTTGCACATGCTCATGTTTACGTATTATTTTTTATTTATTTATTTATTTTTGGAGCCTGCGAATCGATTAGTAACATATAAAAATAAATATTTTTTAAAAATTTCATTTCCATATTTTTTAAAAATATTTATTTATTATAACCTAAATTTCAAACGAAAACAGATTTGATAGATGTTTCTTCGTCTCCTGTTAGCAAGATCCTCACAATCATAGATTAAGTGATCTGCAATTTTCTTACTGAAGACATGACTGAGGAAGAGAGATCCATGGGAAGAAAGGAAGACTGTTGGATGAAAGACTTGAGACATTGGTATAGCGTCCATCTGCCGAAATATTTAGACACTCAATTTCTCGTGTTATAATTACTGGCTAGTTCATCAACCTCCGCTTTACCTGTTCCACACAGCTATACACAATTACTCCGTGCTATGGATTCTTACTTTGTCAGATACACCCACAAACCAAAGTGCCCCGTAAAACGTTTCATGGTTCATCTAATTTTAGGATACCTACTGTCTTCCTAAGCAGATGTTAATTAACGGGTAAGATCGTAATCCTAACTCTGCTACTTTAAAATAAAGACAATTTCAGTCAAGATCATCTCGAGGAATTTATTTTAATTCCCGACTACAGTTCTCAAATATGGTAGTACGGCTCATTGGTAATAGTTGCGTTTCTTACCCTCCAAGGTCTGATATCTGTGAGCACTTCTAGTAATTCAATATCTTTAGTTATTTACTAAATGTTATACTGGATTGATGTTTACTTGTACCTTTCTTTGTCGATCTGTTTTCTTTTGTATCCGATTATGCAATGTTTTTACACCAAGTGGTTTTTCATTTTGTACACCGCAACATGGTTTCGCTTTGCCTTGGATTGATGTTTACTTGTATCTTTGTTTGTCGATCTGTTTTCTTTTGTATCCGATTATGCAATGTTTTTACACCAAGTGATTTTTCATTTTGTACACCGCAACATGGTTTTGTTTTGCTTTGAATTGATGTTTACTTGTATCTTTGTCGATCTGTTTTCTTTTGTATCCGATTATGCAATGTTTTTACACCGCAATATGGTTTCGCTTTGCTTTGGATTGATGTTTACTTGTATCTTTGTTTCTCGATCTGTTTTCTTTTGTATCCGATTATGTAATATTTTTACACCAAGTGGTTTTTCATTTTGTACACCGCAACATGGTTTCGCTTTGCTTTGGATTGATGTTTACTTGTATCTTTGTTTGTCGATCTGTTTTCTTTTGTATCCGATTATGTAATATTTTTACACCAAGTTGTTTTTCATTTTGTACACCGCAACATGGTTTCGCTTTGCTTAGGGTTGATGTTTACTTGTATCTTTGTTTGTCGATCTGTTTTCTTTTGTATCCGATTATGTAATATTTTTACACCAAGTAGTTTTTCATTTTGTACACCGCAACATGGTTTCGCTTTGCTTTGATTGATGTTTACTTGTATCTTTGTTTGTCGATCTGTTTTCTTTTGTATCCGATTATGCAATGTTTTTACACCAAGTGATTTTTCATTTTGTACACCGCAACATGGTTTCGTTTTGCTTTGGATTGATGTTTACTTGTATCTTTGTTTGTCGATCTGTTTTCTTTTGTATCCGATTATGCAATGTTTTTACACCAAGTGATTTTTCATTTTGTACACCGCAACATGGTTTCGTTTTGCTTTGGATTGATGTTTACTTGTATCTTTGTTTGTCGATCTGTTTTCTTTTGTATCCGATTATGCAATGTTTTTACACCAAGTGATTTTTCATTTTGTACACCGCAACATGGTTTTGTTTTGCTTTGGATTGATGTTTACTTGTATCTTTGTTTGTCGATCTGTTTTCTTTTGTATCCGATTATGTAATGTTTTTACACCAAGTGATTTTTCATTTTGTACACCGCAATATGGTTTCGTTTTGCTTTGGACTGATGTTTACTTGTATCTTTGTTTGTTGATCTGTTTTCTGTTTTATCCGACTATGTAATGTTTTTACACCAAGTGGTTTTTCATTTTGTACACTGCAACATGATTTTATTTTGCTTTGGATTGATGTTTACATGTACCTTTGTTTGTCTATCTGTTTTCTGTTGTATCCGATTATGTAATGTTTTTAAACCAAGTGGTTTTTCATTTTGTACACCGCAACATGGTTTTGTTTTGCTTTGGATTGATGTTTACTTGTATCTTTGTTTGTCGATCTATTTTCTGTCGTATCCGATTATGTAATGTTTTTACACCAAGTGATTTTTCATTTTGTACACCGCAACATGGTTTTGTTTTGCTTTGGATTGATGTTTACTTGTATCTTTGTTTGTCGATCTGTTTTCTTTTGTATCCGATTATGTAATATTTTTACACCAAGTAGTTTTTCATTTTGTACACCGCAACATGGTTTCGCTTTGCCTTGGATTGATGTTTGCTTGTATCTTTGTTTGTCGATCTGTTTTATTTTGTATCCGATTATGTAATGTTTTTACACCAAGTGGTTTTTCATTTTGTACACCGCAACATGGTTTCGCTTTGCTTTGGATTTCACCGCTTTACTTCAGCTGAATCTATTTTTAAGTTCGCGCGCGAGTACATGTGTTACGTTCTTTCATCGGCCGGATAAATTTCAAAATCATTTAAATTAAAACGGTAAAATTTCTTTTTAAAAAAACGTTCATTGCTTTATCAAGGGGCATTATTTAATTATCCGTTACGATTGTTTTAATATAAACTAGTATTAGTTTAAAAAAAGCGAACTTCTGAATTAACAAGATGAATATTATTATTTAATATTTAATAAATATAATAGGATTAACATATTGTAAAAGAAATTTTAACATTTAGTAATATTATGTGTCTTTAAAGTTTTAATCAATAATCCGAGATCACTAAACAAAACCAATATAAAATCTATTCTGATATTATTACTATGAAACTAAAAACAATTATTTAAAAGTAGACCTAAGTATTTGTTTAAACAGACTGTTCATAATTTGGCACAACTTTTCGGAGAGATAACATAGTTACTTATTATACGAGTTAGTTACAAAAACCGTTGAAAGAGGGCTCCATTACACGATTCACACAACTAAATACGACGTCGCATGTTATTAAACACACGTTGTAGTGTTTGTTGAGAAATTGCAGCAACATATCCTTCGATTTTTCCTTAAAATTCGGAAATACTGTGGGGATGAGTTTTGTAAACAACATTCGACATGTGTCTGCAGAAAAAAGTCAGACATGGAGAGTTACAGAGGACATGAACGATTGTTAGACGGGCTTTTCTTGCTTAGTGTCCATACTTTATGGCAGTTAAACTAATAAAGGCGAGGGATCAGCGTTAACGGTAAGGGAAAAGCAAAGAGAGTAACTGCGGCTCAAACTAAGAACATGAAGGTGAGCAGTTGAATGATGCAGTAGACTGACAGGTGCTTTAGTCACTTCGATCATCGAGCCACAACAAAAATACCCAACGCTGAACTTATGGGCACTATCAACAGAGAGGCCAGACTGACTAGGTAAAACGGACTGACTAGGTAGAAGGTAGCCTTCTCACAACATATGCAGCTTTCACTATTAGGCAGCTTTCACTATTAGGCAGCTTTCATGTGCAACTTTTCTGGTGTTAGCGCTTTAAAGCAACCACTTTTTGGTACCTGCCACTTTGTGGTGAACTTGTTTGTGTATTCATTCTGTAATCTTTATACCGTCGTATGCAGTTGTTTAGTCGCATAATGGAGCCCACATTCAACAGTTTTTATAACTAACGTTATAAACGTTATATAAACGTTATAACGTTATGAACACTCTGTAATATATAATGCAACGGTGTTTCAGGACGATGACCCCAAAGGAACATATAAAGTCCGTGAAGTAGTTAAAACTTTTAGCTCAGATACATTAAGTGTAAGTACTATATTGCAATGATTATTGTTAACGTTTTCTGTGTTGTGTGTGTGTGTGTGTGTGTGTGTGTGTGTGTGTGTGTGTGTGTGTGTGTGTGTGTGCGTGTGAGCGCGCGCGCCAGTTTGTGTTTGTAAGTGTGTCTTATAATTACTGTTAATCGAAACATTTGTCATAATTTGTGTTTATAAAAACAAAACACGATGTTTCTAAAGTACGGATAAACTCTCGTTCTTAAAAGCCTTAAAACATATACGTGCAACTGAAGCCTAGATACGTAGATATTAAAAAATATTTAAAAACTAAGATCACAGTTCGCAGCTGGTTACCTGAGCGGTTAAAACGGAAATACAACTATGACTTACATGTGATCAGAAAGTTACATTCACCGAGAAAACGGAAACAAAAAAGCTACACAGCTGTTGAAAAATACAATATAAGAACAGGCAACAGTAACAACTTACTGACGACCTCTCACGTCAGTACCGAATGGAGGGGAGTCTATCCGTTTAAAGACAACGACTATGTTTTTGTGTTGGCTTCTTCCTCTTCTGTAAAGTTGGCTTGATTCCTCCTAATTCATTCTGAACAAGTTGTAGAGTTGTTCCGGGTGCTGATAGGCTATCGTGTAGTTGTTAGAGGGTGGTCCTACTCGACGATCTGCCGAACAATGATTTTCGACCTGTATAATGAACAATTTGGAAACAGATTTACACACGTTCATGACGAAAAAGCTCGTTTGTTTTCTTTAATCAATTTCGTGTTTGTTTTCAAAACTGAAAATAAAAAATAATATTATTAATCGTAGATGCACCATGGTACATAAATAACGACAAACTCCATAGGGATTTGAAAATAGATATGGTAGGTGAGGAAATAAAGAAGTATGCAAAGAAGCACGGACAACGCATCTCTCAACACGAGCATCCGGAGATACGCGGATTGTTGGCTGAGGCTGGTGTGGTTAGAAAGCTACGAAGAACAAAGCCACTGGACCTTATGGTTTTTGCTGGTCCGGATGGACATTAGTTTCTAAGGGAATATATCCAATGGGATATATCCCTTCAAAGTGTAAACATGTGTTAAAGTAAATTACTAGATGGGTATTTCTACTCAGTTGTAAATAAAATTAAATTAAAAAAAAAACTAATTAAAAAATAGTACCGTAACAGTCATTGCAACTTATTTTCTTACTTGATTTGACCCAAAAATTTCTACATTGCAATTTCTGTTAGGTCAAAGCACCTAATGTATTTCAAATTACTTACGCAATGAATTAATTTTGTTTCAGTACTATTATTGTACTTTTGTAGTTACTTATAAAAAGAACAGCAACAAGATGTTACATTTGAAATTTAAGAAATGCGTCCCGCCTAAGTTTTCTTTTGTAAGTATATTTGTTATATGTTATTTTATACCAGTTACATAATTAATTAATAGATATAAAATATTTAACTGATACTTTAAATAATGTAATACTATATATATATATATATATATATATATATATATATATATATATATATATATATATATATATAGTTTATCGTTATATATATATATATATATATTATCGTCTGCATTAGACCAAGTGTGCACAATAGTCGGACGTTAAACACAAAAAAAAAAAAATATATATATATATTATTATTATTATTATTATTTGCGTATAGACCCTGTTGGATCACGCAAAGCACTCCGACTCATGTCTTGTTCCTTCTAATCCTCCACACCTCTCTCATCCTGTCCCCATGGATTCTCTTCCGCTCATCCGTACATTTTACCCCTGCTCTCTTTGGGATTTCATTCTCTGGGACCTTCCAACCGAGCATCTTTCTCCTGTATGCGTGCCTGTCTTCAACGTCTGTTGAGTCTATTTATGCGTCATGTAGGTCTATTCTGACTTGTGCGATCCACGACGTTGTTGATTTGACTCCTTGTATATACTTAAGGATTCTGTTGGCAAGTCTCGTTGTTGGTAGTCTACTGATGTGTCCATAGAACCGAAGCCTCCTTCTTCTGATATCTGCTGCCAGGTTCGATATCTTCTCTGTGGTCTTCCAGGAGTGCAACCTGTATCCATCTTCTGTTAATCTCGAGCCAAAATATATATATATATATATATATATAATTGAAACAGTATAAAGATTTATCTTTTTTAAAATGGTTCCCTCTTTAAGTCTGAAAATATACTACAAAACAACCCTGCCCACTTGGTGGGCTAAGCATCTTATTACTATATTGGTTTTCGTGAAGACAACTGTAAACACACCGAATAACGTATTCCAAGTTTAATTAAATTCGTCGATATTGTTTTATGGTTGTAAGTGAGAAAAAAAGTAGTTTATTAATTTACAAACACAAACTGTTTATCTTGAATTTTTAATTTCTCGTATTCAGTTTACCATTCCTTAATTTACCCACTTTTTATTCAGAAAGGGTAGTATCCCAAATATTGTATTATTGTTGTTGTATTTTTACTTATACATACGTATTACGTTTAAGGGCTAGAAATTCGTTATATATATATATATATATATATATATATATATATATATATATGTGTGTGTGTGTGTGTGTGTGTGTGTGTGTGTGTGTGTGTGTGTGTAATAGTTTTAGTTTTTAAGGGTCTTAAAATTTTAATCCCATCCAACCATATTTTGTTATCTCGAATTTACTTTACCGTGCATTGTAATAATGTAATTGTTTGAATTTCAGCCTTTTGTACTTTTTTATTTTTTATATTTTTTATTTTTACTAATCTTTTTTATATATATGTGATAAATAAATTAACTTTCGTTAAACATATAAAGGGTAACCTTTAACATTTAAAAGTTACAAATTTCAGTGTCAAACACATTTAACCAATTATTTTCAAACATTCATCTCAATAAAAGTGAATTATTTCTATCACACTAATTTGCTATTTGTATTAATACATTATTTTGTTTTTTAGTCTTTCACCAGCTGGTACGAAATTGGCCTGGATAGCCCACTAGCGAAAAGAACAGCGAACATCGGAATTGCTTTCATAAAGAGAATCAAAAACGATTATAAAAACTTGCAACTTACGGAAATCATAGAAGCTTCAAAGAAGGTGATTTCAAATTAATTATAGCGCTCATAAAATTTAATTATGATTGTAGAAAATATGAATTTAAAAATTTTAGTGATAAATAATGTCCATTTTCAGGTATGCAAGTTTACATTGAAGTTCCGAAATTATAAACGTTGGTATAGTTATTAAGATAGTATTCATTGTGAAAGACATTTTGTATTGTTTAATATACACAAGAATGTTGCCCCCCAATAAATATGCGTGAACATAAATATAAATAGGCGGTCATTAAACAGTTGTATGTGCTGCATTCTGTGGTGAACCTAATGAACTATCTCGAGTTAATAAACGTATATTTAAGTAATAATCTGATCTAATAAAATCTTCTCAAAAACACGGGAACTTTGAAAACGAATAGGTCGGCGCTCTTAAGGTGGTTATGTTAGTCTGAATACCTCTTGGCATATATGGGTATATTTAAACACCTATCATAAAAAAACGATACTTAGAGGCTTCGCACTTTCGAAGTGAATGTTTGTTAATGACCCTGTTTACACCGGTGTCCGAGATCTTCTTTAAATGAGGCAACTTGTTCTTGCTCCTGGTTTTTCAATTTTTCGTTACGTTACTCTCAATTCGATTTCACTGAACCACAAGAATTGTAATACCGGGCGTAAAAAATTAATTCACTTCAATTAGACTACCTTAAAAACCTAACTTAATTCAACTGTGTTATTTTCAATTCGATTTCACTGCACCACAAAAATTGTAATACCGGGCGTAAAATATTAATTCACTTCAATTAGGCTACCTTAAAAACCTAACTTAATTCAACTGTGTTATTTTCAATTCGATTTCACTGCACCACAAAAATTGTAATACCGGGCGTAAAATATTAATTCACTTTAATTAGGCTACCTTAAAAACCTAACTTAATTCAACTGTGTTATTTTCAATTCGATTTCAATGAACCACAAAAATTGTAATACCGGGCGTAAAAAATTAATTCACTTCAATTAGGCTACCTTAAAAACCTAACTTAATTCAACTGTGTTATTTTCAATTCGATTTCACTGCACCATAAAAATTGTAATACCGGGCGTAAATAATTAATTCACTTCAATTAGGCTACCTTAAAAACCTAACTTAATTCAACTGTGTTATTTTCAATTCGGTTTCACTGCACCACAAAAATTGTAATACCGGGCGTAAAAAATTAATTCACTTTAATTAGGCTACCTTAAAAACCTAACTTAATTCAACTGTGTTATTTTCAATTCGATTTCACTGCACCATAAAAATTGTAATACCGGGCGTAAATAATTAATTCACTTCAATTAGGCTACCTTAAAAACCTAACTTAATTCAACTGTGTTATTTTCAATTCGATTTCAATGAACCACAAAAATTGTAATACCGGGCGTAAAAAAGTTATTCACTTCAATTAGGCTACCTTAAAAACCTAACTTAATTCAACTGTGTTATTTTCAATTCGATTTCACTGCACCATACAAATTGTAATACCGGGCGTAAATAATTAATTCACTTCAATTAGGCTACCTTAAAAACCTAACTTAATTCAACTGTGTTATTTTCAATTCGGTTTCACTGCACCACAAAAATTGTAATACCGGGCGTAAAAAATTAATTCACTTCAATTAGGCTACCTTAAAAACCTAACTTAATTCAACTGTGTTATTTTCAATTCAATTTCACTGCACCACAAAAATTGTAATACCGGGCGTAAAAAAGTAATTCACTTTAATTAGGCTACCTTAAAAACCTAACTTAATTCAACTGTGTTATTTTCAATTCAATTTCACTGCACCACAAAAATTGTAATACCGGGCGTAAAAAAGTAATTCACTTCAATTAGGCTACCTTAAAAACCTAACTTAATTCAACTGTGTTATTTTCAATTCGATTTCAATGAACCACAAAAATTGTAATACCGGGCGTAAAAAAGTTATTCACTTCAATTAGGCTACCTTAAAAACCTAACTTAATTCAACTGTGTTATTTTCAATTCGATTTCACTGCACCATACAAATTGTAATACCGGGCGTAAATAATTAATTCACTTCAATTAGGCTACCTTAAAAACCTAACTTAATTCAACTGTGTTATTTTCAATTCGGTTTCACTGCACCACAAAAATTGTAATACCGGGCGTAAAAAATTAATTCACTTCAATTAGGCTACCTTAAAAACCTAACTTAATTCAACTGTGTTATTTTCAATTCAATTTCACTGCACCACAAAAATTGTAATACCGGGCGTAAAAAAGTAATTCACTTTAATTAGGCTACCTTAAAAACCTAACTTAATTCAACTGTGTTATTTTCAATTCAATTTCACTGCACCACAAAAATTGTAATACCGGGCGTAAAAAAGTAATTCACTTTAATTAGGCTACCTTAAAAACCTAACTTAATTCAACTGTGTTATTTTCAATTCGATTTCACTGCACTACAAAAATTGTAATGGCCTACCGGGAGTAAAAAAGTAATTCATTTCAATTACCTCAAGAACCTAAGTTAAATAAATTGTGTTACTCTGAATTCGATTTCACTGCACCACAAAATTTACCGTACCGGGTGTAAAGAAGTATTCTCTTCAATTACTTTAAGAACCTAACATAATTTAACTGAATTACGCTCAATTCGATTTCACTGCACCACAAAAATTGTAATACCGGGCGTAAAAAAGTAATTCACTTTAATTAGGCTACCTTAAAACCTAACTTAATTCAACTGTGTTATTTTCAATTCGATTTCACTGCACCACAAAAATTGTAATAGCCTACCGGGCGTAAGAAAGTAATTCATTTCAATTATCTTAAGAACATAAGTTAAATCAATTGTGTTACTCTCAATTCGATTTCACAAAATTTACCTTACCGGCCGTAAACAAGTATTCACTTCAATTACCTCAAGAACCTAAGTTAAATCAATTGTGTTACTCTGAATTCGATTTCACTGCACCACAAAATTTACCGTACCGGGCGTAAGAATTTATTCGCTTCAAAAATGTAATTTCGCAACGGTTTTTGACGTCACTATCGGCTTATATGTTTTTATATTCTTAGTTCCAAATACAACACTTGTATTTTATTACAGTTTCTATTATTACAGTCAACATTTATAAATAATAATATTTCACTTATTTTGTTCATTTCAACATTTTAATCTACAAATTCTGCCATTATATTATTTAATATTATTACACTCTACCCATTTAATATTCAAATTAAGTAGTCTATCTATGGGCAAGTCGCTTGATTTTGTAACTCACCAAACGGAATGTGATAACCAGCTGTTTCATGTTTCCTTCCGTTACTCTCGATTAGACTTCACTGAATTTTTCCGTATCAGGCGTAAAAAAGTATTAACTTCAAAATAAAGAAATCGTTTGGCCGCCCTGACTTCCTTGTATTAGGTTTCATAAATGCTTGTATTTTCTGAATAATATTTTCTTACTGTTTACTAATTACTAACCACTTATATACCATGTGATTACTAATTTCCAAGCCACTTGTTTCAACCTATCATTCTTATACTTATTTCTATAAATTTCTCCTAAGACAATATCCCATTTTGTGATATTAAAATCAATTTCTTTAACCTAAAATTATTAGAAAACTAGATTTATAATAGTAAAATTTGCAGCATATTAGTAGAGAATTTTCTTCAAAAAATGGCTATTTGAGCGACGAAAACCATATTCATGAGATACAGTTGAAATTCAGTACATTTTAACAACTTTCAAGAAGTTATTTAGTGGTCGGCGTTCATTTCAAGTGCTGGACATAGATATTACCATGATCACCGCTCCAATAGCTCATATTTAAAAAAAAAAATGGAAATCCGCTAATAATATGCGTCAAACTTTATCTGGTAAATTTATTTTCCAATTGAAATGTTTTGATAAACTAATTTTAATGTCCCAATATGGTTTACATTAAACAATGCAACTGTGTTTCAGGACATTCCTAATTTGAGGCAATATAAAGTGCGTGAGACAGTTACTGCTAAGAACCAATATGTAAGTACAGTATTCATATCAGTATTGATAACATTTATTTTACCTGGTGTAATAGAAAACAATTTACAAGTCTTACGTGACAAACTGAATTTTGTGGGGAATGAAGTATTGTCTGAATTGTCTATTTTTATTCGATAGTACATTCAAAAGTACTTTTGAAATAATTGTATACCTCTCTGCTTATAAAAAAACACGGCAGTGTTCCGCCCCGCTAAGTCTTCAAAGGCTATATACAGAGGAAACGAGAACCGGTATTCAAGTATCCACAACTTGAAAACGAAAGATATTGTAAATTGCCTTAAGGAGCAGGAAACGTGGATAGAATATGTGTTGTTTTAAATTGGTAGAAGCAAAGCGGAGAAAAAACTATTTGCACTTGGCACTTTAACAATTCTTTTCCTTATCGCCTTCTTCTTGTTATTCAATATTGATGCAATCACAGCATAAACTACCGAAACGATTTTGATCCACAATGATTCGTTTTATTCTTCCCGTTTAAACGAAGTGCCTTTTACAACTCTGAAAGTAACGTTAACGACTGAAAAGTTGTAAAATAATGTAAAATTGAATAATTTCAACATTAACGCGCCTACAGCTTAAACTATTGAACCGATTTTCATCAATTACCACTCATTACATTCGGCATCGTTGCCGTAATATAACCTTTTATATAAAAATTATAAAATAATTACGTTAATAATTGTAAAATTGCACTAAACGTAACTAGAAGACTTATCGATTT
>CM040190.1:82249649-82262149 GCA_022606455.1 Callitettix versicolor
ATATTCGAAGTTTTTATGTCTGGTCTATTTTGAATTACGTCTTGTGTCTTGTCAGTTTGTATAATCATTATGTGCCCGATATGTTTGTATCATGTTTTGTATTTGGACTGTTTATATTAATATTGAATGTCCGACATAACATATTCGAAGTTTTTATGTCTGGTCTATTTTGAATTACGTCTTGTGTCTTGTCAGTTTGTATAAACATTTTGTGCCCGATATGTTTGTATAATGTCTTGTATTTGGTCTGTTTATGTTAATATTGAATGTCCGACATAACATATTCGAAGTTTTTATGTCTGGTCTATTTTGTATTACGTCTTGTGTCTTGTCAGTTTGTATAAACATTTTGTGCCTGATATGTTTGTATTATGTCTTGTATTTGGACTGTTTATATTAATATTGAATGTCTGACATAACATATTCGAAGTTTTTTATGTCTGGTCTATTTTAAATTACGTCTTGTGTCTTGTCAGTTTGTATAAACATTTTGTGCCCGATATGTTTGTATAATGTCTTGTATTTGGTCTGTTTATGTTAATATTGAATGTCTGACATAACATATTCGAAGTTTTTTATGTCTGGTCTATTTTGAATTACGTCTTGTGTCTTGTCAGTTTGTATAAACATTTTGTGCCCGATATGTTTGTATAATGTCTTGTATTTGGTCTGTTTATGTTAATATTGAATGTCTGACATAACATATTCGAAGTTTTTATGTCTGGTCTATTTTGTATTACGTCTTGTGTCTTGTCAGTTTGTATAAACATTTTGTGCCTGATATATTTGTATTATGTCTTGTATTTGGACTGTTTATATTAATATTGAATGTCTGACATAACATATTCGAAGTTTTTATGTCTGGTCTATTTTGTATTACGTCTTGTGTCTTGTCAGTTTGTATAAACATTTTGTGCCCGATGTGTTTGTATAATGTCTTGTATTTGGTCTGTTTATGTTAATATTGAATGTCTGACATAACATATTCGAAGTTTTTATGTCTGGTCTATTTTGTATTACGTCTTGTGTCTTGTCAGTTTGTATAAACATTTTGTGCCCGATATGTTTGTATAATGTCTTGTATTTGGTCTGTTTATGTTAATATTGAATGTCTGACATAACATATTCGAAGTTTTTATGTCTGGTCTATTTTGTATTACGTCTTGTGTCTTGTCAGTTTGTATAAACATTTTGTGCCCGATGTGTTTGTATTATGTCTTGTATTTGGACTGATTATATTAATATTGAATGTCTGACATAACATATTCGAAGTTTTTATGTCTGGTCTATTTTAAATTACGTCTTGTGTCTTGTCAGTTTGTATAAACATTTTGTGCCCGATATGTTTGTATAATGTCTTGTATTTGGTCTGTTTATGTTAATATTGAATGTCTGACATAACATATTCGAAGTTTTTATGTCTGGTCTATTTTGTATTACGTCTTGTGTCTTGTCAGTTTGTATAAACATTTTGTGCCCGATGTGTTTGTATAATGTCTTGTATTTGGTCTGTTTATGTTAATATTGAATGTCTGACATAACATATTCGAAGTTTTTATGTCTGGTCTATTTTGTATTACGTCTTGTGTCTTGTCAGTTTGTATAAACATTTTGTGCCCGATATGTTTGTATAATGTCTTGTATTTGGTCTGTTTATGTTAATATTGAATGTCTGACATAACATATTCGAAGTTTTTATGTCTGGTCTATTTTGTATTACGTCTTGTGTCTTGTCAGTTTGTATAAACATTTTGTGCCCGATGTGTTTGTATTATGTCTTGTATTTGGACTGTTTATATTAATATTGAATGTCTGACATAACATATTCGAAGTTTTTTATGTCTGGTCTATTTTAAATTACGTCTTGTGTCTTGTCAGTTTGTATAAACATTTTGTGCCCGATATGTTTGTATAATGTCTTGTATTTGGTCTGTTTATGTTAATATTGAATGTCTGACATAACATATTCGAAGTTTTTATGTCTGGTCTATTTTGTATTACGTCTTGTGTCTTGTCAGTTTGTATAAACATTTTGTGCCCGATGTGTTTGTATAATGTCTTGTATTTGGTCTGTTTATGTTAATATTGAATGTCTGACATAACATATTCGAAGTTTTTATGTCTGGTCTATTTTGTATTACGTCTTGTGTCTTGTCAGTTTGTATAAACATTTTGTGCCCGATATGTTTGTATAATGTCTTGTATTTGGTCTGTTTATGTTAATATTGAATGTCTGACATAACATATTCGAAGTTTTTATGTCTGGTCTATTTTGTATTACGTCTTGTGTCTTGTCAGTTTGTATAAACATTTTGTGCCCGATATGTTTGTATAATGTCTTGTATTTGGTCTGTTTATGTTAATATTGAATGTCTGACATAACATATTCGAAGTTTTTATGTCTGGTCTATTTTGTATTACGTCTTGTGTCTTGTCAGTTTGTATAAACATTTTGTGCCCGATGTGTTTGTATTATGTCTTGTATTTGGACTGTTTATATTAATATTGAATGTCTGACATAACATATTCGAAGTTTTTATGTCTGGTCTATTTTAAATTATGTCTTGTGTCTTGTCAGTTTGTATAAACATTTTGTGCCCGATATGTTTGTATAATGTCTTGTATTTGGTCTGTTTATGTTAATATTGAATGTCTGACATAACATATTCGAAGTTTTTATGTCTGGTCTATTTTGTATTACGTCTTGTGTCTTGTCAGTTTGTATAAACATTTTGTGCCCGATGTGTTTGTATAATGTCTTGTATTTGGTCTGTTTATGTTAATATTGAATGTCTGACATAACATATTCGAAGTTTTTATGTCTGGTCTATTTTGTATTACGTCTTGTGTCTTGTCAGTTTGTATAAACATTTTGTGCCCGATATGTTTGTATAATGTCTTGTATTTGGTCTGTTTATGTTAATATTGAATGTCTGACATAACATATTCGAAGTTTTTATGTCTGGTCTATTTTGTATTACGTCTTGTGTCTTGTCAGTTTGTATAAACATTTTGTGCCCGATGTGTTTGTATTATGTCTTGTATTTGGACTGTTTATATTAATATTGAATGTCTGACATAACATATTCGAAGTTTTTTATGTCTGGTCTATTTTAAATTACGTCTTATGTCTTGTCAGTTTGTATAAACATTTTGTGCCCGATATGTTTGTATAATGTCTTGTATTTGGTCTGTTTATGTTAATATTGAATGTCTGACATAACATATTCGAAGTTTTTATGTCTGGTCTATTTTGTATTACGTCTTGTGTCTTGTCAGTTTGTATAAACATTTTGTGCCCGATGTGTTTGTATAATGTCTTGTATTTGGTCTGTTTATGTTAATATTGAATGTCTGACATAACATATTCGAAGTTTTTATGTCTGGTCTATTTTGTATTACGTCTTGTGTCTTGTCAGTTTGTATAAACATTTTGTGCCCGATATGTTTGTATAATGTCTTGTATTTGGTCTGTTTATGTTAATATTGAATGTCTGACATAACATATTCGAAGTTTTTATGTCTGGTCTATTTTGTATTACGTCTTGTGTCTTGTCAGTTTGTATAAACATTTTGTGCCCGATGTGTTTGTATTATGTCTTGTATTTGGACTGTTTATATTAATATTGAATGTCTGACATAACATATTCGAAGTTTTTTATGTCTGGTCTATTTTAAATTACGTCTTGTGTCTTGTCAGTTTGTATAAACATTTTGTGCCTGATATGTTTGTATAATGTCTTGTATTTGGTCTGTTTATGTTAATATTGAATGTCTGACATAACATATTCGAAGTTTTTATGTCTGGTCTATTTTGTATTACGTCTTGTGTCTTGTCAGTTTGTATAAACATTTTGTGCCCGATGTGTTTGTATTATGTCTTGTATTTGGACTGTTTATATTAATATTGAATGTCTGACATAACATATTCGTGCAGTGTTTTGTCTGATCTATTTTGTACCCCGTCTTGTGCCTTGTCTGTTTTAAAATGTGTATACCTTTTCTGTTTTAATACTTTCTTGTATTTGATTTAATTCGCATTAAAAAAGTGGAATTTCTTAATTAATATACTTTATTTTATAATGAACGATTAGAAATTCATAATTAAGTATAATTTATTTCATAATGAAATCTTTGGGATTCATAATTAATGATTGTATTTTTGTCGGTAATGAACAATTGGGAATAAATAATTGTAATTTAATTCCTAATGAACGATTGTGAATTCCTGATTGTAATTATATTTCTATAAATCTATTAACGACCACTCAAAAATGATCTGGATTTTTTTTGCCCTGAAGATTCATCTCAGACACCCTTTCTTTTAGAAGGTATTTTATGGCAGTAAGAGGCAAGCTGCAAACTGTAACATTACAATACACTCATATACGTGTTTATAACATTATTCATACTTTACGTGCGATTATTTCATGACTGAAATTTGAACAGAATTTACCAGTTGTTGAAAAAACGTCTCTTACTAAGAAGTATTGTAGTATTACACGTTGAACATTTCCCCTTAAATTTTAACAAGGTTTAACGAAAATCATTGGAGTGAAGCAAGTTCTGCAGAGCGAGTTAAGTTGTACTTAAAAACAGACGACTAGTTCTGGCACAAAGCCAAAGTTGTGACCTCATATACGTGATATTTATTACTGCATTTCTCTTAGTACTTATTATGTTGTTAGTACATCTTAGTACATATTATTATTTTGAATAAAAATCTGTAACAATAATTTAATTATTTATAGTTTTTAATTGTGCATTTGTTTAGGTTTTCTTTTGGTTTAAACAAATCATAATGTTATATCTATTCAGATATAATAATCACGGCACGCAGCTGTCTCGCTGACATGTTGGAAGCAAATTTCCAAAAGTATTTTATTTTATCTTACCTTCTTTTATGAAATTATGATTTCACCATAACAATAAGCATTAAAATCTGTATATATTAGTGTTTTAAGTTTAAAATTGCACTGAAAATACGACACTGAACTTCGAGCACTGTCAAATAATTTAAACTGATTTTGAAAATTCTAAACGCTAATTTATGCATATTTTAATTTTGATTACATTAAAACAAGTTTTCATAAAGAGAAGAAAAGTTATACATTTTTATTAATTTGAAATGGTCGTCATTTTGAAACTGTTGAACCGATTTTACTGGCTAACGAACTTGCCCACATTATTACCAAAACCGATTTTTGTGTCAAATTTAAATCAAATAATACTACAATTGCTAACGTGAATGTGCTAACGTACAAACATATATAAATTTTAACGGCCCTGAATAATTAATCTAGAAGACAGGATCGGTGCTCATTTCAAGGTCTGGGGTTTGAGTTTTACCATGATGGCGGTTACAATAACTAATTTTCCAACGGAAATTTGTTAAAATCAAAATAAATAAGAAAATCTATTATCTATAAAAGCAACTTTTGTAATAAAAATAATTATTATTGTGGTAACAGAATGTTTGAATTCATTTAAAAGTTTGAAAACACTATCTTAAAATATATATTTATTTTTTATTGATGTACCATTTTACATCAATTAAATAAGGTCTATTGGCCTTTCGTAAAAAGGCTGCAAGTGTTAAATCAAGGCTTATTAACCTTTAAATGCGTATAACTTTGTGCTAAATTTAGCTAATTATTTTATAGGTTGTTATTCTGCATTTTTCTAACAAAAAATACTTTTAATATTTCTTTGACCATTTCATGTTTAAAAATTAGATAACTCAGTAACTAAGAAAAATTAGAAAATCAAGGCAATTTTACAAGTTTTTAAAATTACGTATATATATATTATAAAACAGTTTTTACCGTGTTATTTGAGGAATGTGAAAGCAGTTCTGTGAAAAATATAAGCACGGCGATATAACGTCCGGCGTCTGAAATGTAATTAACTTTTCGATTTCAAAGATAAATGTTTCAAGGAAGGAGGATAATTCTGTTTCATCGTTCCTTGATTGTGCGAACAAATCCTTCCGGCTTCTCCCTTAGGAAATTAATATTTTTCTTTGGTACACATTTATTGCCTTTTAATCGATAAAAGTTGTAATCAGGAAAACTTGATAAAATCACAGAAAAGGCAATACGTAATTTACCGCCTTTGATTTTACACATTTATTGCGTTAGTAGTCGTTTGAAAGATATTTTATTTAAATATTAAGGAAGTTTTATTAAAATCGTTTCCTAACTTGATTACATTAAAGAAAGGTGTTTGCATCAATATATTTTTTATAATCTCTTCTTTCTCCTTCACAAACAAAGTTAAAACTGTATAATTTAAAATATGCTTCTGCACTGAAAATTTATAAGTGTAAATTGATGCAGACTTTAAAACAAATTACGATGGCTAAATCAGAAGTTTTAAAGTTTATTATAAAACAATATTTACAAAAATCGAATACATGGAAATCCGTTGTATATCCATTTAAAATAATTGATTCAGGAAGAAAAATGGTTTCGTCATTTTGTCAAATTCGTATTTGGTACCTTTGACGCAGTTCAAGGTTGAAGGAAGTTTTCATCTCTCAGCTTCTTTTATAACACCTGAAAGACGCAATTAGAAAGTAGGCTGGCTATAGCTGACGTAGGTTAACATTTGCATAATTTAGATGTTATAAAAAGAAGCTTTGAAGTGAAAGCTTTATAAATTCGATTTCAGAGTTGAAGCGAAAACCGCCTTGAAGATACGATTTTGGCTAAAAGTCGAAACAGTGTTTGTTCTCGATATATATATATATATATATATATATATATATATATATATATAAATTTATTCGGTTTTATTCGAAACACATAAAATTGGTATCCACTTATTTTCAACATCTCAAAAATATTTAAAAGGATGATATTGTTTCTTAAGAAAACTTTTCCCCGCAGGGGGTGCAGACTAGCTGTACCTATTGAGAGGATTTAGACTTCCCTCGCGGTACCCGAGTCTAACACACACTTACACTAACAACACTACACTTACGACTTTAACACTTTACACTCACACTTACCTTTAGGGAGTGCTTTTTGCCTTAAAATAAAAAAAAAATTAATAAATTTAAGAACATTTTCCATCAGTTTTGCCACATAAATTGAATGGCTGAAATAAATTCCGTTATTTTTAAGTGAAAAACTAAATTCACAAAACATCCTCAACATATCTGTTACCGTTCAACGGAAAACAAAGATTTCTTAACTTTACAGAGATTAAAATGCGGGCTGGATTTTTTCAACCAGTTGCAAGCCCGTATATAAGTAATGTTAACGACATAATCTAATGACAAGTCAAATACTTTAAATTGTGTTTGCACATTTCTAAACATTTATGCCAGTTTTTCGTATTAATCTTATAATTTTAATTAGGTTAATTCGGTCGTGATACATTTACGGCATCAGAGCACATAATCGTTTTATTTTAATTAGATTTATGTTAATGAATTTTCTTAAGAAGAAAACCACAATTGTGAGGCGTCATCCAGTACGACCCAGAACTGAGAATTTGGAATCCCTCCTAACCTCAGTCCTTTACAATAATCAACTTTTGGTGGTTCAACAATGTCCTTTAATATATATATATATATATATATATATATATATATATATATATATATATATATTATATATATATATAAAACAACATTACAACCTTCGTTTACTGTTTAGGCTTGATAACAACCCAAGTACGAACACTTTGATATACTCTCCAGAAACGAGTGGCCCAATTTATGTAATTGTACTCAAAAACTGTCTACTTATACCGCAGACTGCCGAGCCGTTGCTGGATTGTCCTTTTGGAGTACTAGTCACTTCCTGACGTATATTCGGCCTACAAACGGCGCTCCAATCGACTTGCGGCTGCCTACTTCTCCCCCAAGCTTTTCCTAAACTTCTCTTCTAAATGTCTTATTGTTTATAAAACAGGCAGTATGTCAGCAGTGTCATAATTTTTCTGTGTCTGTCAACAGTGTTTATTCCTTGGCTGTGACCTCTTTACAATCTTTAAAACTAATCATTAATATTAAAATTATAATTCCTAACATTTTACATGTATCGTTCTTCACTTACAGATTATTTAGAATATTTGTTTATATCGAGAGATCTAGTGGCTCTTGACAGAATTAAAGGGCACATTGTGCAATTCTTGAGTTCTAGTTCAGGTTGCCCTCAGTGAATTTTAGCAGGCAGACTAGCTCATTCTGCCGGAGGCCTTCAATATATTGCTGAAAACCAAATACACTTTACCTCCTGATAGCAAGAGTCTTTCTTACAATATAATCACAAAAATGTAGGCTGCTGTTTCCTTTCCTTTCCTGCATTTTTATCCTATCCTGTTAATGTTCCTCTCAGGCCACAGAGCCCTGTAATTAACTTCATGATATTCTTGAGTTTACTTTAGGATTTGTCTTTAAGGTGATCCAATCATTCTTTGTATTGCTTGATGTTCCAATTGATATTCGACAAGCCAAATATTATTTCCAAATTCGGTCAGGTGCACCTCCTAGTCCATCCAGTCTGTCGGGCTACTAATTATCCTCAATCCCACTGTTTCCTTGAACGCAGTGTAATCTCGTTTTCCCGGGACAGAGCATTAAGGTTCTTGCAACATTTCCAGAACAGTTTGGACCCGCAAATGCTTTAATCCCAGCCTAACTGTCAGTATGTGACTCTACTTCAAATTCTTTTACACACATTAACGGCTTCATTCATTTTTTTACTGTAGTTTTCATTTTTAAAAAAATATTTGAATTTTACAGCCGCCATTTTGTTTCTATAAACTTTTAAAACCTTTTGAAAGTTTTCATATACAATTTTTAAAACCTCTTTAACGAGGTTTCTAAAGATGTATTAGAATCGGGGAAAGGATGAGCCAGTAATATTAAAGGATGAAAACGTATATATTTTTCTATAAATTATTTCGTAATCAGAAAGTAAAATTATTTCAAACAAATCTATATCTGTAAAATGAAAAGTATTTATGTTTATCCGGGATAGATAATTTAAACTCTACGTGGATTGCCATACAAATTTACAAACATACACTTTAGATAAAAGGTAAGTTTTTTCTGCAATTTCAGTCGTCAAATCAAGTAACAACAGCTGTTTTCAACATTTCTTAAAACATAATTGTTTGATATATATAAACATAATAGTTTATAACATAAATATAAACTATTTAAACCGGAAAATAGTTTTATTTAAATTACCGTTAACAATTTCGTTACAAGGGAAAATTCGTTTAGCCTTTCCAAACAACTTTTATTTAACAACTATATAGACGTTTTCACTCTTCAGTCTTCAGAAGATTTGATTTCACCGTTAACCACTGTTCTCTTCACCGTTAACACACTCTTCTCTTCACCGTTAACCCCGCAGGGGGGTGCAGACTAGCTGCACCTATTGAGAGGATTTAGACGTCCTTCGCGGCAACCGAGTCTAACACACACTTCCACTTACAACACTACACTTACGACTTTAACACTTTACATTCACACTTACATTTAGGGAGGCGATAATAGCCTCAATGTGCTTTTCGCCTTAAAATAACAACAATCTTCACCGTTAACACACTCTTCTCTCCACGGTTAACACACTCTACTCCTCACCGTTAACACAATATTCTCTTCACAGTTAACACACTCTTCTCTTCACCGTTAACACACTCTTTTCTTTCGCCGTTACAACACTCTTCTTCTTACCGTTAACACATTCTTCTCTTCACGTTAACACACTCTTCCCTTCAACGTTAACACAATCTTCTCTTCACCGTTAACACACTCTTCTCTTCACCTTTAACACGCAAATAGTTCTCGAGAATACACTCTTCATTTGCTGAAATGCAATTAACATTAACACAAAATGTACCACGTGTTTCCCCACGGATTCGTCACAGGAATAACTAATGGCAAAGTACTTTGTGTTGTGACACGTGTGTACGGTGTAATACTGTATTCAGCAGTGCTTCTGTATAAGATAAAATCTGCTTCATATAGTTAAGTAACACAGTTAGATTATGGTAAACATCTTTACGTGGAAAAAAGGGTAAAAATACACAGAAAAGACTGTGCTTTAACAGCTAATTGTATTAAAGTAAGAGCCCTAATGCAGTGTCCCATGAAGAGGTTTACGCATTCGTTCCTCCATTATTTTCTCATTTCTCCATTGATAATTTTGAAACTATACATAAATTTTAAAGAAGCTACCAGAAATAGAATGTGAGAATTGCAACTGGCTGATGTTTGTAGAAACAAAATGGCGGGCAAAATAACGTTTAAATAAAGTATAGAAATGATTTCGTTATTTTTTTCAAACAAAATATTATTTTTTAATTATTAATTTAAACAATATAAGTATATACAAACTATGTCGTAATTAAAAGAAAACAAAATTTCATAAATCGTAAAGAATTAACAGCTGTTCAGCAATCCGATTTAATACTTTAGTGTAGTGAGATTCTTAAGAGGGATAAGATTTATTTATTTGGCCGCCATTTTATTTTTATAAACATCAGCCAGATGCAATTCTCACACACTATTTCTGGTACTTTCTTTGAAAAGTATGTGTAGTTTCAAAACTACCAATAGAGGAATGAGAAAATAATGGAGGATCAAACCTTTTCGTAGAACACACTGTACATTTGTTAATAATAAAAAAAATATATTCAGGCTAGCCAGTCCTGTGGTAAACGTAAAACACATTTTCGGCTCCAACATCCCTTGATTTAGGTTACAACATGGTTAACCCTTAGATGGACCTTAGATATTTTCGGTAACACCCATGACCAAGGAAGGGTTCAAAAAGTCCACTCTGTAAACCAGAGTTTTAAGAGGTTTAAAGTTCGTTTTCACCCTCACTCAAACTTTTACGGGGTTCAATTTTTAAAACCCGTTTCGCAGGGGGCACCTAGTAGTCAAGACCAACATCCTTGCCAAATTTCAACACTTTGGCTTTATAATTCCGCGATGTGGCTACTTGGCTGTACATGTACAGGCTGCACTTATTGAGAGGATTTAGACGTCTCTCGCGGTACCCAAATCTAACACACACTTTACTCTCACATTTACATTTAGGGAGGCGATAATAGCTTCAATGTGCTTGTCGCCTTAAATAAAATATAGATAGATAAAAATTTTATCGATTTACATTTTGCATACTTTTGTTCTTTTCATTTATTTAGGTGAATAAGCGTGCTTCGCTCCGCTATTTAAGTCGAACAGTACATAATCGAATGATTTATGAATACCATAAATCGATTAGTAACATAATAATTAATGCGGGCCGTAGAAGGCGCTGTATATCTTTACCGGTCTGACTACAGACAGCTGTATTGCAATAAGATAATTAAGGAATTATTACATGACTTAACGACTGTAATTGTAGTAGAATCTTGAGGATTTTGAAGTTAAACGTTAGCGTGAAATTTATGCATGATTGATGATTGTTGCAAATAGAAACATCTATAAATCACCTTATATATATATATACACACACACACACACACAAAATGCATTGAACATGTTAAAAGCTAAAAATTTTGTTTGCAGGACATTCATTAAATCTATTTAATCAATAAAACTTTCTTAATTCAAAAAAATGTTTTACAAAATTCCACCTCGAAGGGTTTTATTGGGGTAAATTAAATGTCTTTAAACGCTGGCAAAGCGAATACTAGTAATCGTTTAGGCCTATATTTGAAGTGAAAATTACTTGAAAAACAATTTTTTCCCGTAAACGAATAAATCATTTAATTGTTAAAATAATTACAATTTTTGCGACAATAATTGCAAAAAGCGTTTTTGATTTTTTTAAATTACAATTCTGTCAAGTACGGTAAGTTATAATTGTTTAAAATAACAGCAACATAACTTTCAGTTCCGTTCGAAATTATTTTCGCTGACAATAGAATCAGAAATGTTACAGATGTTAGTGATTTTCGCCGACTGGATACTTCGGCAGGCAGGTGAGCCTCCTTCAAATCCCCGCGTAAAGGAGTCAGGTAAAACTGGACGAAATACGTGATTCAAGCGTAGCAGCAGCGAGACAGGGTGAAATTAAACACGTTCTGCATGTAACCCGTAACTTCCTGGCACGTGATCGGGTTAGTTTAGAACAACGAAAACACGTAAACTCTCTAAAAACAATTTGTAAATTATTTAAACGGACGTAAGGCTTACGTGTTTAATAATTAAAACAAAGTGTTTTACTTTATCACCGATAATTTTTTAAGCAATTCCTGAGTCAGTAAATTAGTCAATATTGGCTTTACTTTGAAATAAATACACACGCACGCACGCACGCACGCACGCACGCGCGCACGCACACATTCAATCCACAGCGTCCCGGAACTGCGCACAAGGTCTTTGGTTCGAGACACAGTTACTATCATTTGTTTATAAATAAATAACTAACTGCTGATAAATTACTACTACTTAATTTTATGTCGTTTTATTCTCAGTCCTCAGTTTTGCTCCAATAGCGAATCGATCTAAGTCAGCTAAGGTC
>CM040190.1:82267149-82299649 GCA_022606455.1 Callitettix versicolor
GGTCGGCACACTGAGAAATAGGGTAGAAGAGTAGGAAGTGCACCTGTTTCGCCGTTATAGAGAGATTTTTGGAATTTTGTTGTCCTCAATAGAGAAAGTCACAATACAAATAGGAATGGAAAGGGACCAACACCTTTTGTCATTACAGAGAGATTTCCATTATAAAGAGATCCGCAATAGAGGGGTTTTACTGTATATATATATATATATATATATATATATATATATATATATATATATATATATATAGTTATTATTATCTGCGTATAGACCCTGTTGGATCACGCAAAGCACTCCGACTCATGTCTTGCTCCTTCTAATCTTCCACACCTCCCTCATCCTGTCCCCATGGATCCTCTTCCGCTCTCCATCCATTTTACCCCTGCTCTCTTTGAGATTTCATTCTCCGGGACCTTCCAACCGAGCATCTTTCTCCTGTATGCGTGCCTGTCTTCAACGAATGTAGAGCCTATTTCTGCGTAATGTAGGTCTATTCTGACTTGTGCGATCCACAAAGTTGTTGATTTGACACCTTGTATATACTTAAGGATTCTGTTGGCAAGTCTCGTTGTTGGGAGTCTACTGATGTGTCCATAGAACCGAAGCCTCCTTCTTCTAATATCTGCTGCCAGGTTCGATATCTTCTCCGTGGTCTTCCCGGAGTGCAACCTGTATTCATCTTCTGTTAATCTCGGGCCAAGGATCTTCCTCAAGATTTTACATACATATCTGTTTACCATTTACATAAATACATAAACAGCTTACATATATAGGTATCCACTATATATATATATATATATATATATATATATATATATATATATATATATATACACACAAACCACACCCTCAAATAGTGATACCTGTATATTTATAGGTCACTGATTTAGATCAGTGCTTACTCAAGGTCCCGTGTTAAGTCTTACCATGATGGCCGCAAGTATCCAATGGAAATTAACCAGAAACGTGCAAGAATCTTGTATTCTCAATGTACACAGGAAGCAGGATGAAACGTTATACAATTCCGTTTTCAATTATCTCCGATACGGTTATAAATTTATTTCATCGCAATAAACACTTTACGACTTCATACTTAACCTCATAAAGATATAAAAGCTCTGACGACATTAAGCCAATCGTTTTTGTGTCAAGTTTCATAAATACAAATTTACCCTTGTTCGCCCCCTTGTTTTGATTGTGATGAAGCTATTGTGAAATTTATTACTGTGGCGTTTTGGGAAGGGGGATGTTTGGGTTGATTCGTTTTAATTTTGTTGAACCTAATAAATGTCGAAAATAAAACGAAATTTCTTAGCTTGAGTGAGTTTCAACGCCTATAAAGATTTGTTTTGTAATTCACTTTTATATTACAACTAAGTTGAATACAACCTAACAAGTAACTTTTTTTCAAGTAAGTAGTTAACACTGATATGGTTGTCCTAACTGTAATCTAATTGACCAGAGTATTCTTAACACACAAATTTAATGATCTTTGTCCTCTACAGCCTTCGGATAACCCCGCAGGCGTTGAGGAGCGGCAGCTTCCAATCTCTTGTTACGTGTTAAGGCACATACCTTAATTTCCTCAGCCACGGTATTATAAATTCTATTTGAAATATTAAAGTATAACTGTCGCCAATCAGGTTTCAGTCTCGTATTTTCAATTTAATTTGAATGTTTAATTTCTTGAACTGATTAAAAAAAATTTCACAAAAATCGAACTTGATTTAGCGATCATTGAAGTACAGCTTCTTTTTAGACTTCCACGAAGTGCTGCGTTCATCTTTGGAATCAGCGTTAATGCAGCGAAGTTTTCAAATCCCTTATGCCGCAATAAATGCACCAAGCTTTAGTACACGTCTTTATACATTTTTTTATTTTCTATTACTATCTTGTGTATGTGTACATCGTTGGCATTATTTTTCTGTTTCAATTGTCAATGCAAGGCTTAATTTCGTATCACACGGAACAAAATGCAGCAATTTAATGACCGAACAGTTACAAAACAGCGGTCATACCAAATATTTAAATATTCATAATTTTCATATTTTTCAAACTATAATATCCCCATCGTAATTACCATTTTGGTTTTTTAAAACCCGTTTAAATTACGAAGTTCAATTTGTCGACTGTCTAAGCTCATTTTTCCATTTACACGATTTGAAAATTTAAAATGCTAATGTATGCAGATTTTAATATTGTTTATGGCAATAAACCTGGAGTTGCAGAAGAGAGCAACCAAAATTCCTTTTGGAAATTTCTTTTATTCATACCAAAGATTACTTTAACCATGCAAAAAGGTTACTTTAATCACGCCAAAGATTATTTTAACCATGCCAAAGATTACCATAATCATACCGAAGATTACTTTAATCATGCCAAAGATTACTTTAAAATCACGCCAAAGATTACCTTAATCTTACCAAAGATTACTTTAATTAAGCCAAAGATTACCTTAATCATACCAAAGATTATCTTAATCATACCAAGATTACTTTAATCTTGTGAAAGATTACTTTAACCATGCCAAAAGGTCAAACAAAATCACGCCAAAGATTACTTTAAAATAACGTCGAAGGTTACCTTAATCATACAAAAGATTACTTTAATAATGTCAAAGATTACCTTAATCATACCATAGATTACCTTAATCATACAAAACATTAATTTAATCATACCAGAGATTACATTAAAATCGCGCCTAAGATTACCTTAATCACACCAAAGATTACTTTAATCATGCCAAAGATTACCTTAATCATACCAAAGATTACTTTAATCATGCCAAAGATTACTTTAAAATCAAGCCAAAGATTACTTTAAAATCACGCCAAAGATTACCTTAATCATACCAAAGATTACCTTAATCATACAAAAGATTAATTTAATCATACCAAAGATTACTTTAAAATCGCGCCGAAGATTACTTTAAAATCACGCCAAAGATTACCTTAATCATACCAAAGATTACCTTAATCATACAAAAGATTAATTTAATCATACCAAAGATTACTTTAAAATCGCGCCGAAGATTACCTTAATCACACCAAAGATTACTTTAATCATGCCAAAGATTACCTTAATCATAAAAAGATTACTTTAATCATGTCAAAAATTACTTTAATCTTGTCAAAGATTACTTTAACCATGCCAAAAGGCTACTTTAATCACGCCAAAGATTATCTTAACCATGCTAAAGATTACTTTAAAATCATACCAAAGATTAACTTAATCATACCAAAGATTACTTTAATCATACCAAAGATTACTTTAATCATGCCAAAGATTACTTTAATCACTCTGTGATTATTTTTGAAATTTAAAATGCGTTAATAAGCTAAGATCCTAATTGTATTAAAAGAACAGTTTTTAATGTAGAATTAATTTACGGTTAAAACCGGTTCAGTTTCAGACTTGTTTTATTTAATTAGGAAACGTAAAGGTGCAAGTAAAAAGTGTTGCAAACTTTAAAAGCTATTTTATATATTATTCAAAAATGAGTTCACATAAATCCCGTTTCAGATGCCGGAGAAAACAAGCGATGAAATGTTGAATAATGAATGAAGTTAATGCAGACCACTTCAAACAGCTCAGACATACTTGGACTTATCAATAAACAGATTTTTACATTTCATATTGATGAGTATGAGATAGTATTTAGGATAAATTTCTTCAGGTTTTCAAATTTTTATCTATATAGCCCTACTTAGGCACTCAAACAAACTGACTGATTTGAAAGGTTACTATTGCACTAAGACTTTTGTACATCAATATTCCTTCTTTCCATATTTCCTCGCACTAGCTGCACCTATTGAGAGGATTTAGACGTCCCTCACGGTACCCGAGTCTAACACACATTTACACTTACAATACTACACTTACGATTTTAACATTTTACATTCACACTAACATTTAAGGAGGCGATAATAGCCTAAATGTATTTTTCGCCTTAAAATAACAAAAAAAAGGTCTTTCCATATTTCTGAGATGCTCAGTTAACGTGCCTTCTGTCCATAAAGTATAGGATTTGCATAGGATTCAAGGACAGAACTCCCTTTTCTTCTGGTGACTTCCAGTTAGTCAATATAGAATAATGTATTTAGAGTAATTAATGTGTATGTGCGCGCTTGTGTGTGTGTGTGTTTGGGTTTACTCATTACAAAAACCTACAAGTAGATAAACAAAATGCCCTGCATGTATGGGTCTTTACCTAAGGTACAACTGGGAGGTCACCAGGTTTCCCAGGGCACCGTTTGATACACCATTAGACCGCGGGTTTGTGTCACTCCAAGGCAAGTGGCATTTTACACTTTAGAGTTAGCCAAGGAATATAAAGGAGTTGCGTGTGTGTGTGTGTGTGTGTGTGTGTGTGTGTGTGTGTGTGTGTGTGTGTGTGTGTGTGTGCGCGCGCGCGTCTTGAGTAGAAGTGTGAGAGCAGTATGAGCTAGAAGTATGGTGGGATAGCTGGGCCCATCAGCTGCTTTCGTCGAGCACTCAGTACACAGTCTCAATGTCTTTTAAGGACAGCACTATTCATTTTGGAAAGATAGCTTCAAATAATGGTAAACTTGAATTTTTTTTCAGAATTTAATGTGACTCGGTAGCAAACAGGTGTTACTATTGTTGTTCACAAATATTACAAAAAAAAAAATATTTTAATTTTGTATTGTAGGAATTCTACATTCTGAAATTATCTACCCCTTTAACATACTTTTTAATTATTTTCAAAATATTTATATTTTAACAAAGACATTTAAAAAGGTAAAACTCAATTCTGCTTTCGGACTTACTGATTTCAAATAAAAAAGCTTTCAAATTTGCAATGTTAATTAGCTATGTCCTCCTATTAAAAAACAGGGAATTTTCGTCGCGATATGTTGCCACACTTGAGCGCAGCAGTAACTATTCGTGCATTGTTACTGGGACAAGTACGTCCATTTTTATTGATTTTTCAAGCACAAGAACGATCCTTATGTCTGTGCTTTAATAGAAGAAAACTCGTTAGCTTGCTTGAATTTTGTAAGAAAATTGTCACGCGGAAATTTAATAATTTTCTCTTGAGACTCCCGAACATTTTTTTCCTAGCGAAAAGCCAAAAAGGTCATCATCGCCGTTACGCCAAAATTAGAATTTAAAAAAAACACAAATAATTTGAAGGTATTTTAGAAAAGAAAAATAATAAAATGAAGAAAACATACAAAATATAGTAACAACTTTAAATATGTGCCTAAATCTAGTTAACAAAATATACCTCAAAAACAATAAAATATACACAACTTAATAGTAAGGCTGTAATTTGGCCTTACAATAATAACAAGATAGATTGAAAAAAAAAATAAATGTACCCAGAATTAATTCACAAAGATATAAAAAATAAATAATAAATTAACTAAAAAAACAAACACGATTTGTTGAAGGGCTGTAAAGGGGTCCTACAACAATAAAAATATATAAATTAAATTCTATTACAAAACTTCAGTTTAAGATCCGGTCAATGACCGAGGCACATCGTCTGCAAACCACAAGTAACACGCACATTTTGGAAACCATCGCAGTCGAGCAATATACGTCCAACTGTGATATGCAAAAACAATTAAATATTCCGTATCTGTATGTTATTATTTTGTATTTCAGGCAGAAACATGTGTTTTGGAGGCAGCAGTGGCGCTCTCTCGCGGCTTGGAATAAGCATAGGCCTACTGTCACTGATAACGCTGATAACAGCTTTCGTCAGCAACGTCTGGCTTTTCACCAAGGAACCAATCACACTACCAAACAGTCAAATAGCGACAACTATAACCTTCAAGATTGGCTTCTGGAGAGTGTGTCCTTCACTGAAGAGGACAAACTCTTCGCACCGTAAGTACTTTGGTAACAACGCTGAATTTTTCTCAGTGTGCTGGACAACAATTTATTCCCAAAATATTTAATTACAATATGTACTGTTAACATAATCGCTGCACGCAGCTGTCTCGCTGACGCGATGAAACGAATTTCCCAAAAAAGTAGATTTTTATCCTCTTTTTGAAACTCTAACTTCACCGTCATAAATAGAATTAAAATCTGCATGTTTATGCATTTTAAACTTACAAATCGCTTTGAAACATAAAAATCAATCCTGACCGCCTTAAAATTAAATTTCTTAATTTCAATTGATTTTGAAAATTCGACTTTTACTTTATACGGTTTTTCACGCTGACAAAATAAGATTTTAAAATTTATTTGACAAACAAAGTTATGAATTTTTAAAGATTTGAAATGACAGCCATTTTAAAACTGTTTAACAAATTTTGCTAGTTAACTAACTTGTTCAAGCTATTAAAAAATCGATTTGTGTGCCGAATTTTGATCAAATAGCATTATAGTTTTAAATAGAAGAAATTAAGTTTAATTTTGTTTGTTGTTAAGTGTACTTGTATTTAATTCAAAACGCTTTGTATTAGAATAAGTATTGGCTGATTATGAATTGCCGATGTGGCATACAGTCGTTATTTATACGTTATAAGTAATCAAAAATTATAATTTATTAACTAATTTTATAAATAATGCACCGTATTATTAATACTGCGAAATTCGATTAATCGTCAGTTTCTTTTAAACGTCAGGTAAAATTAATTCCGTTACGTAACATTTTTAAAAATCCTTCGATAGTAAATAATTTGTAATAAATAATAAAATTAACCTTCTAGACAAAACAAAACACCGTAACGGGACATGACTTATTCATTGCATAGGCAATAACAGCTAATAATAATGTCGTAAACTTTGATTTACGAAATCAACTACGTAAACAGGTACGTAAACTTTGATAATCGAAAATTAAACGATCCTATCTATAGTGGAATGGATGTAAAAACTTCGAATAGTGTCAACTAATTCCGAAAGAGTGCACAAATGTTTCTATTGAAATATAAAAACTCTCACACAATTTACGACAATACCATTCAGCGTATAAGTCTATCACGTTACAGTCAAATGAGTACTCTCGCATATGTTACGTGAATACTTGTCAAAAAATTATTTACGGATAATTTACTGTATTAAAGACCGATGTATGTAATATTTTTTTAATACATAATTACAGTTAAATAGAAAATTTAAAAGTTTTACTACATTTTAAAAAATAATAATAAAACATTCTGTGCTATAAACAGAGCATAATATGAAATTTGTATCAATTGCTGAAAGTACGGGTATTTTTGTTATCCGTGTGTTCCGTCATCCGTCACGCCAACGGGCCCGAGAATGACGGTTAATCGAGACTCTGATAATCTCCTGCTATCAAAAGTTACGCGCTGCCGTTCTGAATAATAGAACAAAATGGCCTCTCGTCAAAGTGAAATAATGGGAAATGAAGCTGAACAAAGAAACCAACACCTGCAAAATGTGGCCAAGCAAACATCAAAAGTTGAGGAATATAAACAGGCAAGGGGTATAAAATTGAACTTGAATATTTAAAAAGGAAATCCATCAAAGGGTTTTACATTTTTAACACGGCAACTACCGTACGTGTTAGGAAAATATATTCTATGTACTGTATTTTATATTTGTGAAATATTCATTTGATTAATATTGTACGGAATTCATAATAAAGTCAAATATATTAGTAAAAACTAAGCCATACTCTTCGGCTTGACCGGGACGTCCCAGTTTTGGGCTCTCGTCCCGGTGTCCCGGCTGGATATTTGTATGTCCCGGTCAGCGTTCAAATATAGCAGTAGAATATGAGAATAGTAACAAAAAGTGCTGAAACCCCAAATAAAAATTAAACTGTGGTGATAACTAAGGTAAAATGTGTCCGGCAATTTGTAATAAAGTGCAAAAGCGATTCAAAACAACGTTCAAACAAAATAAAATAGCCTACTAATCCATTTGGCAGTGATCAGCATACCATCGGATGTTAGAATCATAAAATCGACACATGCGCAAAATGGAAAGAATATTTTTAAATGAATAATATTTGAGAAGAGACAAAAGTACGGCAGTCAACTACAAGAGCCTTAATGATATGCAAGATTCATTGTTTTCATATTTATACGAAAAATAAAAAGAGGCACAATTAAAATAATTCTGGGGAAAGATATGGAATGGTTTGTGAACAAAAGTTCGGTTTGTTTCTCTAAGAAAAGAATAATATTTAATTTAGCTCGGTTTTACTGTTAAAAAAACTTTTATTCTCGTATAGATAATACTTTTCAACAGTGTTTTAAAAACACATTTTCGAAGTAATACATTATCAATTTTGCCAGAGAGAAATAACGGACTTTTTATGTCCAGTTGTGTCCCATAACTCCACCGGTTTCACTGTTTTGGAAATATGGCAAACCATTAAGTTTTAAACTATAGAATTTGAGAATTTTAAATTTCTTAATGATTGTTATAAAAAAGAACAATCAGTGGTTGGCTATCAGAGATAAAAAATATGAAAACCGGTAAATTAAAAAAATAATAAGTTTGTTTTATAACTGGTACAGTAATAAATTATAAACGGAATTTCACAAAGTACAGCTTACTTTGGTCATCAACTAAGTTCGAAATTAATATAAAAGTTTGTTTCCCTTAGTTTACGCCCTCATTGGAGTACTTTAATCAGTCCATACACTTCCAAGTCCCACATCGCTATTGAGAGACTAGCGTTTCAGCCTCTTCTTCCGTTCCCAAAATTTCTTCATCCTGTCCGACCTGGCTGCCCTTTGTTCATCAGTTATGGTATAGGTCTTTCGTTCAAATGTTGTTAACTTGAATCGCAGATATTTGTTCCTAAGAATATATAAGGAATTATATAAACAATTATAATGATTGTTATTAATATTGCTAGTTTTTTTAGCAACAAACCTGAAATTTATTATAGCCAATCAGCTGTTAAATGAAATCAGCTGGTTACGCATACATACAAAACAACTGATCTTTTACTATAACTGCAGTAAATAATATCTAAGCTAGGTTCACATATTTATTTATCTAAACAGAACAAGATATTTGTAAACATTTCTTCAAACTAATTATGTATTCAGCAAAGATATCGTTGACAAAAGCTTCGCTTCTGTCGGTAACTCCCCGAGTTTCACGCGTGTACAAGTTTTGTTCAACTTTAATATGTGTAACTGTACATTTTGTGAAACAATAAATTGTAACGTATGCATTTGTAATATTAGTTAATAAATTTTGTTTATCATTCGTTTTTTTTATTTAGTAAAGACATTTAAGCTGCAACATCTGTTACGATGCCCGTTATTTTTTATAGATATGCCATCTCCGGCTTGCTCGCTCATAAAATATTCAAAATGGGACGAAGTGAAAGACGCTGATCTCGGGGTATTTTGGTCATCCTTGCAGTTCACTCCTACGTTCATTTCCAGGATGAGGTAAGTTATGAAACCAAATTGCAACTTTACACAACAAGGTACGTGGAAACAGATAAAACGTTTCTATTGAGAATTTAACATTTCCTAAGTTCAGTTTTCTGTTTATTATTTTTGTATAATGGTTTCTAAATCTACTAGATCTTGTTAAAATTAGTTGTTTATTAAAATTAGTTGTTTATCGGTAACAGAAAAATCGATTTTGTTAATAAAATGAAGCAGCAAAATTCATTAAAAAGTTCCAGAACGGCGGACATTTTTATCTTTAAAAAAGTCGTAACTTTTTTTGTCATAATTCTTTTTGAAAATACGGCTTCAACATCGTAACCAGCTTTGAGAACTGCATAAATTAGCTTTTGTGTTTTCAAAATCCATTGAAATTAAGGAATTCAATTTCACGGCTTATTTTCAATGCGATTTAAAAGTTAATACATGAAAATCTTAATTGGTGCTTTTACTGGTGATTTTTTTTTAAAGCGTTAATATAAAAAGAACTTTTGGAAATTTGCTTCCATCACGTCAGCGAGACAGCTGCGTGCAGCGATTATAAACTTACAAATCACATTAATCGACAGCTATATATATATATATATATATATATATATATATATATATATATATATATATATATAGTTATTTTTTGCGAAAAGCACATTGAGGCTATTATCGCCTCCCTAAATGTAAGTGTGAGTGTAAAGTGTTAATGTCGCAAGTATAGTGTTGCAAGTGTAAATGTGTGTTAGACTCGGATACCGCGAGGGACGTCTAAACCCTCAATAGGTGCAGCTAGTCTGCACCCCCCTGCGGGTATGCCTAAAACAATGATGGTATCAAATAAATTCATAAAAAATAATGTATGAATTCAACGGTAATATTTTCATGGTATATTATCTCATTTTTTAAAATATTTTTTTAATTTTAAGGCGAAAAGCACATTATGTCTATTATCGCCTCCCTAAATGTAAGTGTGAGTGTAAAGTGTTAATGTCGCAAGTGTAGTGTTGTAAGTGTAAGTGTGTGTTAGAGTCGGGTACCGCGAGGGTCGTCTAAATCCTCTCAATAAGTACAGCTAGTTTGCACCCCCTGAGGGTTATCAGATAATACTGAAATATATCTAATAAATATATTATGTGCGCGCGCGTGTATGTGTGTTCTGCATATTTGTGTATATCGATGGAGAAATAACTAATTGACCAATTTTTATGAAATTTGAAATATAAGTTTGGTCGATTAATGTATCGTATTCATTTTTATATTTTCCAGATTATGTTGTTAAAAACTAGCAATATTAACAAGAATTATTATAAACGCTTATATGAACTTCGAATAAACGGTTAAAACGTGCACGTGTTCTTCAATTAACGAAAAATACCGATACCAAAGCAACACAACGTTTTCATGTCATAAGCGTGTACTGTTATCGAAAAGGAGTAAGAAGAAGAAAGATACATAAAAAGAAGACAAAATTCATTCGGTTGTTCGTTCCATAATTCCGTTACATTCTTCCGTTTTTGGTGACCATGCAGCCTTGTCTTTGGGATTGGTGTGAAAATAAATTTACCAAATTTTATAATTCTTTTACTTGATGTTTATACAAACAAAACACAGCGGTATTTGTTATTTATTAAAGGATTTATAATAAACTTAAAATATTTAACATAACCCTAGCTAAGATGTAAATGTCATAACACTGTTACAGATTGTCAATGCCATTTGAAGCAGTTTCCGTAATCCTAATGCTACTGGCCACGCTGTTTGCTCTCATTGGTCACTGCAACTCTGACCACAAGACTCTGGTAGCTTGTGGACTGTATACATTAGGAGGTATTGTATTGTTGAACAATCCGCTCTGTTGTCAAATTATCAAACCACAGCGCTCTGTAGTTAGTTTAACAAGCCTTGCATGCGATATCGACACATTTAAACCAATTTAATAATTAATAATTGCGCGAATGAAATTAGTATATAAGATGAAGAATTTATTAGTGTTCTGTATTAAATGTAAAAGTTTTTATCAATTACGTTATGAAGTTTAACGATTTGTAGAGCTTATCAGAAAAGATAAAATAATTTGACCGAAAAATAGAATTGGTTCTATTCCTCCAAATGGTATACTATTTTTGTTCTTGATTTATATTTACAGTCTAAACGTATATTGAAACTACTATTTGGTAATATGTTGATAATTTTCTACACTTTTTTTAAGAGTTTGATTTTTTTTAACGCTCACATATTTTCGATTTGGAGCAAAACTACAACCTAACGACAGAGTTCTTGATATAAGCTCACTAGCAAATCCGCTAGAGCTAGGATAAAACAAGACGGAGCCAAACAAATTTAGTTTCCATCATATGGTCTTAGGTGCATTTATTTAGTTCTATTATGTACTAAAGAGCTTTGCATCCTGTCCGCTCCGCGGTCCAACCCTGTTGGATAAACGTATGCTTATAATCAACTCTACAAACAAAGGAAAATGTACATGTTTTTCCGAGTGAAAGTTTAGTTATAAACACCTGTAGTTCACTACAGCCTTTTTCGAAAGAGTTAAATCGATGTAAACAGTGTTTTAAAGCCATCGATGATAAGTTTATTAGTTTTTGAGATATATCGAAGCAACAACAACTTTTAGGTATGTATTTTTGTATTTTTTCCATAATTAATTACATTTTTTGTTGTTGTTATTTTAAGGCGAAAAGCACATTGAGGCTGTTATCGCCTTCCTAAATGTAAGTGTGAGTGTGAAGTGTTAAAGTCGTAAGTGTAGTGTTGTAAGTGTGTGTTAAGACTCGGGTACCGCGAAGGATACTCTCAATGAATATAATGTTTCTTATTACACTACATGTGGCTTGTTTTTTTACGACCCCATACAGCATGATATGTCTATTTATTTCTCGAGACATATTGCAATTTGTAAAAAACAATGCCAACTTTCAGGCATGTATTTGTATTTCTCCATAACTCACTAGAGTTTTGATGTAATGTTTAGAATGACATATTCTACGTTTCATATTATAAGCAATATTTTATGCTCTCATATGCCATGATATGTTTATTAGTTTTCGAGATATATCGAAGCAACAACAACTTTTAGATATGTATATTTGTATTTTTTCGGTTATTAATTACATTTTTTTTTTTGTTATTTTAAGGCGAAAAGCACATTAAAGCTGTTATCGCCTCTCCCTAAATGTAAGTGTGAGTGTAAAGTGTTAAAGTCGTACAAGTGTAATGTTGTAAGTGTAAGTGTGTGTTAAGACTCGGGTACCGCGAGGGACGTGTAAATCCTCTCAATAGGTGCAGCTAGTCTGCACCCCCTACGGGGGTAATTAATTACAGTTTGAATACAATGTTTCTTATAACATTACATCATTACATTCTATGTGGCTTGTTTTTTACGACCACATACAGCATGGTATGTCTATTTCTCGAAATATATTGCAATTTGTAAAAAACAATGCTAACTTTCAGGCATGTATTTGTATTTTTTCATAACTCACTATAGTTTTAATGTAATGTTTAGAATGACATCATATTCTATGTGGCGTACTATAAGCAATATTGTATGCCCTCATATGTCATGATATGTTTATTAATCCTCGAGAAAGATTGAAACTTGTAGACAATGACAACTTTTAGATATGTGTATTTGTATTTTTTCCATAACTCATTATAGTTTTGATAACATGTCTCGAATGACATCGCATTCTATGTTGCTTGTTGCAGGCAATGATTTAATCCACAAACGTCATGATATATTTATTAGTGTTTGAGATATATTGAAATGTGTAACAATAACTCTTAGACACGATATTCTTAGCAGACACGAAGAAAATTATTTTCATATTTTGAGCTTATGAAGAATTTATTTTAATATTTTAAATAAATCGTGTTCTTTTCATACGATGTAGTAAATACAAAATACACTTTTAATAATAGGAAATACTCTTTCAAATTTGATTGAAATGAACTCAACACTCAATTTTTTATGACTCAACAAGTTCATGACTACTAAGTTCATTATTTTTATCTATGATAACATTATTTTATTATTCTCTCTTTATTTGTTTCACCCAACTTTGGGGTACACCAAATCAATCACTTTTTAATATTCTGTGCCTTCCTCGTAGCCCAGTATTGCTTCATTCGTTGTGATCTTGCTTATTTTATTATTATTATTATTATTATTATTTTGCAATTATTAATATACCTAACACATGTGCAAACTTATTGAGTAACGTTTTAATCAATTTTGAAAAAAACATTTAAAAATTTGAAAAACATTTTATTCTGGTTTAAAATCGTCTTTGCAGGCCTGTCCTTAGCCGGAGGCTTGGTAGTGTTCGCTTCAGTGCTCAGCGATGTTTACTTCGACCGGCCGAGAAGGTCCAACGCCTTCCTCGGTACTTCGCAGTCAACCTTCGACTACCGCTACGGCTGGTCCTTCTTCGCTGCCGGAGCGGCTTTTATTTTAGCGGAAATAGCAGCCCTCATCTCTATAACAGCGTACCTTAGAAGGTTCCCGTCAGTGGAAGACATGGTTCGTGTCATGGTACCAGGAGCTGACAGAAGATTAAGACAACACCATTTCGGCGAGTACTTGGTGAGAAGAACAGGCTACCACGGACAACCGGAAGAAATGCAGAAAACGGAAACGCTGGTACCGAGCGATCTGGAAGGCTGCGACGGACCTTTGTTGACCAGCAAGGCGCAGCCAGACATCTGCACAACTAACTCGCTCAACGTAATGAAAGACGACGTGACACACCAGTTCCCTAACCTGGCGGGCACTACTGTCCCGATAACACTTATGCACCACCGACCGCTCCCGAATTATAACACTAATCACGGTCACAGTTTTGTTTTCTCTAATCAAGACTTCCAGAACAGATACGCCACAGTCGGCAGTTGTACTTTAGTGCACCAAGGAGTCCTCGGAGTCGCAGAAGGGCGCCAAGGTACTTCGTCGTCTTCCGGTTCTTCGGCGTCTTCAGGAGCAATGGTGACATCGACCGGCAGTTCTATAAGCAGTAAAAGTTTCCAACATCTTCCGAGGATCAAGAAACCTCCGGGGTTCGTTCAAATCGATTCCAATGAACAAGGTCAAAGGAGCATATCCCCTTCTAGCGGTAGTCAGGGGTATTGTTCTGGGAGCGCTGTATGACAACAAATTATAATCCACTCGGACGAAGAAGTTGTTTAAAAAAACTTCTAATTGAAAACAAATCTGTGATAATAAAAAATATTTTTATAATATACGTTTGAGCGTTTGTTCGGTTTGATAAAATTGATGTAATAACGTATTATAAATTTATTAACTAACATTACATTAAATAAAATGTTATTTAAAATGATTAAGAACTCATATTTTACTCGCTGTTTACTTAGTCATGTTTCAAAATTACTTACAGCAATTTATAAATATAAATGTATTTGAAATATTTGTCAAATATTACAGTAAGTTTATACTTCGAGTGTATATTCCTTGTGATTCCAAATAAACTTGTAATGCATCTCAACAGCTACTAAAATTAAAATCATTTCATGCATGGTTGTTACGAATCAAAAACGAAACTACAATTATAAGTTAAATATTTTACATACTACAAAACATAATACGAGTAGTTATCTTTTGTAAATTTACAACCTTTATTTTAAAAAAATAATACAGATATATTTATCACTGCACGCAACTGTCTCGCTAGCGTGGAAGCCGATTTCCAAAAGTAATCTTCCCTATATGGCCAGCTATTTGAAACTGGATTTCTCCATCATAAACAGCATTAAAGTCTGCATACATTATAGCATTTCAAGCTTCCGAAAATTCATTGAAAATAAACCCTGACAGAAGTCATATTTAATTTCTTATTTCAACGGATACTGGAAATGCAAATCGTTTATTTGTGCTTTTATTTTTTATTTAAAGGCGAAAAGCATGTAAGTGTCAGTGTAAAGTGTTACAGTCGTAAGTGTAGTGTTGTAAGTATAAGTGTGTTAGACTCGGGTACCGCGAGGGACGTATAAATCCTCTCAATAGGTGCAGCTAGTCTGACCCCCTGCTGGGAATTGTGCTTTTAACGCTGAATACTTGGTCGAATCGCACTACCAAAAACAATTAAAACAAAAAAGTTACGAATTCTTTAAATTTTAAAATGTCCACCATTTTGAAACTTAACAAGTATTACAAGAGGTTTTTGAGTAGATAGCAACTTGTACACGTTCTATTGGCAAAACAAAAATTGACAAAAATTTATGTAAGCCAGCTTCAGAACATTCGATTTGTGTAAATAGTTCACTTTTTTTAAAAAAAAAGAAAAGAAAATCTAATACCTTTCTTAAAATTAGTCCTTCCTTTGGGTAACATCTCATTTGCCAAATAACTTAGAAATCGATCGAATTTGTATAGTCTCTTAGAAGGATTTTTCCTTAAACACTTTTCTACTTTCTATAATACGATAGTAAGGTTAACCATAAAGGCCGTAAAAGTATTGTTAATTTTTTTTCCTAAAGATAGTTTTCTATAAGGATTTTACATCGACGTTCCAAATCTTACTTCATAAAATTGTATTCAAAGACATGTTTGTACGGCAATAAATGTTACTTGAGTGTATTTTTATTACAGTAAAATATTTAGATTAATTCTCGCCTAAAGTAGTGTAAATATGTCAATGTTAGTTTGTAACACATTTATATGTAGTTTGAATTATTCGTTGTGTACAACGTAGCCTAAGAAATACGAATACGTTTTTGTAACTAGCAAAATAAACAATTCATTGTACCAATAAAGTTATATTCAATGTAATGTATTATTTCTCATCAGTACCAAACTAACAATTTGGAGATTATTATTGTATTCTTTACAATCTTTCTTATATTATTACGCCAAGCATTGCGATCGATTTCGTACTAAAAATAAGGACCTACTTTATTGAAACTGCATACATAGAATACCTACAGGTTCGTCAGAACAACGGTGAAATTATACTTACACCTTATACGTTTTCATTTGAAGGCTTTATAATAAATAAAACCAACAATAAAGTCTGCAAACAAAATTCCATTAACAGCGTAAGGTTTCCCCGTGAGAGTGCAGCACAATGCAAGCACAGGTGACAAATAATTGTGCGTGTACCAAAACAGCTGATTCTTGAAAAAAACATTGTTGAAAGTAATATTTAAATTATAACTGTTTCCAAAACTTAAATAATTATTGCTCGATCAGTTTTGAAAATAGAATCGGTAAGGCAGTGTAGGTCAGTTCTAATATGTAAATGTTATTAAATAAAAGCATTTGCTTTCAGTTAACAGTAAATACTGACGTTGAATTACGGTTAGCGATTTCATAAGAAATACAAGACTATCTAGGTAAACTTCAAACTACGGGGGGGGGATAATACGACCCCGGGTACTGCGGTCAACGGACCTATTGTATAACTAAACCTCTTTGGTACTAGGTACTAGTTTAGCAGATTAATGCCCTTAGTAAGTTCCAAAAATCCGCTGACTTACTCATTTTGTTGAAGGTAACTACGATTCTGGAAACCAAAAACCCTTAGCCTGGTGGAAGCAGCAAGAGCTTCACAATCATGAATTATGTTTTCTGCAGTTTAAACCTTCTTTCTGCACAATCTACAAAGAGTTTCCCCCGGGTAAATACCTATCCTGTTCATGTGCATCCTCAGACCACAGTGCCCAGTAATAAATCCCATGATTTTCCTAACTTGCACTCTGTTCAAAACGTCTGCTGTCCCTTTAAGCTCTCCATATGAAACCATGCTTATAGCTTAATAATCCTGAATTATTAAAAAAGTGTTTGAAAGGAAAATCCCCAAATCCTAATGAATCTTTAAACAATGTAATTTGGAGTCGGGTCCCGAAAAGAACATTTGTGAACATCACTACTCTAAAATTTGGACTTCAAGAAACAATGTTATCTTTTAACGAAGAATGTATGAGTAGGCGCAAAGTTTTGAAAAAGGATTAGAAAATTGGAAAAATTTAGTAGTTGCTACGAAACGACGAGATACAGAACACATCAGAAAAACTGAAAAAGCTGTCGAAGAACTGTAGAAAAAATTAGACAAAGCAGAATTCTATTGAAGAGGAAACTTGAAGAGCAGTATCAAGAGGCAGAAAGCCATGATAACCTATCTTATGCAGGCGGAAAATATTAAAATGTTAGTAAATTTAATTTTATAAGCGCTCAAGCTGGTATTTGTCAATTTCTTCATTAATTTAGTTATTTCAATTTTTGATGTCGCAGAGCTCAAAACGTTTTTAATATAATGTAATAAAATTTGTATGGTAGTTCCTCACACATGATTACTTCTCCTCCTTAAAATAAAAAATTAAATTAATAGAAATGTAAAGTAAAAAAACGTCAAAAAGTAAAAAAAAACATAAATACCTTCCCATAGAAAGAAAAAATAAATGTTAAGTAAGGAACTAGCCAAAAGACCATACTTTAAAGTAAAAAAAATAATTATTTAGGCCTAATACTTCTTGAATTACGTAACGTAAAGTTAACATTGTCATTAAATGGCGTTTGTACTCCCCTAATTTATTTCTTTTTATCAAATATTTTCAAACCAAAGTGTACACATTTGCGAAACAAAACGGCAATGTTATTTCTGTTTTCAGCCTAAACAATCCTGAATTTCTTTGTTTCTAAAACGACCATACTTCTTCGTTAAATAAATGAAGCCAAAGCAGCTTACACAAAGCCTCACAAAAGGTTGTATTCAGTGAAATAATACTTGTGATCTGAAATAGTAAGCGGATTTGTTTGTTAGGTAAAAGGCAATAAAAAAGTCGGAAATGACTGCTGTACTTTAATGTACTTTAAACGCAATATAAAATTTAATTTAATAATTAACAATGGGTTTTACTGAAACGTACAATTATTTAAGTAGATTTTCCTTAGAATTTCATAAGCACTCTGTTGTAAATTACAATTGTATTGTTACAATTCACAATAAACAGTTAAAATGGCAACGCTTCTCCGGAGCCAAAAGTTTACGTATGGAGTGTTCGATTTTGTATGTATTGACAAAAAGTCCAAAAATTTGCTTTAGTTTTTTTATGAATCAGTACAATTTGGGTAATGTTTCATGTCATCATCAAAGTTAAAATGAAAAAAAAATTAAGAAGGTACAAAACTGATATTAGTTTTATAAAGTTTACTTTCAAATTAGTATTTTTCAAAATTGTGTTCAATAACGTGATCTTAAGACATGACCAAATTTTGAAAAACAGGTTTGACAATAGCCTAAATTTTTTAGCATTATAACTGGAGAAAACTCGAAGTTTTGCTTTCTTATTTATGGATGAGATTGTTGGAAGTATTTTTTTAACCGATTTTTAACAAGAAAAATTTTTTAAAATGTTTTGCAAAATTAAAAAGTGATCGTAGATATGAACTGAATACGTGAATTTGATTAGTGTTCAGCTACATATATAGAAACGTATATATGGATTAGGGTAGATTATTTTTGTGGTTATGGATTTGCACGATCAAAACACCTGTTGTGCAAATAAGGACATCGTACACTAGTTCCGCGTTTTAGTAGCCTACTGACTGACCAGCTCATTTTCCGCAAGTTCCTTCTGCAAGCAAGTGCCTCCCAATCATAGATTACCTGACCTGCAGGTCTCCTCTTCCTTCCTGCATATCCTCACGGTCTCTCCGTGATTCATTTCTATACTGTTTATACACTCCCACAGACTATATCGCTCCGTTTTGAGTTCCATCGGTTTTTTTAGTTGCCTTCTGCCCGTGGTATATTCCTGGCTCTCCGGTCATGGAGTTCAGTTAAGTCTATAGGGGTTGAACCAATCAAGGTTTAATCCCTGGGATATCTTTGCTTCTAGATTTTATAAGATCCCTTCTGCTACCATGTTATCTACTCTCAGTTTGCGCTCTTGCATTCCCCATAGATATTTGTACGTCTACAAACCCTCCATGCTAATTAACATCCCCTGTCCATTTCTGCCAATTCCTCGAGGTATTCTGAGCTTTGAAGATTTGTTTACAATTATAAAAGTTCACACATAGTTAATGAAATGAAATGTCCTCCCGTACAGAGTCCGCAAACGTCCTCTCGTTCACGCAGCCTTCAACGTACACTGATCCACCTTGGCTTGGAATGAAAAAATCTAACCCAAGAGCAGGTAGATGGAGTAAAATTAGATCCAGCTGGAACACTTTGGAATTACCAAAACGCACACTTTGTGATCTCCTGATGGAATACTTTTTTTTAACTCACGTGTTAAAATACGGATAGATTCATTAAAATCGTGATTTAAATTTTGCTCACTTTGCATTTTAAGAAAGTAAAATATGCAGGTAATAAAAATGTGATTAAATATAAAATAATGCAAAACTTGAAAAAGTAGACATTATAATGCCCACTGCGTAATCGCCTAAACAACATAACAAATGAGTTACACAATCTAGTTCCGCTTACTAACACCAAAACAACCACGATAAAAATTCCCGTACTTCTTTCCCGGCTTGAAAAGAGCCTTAGCCTGCGAAACCTACTTCATTTCCGTCAACCAATACTGACTTCCGATTGGTTCCCAATGCTTATCTGGGATTTATACTACCTTAGACTAATACACTTCTGTTCAGGCACTACTGCCAGCACATCATCGCATCTCCCGTGCACAAAAGCTTCATTCTGATTGGTGAGTTTTTTCCTCTAGTTTTAAGAATGGAATTCTGAGAAATTATGGTGGCCGCCATAACTTTGAGAATAAGTACAGGTCGAAAATAGTTGTTAGGAAGAGGACCGCCCACTATATATCAGATCCCCGCAGGGAGGTGCAGACTAGCTGCACCTATTGAGAGGATTTAGACGTCCCTCGAGGTACCCGAGTCTAACACACACTTACACTTACAAAACTACTCTTACGACTTTAACACTTTATACTCACACTTACATTTAGGGAGGTGATAAATAGCCTTAATGAGCTTTTCGCCGTAAAATAACAACAAATATATATATATATATATATATATATATATATATATATATATATATATATATCAGCTTACCAACTCCTGGACCAACAGCACAAGACACCACAACTTGCTTGGGAGGAAATAGAAGGGATCAGGCCAACTGTAAACAAACGGACTTTTTAGTTTCAATTCACCATTCCGAACCGAAAGAGTGCCTCGCCAGCCCGCTGCTGACGTGATAATAGCCCGGACTTCTTTTATTTCTCCCGCTTATCACAACTGGCTCACAGTCGGTATGCCTGTCTGTGTACTTTTTACTACGATAATTTAATTATTTTGTACACAAATTTAAATGCATTCAAGAAGAGGTTTAATAGTATATATATATATATATATATATGGTGTATATATAACCATTTGTGATATGGTTAAATATATCATTAGTGATTCTGCGATTCAAAAATTGGAATAGGTCATATTCATTAAATAATTTAACTTCACAAATTAGGAAATTCAATTAAAATTGACAAGAACAATAAACGTAACCTCAACTGAAATGATATTGAAGCAGCAGCTGCTGTACAAAATCAGCTGTTTAGAAATATTCACTTCAAGTCTACATATATAAGAACAATTACACATGCTGTGCGGTATGCGTTACGGAATCAAGCGTGACGCGAAAGCAAATGTTTTGTCAACCGCGACCATAGACGTTTTCACTTCAAAGCAGAACATTGCGTAATAATACATTTAAAATCGGCTAGGAACATTAAAATCGTCCTTCGGGAGTACGGGAACGATGTTCCTTACCGCAAATCAATAGCCTGCGTACGTGCCAGGAAACCTCGTGTATTAGACATCTGGGATACGGTGAAGGTGCTGAAAACGTCAGCTTATATTCTAGCCTTGGTCTGTCGGCTTTTACTTGTGAAAATAAAATCTAACGGAGATATTAACGTCCACTGTTCAGTTGTTACTAAACCAACAATAAAAACATTCCGTAAAATAAAGCGATATAATTTACTAATCAAACATAAATGTCGTAATTTCAACGGATTTTTAAAATTAAAATTAAAAATGCTAATTTACGCAGTTTTTAATGATGATTACGACTGTGAAAATAATAAGTTAAAAAAAAACTCTGCTGGTAAACGTACATTTGCGAATTATTATTAAAATCAATTTTTGTATCAAGTATCAAACTAAAATTGTGAATGAGTGTGATAGGTTAGGTTTACCACGATGGCGATCGAATAGCTCATTCTACAATACAATCTCATCAATAATCGCTGTTTCGCTAAAGCAATAGAAGCAAATTTCCAATAATAATTTTTTACCTTACGTCTTTTTGAAGATCGATTTTGAAGTAGTCGCCATTTTGAAACTGTTGAACGGATTTTGTTAAACACTGAATTCACCCGAATTACACTGATTCCGGAGTACTAACGAAATCACTTTTTGTACCAAGTTTCATTAAATTCTGTACGTTGTGGTTTTTATAAGATCTTGAATGGTCGCCATTTTGAAACTGTTAAAAGGATTTGGATAAAAATTGACTCGCCCGAAGAATTACCGAAATCGATTTCCGTGCCAAGTTTCATTAAATTCAGTATAGATTTTAACACTGCGGTTTTCATAAGAATTTGAATGGTAGCCATTTTGAAACTGTTGAACGGATTTCGTTGAAAATTGATTTCGCCCGAAGAATTACCGAAATCAATTTTTGTGCACAAGTTTCATTAAATTCGGCGTAGATTTTAACGCTGTACGATTTTGAATGGTCGTCATTTTGAAAGAGTTGAACAAATTTTCCTGGTTGCACGGAATTATCTAAACTGTTACGGAAATCGATACTTGTGGTTAAGTTCGAATCAAATCGGACGAAAATTACGAATATTAGAGAACTAACAACATACGGACCCCGTTTAAAAAGTGATTTAGGAGTCAGTATCGAAGTTTACTTTAAGAACCAGATCTGGATCTTACCTTGATGACAGCTCCAAAAAATCATTTTCCAATGGAAACTCGCTAAAAAATTCTACTTTTTGCTAAAATAATTTAAATATTTGTTTAAAGTTTTGACAATGTTTGAACGTGTGATATATTTCGTACAATATTGGATATTTATCGCGTGTAAACACCCCAGCACGGATGCAATAATTACCGAACGCTAGTTCAACTCTGGCACATAGGTTTATACTCCGATGCAGAGCTACTGATCCTTGAAAATCAATGATCCTTGAACTGAAGTTATTTAACGGTTAGTTTTACGCAGACGGATTTTAATGAAACTTTTCACAGGATAATCCCAACCGATAGTTCGATTTTTTTTTATTTCAAAAATATTTTTTGTAGCAGTTAATTATTTTTTATTTTAAAATATTACCGTAACGAAACCGTGAACTCGATTTTAATAAAATTACATTCGAGGTAAAAAATTTAGGTCAGACAGATTGTCGAATGATGGATCGACATTGAATTGCTGTATTAAACAGAGATGAGTAAACAGTATTATGCATTGGACCAGATAATAAAGTTTAACCACTGTACAAGAGTTGTTTTACAATATAAAGTTGTCCTGTTCACGCTATGACGTCATGATCTAAATGCTTTCTTCCCCTCGAGTGGTAAGCAATCTAAGTTATAATTATTAGAAGTATTTTTTCCGTTATTATCAATGTAATTAGTGTCAATTTTATTAAATGTGGTTTTAACATGCCAGAACCTCACATATTTTTTATCCCTTACTTGTCCTTTCTTTAACATTTTATTAATAATTTTCTACGATGGGATAAATTTATTTTACCGTCAGATTTTCATATCTTATCTGTTGATTTTCTTAAGATAGCCGGGGATCGGGTGGTCGATGTGACTAAAGAACCAGTCAGTCTACTGCGTCACTGAACTGCGCACCTAATGGTTCTTAGTTAAAGCCGCAGTTGTTTCCCTTGCTTTTTCCTTACCGTGAACACTGATCCCTCTTCTTTATTATTCTAACTGGCATAAAGTACAGTCGTTAAGCAAAAAAGAAAACAAATAAGATTATTTATTTATTTATCTCTTACTTCTTATCAGATACGTCACCTCTATAATTTTTTATTCTACAGGCATTCTTTTTTGTCTGTTTTTCTGTCAGCTAACTTCCTTTAACTACGATATTTGTATCAAGTTTTCCAGCACTTTTCACTTCCTTTTTTTGATTACGTCAACCTTCTCTTTCTCATTGTTCTACACACTTTGTAAAGTTTGTTTTTTGAAAAATTGCACAAATACATCGTTTGATTCCACTTTAATTCAGCAATGCCAAGAAGACCGGAAGCGGAATTGTCATTTTAAAGAACACGTTTGAATCTCTTAAATCTAAATAATTAGGCCTAATTTAACGTATTCTAGACATACTACGTTTAACGTAACCCAGGCGACGGTAACTTAGGTAACGAGAATAATAAGCTTGGTTAGTGTAGTAGGGGAAGCAAAGTCAGCTTCTAACCGAACCTAGACAAAGTCGAAGATACGCTCTGATTGATCTTAGTGACCGTATTTGTACTAAAAACAATATGTTAGGTTTTGAATGCGTAGTCCGTTTTGCTCTGCATTTGGTGGCAAATAGGCTAAAAGAAAAAGCCAAGATGCGAAGAATTTCAGTACCGAGGAGGCTGCAACCCCTTTTGAATCACGTGACCATGGAAATACTGTTTCAAGGAAACAATGCCACGTGTACTACAGTAAGGTAATGTTTGTTTTAAGTAAGAACCGTGAACAACATTAACAATGAAATAAGAAGGAAACATTATTCTATAAGTTTGCATTATTTTTCCAACATCCTTGTACATGCGTCATATATTTTTAATTTGTGTTAGAGGTCAAAACCTCTGAACTTTTTATGATCCTAATATTACGGTAATAATTCCAACCCAACCTTGTTTCCATACCGAGTTTAATAATTTTACCCGTTGTCGTTCTAATAAGTTATTTTTTTCCCGACATTCGAATATTTGTTTTCATGTTAATATTTACTCTGACATTCGTATTCTCTGGCATATCCCCATCAGCGCTGTTTGTTACAACCATTCAAGGATGTATAACGGATTCCCAGGTGTTAAATTATTCTTAGCTCGTTACCCTTTGAAGCGAGAGAAGCTGAAGTCGGATCAAAGCTTTGACCAAAGCCGCCGGATAAAGAGCTCAAAGCCTCTTTACTTCGCCATCATGCCTGAAAGCATTTACTTTCCGTCCCTTATACTTCAATGGCAGTCGATGTTCTTGTTGCAATTAATTGAAATACGAATTCTATTTTCTATTAGTTATTGGAATCCTGGAATATGAGTTATTAGAGCGAATATTGTGGTAAAATCCCTGGACTTCGGATTGAGCACCGATCCTTGTCTCTTGATCACTTTTAGAGGGGTCGTTAAAATTTTTGTGTGTTTGCGCGCGCGCGCGCGCGTGTGTTTTAGCACGCTAATGTCCGCAATTTCGGTGCGATTTGCTTCAATCTTCGCCTAAAAATATATTTTGTTAATTTCTTTAATAATTTCCATTTAAAGTCTATCCCCTTGACCTCATTAGTATAACTGGCACAAAATAACTAATGGACGTTATGCGAAATAAAGACTTTATGCCTCTAAACTAAAAACAGGATCTCCTGAGGCTCTAAAAAACTAAGGCGGATCTCCTGAGTGTTCAACACAAAAACTAAAACTCATATTTGACCACTAAAACAGTAACACAAAACTAAAACACATATTTGACTACTAAAACAGTAACACAAAAACTAAAACTCATATTTGACCACTAAAACAGTAACACAAAAACTAAAACTCATATTTTTACCACTAAAACAATAACACAAAAACTAAAACTCATATTTGACCAGTAACCAGTAACACAAAAACTAAAATTCATATTTGACCACCAAAACCGTAATACAAAAAATAATGCTCATATTTGACCACTGAAACCGTAAATCACAAAAACGAAAAACAGAATAGACAATAAGGACAAGTCCCACCCAATCAACTAAACCATAGGTATGACAGTCTAAAGGCTAAGAATACACTGTCGAGGTTTGGTAATTACGTACCACCAAATCAAGTATTTGTAGTTAAAAAACAACCAAAAGCCAAACACGAGCACGTTTCGAGTAACTGCCTAAACCAAGATTCACTTTTCGAGTAACTGCCTACACCAGGAATCTCGTTTCGAGTAACTGCTTAAATCTATAATCACTTTTCGAGTAACTGCCTACACCAGGAATCTCGTTTCGAGTAACTGCCTACACCAGGAATCTCGTTTCGAGTAACTGCCTACACCAGGAATCTCGTTTCGAGTAACTGCTTAAATCTATAATCTCTTTTCGAGTAACTGCCTACACCAAGAATCTCGTTTCGAGTAACTGCCTACACCAGGAATCTCGTTTCGAGTAACTGCCTACACCAGGAATCTCGTTTCGAGTAACTGCCTACACCAGGAATCTCGTTTCGAGTAACTGCTTAAATCTATAATCTCTTTTCGAGTAACTGCCTAAACCAAGAATCTCATTTCGAGTAACTGCCTACACCAGGAATCTCGTTTCCAGTAACTGCCTACACAGGAATCTCGTTTCGAGTAACTGCCTACACCAGGAATCTCGTTTCGAGTAACTGCTTAAATCTATAATCTCTTTTCGAGTAACTGCCTAAACCAAGAATCTCATTTCGAGTAACTGCCTACACCAGGAATCTCGTTTCGAGTAACTGCCTACACCAGAAATCTCATTTCGAGTAACTGCCTACACCAGGAATCTCGTTTCGAGTAACTGCCTACACCAGGAATCTCGTTTCGAGTAACTGCTTAAATCTATAATCTCTTTTCGAGTAACTGCCTACACCAGGAATCTCGTTTCGAGTAACTGCCTACACCAGAAATCTCATTTCGTGTAACTGCCTACACCAAGAATCTCGTTTCAAGTAACTGCCTACACCAAGAATCTCGTTTCGAGTAACTGCCTACACCAGGAATCTCGTTTCGAGTAACTGCCTACACCAGGAATCTCGTTTCGAGTAACTGCCTACACCAGGAATCTCGTTTCGAGTAACTGCCTACACCAGGAATCTCGTTTCGAGTAACTGCTTAAATCTATAATCTCTTTTCGAGTAACTGCCTAAACCAAGAATCTCATTTCGAGTAACTGCCTACACCAGGAATCTCGTTTCGAGTAACTGCCTACACCAAGAATCTCGTTTCGAGTAACTGCCTACACCAGAAATCTCATTTCGAGTAACTGCCTACACCAGGAATCTCGTTTCGAGTAACTGCCTACACCAGGAATCTCGTTTCGAGTAACTGCTTAAATCTATAATCTCTTTTCGAGTAACTGCCTACACCAAGAATCTCGTTTCGAGTAACTGCCTACACTGAAATCTCATTTCGAGTAACTGCCTACACCAGGAATCTCGTTTCGAGTAACTGCCTACACCAGGAATCTCGTTTCGAGGAACTGCTTAAATCTATAATCTCTTTTCGAGTAACTGCCTACACCAGGAATCTCGTTTCGAGTAACTGCCTACACCAGAAATCTCATTTCGTGTAACTGCCTACACCAAGAATCTCGTTTCAAGTAACTGCCTACACCAAGAATCTCGTTTCGAGTAACTGCCTACACCACGAATCTCGTTTCGAGTAACTGCCTACACCACGAATCTCGTTTCGAGTAACTGCCTACACCAGGAATCTCGTTTCGAGTAACTGCTTAAATCTATAATCTCTTTTCGAGTAACTGCCTAAACCAAGAATCTCATTTCGAGTAACTGCCTACACCAGGAATCTCGTTTCCAGTAACTGCCTACACAGGAATCTCGTTTCGAGTAACTGCCTACACCAGGAATCTCGTTTCGAGTAACTGCTTAAATCTATAATCTCTTTTCGAGTAACTGCCTAAACCAAGAATCTCATTTCGAGTAACTGCCTACACCAGGAATCTCGTTTCGAGTAACTGCCTACACCAGAAATCTCATTTCGAGTAACTGCCTACACCAGGAATCTCGTTTCGAGTAACTGCCTACACCAGGAATCTCGTTTCGAGTAACTGCTTAAATCTATAATCTCTTTTCGAGTAACTGCCTACACCAGGAATCTCGTTTCGAGTAACTGCCTACACCAGAAATCTCATTTCGAGTAACTGCCTACACCAGGAATCTCGTTTCGAGTAACTGCCTACACCAGGAATCTCGTTTCGAGTAACTGCTTAAATCTATAATCTCTTTTCGAGTAACTGCCTAAACCAAGAATCTCATTTCGAGTAACTGCCTACACCAGGAATCTCGTTTCGAGTAACTGCCTACACCAGAAATCTCATTTCGAGTAACTGCCTACACCAGGAATCTCGTTTCGAGTAACTGCCTACACCAGGAATCTCGTTTCGAGTAACTGCTTAAATCTATAATCTCTTTTCGAGTAACTGCCTACACCAGGAATCTCGTTTCGAGTAACTGCCTACACCAGGAATCTCGTTTCGAGTAACTGCCTACACCAGGAATCTCGTTTCGAGTAACTGCTTAAATCTATAATCTCTTTTCGAGTAACTGCCTAAACCAAGAATCTCGTTTCGAGTAACTGCCTACACCAGGAATCTCGTTTCGAGTAACTGCCTACACCAGGAATCTCGTTTCGAGTAACTGCCTACACCAGGAATCTCGTTTCGAGTAACTGCTTAAATCTATAATCTCTTTTCGAGTAACTGCCTAAACCAAGAATCTCTTTTCGAGTAACTGCCTACACCAGGAATCTCGTTTCGAGTAACTGCTTAAATCTAAAATCTCTTTTCGAGTAATTGCCTAAACCAAGAATCTCATTTCGAGTAACTGCCTACACCAGGAATCTCGTTTCGAGTAACTGCCTACACCAGGAATCTCGTTTCGAGTAACTGCTTAAATCTATAATCTCTTTTCGGGTAACTGCCTACACCAAGAATCTCGTTTCAAGTAACTGCCTACACCAAGAATCTCTTTTCGAGTAACTGCCTACACCAGGAATCTCGTTTCGAGTAACTGCCTACACCAAGAATCTCGTTTCAAGTAACTGCCTACACCAGGAATCTCGTTTCGAGTAACTGCTTAAGCCTAGAATCTCTTTTCGAGTAACTGTCTAAACCGGGAATCTCGTTTCGAGTAACTGCCTACACCATGAAAGGATAGAATTTAATTTACATTGAATGTTATTAGTCTAGGATTCCAACAAATAAATGTCTTTTTTTATTAAAAACATAACAAAAAATCCTCCAACCGCAACACAAATTTGTTTCTGAATTACTTTCAAATGAAAATGAACAAGTAATAAAACGTTTCTCGTTTGCTTCTATAAGAAAAACGTAAATCAAACAATTGTCAGTCGAATATTATTCATTTTACTAAACAAGTACATTTAACAATATACAACAAAGGGAATGGCTTAATTAAAAATTCTTACGAAATAATACAATAACTTTCTCAAGCAGTGAAAAGAATTTTTAAAGAAATTCTCAGCTAGTAAGTATTTATATCTTCCGAAGCGAATAACAATTTAACATTAAAATGTATTTAATTAAAATTGTTTTCGACTGGAAAACATTCTTATAAACTTTTCAGCGTTGTGATTTTTCCAATTACGTGCTTAAAATATTAAATTATACAAGTTATTGGTTTCGTATATTATCCGTTGTGTTATTTACGTTTACACCAGTATAAATATAAACTAAACGTTTACATTTACGATATTAAACGAACATTAAACGATATTGTGCTGCTACAGGTGGAAATAATGTTTACCAACATGTTCTACAATGTTCTTTTGTTACATATAACGAGGTATCAGCGTTAACAGAGAGTGTAGAGCTTTCGGCAATAAATACAAGTCTCGAACCCACGACCTCAAGTGGTCCACACACACACACACACACACACGCGCGCGCGCGCACGCACACACACACACACACGCGCGCACGCGCACACACGCGCGCACACACACACACACACACACACACACACACACACACACAATACACACACATACGCAGTTCTTAGCCGCATCTACCACCGAACCCTCAAGTGGTCCACACACACACATACACACACACACACACACACACACACACACACACACACACACACACACACACACACACACACACACACACACACACACACACATACACACACACACACACACACACACACACACACACACACACACACACACACACACACACACACACACACACACACACACACACACACACACACACACACACACACACACACACACACACACACACACACACACAACACACACACACACACACACACACACACACACACACACACACACACACAACACACACACACACACACACACACACACACACACACACACACACACACACACACACACACATACACACACACACATACATACACACACAAACAATACACACACAAACACACGCGCGCACACGCACACATACACAAACAAACACGCACAGAGAGAGAGAGAGAGAGAGAGAGAGAGAGAGAGAGAGAGAGAGAGAGATATGGAAAAACGCTCAAACAAATTCTCAAAATCGATTTATCACTCCCAAACTTTTGATATTTTCAACATACAATGTAATAGTAAAATTTATAAAAATAGTAAAAACACTCTAGTTTCGTTTTCACCGTTCTTAACTGAACCTTTTTTAAACTTTATATAAAATCGAAAAAACAGGAAAATACGAAATTTTGTTATTTTTCACGTCACAGCTTCGCTGCGCCTCATTATTTCCTTTTTACTTTACTTTGAACACAAAGTCTACAGACCTAATCAAAACTTTCCACATTAATTAATAAGTTACTTTCATCCGCAAAGTTCTAATCCACCTTCGCGGGAACGGCTCGATGAAAGGAACTGAAAGTCAAGAATCAAATTGTTCACTGTTAAGGGGCCGCAAGTTCAAGTAAATGACCTTGACACTCTGAACGAACAAGTTCCTAATTATTCAATAACCATGATGTATTTGTAACAATAGTAAGTTTTAAAAAATGTTTTATAACAAACATATGATTGCAGAAAATGTTTTTAGTTTTGTTCAAGTATCTATGAATAGCAATAATTTTTCCCCCGCACGGGGATGCAGAGTAGATGCACCTATTGAGAGGATTTAGACGCCCCTCGCGGTACCCGAATCTAACACATACACTTACACTTATAACACTACACTTACGACTTTAACACTTGACACTCACACTTTCATTTAGAGAGACGATAATAGCCTCAATGTGCTTTTCGCCTTAAAATACAAAAAAAAACACAAAATAAAAAAAATTTATAGCAATAATTTATACTGCTTTTCTAATTGTTGTTTTCAAGGGAAACATTTTAATTTAATAATACAATAGTGTTCATTGTTGGGACTGCTATCAACTCTGCTTGTAGCCATAACAACATAAGAATAATTTAATATAATTTAATGTATTAAAGGACTTTTCCTAACACACATATATGTGTGCTTCCTTCCTAAATTGTGGTCCGATTTGAATGAAATTTATCTTTAAACCGTATTTTATCGATCTTTAATAGATATTTAAGATTGCACTTTATCGTAGTTTAAATGTAATTTACAGAACGCGTAAAACAACAATAAACGCACATTTATAAGCTGATTATGTTAGTGAAATAATAATTTTAAAAAGGATGGGATAAAGAGAAATATTTTTGGAAATTCGCTTCTATCACGTCAGCGGGACCGCTGCGTGCCGCGATTATTTTTAGTTAAAATGATGAGGGAAAATTAAAATTAATTATAAATTAGTCTGTTGTTACGGCATGAAAAATAACACGTTTTTGTAACAACAGCTGTTACAATTTGAACGTATATTAAAAAAAATTAATTGAACATTTTACCGTTAAGATAAGATAACTTGTATACATTATAAAAATAATTATAAATTATTTAAATTGTACAAATAATTTCTCAATTATTTTGTTATATTCTTGAAGAATTATTAAATTTTTGTCCAATATTATAATAAAGTTCGGTGTGTATTTCCTGCCCTGTTGAAAAAACACATTTTTTCAACATTTATTAAAAATTCCCTTTTCAAACTAATCTTACACATTTTTACTTTCACACAAAAAAGAGCCGGTTGGTTGCTAAGCTAGATTTATTTGGTGTATAAATCTGACTGCTTTCACTTTATTATAATCATGGCTAACCCCAACCCCCATTCTAAATAAAGGTGGATTTGCATTTCCTCTAAATTATCATTCTCAAGAGGAAAAAATGGTTCATTTCACTTTTAAAGTCATACATCACAAAATATTGTGTCTGATTGTTATTTACCCTAAATTATCAGTTTGCCTTTACTCGTTCCTTTTATTTCATTACTTCCTTTCACTTCATAATAAACGTTATGAACAGAAATTACAAACGATTTGTTTATTTACTAAACTTAAATAATTGTATTATTTCGTTTATTTTATTCTCATTACAGCAATAACGTAAATTCTTTCACGATAGATCGATTTTGTAATTCTGTAGTTATTCTAGCGATTGTTCACTAATAATTCTATTAAATCGACTCTATTATTTTTTTAACTTTTTTCGACTAAAACTATAAAAAATAAAATTATTTTTGGCACGCATATGTTTCGCTTAAGTGATTAAAGGGAATTTCCAAAAGTATTTCCTTCATTTTATCCTTTTTTCAAATTCCGATTACACAATGCCTTAGGATTTTAAACCGACAAATTACATTGAAAATATCAAAATGATCCCTGACCGATGTCAAATTAAATGTGTTAATTTCAACAAACAATTGGAAGCGTTAATTTACACTGCTTTCAACACTCATTTTGATGGTTAAACGAAATGTTTATAAATTTTACAGATTAAAATGGACGCCATTTAAGAACTTTTAAACGAATTTTGCTGGTTACCGAAAACACGCACGCACGCACCCACCCCACACACACACACACACACACACACACACACACACACACACACACACACACACACACACACACACACACACACACACACACACACACACACACACACACACACACAAATATACACACAAACAACATACACACACAAATACACACACAAAAACACACAACTCACACACACACACACACACAAAAACTCACACACACACACACACACACACACACATTCAAA
>CM040190.1:82304649-82357149 GCA_022606455.1 Callitettix versicolor
GAGAACTTGAATCGGGGCTTCAAGAAGGCACGTATTCATATTCATACCGGTAGTCAGGCAACAATAACAGCTCTTGCGGGTCCTATACTCCAGTCCAAGCTGGTCTGGGAGTGTCGGAAGAACCTTGACGCTCTGTCTCTGGGTAACCGGGTAACTCTTCACTGGGTTCCGGGGCATAGGGGAGTTGAGGGTAATGAGGAGGCAGACCGACTGGCTGGACTTGGATCTGTATCTGAGTTTATCGGACCTGATCCGTCCTTAGGGATTTCTCTATTGTTGGCCCGGTCCGCTATTAACAGGTGGATTACAAATCAACATCAGGTAAGATGGTACAACCTTCAAGGGCGTTCACATAGTAAACGTTTCTTAAGCAAAGTTTTTTTTGGAGAATTCAAAGGGGCAGCAGATGTCCTTGGCAGAGCACAGCTCAGGAGGATCATGGGGCTCATAACAGGGCACTGTGGGTTCACATGAACAGTATAGGTATGTACCATGGAAAAACCTTGCGTAGATTGTGGAGGAAGAAAAAGGAAACTGCAGGTCACATAATTCATGACTGTGAGGCTCTTGCAAGTAGAAGGCTAGGGTTTTTTCCAAGACCCTAGGGATCTTCAACAGAGTGAGCTAGTCGGTGGGTTACTGGAACTTATTAGGGGCACCAATCTGCTGAACTAGGTATTTTAAGAGGTCAGTCGATCACAGTGCCTGGGGTATATAATGTTCCTCTAGCATATAATCTTAATCTTAATCTTAAATATAACAGTTAGAAAATACAAATATGTATACTTATGGATATAATCATATGAGTTTTTAAATCCCGTCATATTGAAACCATTAAAGTAAGTTCACTAGTAAACGATCTTGTTCGAGCTATTACCATAATCGATTTCCGTTTGAATCAAATCGAAGCAAAATTGCAAACACGAGCATGCAATACACAAAAAATATATACGCTGATTTTCAAGTCTCGGGTCTGGGTTTTAACATAATGACCTCCATCAGTTAATTTTTTCAGTGGAAATTTGCTAAAAAAATAAAACAGTACTCACCTTTACGAAATTTTATAAACTTAATCTACTTAATGATGATTCTTTCATGTTGTATTTGTCGTGCTGTCTTTTACAAATATATTTTGCTGCGTGAACCTTTTGTAATAAGAAAAGAAAAGCTCTCACACATCCGGAGATAGAATTGTTTAAAATCATGCAAAGAACAGGATTACAGCGTAGAAGGATAGTCCCTGGAGGAATGAGGGAAGACAAGGTCTATATCAAGGAGTGGGTTGGAAGGTAACCGCCTGAAAGTGTAAAATTATAACGAACGAAAAGTACATTTAATCTTACTTGTTACCGTTTTTAATATCGAAAGCATTTTCAATAAACAATTTATTATTTATAAATTACATTTGATACACTGATGTCCGGTTGTAAGAACGTACATTTAATTTCTTGACGTGTCTTTCAATTTAAACATACTTAAATATTTCCTCTATTGCAAGAACATTTTAAAAGACATTTACGTAAAGTATGTTCAAAGGTTTGTTAAATTTAATAACAGTTTAATGGCTGACAAGATGGCCGCCCAACGAACAGCTGATCGCTTTTAGGTTATTTGTAAAATCGTTTTGAAGGTTATGTGTTTTGTTTAAATTTGCTTTTTTATTGTTCCTAGTAACATTGTTGCTATTTTTGTATTTTCAAATAAAATAATCAGGTGCTTAAAAAAATAAACTACTTGTTTTGTACAAAAATTAATAGTTATTTAAATTTAAAGCTTAACAAAAACTAATACTTCAACATTATAAAACAATAAATAATTTTATCTATTGTAAAACTAACTTCCAAAAGTATATTTAAGCATTATTTAAAGAAGCTGTTTGGATCAATTAGTTTAAATACCTTATAACTGCCATTTAAATTTTAACGAACGTTCTAGCAACACAACATTTAAGCTCTGTTATTTGAAATAGTGATTTTTAACAGATTTTTTGGAAAGCAGATCGATGTTTAAAAAAAGCTTTGTTGAAAAATACATTCATAAACGTTTTTAAACAAACTAATGAAAGTTCATGGAACTGGGCATAATTCTAGTTTTCATCTATTTTACAATCATGCAGGGAATATCTTGCGAAAAAAAGTTTAAAATCCAAACCGTATGGAAACATACAAGACAAGGAGAACAAGAAACGAGAATGTATTGCGTGATAAAGCGAAATAGCAAATCTGTCTATCAGGGGAGGAGAAGAAAGAAGCCAATTGAATCCCGGTTAATCTTTAAATCACGCAGCTGTCTTGTGGAAATGATGGCAAAGATTTTGCCCAAAATAATAACACTGAATAACACAAATAAAGCGAAACAAATATAAAACGATCCTTTTTTGAAATGAAGGCTGTCAGAACAATAAATTGCAACTTTTTAATTTTACATTTTTTGAAAATCTTATTTCACAATAAGCATCTAGATAAAGCAAAAATAAACCGGACACTTATGGTAAAATCAGATTAAAAAAACTATTAGACAAAAATATTATGAGTCGCCATGTTGAACGGATGAAAGTTTTTTTAACAAACTTGTTCAAAACACTACTAGACTTTATTTCGTTCCAACTTAGAAAAAATAGCCCGTAAAAATACATAACCACAAGTGTTATGGGCCCTTAGAACTTCCACAGCGTCGGTGCTCGTTTCACGGTAGAGGGTTCGAGCATTTACCATTGCGGCAATAGTCTAAGAAAATATCAGAAAATTATCTATATTTCTTATCACTGTAGAAGTAAATGAATGAATGTATATTATTTCTGTTATACTGCAATATTTGATTATACGAGTATATCGGGCTATCTTTCTATATTCTATTTGTTACAGCCCCTTCTCCAATCTCAATTCTCTTCGAGGATCGAGAAGATTCATAAGGAGCGACTGTTTAAATTGTAATTCATGATTACCCAGAGTCCTAGCTACCCTTGTAGCTAAAGATCCTTTGGAAGGATTGTAACTCCTATAATGGTACTGGCTGCTTGTGAGTAGCTGTTGCAGTCAGAGGGTATGAACCACCCTTTTAACTTCTTGACCTCTTAGAAGTCATATAAATAGCCCTTCTCTTGGACTTTGCCTGAACTGTCAAATCATGCTCTTTCAATACTTCCCGACTACTGCTTTTCTTCTTACTTTTCCTAAGGTAGGGAAAGAACCGAAAGTACCATCTGATCCTCACCCACTGAGGTCTTTTCTCATTGTCAATGAATCACCGATCCCGCCATGCTCGTCTCATTAGGAAGTAAATAACGCTCGTCTCTCCAATATTTTCTTGACACTCCACGGTTCACCATCGAAGTGGAATTCCACTTTCAGTAGCTTACTTTCTTACAACCCTTAACACGGAGGTTGTGCTCCACGTGGCTGGCTTTTTGTTGTGCGGTGAGATCCCGTACATGTGAATCTATTTTTACATTCTTACTCGTGTTTCCCCACACGGGTGGGGAAATCAGTCCTACAATACAGTATGGCATGCAGGGGTAAAGCTAAGGTACACTGGGAGGTCGCCAGGTATCCCCGGGTGTTTTATACACCATTGAGCCGGTGTCAGTTACACCGTCAGTACTTTTACTCTTTAGAGTTAGTTAAAAGGAAATGAAAATAATAGCAGCACGCAGCTGTCTCGCTAAAGTTATAGAAGCTAATTTCCAAAAGTATTTTTTTCTTAACCTATTCTCGTAGTTCTGATTTCACAATCGCAATCAAATTTAAATCGTGTAGTATTATGATTTTAAACTATGAAATACACAGATAATAAAAAAATTAACCATGATCGTTGTAAAAGTCACGAGATTTTGAGAAATAAAAATGCTAATTTATGCAGTTGTTAACGCTGATTACGATGGTGAAATGGGAGTTTCAAAAAATTCTTAAAGATTTGCAAGTGCACCCATTTTAAAATGTTTAACGAATATTGCTGTTTATAATAACTTATTACAACAGTAATAATAAATTGTATAATTTATTACGATAAACAATGATTATGCTAAGTTTAAATCGAATTGGACTAGAACTGCGATCATGAGCCTACACACACACACAAACACACACACACACACACACACACACACACACACACACACACACACACACACACACACACACACACACACACACACACACACACACACACACACACACACACACACACACAGACACACACACACACACACACACACACACACACACACACACACAGACACAGACACACACACAGACACACACACACACAGACACACACACACACACACACACACACACACACACACACACACACACACAGACACACACACACACACACACACACACACACACACACACACACAGAGACACACACACACACACACACACACACACACACACACAGACACAGACACACAGACACATACACACACACACACACACACACACACACACACACACACACACACACACACACACACACACACACACACACACACACACACACACACACACACACACACACACACACACACACAGACACAGACACAGACACACACACACACACACACACACACACACACACACACACACACACAGACACAGACAGACAGACAGACACACACACACACACACACACACACACACACACACACACACACACACACACACACACACACACACACACACACACACACACACACACACACACACACACACACACACACACACAGACACAGACACAGACACAGACACACACACACACACACACACACACACACACATATATATATATATATATATATATATATATATATATATATACATATACATATACATATACATATACATATACATATACATATACATATACATATATACATATACATATAAACGACCTCTCAAAAAGTGATCTAGAGGTCCTAAAATAGGTGCTTCTGTCATGGTCCCGGGTCCGAACCTTACCATGATAGCCGCTTCAATAGCTCATTCTTGTAATGGAAATTCGCTAATAAAAAATGAGTATGATTTAGGTAAAATTAAATGATTTTAGGTTAGGGGTTACCTAAGGGGTATGCAATTAACAGGAATCTGCAGAAACACACAAAAGAGACTCACTGTGGTCGAAATTTTTTAATGATGATGTTGGTAGGTATGTGTACTACTGAAAAAGGGGACAAAGGTGGTCGCGTGCGCAGCATGTTCTAAGCTGTACACATCCCCTTTGTAGTGCTAAATGACCATCAGCGTCGACTAAGCATTCCGAAAATAAAAAGCCAAAACCAAATTGAAAAGTATACATAAGCAATTCTTTTCTCAAAAATTGCGATCGTAAAAAAATAAAATTAACCTTTATTTATTGGAATAACGTTTTTTCTAGCAATTATTCTTTTTTTCAAAACAATACGTATTTAAATCTTTTAGAAACTCATCGTCTTCACGTTTCGTCAAATTAAGTTTGCCATGACAATTTGTGAGAATAATCCATGCAAGACCCGTACCGAACACTAAATTCCAATCGCCTAGAACACAGTTTCGAAGTGATAAAATGTTTATTTATTTGTGAAACACCAGATCTTCTAGGAATGTTTTTGCTTCTTGTATGCCTTGAAGTTAATCTGTGTTGGCAGCACTGCTTTTCCTGACTTTTATTAGTCTAAAACAGCTGTGATCCATAACAGTGCTGTTATAGTTTAGTTTGTTCTCTAATAGTTCTATATTGACAATAACAAAGAGAAATGTTTATCAGATAACAGAACATTACTTCAGAAGAAATTTCCCACTCCACATTGGTTTAAGTCCATAAATTTCAATAAAGTTTTGCACCAATAAATTTAAATCAGTACATGCTAGATATGGGTAAAACGAGAAAGAATAGACATTTTAAAGCTGTACATAAAATTCTTTGTTTAATAAAAACATAATTAAATGAATAAAAAGTTCAGCAAGCTAATATAACGGTGTTATTCTGGAATTAAATTTACGTTACTGCTTTTGTAAAGTTTATTGCTTTTTATTACACAATGTAATGTTATCCCATAAAACAGTTACTTTTATAATCATTGCAGTGCACTAGTATATTTATGTAGTCGGTTTATGTAAATTAACACAAGCACTGGATTTATTAATTACATTTTAAACAAACGAACGCTGTCTTAGTTTGTTCCATATGCGTGTTACTGAATAATTTAGAAAATGGTTTGTACTGGAAGTATGTAGCAAGTATGGTGATTATAAAATAATCCAACATGAAGTAATGATGGATTTACAGTATGAAACTAAATATCGTTTGAGATTAAATATTGCTTGAGACTAAAACAGCTCGAGACTGAATATAATGTAAAAATAAACATCGTTTCATACTAAACACTAAATATAGTTTGAGACTAAATATATTTTTAGACTAAATATTGTTTGAGACTAAATATAGTTTAAAATTAAATATCGTTTCAGACAAAATGTAGTCTGAAATTAAATATCGTTTGAGGCTAAATATAATTTGAGACTAAATATAGTTTGAGACTAAATATAGCTTGAGACTAAATATAATTTAAGACTAAATATGGTTCCATACTACATACAGTTTGAGACTAACTATAGTTTGAAACTAAATATCGTTTGAGACTAAATATCGTTTGGGTTTAACTATCATTTGAGACTAAATATAGTTTGAAACTAAATATCGTTTGAGACTATCTATCGTTTGAAACTAACTATAGTTTGAAACTAAATATCGTTTGAGACTAAATATAGTTTGAAACTAAATATCGTTTGAGACTAAATATAGTTTAAGACTAAATATCTTTTTAGACTATATATTGTTTGAGACTAAATATCTTTGGAGACTAAATTACGTTTGAGACTAAATATTTTTCGAGACAAAATATAGTTTGAAATTAAATATCGTTTGAGGCTAAATATTGTTTGAGACTAAATATCGATTGAAACTATGTATCGTTTGAGACCAAATACAGTTTGAGATTAAATATAGTTTGAAACTAAATATCGTTTGAGACTAAATATTGTTTGAGACTATCTATCGTTTGAGACTAACTATCGTTTGAAAATAAATATCGTTTGAGACTAAATATAGTTTGAGACTAAATATCCTTTTAGACGACATATTGTTTGAGACCAAGTATCTTTGGAGACTAAATTACGTTTGACACTAAATATGTTTTGAGAATAAATATTGTGTGTGACTAAATATAGCTTCAGACTAAATATCTTTTGAGACAAAATATAGTTTGAAATTAAATATCTTTAGAGGTTAAATATCGTTTGAGGCTAAACATCGTTTGAGACTAAATATCGTTTGAGGCTAAATATAGTTTGGGACTAAATATAATTTAAGACTAAATATAGTTTCATAATACATACAGTTTGAGACTAACTATCGTTTGAGACTAAATATCGATTGAAACTATATACCGTTTGAGACCAACTATCGTTTGAGATTAAATATCGTTTGAAAGTAAATATCGTTTGAGACAAGATGAATTAACTTCTTTAAATAATAATAAAAATAATCGTGACCCGCATCTGTCTGTTTTCGTGATATAATCGACTTTCCCAATTTTTCACTTTAACCTCTTTTTGAAACTACGATTTCACATCATAAACAGCAATAAAGCAATAAAACAATAAAATATTTTAATTTTTTGCAGTAAATTTTATGGAATGGCATCCGAATGAGGAAACGCTTTGGTACTGTCCCGTTTTTCTGAACATGCCAATTCAAAGTTTGATGAAAAACCGTTAGAAATTAAATTTTGTACAATTTTATAATCCAAAATGTTTTCTATATCCTGCTAGCTATATGTAAAATTTCCTAAATATTTACACCATACCTATGCATTGGCGTTTATCTAATTTTCAATGTTGGAATTTTCATATCACCTACTTTAGCATTAAGTTTCCACTTCAATATTAACTTCACTGAAATCAATAGATCCTTAGGGCCGCGTACCTTGAGCACCTCGCTGTATTAACGTAGCAATGAATACACTTTGATTTATTAATCCTGAGATATTCTCTATTCTAGCTGACTTCACCGTTGATTAATTAAACCCTTAGGATTGTGACGAAACAGAACGTGGAAATTGAAAAGGTGGATTAGATATAAAGTTCAATAGAATTATACTTTTAAACAGCAAGTTATTTTTAGTATAAAACTTGTTTAAATTAACTTTTTCCTTACATCAGCCTATTTTTATGTTTCTATATTTCAACATTTTTAAATCAGCCTTATTTCCTACATAAGTAGAAGTTTCTGTAAGGTCCCAATTAGAATTCGATCCGGTAATAGTAAATTTAATATTCTCGATGACTACATACGTATACACTTTTTGACCACACTTTAATAATAATAACGACTAAAGCATTCTTAGCTTTATAGAACATAATAATATTTATAGAACTTTAATAATATTTAGTGCACTTTGATGTACTCTCATCGGCGATATTTAAAAAAAACACATATATTTTTCGGCTTTCGACTCTGTGAATGCGTTGTTTTCGGGTGTGAACCAATCTACCCAAGCTTGCGCAAAAATGGTGCCAAAACTTTCCAATCTAAGGCAAGAGGAACTAAGGACAAACACATGTGCTCACCTTTCACAACCTTTTTTTTCTTAAGATCAAGTCGGACCTTAAGGGGACAGGCGTTCACAGAGTGGAAACGAAGAAAGCAAAAGCGACGGAGGTTCCGTCAATCTGACAGAAGCAGACTTCCAGCACTGCTTTGAACAAGGTGAAATTCGTATGGCGCGTTGTAGGAAGTCGGACCTTAAGGGGACAGGCGTTCACAGAGTGGAAACGAAGAAAGCAAAAGCGACGGAGGTTCCGTCAATCTGACAGAAGCAGACTTCCAGCACTGCTTTGAACAAGGTGAAATTCGTATGGCGCGTTGTAGGAAGTCGGACCTTAAGGGGACAGGCGTTCACAGAGTGGAAACGAAGAAAGCAAAAGCGACGGAGGTTCCGTCAAGCTGACAGAAGCAGACTTCCAGCACTGCTTTGAACAAGATGAAATTCGTATGGCGCGTTGTAGGGAGTCGGACCTTAAGGGGACAGGCGTTCACAGAGTGGAAACGAAGAAAGCAAAAGCGACGGAGGTTCCGTCAAGCCGACAGAAGCAGACTTCCAGCACAACTTTGAACAATGAGAAATTCGTATGGCGCGTTGTAGGAAGTCGGACCTTAAGGGGACAGGCGTTCACAGAGTGGAAACGAAGAAAGCAAAAGCGACGGAGGTTCCGTCAAGCTGACAGAAGCAGACTTCCAGCGCTGCTTTGAACAAGGTGAAATTCGTATGGCGCGTTGTAGGGAGTCGGACCTTAAGGGGACAGGCGTTCACAGAGTGGAAACGAAGAAAGCAAAAGCGACGGAGGTTCCGTCAAGCCGACAGAAGCAGACTTTCAGCACTGCTTTGAACAATGAGAAATTCGTATTGCTCGTCATTGAAGGAGATAAACTTTGTAATGCAATTGCTGATCAATAAATTGTTTTTTAGCACAATTCTGATTATTTAATTGGCACAGGTCGTGAGTGTGTGTGTGTGTGTGTGTGTGTGTTTTGTATGTGTTTTGTATCTTGTGTGTGTATGTATGTGTGTGTGTGTGTGTGTGTGTGTGTGTGTGTGTGTGTGTGTGTGTGTGTGTGTGTGTGTGTGTGTGTGTGTGTGTGTGTGTGTGTGTGTGTGTGTGTGTGTGTGTGTGTGTGTGTGTGTGTGTGTGTGTGTGTGTGTGTGTGTGTGTGTGTGTGTGTGTGTGTGTGTGTGTGTGTGTGTGTGTGTGTGTGTGTGTGTGTGTGTGTGTGTGTGTGTGTGTGTGTGTGTGTGTGTGTGTGTGTGTGTGTGTGTGTGTGTGTGTGTGTGTGTGTGTGTGTGTGTGTGTGTGTGTGTGTGTGTGTGTGTGTGTGTGTGTGTGTGTGTGTGTGTGTGTGTGTGTGTGTGTGTGTGTGTGTGTGTGTGTGTGTGTGTGTGTGTGTGTGTGTGTGTGTGTGTGTGTGTGTGTGTGTGTGTGTGTGTGTGTGTGTGTGTGTGTGTGTGTGTGTGTGTGTGTGTGTGTGTGTGTTGTGTGTGTGTGTGTGTGTGTGTGTGTGTGTGTGTGTGTGTGTGTGTGTGTGTGTGTTGTGTGGGGTGTGTGTGTGTGGTGTGTGTGTGTGTGTGCGTGTGGTGCGTGTGCGTGTGTGCGTGTAAGTGTGCGTGTAAGTGTGCGTGTGCGCGCGCGCGCGTGTATGTAATTCATTTGTGATTACTGTCCAATGCAAATTCACTAATAATATCCATTAGTGTAACGTGAAACGTGAAACATTATCTGGAACTGCCATCTACGTTGCCTTAAAGACGTAAACATGAAATTCAGCGACGAAATTATGAAAGCATTTAAAAGTGTGCGACGTTGGGGGCGGATAATTGCCTCTGACTTAAAATTACAAGAATCTTGTAGGCAAGGCGTCACTTCGTTACAACGTTAATTTTAAATAATGCTTTTCCAATTTCAAAAGTTTTTCCATTACTGTATAAATTATTAAGGCGTGTAATTGAAAATCAAAATTGTATATTCTATCTAGATTTCTTACAACAGGCGTAAAATGATTCTCGGTTCTGAATTTACAATTGTCAACACAGTTTCCCCGTTAAACTCGTTCTGTTCCACGTATCGAGAGAATGAAATTCTTATACAAGACCTTTAAATTTGCCTTCCTGTGCAATGTTCTTCTAAATATTTCTTTTATTTTAGTTATATTAATGAAAAAATAAATGATATAAAACGACACTTTTTAATATATTTCACTTAACTTCTTTTACTGTTCGGATACTTTTATTTTCAACCAAATCTTATCAGTTTTGATGAGAAACTATAGTATTATTACAAAAGGTTCCTTTGATCTCAGACAATTCTTTTAGCTAGTTAAATAATATTTCCAAACCTAATAATACTTAATTCTGTTATCTTTTCTCTGCTAGGAATGTTGTTATTTTGTTGAGTACATACATTTCAAATTTTGTGACGCGTTTCAGATAATGTCTGTTATCTGAAACGCGTTAACACAAATAAAATATTTCAAGCTAGCCACACATATGTCCTATTCAACGAAGTAGCTAACATACTATTTGAGTTTTATTTCATTCATGTTCAAGATTCTTGTAATATTTATTTCATATAACAAGTGATAATAATCATACATATAAATGTTGGATTTAAGTCATTTTTAATAGAAGATTTTTTTTCAAACAGATTAACATTTTTTTGATAATTGTCTGCCTCTTGTTTCTATCCACTTATTTAATTAATTTCCCCATAATATTACTAAAATTACCTTAGTTTTTATTGTTAATTTGTGTCTTTCTTATATTCTACGATAAAAAAACGTAATTATATTTTAGGCTTAGATTTTTTTCAAAAACTGAACCTTGTTGTTTTGTTAATCTTTCGTTAATTTTTAGTAACTCTGTTATTCTTACACTAACGCCTAGAATTTTATAGGGACTATATTTATATAACAATTAATCAACGATAACAGATTTTGGTAATATTGTTCCACAAATACCGGGTTCAAATAACAGTCTCACGATAAAAATATTAATTAACAGATGAAATTTACCTAAAAAACATTTATTAGTTTCGTTCAAGAGCTCTAGATTTTAACTCAAGAAAAATCAAGGTAATAAAACTTTCAAGTATTTCAAATTTCAACAAAACACAAGGAAATGAATGAACGACGTTAAATTTCGAGCGAATAATTTTACACAAAACATTTTGTAAATTAAAATTATAAAGTGAAAGGCGAAGTGAATGTTTGCGTGACTAAATACAATAAATAAGAAATTAATTTCGAAGCAGCTGCTTTCACCTTCCCCCCACCGAGGTACGTTATTTACAGCGTATTGTTTATCGCTTATAAAGGAAATAATGGCAGGTTCATCTTTGTGTTAAAAAATTTCCCGCGGGAACCTTAAATAAACGAGGCGAGTACCAATGTGTTTAACGCAATCGTATTCTCACTATGCAGGTCGTGCAGGTCGCGGAGAATTTTTTTGTGTGTGGCAGTTGGTAACGCTTGTATTAAAATTCAGTGATTGCGGTACCACGCTTACATTAGCAAGCGGAAGTGTCTCTACCCTTTAGTGTGCATATATTATAAAACCACTTTAAGAGTCTGCGGACACTGGCGGCCATATTGAATCTATTCCCCGTAAACCTGAAGTTAATTAACAACATAGATTACTTGTTCAAATAACATTATGTTTGATATATCTGTTTCACAGGTAAACATTCATATAAGGGATTGTGATCCGCTTTTTAAATCACACATTTTTCTAAATTATACAAAAATACATACAAAATATAAAAATCTGACCATATTTCTTCTTGCAAGACTTTTAAAATGAAATATCAAACAATTTTATCGCAAAGAAGTCTTACGATCTCACATACCTATAATGAACTTAAAAATGTCCCGCGAAGACAAAAATTTTACAAATTTCTTACGGTGTCACGTATACGTAGTGTTGCAATTAAATAACCACACTTATGCCACAAAACACTAAATAACAAATTGATCACCAATTATACATTACAAAGCTTATCCCCTTCAATGAACCCTACAACGCGCCATACGGATTTCCTAATGTTCAAGGAGGTGCTCAAAGCCGCTTCTGTCAACTCCTTGGGAACCTCCGTTCCAAGGGGACCAGATTCAAACAACAGCCACTAAGATTCCAACAAGAGCTCGGACACTAACACTACAATTTTCGCAGATCAGTTTACTAAATTTTCTGAAAGTTGCCCATTTTTTATGTCCAAAGCGCGGCTTGCCTCCAAGTTCCTCCATAAAACTTTTAAGTGACACTCAAAAATTTGAGTGCGCGTAACATTCACTTCACAAACACTTGATTTAACATTACATAAGCTTCTGTAACAGTCTTGCCCACTTAAAAGACCGCCATTTTGAAGCTGTAGAACGAATTTCGTTTCTTAATAAACTTGTCTAACCTACGTATTACAAAAATCGATTATTGTGCCAAGTTTAAATTAAATTGTAATAAAATTGCTAACGTGAGCCTGATAAAACACACACACACACACACACACACACACACACACACACACACACACACACACACACACAGACACACACACACACACACACACACACACACACACACACACACACACACACACACACACTTTATGTGATACGTAAATGTGTATGCGTTGGCCTACTTTTCAATTAACTATATACTACATTTAAGAGAAGAGTGAAACAAACAATTCCAAGATAAGTAATTGCAGTGAAGGAACAATGCCTAATGCAAAGCATACAACAGAATAGTAAAACCAACTTCAAGTCTTGACAACTATGACATTGTGGAACTTGCTTCTCACGAGACTTGGTCTTTGCGTACCCACTCGCTGAAAAGTTACAATATGCTTTGCAAGACATTACACTAATTGAATTTTCCATTGCATATTCCTGTAAAATATAGTTACAATAAAGTAGGTTTAATTCTTAGGAGAATACTAAAGCTACTTTTTTTTAATAATGAGAAGTTAAATAAAAGTGGTACTAAAAGATCAATGGTTCAGGGGCAACTACGAGAGGTGCAGTAGAAACGTGTTCTAGGGATGAACACATCAAACCATGGATGCAACTATTATGGAAACGTTTTCTCTCGGGACCAGAAACGGCACTGACAAGGACACTTGTTCAGTTCAACAGCGAGTCACTGAGGTCAGTTCAACATCCGGAGTCAGAACTGCATAAGGTGGGATTGTTAGAATGTTGTGGTCTGTGTGGACAAGGGCAGAAACTGCAGTACTCTTAGAGTGCGAATGGAAGCCAAAAGGAGACATCATAAGATGGAAGCAATGTTCTGAGCAACGATTAGGGAAAGGTTTTCTCTTGGGACCAGTCCCTGGCTTGACAAGAATACTTTTTCAGTTTAACAGTAGGTCGCTGATGCAGGTTGTCGCCATAATCACCGGACACGGGCACATACGGAATCACTTACATAAGATGGGATTGTTACAAATCTCGCCTGAGTATTTATTGTCTGTGCGGACAGGGGGCAGAAACTACAGCACATATACTCGTACTCCTCGAGTGCAAAGCTGGAGACCAAAAGAAGGATCAAAAGTTGAAAGCAATTCCTTGGACAACGATTACAGAAACGTTTTCTCTCGGAATCAGACCCTGTACTGACAAGGACTCTTGTTCAGGACAACAGGAGGTCGCTGAGGCAGGTCGCCATAATCCACGTATACGGCTACACTTGGAGTCATCTATATAAGATGGGATTGCCAGAAGTGTTGCCTGTGTGTTGTCTGTGCGGGCAGGTTGTTAAAACTCCAACACATATACTGCTCAAGTGCAAAATCCTAGAGTCTAAAAGAGGATTTAGACTCTTTGTACCTCAGTAACCAGATAAGAAATTTCACAAGGAGACCTTGTACAAGATTCTGGAGCTTGCTAAGCATAAAGTGGAGTAGAAGGACAAGCCTCTTAAAGCCTCAGTGATAACCTTGGGAAGAATTATGCCTTACCTATTCTACAAATATGAAAACATCAATTTTAAAGTCAAACGGCAGAAATTTAATGCTACAGTGACGTAGATACTAGTGTTATTGTTTACCCGAACAGCTGATTTTACACTACAGCTGTTCGTTCGATAATGCTATTTCAACTGTAATTATGATTATTGTTATAGTTTACTACAAACACATATAATTAAAATAAATTAATTATTAATTGTTAATAGGCCTGCTGAGATCCCAAGCTACGCTGGAACACTAAAGCCTGCGCACTACGAGGAACTTAGCTTAAATACGAGGACTCTGGATACAGGCGACCTCAACATTTATCCTTGCCTCCATGTATGTGTGGGGTTTTGTATGGTTGAAATTTTATTTCTCTTGCTGCTTGTGGGAATTTTATGGTAAAGGGAGTGGAAATATTATGGTCAGTGTTGTATTTAACCCCATGGAACCCACAAGCAGTGAATTAAAGAAACTGACGTTAGTAGAAGTACAAACGTGCGTTGAAAGGGAAAAACGCAAACGCAGGAGAGAAAAGGAGGTAGCAAAGAGTATTCTAATGAAACATAAAAATAAAAAACCTCCCTTATAGAGCTGACTGGAGTCATATTTCAAGACTACAGGGATAACCAGGAACGTTAAGATTCTGGGCAAAGAAAAGTCAGGAAAACCATAGGACTCATTAAAGGGCATTGTGGTCTGAGGATGCACGTGAAACATTATACAGGAAGGAAGAGAAAAGCGCTGGACACATTACCTATGATCGAGGCTCTTATCTGCAGGAGGCAGGGAGTGTAAGAGAGCCTTCCAGTTTCCTGAGGAACTACAATAGCTAATCAATGACTGCTAAAACTCATTGAGGGCACCAGCTCGTTATACTAAAATCAAAGAAATTTCTATTTGCAAAATAGGACGTTTAATAACGATGCCAAGGGCTAACAAACGTCAAACTAACTAATCTAAGTATATTGAAAAATATATGTCTTTTAGCACGCGACGAAAAATTACTTAAGTAGAAATATTTGATGAAAAACGTAATAATGAACTAAATGACAAGAGAACATGTGTGGCTTCTCAATGCTACGTGAGTAGATAATTAAAAGGAACAGATGTCTTGGTCATTTCGTGACAGTCCCGATTTTCGAGTACGTGTCCCGAAACTTTTCGATGACCATTCGGGACTGCAGTCTATCCCGGAGTTTAATAGACAAAAATTATGTTTGAGTATTGCGTTTATCCTAGAACTTGAAACATATCAACACAGGTAAATAACCCGGTCATTTCGAAAAAAGTAAATCAACGACGGACCCGACAAGGCGAGAATTGTTAAAATAAAAAAATCGAAATCCAGATAGCTGAGCAAAAGCAAAACAACCGTGCTTATTATACGAACCCAAACTTTGAAATTCGATTAGTTATATTTCAATATGAAATTCCAACTTTGTTTTGAACTCGACAAAATTTCGAACGTTCAATAAATAACCAAACTTGTAACCGTCAACTTTTAGCCGAACCGATATTAAAACGCAAATTAAATTACGCCGTAATTGGACGTTCAGTCACTTGCTTTGAACATTACCTACGTCGAACAGAGGAATCAATTGGAAATATTTAAACGCATGGTTTTAGAAATTATCAAAACGTATCGAAAATTGTTAAAAGCTACGGATATTTGCTTCATCGATTCTAATTTAAATTTTACTAGTAGACCTGGCAGTATATTCTTGATTAAATATTTGTAGTATAATGCACAAGGTTTAGCCAAAGCATTGTATTATACGCGGCACGCAGCTGTCTCGCTGGCGCGATCGGAAGAAGTTTCCAAAATATTTTTCCTTATTTTACCCCTTTTTGAATTCTGATTTTAATGTAATAATCAGCATTAAAATCTGCACAATCAAATTACATTAAAAATGTGAAATGAACCCTGACAGACTTCAAATTTATTTTTTTAAAATTTCAACGTATTTTGAAAATACAAAACGCTAATTTATGATATTCTAAATGCTAGTTAATACAATGAATTAATCTGGATTAAAAAAAAATATTGTTTTTACAAATTTAAAATGTCGCCATTTTGAATATGTCCAAACTTGTCCAAGCTATTACCATAATCAATGTTTGTGCTAAGTTTAAATCAAATAGGAACAAAATTGCGAACGTGAGCGTGCTTCAATCTATATTTTTGTAACAGCCACTCAAAAAAATGATCTGGAGGTTCGGATCGACGATCATTTTATCGTCCCGGGTCTTACCATGATAGCTGCTCCAATAGCTCATTTCCCAATAGAAATTCGCCCAGTTACCGGTTACTCATTCAACCCTACAACAGTCACTTAATAAAATGCCACCTACGAGTTGTGAGTTTATTATATAAAAGTTTACAACAGATAAAAATGTAAATAAAAGTGAAATACAGTAATAATTAGGGTAAAATTTGAAAAACCCATTACACTGCGCACTGAGGAAATAACTCTATATTTGCATTAAGCCGTTTATGGGTATTCGGGTATTGGCCACCGCTCCAAGACAACGCTCGTAACTATTATGTACATTTCCTATGAAACGGTCAAAATTTTGATAGGTCTTACCGTTCAGCCAGTATTACAGGACGTAGCCAACAACTACACTCGTCATGGTTAAATAAAATACCGCCATTTTTAAACAGGATTGAATAAAGAACAATATCTTAACATACGTCTTTAGGCATTGTACATTACTGAATTTCAAAACAATCGGTCAATGCGTTTGACCAAAACTGCGTAACAAACTAAAGGTCAGACGGTCACTCGGGGTTGTCGAAGTGGCTAAAGCATCGGTAAGTCTACTGCGTCACTATCAAGCTAAGAGTTTGTAGTTGACATCCAGAGCCATTCAGTGGAATGCCATCTAACATACGGTGAACTAGTTATGTTATAAATAGATTAGTTTGTACTAAGTTGCCGTCCTCAATAAAAATTTTTTTTTTAAATCATTTGAACACATTGTAACATTTATTGTTTTGACAAGCAAGGGGGTGCAGACTAGCTACACCTAATGAGAGGATTTATTCGTGCAATACAACAACAACAACAAAATATATTGTGTTTTGTTTTGAATAACTCATGACGCTAAATAATCTAATTTGCGGTGTCCATTAAAACTCAAATTATTACATAAATTACTGCCGCTGTTTTGTTTTCCTCGCGGCACAACAAATTAATATTTCGATATTTACAATTGCAATTATAAATATTATTTATTTATAATTATTTAGGTTCATTAAAAGACCATTAAACATAATATCGGTTGAAGTTGGGAAATATACTAAAACCAGTTGTTAGTTAAGCATCAGCTATATTTTTTCTGTTTATAGATATTACCTTTTTTATATTTATACAGTGTATGCGTGAAGTTTATTTTACATGTTTTAATGTTTTTTATGAAGTGTTTACAAAGTATATGTGGTGCGGCTAGTCCACAGAAATGAAAACCTGAATTATTGAAATAATCAGTGGTCATCGTTGGTTTGCATTTGCCTAATTGTTACAATTATAAAAAATCAGTCTTGTAGTGAAACTATTATATTTATATTCTTCTTCTTTTCTGCTAGGATTATTATCACTGTGTTCAGTATAATGATCTGCCTTCCTTAGCTTCGTCAATTCTACTTTCGTTGACGCGTTTCGGAGAGCCTCCATCTTCAAAAACTTGTGAGATATTGATAGTTTTTGAAGATGGAGGTTCTCCGAAACGCGTCAACGAAAGTAGAATTGAAGAAGCTAGGGAAGGAAGATCATTATACTGAACACAGTTGCAGTGAAACCTTAACGTAACATAGTTTTAAAAAGAGGTTGATATAAAGAATTCGTTTCCATCACGTCAACGAGCCAGTTGCGCACCGATGTATTTAAAGAACTATTTTATAGCGCGGAATTTTAACGTTTATATTTTAGTATTATTTTTTAAATATAATAATATTTTTCTCTAACATTAAGCGGTAGTAGTAGGCACACAAACTGACCAAAAAAAATATTAATAGAGATATAACTTATCGAACACACAGTAAATAATACTTGGTGAGACTCTATGATATCCGGAAAATTTACAACATATGTTTAGTTTCACGAAATTTTTTTTATTCAGTGATGTATATGTTTCGCCGTGGTACATCTTCAGTTATAGTGAAGCTGAAAATTATGAAGTGGTTATATAGTAATACAGCTGATGTTAAGACTGGAACGGACAAGACAAAGGAAGGCTTGACAGTGTAAGAAGTTTGGTGAGCAGCAAGTTGGGAAAATCCCTAAACAGTAGGCTTGAGTAAGGGATAGGGGAAGAAGTTTGTCTGTATAATGAAAGCACCAATCACTCGATCTTCCATCAAACCGCACCAAGTTCTGGAGAGTCACGTTGATGCTGAATAACGACATGTGGTACCTCTGCCCTCCAAATTCTTCAGTTAAGACAGTTAAGAACATTTAAAAAAAAAAATGTTATTTTAATCAATTCTGTGTAGAAAGTTAATAAACTGCAATCTTTTGTTTTTATCAGCAGGTTCAATTTCATGTAATAGACGTAATTTGTAGGCTCGAAAATGTAGTCTTTTACGTACCTTTAGGCACTCCTAATTGTAGACTACGTCTGGCCAATAACTTCTTTGGGCCCTGAACACACGAAACAAGTATCAATTCAACTTCAGCTTCAGAAGTTCTCGGTCTATCTGGCGACTTCGCTTTTAAAACTGCCGGTCCCCTTGAAAGACTTCATCCAATAACGAGGAGTTTTTGCCACTGCGCCTTTTGTTGTGGACACACTACACCGAACGCCTGAACTGAGCGCTGTCGCCGATATTCTCAAGGTCACGCAGGCCTGCCAACTGCATTCCCACATTTACGTGAGTAAAACTCGGACAGTTAATTAAATATCGCTAACTATAATAGCGTATGCCACTTTGTACAGATCACAGTGCACATTAAAACTAGGGAGTTCTTTTTCAAACACCCTGTATTTAGCTTCACTGTGCCTCAAGATGCCTCAGGGCGAAACATTTACCACTGAACAAAAAAGAATTTGTATGAAACAATATAAGCGTTCTAATTTTCCTGGATAAAAATTATCGCTTTTAATTATTAAGTTTAGTGACGGTTGATAACTATTCAAATGAACGTGTCCCAAGATATGTCATGACGTATGTAGGACTGTCATACGGTGGTGAATATGTCATCTGTCTCCAGTATATAATGAGAACAACAGGTCTGAATATTATAACATGTCAGCTGAGCTGTTAGATTTGCTACTATCTAATAAACACAGAATAGATAATAAGACAGCACTAAATTTGTATGAAAAAACGTAACTACTGCCTTAAATATATAGCCTACATATTAAAAAATATATCTGGGATAACTATATTGACTCACTGAGACATGATTTAATGTTTTAAAAAAAGGTGCCTAACGGTGGACTAAATGAAGTAATTTTTGTTTTAAATTAAGTAATCAGCTGACTATAGGTTTGAATTGGTTATCTTATTGCCAAATTGCAAATATACACAACTCATATTAAAGAAAATGCACATTTATCTACATCATATACAAATATAAAACATCAATCTTGAACAATATATGCATCTGTTAATGCTATAATAATTGCAATGATTGGGCGGGGTACGTAATATAATTGCTTTTACTAAAGTGAAATCCAAGCTCATAACAAACAAACAAAAATTGATAAATAAACTTAGAAATAAACGCAAAAATAAGCTTATAAATGTTAAGTACATTTCCATTTTTTACAAAAAAAGTCGTTTTAGAAATGTTCGTTGAAAACAAAGGCGAGGAAAAATCAAACGTGGGACTTCTCAATTTTCATCGAAAAATTTCTCTCAGTTTTCAACTTAAAGAATATTCTCAGTGAAATATTACTACAACCAACAACAAAAAAATTGATATGTATTTTTTACAACAAAACTTTCAAAAATCGTGTGTATTAGCTTTTAGCAATAATGTGTGTTTTATGGCCGAAAACCAAGATAACGGTCAATATTCTACACTGTTCCGGTACCTAAGGAATACATTTTAGTCAACATTGAAAACACTTATATTCTTACTTATATTGCATCTATCCTTATTATTGCTACTGTAGCTCATTTTAAACTCCAGCAAAGATATAGAATGAGTTATTTAAATTTCAACCAAAGTAATATTATTTTCTGGATCAGGAGGAATATTACTGTTAGAAATATGTTACTTCTCTTAACCAGGATTCTTTGTACAATCAACCGGTGTTTCAAAAATTTCTTTTAACACATACAAATATATTACAATCTTCTGATTTTCGGTTATTTCTAAACGTGAAAACAACCCAAGAATTATCGCTATTGTATTAACCGACTCTAAGCCGCCTCGGTGGCCTATTTGATAGCATACTGAGCTTTCACCCCCAGAACCCGGGTTCGATTCCCGGCTACGGCTTGGCATTTTCATAAGCTATAAATCACCTGCATTTGCCCAAGTGTGCACAATAATTGGACATTAAAAAAAAAATTAACCGACTCTAACAGTTTCCTCGGTATAATGTTCCGCAATTCTTTCCAGAAACTTGTTTATTTAACCCAAAAACAAAAAGGGAAGAAGTGTACGCAAAACAGCCGATCCGTTGCTCCCCATCACCGACTGGCTGGAATGTTTTCCTGGAGCACCAGCCACTCCCCGACGTAAAGTTGGTCACAAACGGCCCTCCGGTCCCCCAAAATCGACTGACCCCGACCTACGTCTTCCTCAAGCTTTTATCTAAACTGTTGTTCTACAAATTTTATTTTCTTTAACAACAGGCAGTATGTCAGCAGTTTCATAACTTTTCTACATTTTTACCAATACTGTTTACTCTTTGGCTGTGCCCACTTTAAAATCATTAAGACTAATAATTAAAACAATAATTTTAACTCTACACACATACAGACTAAAATAAAGACATATATTTGACATTTTAGAAACATGAAACATGACAACAAGTTTCAACTTACTTACGTATTATAATTTATATATATATATATATATATATATATATATATATATATATATATATTCTTTCTTCTTTCCTTATTTTAAATCCGCAGGGGGCGCAGACTAGCTGCACCTATTGAGAGGATTTAGACGTCCCTCGCGGTACCCAAGTCTAACACATACTTACACTTACAACACTGCACTTACATTTAGGGAGGCGATAATAGCCTTAATGTGCTTTTCACCTTAAAATAACAACAACAAAAATTCTTATTTTCCTTCCTGTTTACCCTTACTTCGCTGAGGTTTTTAAAAAAATTAACGTGACAGTTACTTAATTTGAAAGTTAACTTAAAAATCATACGCAAACTACAATAAGTTTCGAAGATAAGCTTTTGTTACTAAAGAGAAAGTCAATATTACAAGAGAATGTAGTATGTTTTTTATAAAATTAAGTTGGGCCAAAACTTGAAATACTCACAACCATCCCTGACTTTAAGGTATTGTAACCGTACAACTAAGACGTATTTTACACGATGATATCGTACAGCTGTGTTGTCAGTTAGTCGAACCGTTTGGCTGCTATAGTTCTTAGAAATACTCTTTTTTATTTCAGGCTTTTTGACTGTTCACAATTTTTTCAAACGGGAGGAAAAAAGCTTGAGGTAAATTAAAAAATCTATAAAGCATTGTATTTAACGTATGTTAACGTTTCACTGAAATTTGTCGAGTCTTTTCGTGGTGAAAAAAGAAAACATTGACATTTTACAGTAAAAAACACAATTGGTCCATACAGGATTTTGTTATCGTTATTTCGTTGTTCCAATACGAGAAAAACTAAATTGTAAATTGCAGGCTTTTATAGCTCGTAAAAATATACCACGTTTTAAAACAAATCAAGCATTTTGAGTGACCGCCATTTTGTTTTAAAGAGCTGTTGTGATAGTTTAAGGTACCCTAAAACCTGCAATCAATTGTATATAATAAATATAAAGATTTTCTTAGAATTATGTTAAATGATTTCCGGTGAAAAGCGAAAAACAGGCTTCTTCTTAAACAGTCAGACATTTTGAGTGCCTGACATTTTGTTTTAAATAACTGTGTAGTAGTTTAACGTATCCTAAAACCTGCAATCAATTGTATATAATAAATATAAAGGTTATCTTAGAAATATGTTAATTTTTTTCTGATGAAAAGCGAACAACATCTCCTTTAACAGTGAAACATTTTGAGTGACCGCCATTTTGTTTCAAATGAGTGTATGACAGTTCGAAAATGCTTAAAATGTTGTCATATCTATATGAAAAAATAAAGAAGGATTTAGAAAACTCTCGGCTTTCCCTACAAACAGGTAATAAAGTGTGTATTTATTTGGTATTTTACAAAGCCTGGATGCGCCTTGCCTGTGATAAATACGGGGCAGGTTAGGCAATTTGGTTACACTGCGGTACTGGCTGGACCATAAGTAGTGTACCGTTGTCAGATTACCATGTACACCCTAATACTGCATTTTATTATTTTATATATATATATATATATTTTTGGTGTTAACGTCCGACTATATATATATATATATATATATATATATATATATATATATATATATATTGCAAATAATGCAGTAATAGTCTTTAAAATGGTTTTAAATAATTTACTTGATTATATATTATATTTTTAATTTTCAACGAGAATATAAATATATTCTCGATGATAAATATTTTCAAATAAAAATGAACTATTTAAACGTTCGTAATGTTAAGATACATATCCAAGAAGATTACATAATATTAAATGAGCACCGATCGTAATATTTAATTCGTTTTGTAAGTTCAGAGAGTCGTTAAAAATCGACCCTAATAATCGATTTTAATTTTGATTTAATTTAATTCAAACTCAAAATACAAATTTATTTCAGCAATAATTTGGACAAGTTCGTTACTTTACAAAATCCGTTTCAAAATGGCGCTCTTTCGAAAAGAGTTGTCATGACTTGTTTTACTATTTTTCGAAATCGCCATTAGCTTTGCAAGGATTAGCATTTTTCATTTTGAAATTCAAATGAAATTACGAAAAAACTCGATACGGCTCATATTCGCGTTTGTAATTGGATTTCATAATAATTAATCCAAAAACTTAAACCAGATTTTGTGTTTTTTCGGAAAAGTGAAACTTATAAAACTTATAGGAATTTGTCACCCGTATTTTGTTGCGTGACAAACGTTCTCAATCAATTACTGAAAAGGGTAATAAAGCTTACGGAAGTAACTGCAAGTTTCGAGCCCACGACCTTGAAGTGCGCAGTTCAGAGACGCACCGACGCCTTTTCGTGTACTAAAGTTTTCATGTGAAGATATTCATTGATGATATTTTATTGAATCGTTTCAGTTAGGCGTTCTAGTTGAAGGCTACACAACAAATTCCTAAAAGCTCTTTTGGAAAGGTCAGTAGTATTTAAATAGTATAAATACTATTTAATATATACAAAATTCCTAATCACATATGTTCAGTTCATAGTGGGAAGTAATCTTGCAACACTGTTCTTCTCCCCTGGCTTACTCAAGGTCACAGTGCAAAGAGGCCATCTCTCAATTGACCGGATTCGGGCTATAAATACGTATGCTTGTATCTACGCGCCATAGGACCTGGATGTTTATTGACTTGTTGATTTTTTTCAGACGATTGTAATTATTTCCGAGTATCGGGAAAAGACAAAAATAATACAGCCCAACGACGAAGAATTTATTTTTATATCGGTCAAAATATATGAAGCAAACAAGATATAATATTTCAGTGAAATGTTGAAAAGACACAACAATACTGAAACCGCCCCGAGCTTCTCCAACGTGAACAGTGAATCTGCATTAAACGGGAACAACTTGAAGATATTTATACAACTATACTTTCGGTGGCTTTGAAAGGATATGAATACCTTCGCATATCCTTGACGAGGATATTGTTGTGAAACGTCTGCATCAGCAACACGTTCCGTCCTGAAGCTTTGTTTTTCGTCAGTATTTCACTTAAAAAAAGAGGAGTCGAGCTCTAAAAACACTGTTAACTCAGTAACAATTTGTGCGACTATTAAGCACATTCAATCGAAACGTACGCTTTGTTTGCATTGATTTAAATTTGGTTTTATTTTATTTAAAAATTACAAAAGAAATTTCGCAACAATATATTACTTTAACTATCTCTATGCCTATTTTTACTCAACATTTAAAATAGCACTGATTATTTTTCTCTATATAGATTTTTTTCTTTAAAAAGTAATTAAAATTAGACATAATTAATATTTAAGCTTATTAGTTAAAGTACAAAAAAAGTTTTGAATTCCAAACATATTTTTTTAATTTAATTATTAATAGAATCAATAACATTATTAAAAAGTTACAAAATATAAGCTTGGTATTAATCATGAAATTAACAGTTACTATTTACTAGTGAATTAAAAGCAGTATTTGATTTTATTTAAATATTAACTGTTATTGCACAACGTTGACCGCTAACAAATAATAAACATCAGTGAGAACGCGAAAATAAGTTAAATGGTTGTCGATTTGTTTATTGAATCAGCGAAGCGGAGTCTGTTTAGCTCGACCGTTTAGCATTTGGTTTGTGTGTTTGTTTATTACGCATTTTTGCCAAACGCATTAACAGATTGTTTTCAAATTTTGAACGGAAGTACCTTGTATAAATCCCGAAGGGTTGTTCCCATTCATTGCTGTTTTTTAACATGGCGGCCTCTGTTGTAACGATACGCGTGTAAGCGGTTTTGGCTAAACGTGTTGACCGATTGTTTTGAAATTCTGTACGGAAGTAACTTGTGTAAAACCCGAAGGAAATATACTTAAGATATTTTCCCATTCACAACTGTTTCAAGATGGTGACCTCTGACTTAACGATAATGCGTATAGGCTACGCCGTTTTGGCCAAAGGCATTGACCGATTGTTTTGAAATTTCGTACGAAGGTACCACGTATAAAGCCCGAACAACTTGTGTGAAAGATATGTTTTTATTCACTTCAGTTTCAAAATGGCGACGTCTTATTTAACGGTTATGAGTGTAGTTGGGGGCTTTTTCCTGTAATACTGGCTGAAAGACCTATCATTGCGACCGCTTAATAGAGACAAAGCATAAAATGTCCAGTAAAGTTGGCCTTTTAAATTTTTTACCTAAGTATTGCGAATACCTTTATAAAAAGCACCTTCGTACCAAATTATAAAACATTCGGTCAATGCGTTTGAACAAAACTCCGAAACAAACAAACACACAAACCAAATGCCGATCAGTGAAGGCATTCGCTTCGTCCGTTCAACAAGGCGTCCACTCACAGTGTGTAGTTGTCCATTTTAGTCCTTTCCATTTTCTTAATTAAAATAATAAAATGTCTGTGATATGTTTTATTTGAAAGTATGTTTGTAGGACTTTAAAATAATATTCAACGTCAATTTTAATGATATCAGCTAACGCGAAAACAGTCTATCAACATTAAAAGTCCAACAATTTTTATGAATTAATACGGGACCTAATCAAGACTTAATTCTAACCAGACTTATTGGCAGAACATCATTACTTTTCAAAGTTTAATAAAAGTTAAACGTTTAAGTTATTCCTAATGGTCTTTTTACTTTTCTTAGAATCTGTTTCGGGACAAAGCCTTTTGACGTTTCAATCAAAACTTTCCCTTTCGCATTAAGACAAGCACCGAATTCAAACATTGATTTCCGAAACACAAAGACTTACTTTCCAATTATAATTCAGACATAGACGTTGTTAAGTAAAACTGTATAATCAATTGTACAATTATAATTATTTATAAGAGCTTATTATAGTGTAAATACTTAATAAGAGATCTAAAAACTGACATAGCCTACCTATCGATAACTCAAGATACATTTTTTTAATAAAATCACTTTCATTATAATGGTTATATTTTCATTCTGTTTCAACTCGGTCGTTCAGCATTTGGTTTGCTTGTTAAGCAGTTTTCGCCAAACGCACTGGCCGATTGTTTTGAAAGTTGATACGGAATTACCTTGCTCAAAGCCCAAAAGACGTATGTGTAAGATTTTTTCCATTCACTTCCGTTTCAAGATGGCGGCTTCTGATTTAACGATGACTTCTGTACGTAGTTTTGTTTAAACGCATTGACCGATTGTTTTGAAAATTGGGATATAGGTACATTTTATAAAGGTATGTGTAAATATTTCCAATTCACTTCCTTTCAAGATGGCTCCTTGAACGACCAACGACGACGATTGTAGTTGCCAGCTATATTCTGTAATGCCTGCTGAAAGGCAATAACTATTATAATTTCGACAGTTTCAACTATAAAGAGCATAACTTCCAATAAAATGGATCCGGTAACATTTGTACCGGTCATGGAGCGGTGCCCAGTAATATACTGCGAGATCTACTGTTGTTTGATCTAGTTATTGTCAATTCTGATAACAACTCTACGTACTTTGCTAATAAATATAATAATATGTGTATTGTTTCTTCCTTGGACTTTTCAAGAAAAAATGAGCAGAATATTGCTCAAATTTAACCTCAACTATTGCAATAAAAACTGCTTCAACAGAATATTGCCTAAATTTAACCTCAACAATTGCAATAAAAACTACTTCAACAGAATATTGCTTAATTTTAACCTCAACTATTGCAATAGAAACTGCTTCAAAAGAATATTGCTTAAATTTAACCTAAACTATTGCAATAAAAACTGCTTCAACAGAATATTACTTAAATCTAACTTCAACCATTGCAATAGAAACTGCTTCAAAAGAATATTACTTGAATTTAACCTCAACTATTGCAATAGAAACTGCTTCAACAGAATATTGTTAAAATTCAACCTCAACTATTGCAATAGAAACTGCTTCAACAGAATATTGCTTAAATTTAACCTCAACTATTGCAATAGAAACTGCTTCAAAAGAATATTGCTTAAATTTAACCTAAACTATTGCAATAAAAACTGCTTCAACAGAATATTACTTAAATCTAACTTCAACCATTGTAATAGAAACTGCTTAAAAAGAATATTACTTGAATTTAACCTCAACTATTGCAATAGAAACTGCTTCAACAGAATATTGTTAAAATTCAACCTCAACTATTGCAATAGAAACTGCTTCAACAGAACATTGCTTAAATTTAATCTCAACTATTGCAATAAAAACTACTTCAACAAAATATTGCTTAAATTTAACCTAAACTATTGCAATAAAAACTGCTTCAATATAATATCTCTTAAATTCAACTTCGATTATTGCAATATAAACTGTTTTAAGAGAATATTACTTGAACTTAAACTCCACTATTGTATTATAAACTGCTTTACGTAACTAATAATAACAGAGTAGTTATTATGAAAATGCCAAGCCCTCGCCGGGATCCGGGTTCGATTCCCGGCGAGGGCTTGGCATTTTCATACGCTATAAATCATCCCACCGTCTGCATTAGCCCAAGTGTGCACAATAGTTGGACGTTAAACAAAAAAAAAATAAATAAATAAATAAAAATAACAGAGTAAAAATTACCAAATTAAAATTTTTTGGAAGTCTACAAAAAATAGTCAAAAAAGAAAAACGTACAAGGTTTTGTTTTTCAAAATTCTTTTTTTTAAGAAAAGTGTTTAACGAAAATAAAAATACCATAGTTTTGTAACGCGTTAAATTTTATTAAAAATTTTTAATTAAATTCTTTTGAATAAGAAATTCTTAAAAAAACCGTTTTGTAACAAAGCTTGTACACAGCGTTTAGACAGCCAGCAGTAATCTCTATAATTTATGAGAGATTATATTTTTGTAAAAACAGAGAAGACAGCTGTTTAGTGACCCCACCGTACCTCTAGCTCATACTACTCTTACTCATCTACTGACGAAATACACACACTACTCTACATAGCATGGCTAACTAGGTGTAAAGTGACCCGTGCTGATGGAATGAATGACACCAGCATAATGGGGTATCAAACAGAGCCATGGAATACCTGGCGAACTCCTAATGCATCCCTTACCCATGCCAGTAGGGCTCTGTATGGCCGAACCTCATTCCTCAGCTACTTGTGGATGTTCTCATAAGTAAGAATGAGCAGAATCTCACAACAAAACAAAAAGCTGACCGAACGGAGTGCAACCTCTGTCAAAAAAAATGGAACACTGAAAGGTAATTAGCAGAGAAAACATCTGCGAACACTTCAGTAAAAAACTAGAGTCACTAATTAGAAATGTTGAAGTCATCACCATCTTTGAATCCTCTTCTAACGTTTATGAAGAGACTCTTGGCCTGAAGAAGGCGCTGTAACTAGAATATTCAAAGGAGGCACAATAGAGCTACAAGGTGATTAATTAACCTTAGCAATTCAATTCATTCATTCATATATCCACTAAAACAGCACTGTATAATTAAATACCGTATACATTATTATGTTCTAATAACACATTGAACCGAAAATAGATGTTTATTGTTTAATTTTTAATAATATCACATACAAATGTTTCATAACAAACAAAACATACTCTATTTCTTGTTATGTTTTATCATACAAGCTCAAAGATATTAATGTTTAAAACATTACGGAATAAAATAAACTCAAATATAAAACATAAAACCAGTTTACAATACCACTGTTTTGTTTTCAATTATTTAAATAAAACATTTACGTTTAATTCAGTTAATTTGCAACGCTATTTAATTCAGGCATTTAACAAAATAAACGTTAATTAAAAAGAAAACAAAGTGAGTAAGGTAATTTCAAAGATAGAAGCTTTTTAATAAGCATCTGCGCCAAACGAAAATAAGACTTTAATAGAACAAATACAGCTTTGTTTTTGTGTAGCTTCTGCTTTTGTTTTTCTGTTTTCGCGTTTTATTCCGATTGCTTCGTTCAATACAGCGTTCTGCATTGCAATAACTTTTACTAATAAATTACGCGATTGACCTAACCATTAACAAACAACAGTTAGTAAAACAAACATAACGCGATATATATTTCAAAACAATTTGTGTATTAAAATAAACAATTTTAAAAAGAGTTTTTTGTTACTTAAAAATATGTGTCTAAAATTATGTGTTTGGTAAATAGACTCATAAATTTAATTTGTTAATAAATTATCAGTTATTTAATTTTGATTAAGTCAAATATAAAATAAATTGTTCTTTAATATGTTTTAAATTATATTTAACAATGTTTTAATTAATTAAAAGTATAAAATAATATTTGTTAAGCTAAACAAACTTTAAAAAAATAATGAATTCACAGACCACTCTCTCTCTCTCTCTCTCTCTCTCTCTCTCTCTCACACACACACACACACACACACACACACACACACACAAAACACACACACACACACACACACACACACACACACACACACACACACACACACACACACACACACACACACACACACACACAAACGCACACGCACAAACATACACACACGCGGACACACATATAAACACACACACACACACACACACACACACACACACACACACACACACACACACACACACACACACACACACACACACACACACACACACACACACACACACACACACACTAATAAAAATGTTTTTCTAAACGAGCTATTAAAATAATTATTTCGATCACTATTTTATTTATTTATTTATTTTTTTTTGGTGTTAAACGTCCGACTATTGTGCACACTTGGGCTAATGCAGACGATGGGATGATTTATAGCGTATGAAAATGCCAAGCCCTGGCCGGGAATCGAACCCGGGTTTTTGGGGTGAAAGCCCAGTATGCTATCAACTAGGCCACTGAGGTGGCTCTTCTCTACTTTAAAATTATTACTAGTCCATAAATTTAAATGTTTAAGAAACCCGAATTTCTTCTACATACTTTACGCAGAACGTAATGAATTAATTGACTGACGTTAAACAATTTTACCGTAAAATTATTACGGTGAAAATCAGAATGCCCGAAACGATTATATTTTACGAAACGACCACGAAACAATCATTATTTCCACTTCCGGTTGGAATAAACATGAAAATATAATTATTGAAAATTGCATTATAGTAAAATTAAACTGAATGCAAAGCTAAAAAATACAAACAAGTAAACAATAACGTAGTGTACTCACGTTGTGGCCGCCGGATGTGTTTATGTGTACCGGAAGTAAATATATCTGAAAAAACGTATTGTGTCGTTCGTCATTGAAGGGTCGTGGAAACATCAGCCTTTACTGCAAATCAATATCCCAAGCTACGTGCCAGCAAGCCTTGTGTGTTGTACAACTGTGCGCTTTGCTTTGACATCGCTTCTATCACCCAGTCTGAAACCCAATCTTTAATTAATACATATATTAAGTAAAAACACAGAAGCACTAATAGAGTAACAGTGTAATACTGTAATATTTAATAAATTTTATCTTTCAACAGTTACAAGCAAAGGGGGAAAACAAAACGTTGTCTATGTTTACCTTGTTATTATTATAAGAGATATTACAAAGACCTCTAAAGTAACGCCCAAATCTGGGACCTTGAAACGAGCGCAGTTCCTAACCACTAGATCTGTTGTTTTTAATCACAATTTATGTATTAGTATGCGTGCGTGCGTGCGTGTTTGAAACTGTAAGCCCATTTGAATCAAACATGACACAAAATTTAATTTTATCAAGCAAAAAAACATATAGCAAGTAAAACCTATTTAGCAGTACAAAACAGCAAAATATTTTACTCTCAAAGTTGACACAAAAATCGATTTTAGCAAGCAAAAAAACTTGTAGCAAGTAAAACCTGTTTAACAGTTTCGAAACAGCAAGAATTTCAAGTCACAAAGTTGACACAAAAATCAATTTTAGCAAGCAAAAAAACTTGTAGCAAGTAAAACCTGTTTAGCACTACAAAACAACAAGAATTTTAAATCTCAAAGTTGATACAAAAGTCGATTTTGGCAATCGAAAAAACTTGTAGAAGGTAAAATCTTTTTAGCACTACAAAACAACAAGAATTTTAAATCTCAAAGTTGATACAAAAGTCGATTTTAGCAATTTAAAAAACTTGTAGAAGGTAAAACCTGTTTAACACTACAAAACAACAAGAATTTTAAATCTCAAAGTTGATACAAAAGACGATTTTTGCAAGCAAAAAACTTGTAGCAGGTAAAACCTGTTTAGCACTACAAAACAGCAAGAATTTCTAATCTCAAAGTTGACACAAAAATCGATTTTAGCAAGCAAATAAAACCTGTTTAGCAATACAAAACAGCAAGAATTTCAAATCTCAAAGTTGACACAAAAATCGATTTTAGCTAGCAAAAAAACTTGTAGCAAATAAAACCTGTTTAGCACTACAAAACAGCAAGAATTTCAAATCTCAAAGTTGATACAATAGTCGATTTTAACAGCGAAAAAACTTGTAGCAAGTAAAACCTGTTTAGCACTACAAAACAGCAAGAATTTCAAATCTCTAAGTTGATACAAAAGTCGATTTTAACAGCGGAAAAACTTGTAGCAAGTAAAAACTACAAAACAGCAAGAATTTCTAATCTCAAAGTTGATACAAAAGTTGATTTTGGCAAGCGGAAAAACCTGTAGCAAGTAAAATCTATTTAGCACTACAAAACAGCAAGAATTACAAATCTCAAAGTTGATACAAAAGTCGATTTTGGCAAGCAAAAAAAACATGTAGCAAGTGAAACCTGTTTAACACTACAAACAACGACAATTTCTAATCACAAAGTTGATACAAAAGTCAAAGTCGATTTTGGCAAAAATCGGCGGAAAAACTTGTAGCAAGTAAAACCTGTGTTGTAGTGCTAACACTACAAAACAGCAACAATTTCAAATCTCAAAATTGATACACAAATCGATTTTGGCAAGCGAAAATTTAGTATCAATTAAAAACTGTTTAGCACTACAAAACAGCAACAATTTCAAATCTACAAGCCTGCATTAGCACTTTAAATTCTGTATACTTAAAAACGTTTACTTGACTGCATGTTCATTACCGCATTCTCAGTGTAATTTTAAACTTTAAAATGCTAATCCACGCTAATGGGATTTAAAAACTGACCTAGAAATAGGTTTTTAACAGTTCGCTATCCAGAAACATTTCTTTAAAAAAATCGAAATAACAGCTATTCAATAATTTATAATAATTATTAATTGTTTATTTTAAATTTTTCAAAAATCTTATTTCACCATTGTAACTGACGTTTTATGCTATATAAAATAAAGATGCCAATTTTCGGTTGAAATAAGAAAATTAATCTAACGGTTTTCAAGGTTTGCAAATTTCAAACGCCAGTTTGTGAAGATCATAGTTTATTATGATGGTGGAATATTTTTTTAAAAACGTGTAACGTTGAAGTACGTTATTGGAACTTGTTTACGAAAACGTCAGACAGCTACGTATCAAGATTACTATGTTTCAGAATCGATAGAGCGTGTTTGTGAAAATAATGTTTTGTTATGTTTGGGGATTTTTTTGGTGAGCTTTAATTTGGTTAAAATGTATTTTAAAATTATTTTACGAAATGATACTGTAATTTAAACTTTCGTTATCTGTACAGAAATTTACAGTTTTTTTAATAATTTATAAATAGAGTGAAACGATATTTACAGAAGACGAAATAAAACATCGATACAACTAAGCTTATCACAATCTTCAAGTTTCTACGCTATATTTTGAGTTATAAGGTTTCAGATTCAAAACACGATTTTTATATTAAAAACAATATAACTAAAAAGGAGGTTAATGAAAGAAGTTTCAACTTAATACGTAATAGAAACACAAAATAAGATAAACATATTCCTAGATGCAATGAAAATCATAGGAATATAGTTTTGCTTAGCTTCGAAAAACATTTTGTCAATAATAAATCAACAATCACAGTTCTGCAGAAAAATTAAATAAATATTTGAAAAGACGTTTGTTTAAATGGTAATTGTTTTATTGTTTTTGTCAAGATTTATTTGTTCTGTAGAGATAAAAAAATTGATAACTTATCAGTTATTTTTTTCACCTCTTAACGACAAACTAATTTCAAGAAGAAAGAAGAAGAAAACATATTTTAATTAATGGCGTGAAATATATTTTCAACAAAATTAATCAAGGTGTAACGATACCGAAGTTCAATTATACATTAATATATCTAATCAACTCAGATTAGCATATCACAAATAATCGAACTCTGAACTCGGCTTAAAGAAAAAACTTATAGCACATTTTAATTATCAGTCCATATTAAATGAAATACCTTATTCATAGTAATATTGTAAACATCATTAAGGCTTAAGATACTTTCATATAACATAAATAAAAGGATTAACTAAATGTTTGTAGAGGAAGAAGAACAAACAAACAAAAAAAAGAAGGAAAAAACCCAGCAATGAAGAAGCCATTGTGAATTTTTATGGTTCTGATTCAACATAATTAAGAATCAGTCAAACAAATTACGAAACCAACTTTAAACTATACTACGACATCCATTTTATTTAATACTAGCTGAAGAACACTTGCGTTGCACAGGAAAGAAATGTTTTTGCAACAATGAAGTTATATTAGAAAAACAACAATGTATTAAAATATTTATTCATTTATAAAGATTAAGGATATCTACAATTTTTAAATGTGATACTTTTTTGTCTAGGTAAGAGCCTACAACTGTTTGATGTTTCAGTTTAATACATCGATAAACAATATTTTTAGTTTCAAATCTTTCGTTATAGTCTCAGCTATACGTTTATTACTGAAGTTGGACTGTGTAAGTACATTAAAATCAAACTTTTGCAAAATCCTCTCTTAGTGCACCTCAACATTGTTGTAAGAAGGTACTCTGAAAATCAAGTCTCTAGTTATAATAGTCTCGGCTGTACGTTGATTATTAAAGTTGGACTGGGTAAGTAGTTTAATGGCGTTAAAATCAAATTGCTCTTTCTAGGGAAATTTCTGGTATGTGTACCAAATTTGGTTGTGATAGATTGAGAAATGTAGAAACCACATACGTTCACTTTTATATATATAGATTCAGCAGAATTCAGTTTAAGCAAATATTAAAATAATATTTCTGGTATCATAATTCTAAGCTTAAAAACTTGGTAAATGATATTTTTTAATACAAAATACCACTAGCGGCTTTAACCATCAGACTTGAAGACATAATTAATCCTAAAAAACTCATAAGATTTTTTATACAATCAGTGAATATTTACATGTTTTAAAAGCAACAATGTACAACAGCCTAAATTTAAATTAATAATTATATTTTAAATAAATCACCTCAGATCTTTCACCCACGTACTACCTATCTAGTTATTAAATAAAATAAAGTATTGGTATAGTCTTAAAATTTAATTATAATATTCCATTAAGAATATTTTTGGTAACATTAAGTGATTATAGATTTGAAAGCTAGCGGAGGCGTAAACTGAACATTGAACCTAAGATTTGTAATATTATAAAATAAAATAAATAAATAAGTAAATATTTTTTTGTAAAGGTATTTTTGAATTTGTTTTGTAAATAAATATTTGTAAAGGTAATTTGCAATCAAAAACTTACAATAGTTGTGGACGCCAACAAAGAACTAAAAACATGCAAAAATCTTCCAACTTTGGATTTGTAAATTTTTGTCATAAAATAATTTTAAATAAAAAAAAACTTTTCGCAAGAAAATCAAGTAATTACTAAAACACAGTTATTAAACTACTTAAAAAAAGATGATCTTGTGAAGTCGTTACTTAAATTTATGACGTTCCAGTGACTTACAGTTACAATAAATCAAACAAGTGCTTCTTAATTGTAATCGAGAAGCATTTAAATTACTTTTTAGCTTGATTAATGATCTAAAGATAGAGATAATGCCACAACAAAACAAACGATGGCGGTTTGTCAAACCCTCCGCTGAACCTTATTAATGACAATATTTAGACAAAAGATTTTTTCTAAATTAAAAGTAATTAATTAAAGGTTTACGGCAAGAAGCATATTTTGAACACAAACTCTTAATAAGTCACACTGAAGTAAAGACCGCGGTCAGGTAATACGGGGTAAGGCATGGAAGTCGTCCAAGGAAAGCCCTCTGGAGGATTTTTCAAATTTAAAGAAAATGGCGTGTTTTGAAGCAAATGGGATATTCTTGTTTAGTAAAACAAGAACTTATTAAAATTCTTTTTATATTCTTCTTCTTTTCTGCTATGATTATTATCACTGTGTTCAGTATAATGATCTGCCTTCCCTATCTTCGTCAATTCTACTTTCGTTGATGCGTTTTGGAGAACCTCCATCTTCAAAAACTATATATCTATACTCACTATACTATACATGAGTATAGATATAGTTTTTGAAGATGGAGGTTCTCCGAAACGTGTCAATGAAAGTAGAATTGACGAAGCTAGGGAAGGCAGATCATTATAATGAACATAGTAAGAACTTATTAGTTTATCTCATTGCTATGTTTTCATTATGACCTTTAAGATTGAGGTTATTTTTCAAGTTATGAAATTTTTCATCTCGTTCAAAAGACCTATTGTACAACTAAGCCTTTTAGACGGTTTCCTCAATGAGTTTTAGCAGTCTAGTGACTAGATTATTCTGCATTTTACACATGCGCAGGTCCTCGGAGTCCTGAAAGTCCAACATCCTTAGCCTCCTGCTGCCAAGAGACTTACAATCATTCATTATGTGGCAGCAATTATTTCTTCCTTCCTGATACATTCTGTTCATGTGCACACTTAGACCACAGTGTCCTGTACCGGTTCACGTGTTGTAGTCTGGGAGAGAAATAGAAGACGTTGCAGATTGGCGAGGAATAGTGAAAGAATTGCTTCTTGTTCAGAGTTGGCCGGATCCCTCCTATTTCCTCCCGAGGAAGTTGAGGTGTCCTGTGCTGGTGGTCCGGGTGTTGGTAAGCTGTGTAGTTGTATAGTGGGTTGTCCTCCTCGATGTTCTGCCAAACAACGATTATCGACCTGTATTAATTCTTGAAATTATTTCAGGTGCCATAATTGTTCAGATTTACGCACTAATCAGAATGAAGCTTTTGTGCGCGGGGGATGCGATGTGATGCGATGTGATTGATGGTGCCTAGGCAGAAGTGTATTAATCTAGCGTAGTATAGACCCGAGATACGAGTGCACTTGAAAGTGAGTTTTGGTTGAAAAGCAATGAAAATGAAAATAATTTTTAATATTAAACCCAGTTAAAAAAAACAATCTTTTTCCAATACTTGACAATATTTATTTTCCTGAAACCTCGCATTGAAACCAAAGTACTACTAGTGACTACTTTATTACAAAGCATGTTCATGAAGTAGTTGTTCAATACAAAAGACAACTGAAAAAAAAATACAAATGAATACAAACTACAAATTAATATGAAATATAAATAAATACAACTGAATACAAATACAAATAAATATTATCTACAAATGAATATAAATTACAAATTAACACAAATTACAAATGAATACAAAATACAAATACAAATGAATACAAAATACACCATACTCTACGAGTAAATACGGTCAAAGCTTTGTAATCGCTACGATGCATTCGTTATACGATCACGGTGTAGAAAAGCAAACTTTCATTTTCAACCGCTTTGTGGATATTGTAACAGCGCTGTACGTTGTTTTACTGGAGAGTCTGCATTATCAAATTTGGCTAATTAACATGTATTGTAACAAATGTCAGGATCTACAACTGGGATTATTTTATTTATTGGCGAATTTCTATTCGAAAATTAGCTCTTTGAGCGGCCATCATGATAACACCCAAACCGGGACTTTGACTTTGATATGAACACCGATACATCGGTTTGTGTGTGTATGCGTTTGTGTGTGTGTGTGTGTGTGTGTGTGAGAGAGAGAGAGTGGCCCGCGTGTGTGTGCGTGTGTGTGTGTGTGTTCTTGCGTGTGTGTGTGTGTGTGTGTGTGTATGCGTATATATATATATATATATATATATATATATATATATATATATATATATATATATATATATATATATGTGTGTGTGTGTGTGTGTGTGTGTGTTTGCAACCATTTGTGTTAACTAGAAAAATTAGTTTAACACTGTCAAACCTGAAACCATTCCAAATATTTAAAAATTAATAACAAAGTTTTATTAGATTGTATGTAATTTTTATTTCACTATCGTAACGAGTTATCAAAACTGCATAATTTAGCATTTTAATTGTTATTTCACGTCAGTTATTGTTGATTTTTGTATTTTCAATGTAGTGTAAAAGTTTAGAAAACGCTAAGTATATAAAAGTTTCACTGTGGATTATGGTTAAGTAAGAATTTTTGAAAAAGATAAGGAAATTGCTTTTGGAAAATTTGCTTCCATCAAGTCATCCAGACAGCTGCGTGAAGCGATTATTTGTTTTTGTTTGGTCATAAGTCTGACGTGTAAACAATCAATAATGAATAAGAAATTTTCGTTAAGAAATGTGTAACGTTTACTCGTACCTATTTGTGTTTAGTTAACAAACGGTACAACACAATGTTAAAATATCGTTTTACGCTGAAATTAATTAATTTTAAACTTCATGAGTTAGTTCCATCTTTGAGTTTTTAAAGAAAAAAATTCAAAATTAATATTAAAATTTACTTTTTTTACACAATACTTTGAAAAACAGATTTACAAAAAAAAAACTGTAACAAGAAACGTTATGTTCTTTCCAGATAAAATAATTGCCTTTTTAACAGTTTTTCTTCAGTGATGATCTTGAACAATCGATTACCAAAGTCGATTTTTTTGTCACGTTTGAATCAGGTGGGACGAAAATTGAGAACGTGAGAGTGCTAAGGCTCCTTCTTTTTCTTTCTTTCCCTCCCTCCCTCTCTGGCCATCCTTCCTGATGTCCCTAACTATAAAAAAATCATGACACATAAAAAAGAGAAAGATAATACAATAACAAGTCATTTAATTTATTTTTATTTATGAGTTAAAGCATATATTTTTAAATAAAAATTACTTTTTACGGTCGATATAAAAGTGTATTCATTTTGTTATTGTTAATCTTATGGGAAATCTATTGTTGTGAAAATGTTCAAAGAAATACCAATAAACTCTTCGCAATGCATTTTCAAGTTGACATGAAATGCACATTACGAAAGCACGAGGGACTGAAGAATAACCGTTACGTGAACATGAAATAATCGTGGTACGCAGCTGTCTCGTTGACATGATGGAAGCGAATTTCCTAAAATAACTTCCTTACCTTTTTCTAAAATTCTAATTAAATTTTACACAGCAATAAAATCTGCATTTATCCGCATTTTAAACATTTAATGAAAATAAGATAATGAACCCTGACCGCCGTCAAAATAAATTTCTTAATTTCAACGGGTTTTTGAAAATTCACGACTCTAATTTGCGCAGTTTTTAATGCGTCGGTGAAATCAAAAGCTTCAAAAACGTTTACGAAAATATTTGTATAAATTTGAAAATACTGGCATTTTGAAACTGTTGAACAATTTAGTTGTTTCTTTATATCAGTTTCAAATTATAAGTACTGTCTCATAGTAAATAAAAACATATAAAACAAAATAGGATAGCTTTGTCTGTTTTTTTACAACATAAATTAATTTTTTTTAATTTTAAATTTGGTAAAATGTCTTGAACCTTGATATATAACCAACATTCCAGTGACTCATTTTTTGAGAAATTAGTCCTAATTTTTTTGTAATTCTTAAACTGGATATCTTGACAAGATAGCGAAATATCGAGGCTATTGTTCGTTATGTTGAGCTATTGAGGAAAGATTCGTTTTTAGATCGTTTATTCGATCGTTGAATCTGATTTAACCAATAATCTTATTTTGTTAATTTTTAATGCGTTTTGTTAATTTCTAATTTTGTTAATTTCTGTAAATTTAAAATGTGTTTTGTGTTTTGTAAATTTGTAATTTCTTTTGTTAATTTGTAATACGTTCTGTTAATTTGTAACGTCTTTTGTTAATTTGAAATGGGTTTTGTCAATTTGTAATATTTTTTAACTTGTAACGTAATTTGTAACATATAATGTGCCTTATTAATTTATTAAGTGTTTCGTTAATTTGTAGCGTGTTTTGTTAATTTTGTAGTAATGTGTTTTGATAATTTGTAATGTGTTCTCTTAATTTGTAATATGTTCTGTTAATGTGAAACGTATTTCGTTAATTTGTAACGTGTTTTGTTAACCTGTAATGCGTTTTGTTAATCTGTAATATGTTCTGTTAATTTATAACGTGTTTAATTTCTACAGTATTTTGTTAACTTATAATGTGTTTTGTTAATTTGTAGTAATTTGTAACGTGTTTTGTTAATTTTGTAGTAATTTGTTTTGTTAATTTGTAACGTGTTCTCTTAACTTGTAATATGTTCTGTTAATATGAAACGTATTTCGTTAATTTGTAACGTGTTTTGTTAACCTCTAATGCGTTTTGATAATCTGTAATATGTTCTGTTAATTTATAACGTGTTTAATTTCTAACGTATTTTGTTAACTTATCACGTGTTTTAATTTGTAATAATTTGTAACGTGTTTTGTTAATTTATAAAATGTTTTCATCAAAATCTATCAATCCAATAATACTTACAGACGTGTATTTATGTAAAAATACTATTTTGAACTCAGATGACATGAAAAAAATCATTAAAAAATCTAAGTTGTTTCATTAGGTTTTCCACTCACTAAAATAGGATGAAAGAATAATTTGTTTTTCTTTAAGAAAATGTGATTTTTAACATATTGCTTATAAATTTTGACAAGCAAAGTAAAATAATGTTTGTTTTGTTTTAATTTGCTGTAGCATACAAAACTGTTCATTTCAGGTAAGTATTTAAATAAACAATGTTCGTGGTTCTGATTTACAGAATAAACAAGTGACGTTATGTTGAAAAAGGTTTTGCCAAACACCTGTATATATTTACGAAATAACCGACATTATCTTTTTACGTGCCAAAAGTTATTTTATACTTACAACAATATTTCGAAGACTTTATACATATTGATGTCATGAGATAGCCCGGATAGCAATGCATGTATATATACTGCAGAAGTTATAAAACTTTTTATCGCCTTATGAATAAAATATGAACCAACTTGCAATATTATAAACAAAGTTATACGCTTTTTTAAAACCTCACGAAACAGGATTTCAACGTACGTATAAGCCTAATGTTGCTGCATTACTCTAAGTTAACTTGTAAACATTAATTAATATACATTTCTAACAATAAAATAATGTTATAAAGGTTAAACTTTAGAATGTATAATTTAAATTAAAATGATACAATACCACTAAACCAGTATCCACTAGCACTTTGTTAGATAAAACATAGTAGGTAATTTTGCAATCATTAAAATTAAATTAAAAAAGCAATCGTGGCAATGCTAATGTGGCATTCCTCCTGAGAAAGGTACAACCAAACGAAGACGTCACGTGACAGTCAATTGAGAAAATCTACGAGTATAACATCTTATCTTATTCATATTATATTTCTGAAAGTTTGTGTTTGTTTGTTTGTTTGTTTGTTTGTTATTCAATCACGCTTTAACTACTAGACCAATTGAGATGAAATTTGGTACGTATATGGTTTAAGTATCTGAGATACATATAGGCCTATTCCCGTTTTAAAAACGTCATTATACTACTTACCCGGCCCAAAATAATTATAAGTTTTTAGTTTTGTAACATCAGTTAACTATAGTTAGGTTTAATTACTGTTTACTGAACATGAGATTTAGGCACCTGAGATGGACATAGATCTAATCCAATTTTACAAATCTTAATCTATGTTTTATTTACTGCAAAGTTATTGTTTTTAATGTTACATTTTCATCTAATAATCACAATCTGGTATTTTTCATTTCAGACTATTCAATGTTTTTAAAGCAGAGTGCAGAATATATATATATATTATATACAATTTTATTAGGATACTTTAATTGTAAGGTAGTATATATATTTGTGTAATTACATTATATGAAAAAATGGTAAATATGCATTGCAGCATCTATTGGAGTTTTCGATATTTTTCTTACTAAAATGCTTTATTATGTGCCCAAAAGCAAGAATCCAAAATATGAAAGCAGGAGAAGTACGATCAAAATCGAAAATAAAAGTGACCAACATAACCTCAAAATTGCTACCGGCGAAAATCGGTACCGTGTTGTACTGATTTTAGACGTATTCTTATTGTTTTACTGATCTACAGATCAGTAAAACAATAAAAATACGTCAAACACGGGTTTGGGTGATAGGAAACCCATTTTTTAAAAGAATAGTGGATAACCTAAGTGACACGGTTGTTAGGCCTAACACGGTGATGCGTGAAAAAACCTTTTTATTTTTTTAAAGATTATTTGGCTACATATCCTAACTGTCACCGTTGTTAGGCCAAACACGGTGATGCGTAAAAAAACCTTTATATTTTTTTAAAGAATACTGCATATCATAACTGACACGGTTGTTAGGACTATCACGGTGATGTGTGAAAAAACCTTTAAATTTTTTAAAAGAATACTAAGTATATTAACTGACACGGTTATTAGCCTAACACGGTGATGTGTAAAAAAACTTTTATATTTTTTAAAAGAATACTACATATCTTAACTGATATGATTTTTGGGCCTATCATTGTGATGTGTGAAAAAAACCTTTATTTTTTTAAAGAGTTTCCAAACCTTAACTGACACGGTTGTCAGGCCTAACATAGTGATGCGTGATAAATCTTTATATTTTTTTAAAGAATACTCCATAAGCTAACTAACATAGTTGTTAGGCCTAACACGGAGATGCATTAAAAGAACCTTTATTTATTTTTTTCAAAAGAGTACTCCATAACCTAACTGACACGGTTGTTGGGCCTAATACGGTTATGCATGGAAAAAAACTTTATATATTTTTTTAAAGAGTACTCCATAACTTAACTAACACGGTGATGCGTGAAAAAACCTTTATATTTTTTTAAAGAGTACTACATATCCTGACACGGTTGTTGGATCTATCACGGTGATGCGTTAAAAAACTTTTATATTTTTTTTAAAAAAACTAGGCTACGTATTCTGACACGGTTGTTAGGCCTAACATAGTGATGCGTGAAAAATCTTTATATTTTTTTACAGAATACTCCATTAGCAAACTAATATGGTTGTTAGGCTTAACACGGTGAAGCTTTAAAAAAACCTTTATTTATTTTTTTAAAAAGAGTACTCTAAACCTAACTGACACGGTTGTTGGGTTAAACGTTGATGCAGGAAAAAAACCTTAATTTTTTTTAAAGAGTACTCCAAAACTTAACTAACACGGTAATGCATGATCTTTAATGTATATTATGATTGCGGGCAAAGCCGTGACGGGTAACAGCTAATCATATTATATTTCTGAAAGTTTGTTTTTGTTTATTTGTTTGTTATTCAAATACACTTTAACTACTGGACCAAATGAGATTACATTTGGTGTGAACACGTTTTAGGTATCTGAGATAAACACAATACTATTCCAGTTTAATTGTATAATAATGACTTTTCAATAAAGTATTTTATTAAAATATGACATGACCCTGTTTTAGAGTATCGAGTAGCAAAAATTGATATGTCTTTGCCGAAAACCATAAATCATATAATATTGTATATAGCAATATATTAAAATGAAATGACCTATTCTGATTTTGAAAATTGACTATAAATTTTATTGCTTACATTATAATTGCAGGCAAAGCCGCAACGGGTAACAGCTAGTTAACCTATAAATGTTGTTTATTGACTTTCGTCAATCACTTGATAGTTGATCGAGCAATGAGGTCTCTGGTTCAACTCGACCGTTTGGCATTTTGTTTGTGTGTTTGTTCTTTTGTTATGCAGTTTAGCTAAACGAATTAACCGATTCTTTTGAAATTTGTTGAGAATGTACCTGTTACAAAGCCAGAACGACATATATTTAAGATTTTCCCTCACTTCTATTTCAAGATGGCTGTCTCTGATTTAACGGTGAGTGTATAGTTGTTAGATATTTCCTGTAATACTGGCTGAACGGCAAGACCTATCGTAATACTAACTACTGAGAAATATCATAAAATTTCCAATAAATTTTGAGCCAGTAACATTTTTCCTAAATATTACTGTTACCGGTTAAATTGTGGAAAAGTTTACAAGCGTGTCAAAGCGCTGTCGTGGAGCGCTCTGAATATTAATTAAGAACATATACGAGGTCTACTGTTGTTCTTTGATCTACTAGTATTGGTAGAATACAAAAGACTAACACCCTGGATGTATTAGAAGTACCACAAAAAGCTGATACTCACTATGGACTAGGGCACTTGTTGGGAATAACACTCTTAAAGTCTTCAGTGTGGCACTGGAGTCCAACAGGGAGATTCTTTGCTTAGTGTGTTATTTCAACTTGTTACTGCACATGGCATGGAAAGAACTGAACTTCGGATGGACGATAATGCACACATCTAAGCAAAGTGCCTATGCTGGTGACAAGAAATCGTATTGGTAGCAAGAAATCTAGATTTCTTGAAGAACATTTTTAAGACCAAGGAAGAGAAAAGTCAAACAATGAAACTTGTATAGGACAGTGGAATTCAGAGATGTGATGAGCCACGCATAGTTTTGGGGTGGGAAAATTAAGAGAACGTGAAGGGATTCAGTTATCGGGGGAGTCTCCTGAACTGCGAGAACAAGGTTATAGAAGGATCACGTCTAGGAATAGAAACTTTGGTCAGTGTTAAGCTGATCAAATCATCTCTCTTATCAAATAGCTTGAAAGTGAATAGGTTAAAAGTATGGAACATGGGAGCTCCCGGTGTGAATACTTTACGTTTATTTGAAAGAAATGTTACGAGAAGGATATAAGGGCACGTAGAGGAAGCGGAAGGATGGAGAATAAGTACAAACAGGAAAATCGAAAATATACTGCAGAGGAAAACAAAATGTGGTTTATAAAGTCATAAAGGCATGTGAAGTAAGAAACATAAGTGAATGCATAAAGTTGTTTCATGCAGAACGAATGGAATAAGAGGACGTGGGAGTCCGAGGGAATAATGGCTGCAGGATGTGGAAGAAGTTATGAGCGTTGGAAGATGGTGGAAGAAAATCCAGTTTACGAAAGAATGGAGACAAATTGCGAGGGAAGTTAAAGCCCACTGAGGGATGTGGCGCCAAGAAATGGAAAAAAGAAAAGAATTAATAAATGTATAACAGTAAATTGACGTTATAATTTCTGTATAAATGTTCAGTTTTATAACATACTAGCTGCACTATCCGGCGTTGTCCGGAGAGGGATAATAAACAGTTTATTTTACTCATAATACACTCCCTGAATATAAATGCACATTTCTTTCTTCTGGATAGCCAACTTATTGGCCCACTGATCCCCAAATGTTTCCTGATTTGATTGATTTCTTTGTCGCCAAGGGCATAAATTGTAATTATATTTCTGTTGAAAGTAACTACGATTTGTCATCTGATCATACGTCAGTGATTTTAACAGTCAGTGAATCAAAACTCCCAAGACTATGTAAAAAAAACAAACTGGGACAAGTTTAGAGCAAAGTTGCAGATGTACTTGGACCTTGAAGCTCCACTTGAGACAAAGGAAGAGATTGATAGAGGAGTTGAACAATTCATTGCTGATATACAGCAGGCAGCAGAAGAAAGTACACCACCTTAAAGTCGAAACACTGGATTGGACATGAGTTACCCAATGGAGATCAGAGAACTGGTTCTAGAAAAAAGACGCGCTAGAAGAAAGTGGCAGTAATCCACATATCCTGAGGATAAAGTTAGATTTAACCGACTCAGTAACAAATTGAAAAAACATTTAAAGGAAATTAAAAATAAAGCGTTGTGTAGATTTCTCAGCAATTTAACTGCTGATGAAAATACAGAATATTCACTTTGGAAAGCTGATAAAGAAATAAAGAGGCCTAAAATTCAAAATCCACCATTAAAGATGGAGAATGGTATGTGGGCCACAAACACTATGCAGAAAGCGAATCTGTTTGCTGAACATCTAGTCGGTGTTTTTAGTCTTTTTTTCAAAAAGCACAGATCAGGAAAATATTAGTTCTTCCTATAAAAATGACAAAAAAGAAATTCAATTCATGACCCTGAAAGAGCTTAAGAATATGACAAGGTGTAAAATATCAGCAAATAAATCACCAGGATATGATCTTATAACTGGCCAGATAATGAAAGAACTTCCACATACGGCTATCATAAAGCTGCAACATATCATTAATGCCTGCTTTAAGGTGAAATATGTACCTCACCATTGGAAAATTACGGAGGTAATATTGATACTAAAACCAGGAAAGCCATCTTCCGATGTAACATCATACAGTCCGATATCATTATTACCAGTCATGTCTAAGATCTTCGAAAAGCTGCTTCTAAGAAGGCTTGAGCTGATCATTCGAGACAGACAACTGATTCCTTCACATCAGTTTGGGTTTAGACGTAGGCATTCTACTATAGATCAGATTCACTGCATCATCAACATAATTGAAAAAGCTCTTGAAGAGAAGAATATGTTCAGCTGTTTTTTCTTGACGTCGCCCAGGCCTTTGATAAGGTTTGGCATGAGAGTCTTGAATATAAACTACACAGGGACATACTAACGCAGTACTCTGAGTTATTACAATCATATATTAAAGGAAGGTACTTTCGAGTTCGTCATGGCTGTGTGAACTCAGAATTAAAGAGGATAACGGCAGGTGTACCGCAAGGTAGTGTCCTTGGACCTGTGTTTTATTTGTTGTATACACGAGATATTACAGAGGTTGCTGATTCAATTTTTGCCACATTTGCTGATGACACCGCTATCATTACTGTTGATGCTTGTGTTGAGAAGGCCACGAATAAACTACAAAGTGCAATGGATAGGATAAGTACCTGGACAAAGTGCTGGCGAGTTAAACTGAATGAGACAAAATCAATGCATATAAACTTGACTAATAGAAAGATTGCCACCCATCCATTCTTTATCAATGCTCAAGCTGTTCCTTACTCCAACAATGCCAAATACTTGGGGATGACCCTGGATACAAAGCTCAAGTGAAAAGTCCATGTAAAGAAAAAGGTTGAAGAGCTTAGAATAAAATATAGAAAATTTTACTGGCTGCTTGGACGTAACGCTGTGCTCTCAGTGTAGAATAAAATTTTAATATATAAACAAATATTGAAACCAGTATGGACATATAGCTTACAATTATGGAGTTGTACAAAACCGTCTAATATAAAAATAATCTAAAATTTCTAAACCAAAGTCTTGCGAGGAATAGTCAATGTACCGTGGTATATTCTTAACAATGATTTACATCGGGACTTGAACATCAGGCTTGTCACAGATGAAGTTAAAAAATGTGAAACTAGTCATAATCTACGGCTTTTATGGATGAAAATTGTGAGATGGAGGCAGTAGTACGTGAAGTGGCCGGCAACGTTCGCCGCCTCAAGAGGACTAAACCTCATGAACTGCTCAACTAATGTGAAGGAAGTTATTAATGTAATAGCTATCCTGCAAATGTTATTTTGTTGTAGACGTAAACCACTAGTCGACCTTGTAAAGATTGGTTATGAGTATTAAATAAATTAATTTTTAAAAAAAAATACACTTCAAACATTACTTTCTCTCTCTCTCTCTCTCTATATATATATATATATATATATATATATATATATATATATATATATATATATATTAATATTAATCTTAATCTTAATATTAATCTAATTCATATTATATTTCTGAAAATTTGTGTGTTTATACTAAAATGATTTATTATGTGCCCAAAAGAAAGAATCCTAAATATGAAAGCACGAGAAGTACGATAAAAATCGAAAATGAAAGTGACCAACATAACCTCAAAATTGCTACCGGCGAAAATCGGTACCGTGTTGTAGATCGGTAAAACAATTAAAATACGTCTAACACGAGTTTTGGGTGATAAGAAACTCATTTTTTAAAAGAATACTGCATAACCAAACTGACACGGTTGTTAGGCCTAACAAGGTGATGCGTGAAAAAACCTTTACATTTTTTTTTAAAATAGCCTACTATATATCCTGACACGGTTGTTAGGCCTAACACGGTGATGCGTGAAAAAACCTGCATATTGTTTTAAAAAATACTACATAATCTAATTGACACGGTTGTTAGGCCTCACACGGTAATGCGTGAAAAACCTTTATATTTTTTTAAATAATACTACATATCCTAACTGACACGATTGTTAGGCCTATCACGGTGATGTGTGAAAAAAACCTTTATTTTTCTTTTTAATAATACATAACCTAATTGAACGGTTGTTAGGCGTAACACGGTGATGCGTAAAAAACCTTTATATTTTTTTAAAGAATACTACATATCCTAACTGACATGGTTGTTAGGCTTAACACGGTGATGCGTGAAAAAACCTATATATTGTTTTAAAAAATACTACATAATCTAATTGACACGGTTGTTAGGCCTCACACGGTGATGCGTGAAAAACCATTATATTTTTTTAAATAATAGTACATATCCTAACTGACACGATTGTTAGGCCTATCACGGTGATGTGTGAAAAAAACCTTTATTTTTTTTAGAATAATACATAACCTATTTTACACTGTTGTTAGGCCTAACACGGTGATGCGTAAAAAAACCTGTATATTGTTTTAAAGAATACTATATAACATAACTGACACGATTGTTAGGCCTATCACGGTGATGTGTGAAAAAAAACCTTTATTTTTTAAAGAATACTACATAACCTAATTGACATGGTTGTTAGGCCTAACACGGTGATGCGTGAAAAACCTTTATATTTTTTTAAAGAATACTAAATATCTTGACAAGGTTGTTGGGCCTATCACGATGATGCGTGCAAAAACCTTTATATTTTTTTTAAAGAATACTAGGTTACATATCCTAACTGACACGGTTGTTAGGCCTAACATGGTGATGCGTAAAAAAACCTTTATATTTTTTAAAAGAATAGTAGGCTACATATCCTAACTGACACGGTGGTGCGTAAAAAAACCTTTGTATTTTTTTAAAGAATACCACATATTCTAACTGACATGGTTGTTGGGCCTATCATGGCGATGTGTGGAAAAAACTGTTATTTTTTTTAAAGAATACTCCAAACCTTAACTGACACGGTTGTTGGGCCTAACACGGTGATGCGTGATCTTTAATGTATATTACGATTGCGAGCAAAGCCGTGACGGGTAAATCATATTGTATTTCCGAAAGTTTTTTTTTGTTTATTTGTTTGTTATTCAATCACACTTTAACTACTGGACTAATTGAGATTAAATTTGGTATGAACACGGTTTAGGTACCTGAGATAAACACAATACTATTCCAGTTTAATTGTATAATAGTGACTTTTTAATAATACTGTATTTTATTAAAATATGACATGACCCTGTTTTAGAGTATCGAGTAGCAAAAATTTATATGTCTTGGCCGAAAACCATAAATCGTGTAATATTGTATATGGAAATATATCAAAATGAAATGAACCTCTTCTGATTTTGAAAATCGACTATAAATTTTATTGCCTACATTAAAATTGTATGCAAAGCCGCTACGGATAACAGCTAGTGTATATATATATATATATATATATATATATATATATATATATATATGTGTGTGTGTGTGTGTGTGTGTGTGTGTGTGTGTATGTGTGTACTGGTAAATTTGAGTATTTTAAGAATATTGGTTGATTTTGTAATAATTTAATGAAAAAATTATGTCCTTTACACTCACTTTAAAAATTACACAATATGTAATTTCATGCAATTGTCAAAACAACAGCACTACCTGTCGGATTTAATTCAAAGCCTGACAACTGTTAAATTAAATTTCTTAGTTCCAAAGGATTTTGAAAATTCAAAACGCTAATTTACGCAGTTTTTAACGCTTGTTACGACAATGGAATCATATTTTAAAAAGCAAGAAAAAAAAATAAGAGTTAAACATAAAATTTAGAGAAATATACTGGCTCTTAGCAAGAGATTCCCAGCTGTCAATTCACAATAAAGTGCTGCTATACCGGCAGGTGCTGAAACCGGTTTGGACGTAAGGGATTTAACTCTGGCGGTGTTCAAAGAAAACAAATATTAATATGATACAGGCATTTCAGAATAAAGTGCTACGTTGCATTGTAAATGCTTCATGGTATGTGAGAAACGATAATTTACACAAAGATATCAAAGTGGAGCTGATCAATGAAGATATCAAAAAGCAAGCAACGAAGTATGGGCAGGGAATCTCCTAGCACTCACATCCTGAGATACACAGTTTCCTGGATCCTATGGAACTTGGAAGACTGTGTAGAGTGAAGCCACTGGATTTGATTAATTCATGTTAATTGGTTATATACCAATGGGTTATATCCCTTAAAGTGCTTATCTTATATTTAAATTACCTGATGATCCTAAGTTGTAATTATGTAAAAAAAATATTTTTTTAAATACTGAAGACAAAAACGTTAATAATTTTTAAAAGATTTGAAATGACCACCGTTTTGAAACTGTTGAACGACGTTGCTGATTAACCAATCCTGACTTTTACTGATATGGTTTTTTGCGTGAATCAAATTAGTTAAAAACTAAAAATTGTTGAATTTATAAAACTTTCACACTTGAAGTAGCATGCTTAATATACCCACAATAGACAAGAAGTAATTGTGGGACTAATAATAGACAATGACTAGTAATAATGACTAATAATAACTGGAACTATGAATAATAACGTAACTACCGTCACATTTGTATCTGACTATTAAATAATAATATAATTAGTAAAGAGTGTTCTTTACAGACATCGATACAAAACGCCTTTTAAAACTGTGCGAAACTCCTTGTGGGTTTTTTTTACAACTTATAAAAAATCCTCCATCTTGAATGATTTATAAGGTTGTAGGAAAACACGGACACATTATGTATATTTATTTATGGCATTGTTATGTAAAGTGACCACGAAGGGGCTTCTCAAGGAATAAATTCAGAAAAAAATGTATAACAAAACCTTAAGACTACTGTTGATGGAAAATCTACAGGGGGTGAATAAATATTACTTTGTTAAAATTATTTCTTGAAATATATACGGGGCGAAAGTTCTAAAACAGCTGTACACACACACACACACACACACACACACACACACACACACACACACACACACACACACACACACACACACACACACACACACACACACACACACACACACACACACACACACACACACACACACACACACACACACACACACACACACACACACACACACACACACACACACACACACACACACACACACACACACACACACACACACACACACACACACACACGAACACACACACACACACACACACACACACACACACACACACACACACACACACACACACACACACACACACACACACACACACACACACACACACACATACACATAAAGCAATCATAACGTCTAAATTTTTTCTTAAATTGTTTTGAAAATACTGATTTCGTCCCCGTGATCGGAGTTAGAAACTGTATGAACACGCATTTTGAATTTTCAAAATCGCTTCAAGTTATGGAATGGAAGTTATATGACGACGATTAGGTTTTGAATTTTTTAATTTCAAAAGTTTAAAACGCTAGTATTTTCAAATTGTAATGCTGATTATGACGGTGAAATAATAATTTTTAAAAGTAAGATAGAGGAAAATATTTTTGGAAATTCGCTTCCATCATGTCAGCTGTTTACCGCGATTATTTTAAAGTTTCAAAATGTTCTAAAAATTGTATGTAAAGAAACATGTACTGTCAACAATATTCAATTTTAAGCTTACAAAAGTGTCATTATTTTTCAAATTAGAGCACAATCATTGTGACTTCTTGTCAACAGAGTTTTAAGCCCTCATATATCTTTATGTGTTTACTAGTTCTCGAGATATACAGATATAATAACTGAATTGTAATTTATAATTTATAATTAAGGACGACTTGTCCACATATAATTGCCATTAATTACCTATAAATCGCTGATGTTTAATCAGTTGGTAAATTAATTTTGAATAATAATTAATTTTCTCAGAATTGAATTTGTATAATGAACTACCGAACACATCAATTACATTATACAGGGTGTTTCAAGAAGAATGAACCGATTTTAACTTAATATAATATTATTAATATTAATATATTAGTAATATTATTGCTCCTAGTGCATTACCATTACTGAAACTGCATTACCGATAACAGCGGAGGTTTAGAGTTTCAAAAAATCGCCGCTAGATGTCTACACGAACGCTGACCTTGAGGCTAACGTCAGTCTGTAACAGTAGAGAGTTTTTTCGTAATTGTTTTGGTACCGAACCACCACTACCAAAGAACATTCGTCGTTGGTATAGTCAGTTTGTAGACACTGGGTGTTTGTGCAAGAGGGAAAGTTCTGGACGACCACGAACATCTGAGGAGACAGTGCAACAAATTGGAGGTGCGTTTCAGCGCAGCCCGTGGAAGTCAACACGATAGGATATGGCGCACAGGACCGCGAGACATGGCTACACTCTTGGCCTGCAAGATCACCTGACCTAACACCGTGCGACTTTTTCCTATGGGGATACGTAAAAGAACGTGTTTATGTTCCTCCCTTAGCTCGTGATATTGAAGAACTTAAACCAGGATAACAAATGCAGTAGCTGTAGTCGAAGAAGACATCACCGCAGGGGGTGCAGACTAGCTGCCACTATTGAGAGGATTTAGACGTCCCTCGCGGTAACCGAGTCTAACACACACTTACACTTGCAACACTACACTCACGACTTTATCACTTTACACTCACACTTACATTTAGGGAGGCAATAATAGCCTTAATGTGCTTTTCACCTTAAAATAACAAACAAACAAAATCCAAGAAGACATCTTGCGCACAGTTTAGGATGAGTTCGGCTATCGTATGGATGTCGTCCGAACCTCTAATGGAGGCCACATTGAGCATTTGT
>CM040190.1:82367149-82409649 GCA_022606455.1 Callitettix versicolor
CATACCGCGTAACCAGCCTGTTCCGTCAGATAATGCAATTCGAACAGGGATAAACAACCTCGAGCAAACGGTATAAACACTCTTGCTCGAGAGGCGGGAGTGTAAAATTCTTCGAACACCAGAAAACATCGCAGCTGTTCAACAGGCTATGGTTAGAAGTCATCGCCCTTCAACAACCATTTTTCAACATATGGTTTTTATATCTTCAAACAACATGCCCTTCGCATTGGAATAAGTTACACATCTGGGGGGATACCTGCTTTTGTTTTATGGGGATACCTAAAAAGAAAACTGTTTCAAGCAAATCCATCCGCAACCATTCAAGCCCTAAAACAACGTATTGTAGACGAGTTTGCGGCAATACCTGTCAACATGCTGCGAGAGGTCATGCACAACTTCCAAGCCAGGCTCCAGACCTTAACTGCATTGAGGACATTTGGTAGACGCAGTGTTCAGAAAATAATATTTTTTCGTATTGTACTCGTATTCTTGTACTTTCAATTATTTACTAAGAAAATATTTAAAACGTTTTTTTTAACAACCAATTACTTTATTTAATCATCCCGTTTCATTGGCGGACCCAGTAGTTATGTTATAAAACGAAACATGCAATACAGTACTGTGAGCAGATGTACAATACAAAAAATTTTGGAATTACCTAAGTATACAGTGATTTTGAAGAAAAAACAATATATATATAATGGCGTAATATTTATACATCGAATCAGAAAAATGTTAAAAGTAACGAATGTGAAGTTTTTATTTTAAAAATTATCAACGATTAATATCGATAACATACACTAAAATTATCATTTATTTTAGTCATTAAACTTCACGAGTAATACCAATATAAACAAATTACGTTTCGGTAAAAATATTCATTTTGTCCTCACGTAATTATCAGCTGTAGATTATAACGTGTTATTAATCTTAGAAAATTAAAGAATCGCCATTAAATTACAACTCGAGACCGAAAGCAGTGTTTTATAACACGCACTTTGAGCGTAGAGACGATATTATTTGAGAAAAGAGTGATCCTGAAATGCAAAACTGTAAAATATTCGACCTGTTTAAACCCAGTAATACTTAATGCATTCAGGTAACTGAACCGGTTTCTATGTGCTTCACGTAAAAATGACGCAAATACATGAATTAAACATACAGGTCAGAATTTAAAATTACAATTGAAAGTTAACACTAACATTTTTATATCTTCTCGAACAAGAAGAGCATTATTACCATAAAGTTGTTATGACGTAAGCAGTGGCTGACTTACTGCATTTATAAGAGGACAGAATAAAATGATGTTAGTTTTGAAAATACAAATTTAGTTTTGATAAATTACAACAATTGTCACTAAATTACAATTTGTTTACTAAATTGTCAATAAATTCTGTCGTTTCGTCTCTATTTATATTAACGTAAAATAGAAAAATTGTAACGAATTCAAGTAGGAGCTACTTTTTTGAAATTAAGTAGATTAGATTAGATTTGCAACTAGAGGAAAGGATTATAAAACCTCAGGCAATGCGATTGACAGACCTATTGTGCAACTAAACCTCTTAGATGCAAGTTCAGCAGATTGGTGCCCTTAAGAAGTTCCAACATCCACTGACTAGCTTATCCTGCTGGAGATCCCTAGGGTTCTGGAAACAAAAACCCTTATTTTCCTTGTATCAAGAGCTTTAAAATCATGAATTACATGTCCTGCAGTTCCTCCTCTTTACTACCTATCCTACTTTGTACACCCTCAGACCACAGTGCCCTGTAAAGAGACCCATGGTTTTCTGAGTTGTGCTCTGTCCAAAATGTCTGCCACTCCTCGAAGTCCTCCATTAGCAAACTTACCTAATAGGAGCTTGCTATTGGAGTGCTCATGAAGGTTGTATCATCTTGCCTGGTTAAACAATGTGCAACTAGTCATAATCTACGGCTTCTTACGCATGAACATTGTGCGATGGAGGCAATACTTGAAGTGGCCAGCAACGTTCGCCGCCTCAAAAGGACTTTACGTCATGAACTGCTCCACTGATGTGAAAGAAGTTACTAATGTAATAGCTATCCTACAAATGTTATTTTTTGTAGATGTAAACCATTAGTCGATCTTGTAAATATTGTTTATGAGTATTAAAAAAATTATTAAAAAATCTTGCCTGGTGTTGCTTGTTAAACCACTTATTAATAGCAGACCCAGCCAATAATAGAGATCCATAAAGCTGGCTGGGGTCCGATAATCTCAGATGCAGATCCCAGTCCAGACAATCGGTCTACCTCCTCATTACCCTCAACCCTCTTATTCTCCGGAACCCAGTGAGAAGTACGGGACAGAGCACTGATGTTCACCCGATACTCCCAGACCAACTTGGACCGAATTACAGACCGTTTTATGTGCTGCTGACTATCAGTGTAAACATCAACATGAGTCTTCTTGAAGACTCTTTTCAAATCATTAATGGCCATAACTTCAGTCTGGAATACTGTTTCATAATGTCCAACGTCAACAGTATTTTGAACTGAAATAAGAATGAATTTGATGACGTATCGGTCAGGGATTCTTATCGTACTTTCAGTGCTAATATATGCTGGTTATGTTGGTGAAATTTTGAATTTCAAAGAAAGGATAAATTAAAATGAATCACTTTTAGTTATTAGCTTCCATCACGACAGCGAGACAGCTGAGTGATACGATTACTTACTTGTTAAATTCTCAATTTGTATGCCTCCAACATCTACATAATTTTTTCTCTGTACTATCTACTGGGTAAAGCTATATTAGTAATGTACTTCATTTAAAGTTCAGAACCATTTCCTACCACAACAGGAACACATAGCTGAAAAGCAAATAACGATTTCGATAGAACTGTCGTATTTATTGTTCCCTTCACATATATATAGTTAATGCGTGCAATTACTTTGATAGTGCCTCGTAAATACAATAGAGACTTTGCCGAGGCACTGGAAGTGCTAACGACGTCTTTACGGGAAACAATGGAGGAGGTTTCTTTTGTTTCCTGAACGCCTTATAATGACTGCAATCCTTTCACGTAGTGCAGTTGCGGCGAACTCGTTGTCCTTAGAAATTTCCATACGCGTGCTAGAAGAAAAACCAAGTAGAAAACTGTTTGAAAAATGCATAAAATTTGAAATAAATGCTAGTATGAAATACTTTGAAACAAATGCTGAAAATTCTTTAAAATAAATGCTTTGAAATAAAGGCTTACTACATTCAATAAATGCTACTTTGAAATACATTAAAATAAATGCTGCGAAATACTTTGAAATAAAGGCTTTGCAACAAATGCTACATTGAACAAATGCTACTTTCAAATACTTTGAAATAAATGCTGCGAAATACTTTGAAATAAATGCTGCAAAATACTTTGAAATAAACGTTTTAAAGTAACTGTTACATTAAGTAAATGCTACTTTGAAATAAATGCTGCGAAATACTTTGAAATAACCGCTTTGAAGTAACGGCTACATTAAGTAAATGCTACTTTGAAATAAATGTTGCGAAATACTTTGAAATAAACGCTTTGAAGTAACTGATATATTAAGTATATGCTACTTTGAAATAAATACTTGCGAAATATTTTGAAATAACAGTTCTGAAATAACTGCTACATTGAGTAAATGCTACTTTGAAATAGTTTAAAAGAAATGCTGCAAAATACTTTGAAATAAAGGCTTTCTTAAAAATGCTACTTTGAAATAAATGTTGAGAAATACTTTGAAATAACCGCTCTGAAATAACTGCTACATTGAATAAATGTTACTTCGAAATACTTTCAAATAAATTTTGCAAAATACTTTGAAATAAAGGCTTTACAAAAATGATATGTTGAATAAATGCTACTTTGAAATACTTTAAAATAAATGCTGCAAAATACTTTGAAATAAAGGCTTTCCAAAAAATGCTACATTGATAAATGCTACTTTGAAATAAATGCTGCGAAATACTTTGAAATAACCGCTTTGAAGTAACTGCTACATTAAGCTACGTTAATAAATGTTGCGAAATATTTTGAAATAATCTCTCTCAAATAACTGCTACATTGAGTAAATGCTACTTTGAAATACTTTAAAATAAATGAACCTAACATTTTTTGGCTTTCCAAAAAATGCTACATTGAATAAATGCTACTTTGAAATAAACGCTTTGAAATGAATACCACTTAACGTAAATGAAGCAAAATAGTGGACACACGTTTTCAGAATTACAGCGATTTCCTTAAGTACAGCAAGGAGACTATCGGCGAAAATATAAGAAAATTTTCCGATTTATGAAAAACTGTTTAGCAGGTTTACTTAAGTAAATGTACGAAGTTTGAGTAGAAGAAGTATTTAAGATATAAGAGTAGAAATATAATCAAGTACCAGCTTAATCTGCATGTATTAAAATTTTAATTAAAATAATTGCCACTAAACTACACTTTTTCACAAACATTTTGTGGCAATCAGTTGTTTTTTTGGTAGCTGTGATTAGGTTTCAAGCAATGTCTAACTGTCATACTCCTGTTCAAAACGAAATTGCAACAACAAAATGTACGATATATTTGTCTGTTACGTTAAAATGTCTATTGTCCCCATTTCAATGCGACACGGCTTGACACAATTCTAAAGAGAACTTTATATTTATTAAATACAATATCGTTTTATCGATAAACTGCCATACACATTTTCAAAGCAAAATTGAAATTATTTCCGTACGGAATTTTTATTCTGAGTTTAAATCAAACTAAACCGAAATTAGAAACGATTATTACCGAAAGTTTCCAATGACTTTTAACGACCCCCCACCCATAAACGTAAAATTAAATGTCATGCCCGGTGCTCATTTAATATAATTTAATCTTCTTGTGTAGGCCCTATTACTATAATGTACGTAGAAATACTTTATTTTCAAATACAATCTCGTTTAAAATTAAAAATATTATATATAATCAAATAAATTATTTACATTTCTTAAGACCGTTACTGAATTATTTGCAAGAAAATAAACATATCTGAATACGTGGAGCTACAGCTTATCTGACAACGGAACACTACTTTTGGTACAGCCTGTAACGCCGTGTAACCAAATTGCCTAACCCGCCCCGTATTCAGAGGCAAGGCGTATCCAGGCTTTGTAAACTACCAGTTACACAAAACGTTTTCACCTGTTGTACGGCAAGTAGAGAGTTTCGAAAAACCTAAATCTTTTTGCCTTTTTTCCACACAGATATGGCTACAATTTAAGCAATCCCAAACTGTCATACACCTATTTGACACAAAATGACGCGCACTCAAAACGTCTGACTGTTAAAGGCCCATTGTTCGCTTTTCACCGAAAAGCTACTTAACAGCCTTCAAAGAATACCTTTGTGTTTATTAAAATACAATTGACAGCATGTTTTCAGAGCAAATTAAACTGCCGTGCACAGGTTCAAAACAAAATGGCAGTCACTAAAAATGTTTGATTAATTTTAAACACGGAGTATTTTCACGATATCTTGCAACCAAACGGTAGATATACATATATATACACGAGGGCATATATATATATATATATATATATATATATATATATATATATATATATATACATATATATATATATATATATATATAAATATACATAAAAAAATTTAAAACCAATTTTAAAATTAATTAACTGCATTTTTTAATACTTAAAACATCACAATTTTACGTTATAGTTCTACCAAAATAGTTTCGCTTGCCTTGAGATCACAAATCTACTCTGAACGTGCTGTATCCGTTAAAACCCTGTTTATAAAAAAAGATTTTCCTTCCGTTGCCGCGGACGTACGGCCATTAGAGTAAAACGCCAGGAAATAGATTGTTAAAAGTTCGCAGATTAATTGAAGCTTTTAGCGTTTCCCGTTTGACCTCTAGCGACCTGAAGGGCAACACGTAAACCTCTGTGAATGTATTTCAAAGTGTTTTCAGGCGCAAACGTTTATCCATCATCCGATAACTGGGTACAAAATTACAACTTCGAATTTCTTCGTATGCATTTTCGTTAGTTAACTTAAGCAGCGATTTCATGACGTAATGCACTGTTCTAAATGTTTGTAAGAAATATGCACAGTAGTCTCTACGTAGAACATTCTAATCCTGACTCTATCACCGTTCCAAGGAGCAAAACACATTAAAAAAACTTAAAAGAAATCTGTGTGCCTGAAATCTCTAAAGAAAAATAATTAATCGATTTCAGCGAGATTTAGTACGTATACGTAGTTTAAAATTATATTGTAACAATAACCATCACAGTAACATTATAATTATGTACATTCCTATACCTTCCTGAGATTGTCTATTTTACATTGTTGACGCGTTCAGATCACCACAATTCTTAAAACGTTTAGTTCTAACTTATTGGACAACAAATGTGAGTAAAACGATTAACGCTCAATGCAGCTGTCTCGTTGACGTGATGGAAGCGAATTTCTCTCCTTTCAAACTTTTATTTCACACTCAAAACAGCATTAAACTCTGCGTATATTAGCATTTTAAATCTGCATTGAACCGTAAAATATAAAAATTAACCGATGTGGCTAAAGCATCAGTCAGTCTGCTGTGTCTCTGAACTGCGCGTTAGGTTCTTGGTTCCAGCCGCGGTTACATTCGTTGCGTTTCCCTTACACCTTGTGCTCGTTAATCATAAAGCGAAAAAAATTAACAATGACCGCCTTTAAAAACTAAATTGTTTCATTGTTTGATTTCAAAGGATTTTGAAATATTCAAAAAAAAGTCTGCAGTTCATAACGATGATTACGACTGTGAAATCAGATTTTCATAAATAACACAAAAATGTATTTTAAAACATTAAAAATGGCCGCTAAATTTGATACTGTTGAAAGAAGTTTCTCTAGTTAACGAACTTGCCCAGGCTATTAGCAAAATCGAGTTGTTATCCAAATTTGAAACACATTTGACGCCAAAGTGGACGTGCTAAAACATACGTGTAAAAATTTTAACGGTCTCATAATGGCCGCTCCAATAAACATTTGTTAGATAATAAAAAACAGTACTGGGATTACCATCACTAATTGTTATTTTTAATCACAGGTAATTAAGATATATGAACATAATGAATGTACACATGCTACTAGAAGAAAGATTAATATTAATTTATACTTAGGTTTTGTACATTGCTTTAGTTGTCAGAATACAATTTACTCCAGTAAAATAATATAACTAAATTATAAAAAACTATTTTTAAGTATAAAAATGTATTTTGAATTTATAAAATATATATAATAATTATAAAAGTTATAATTATATATATATATAATTTATAAAATATATAATTTTTATTTATATATAAAATATATATAACATTTTATAAAATATTTACGGGAACGTTTGCGAAAAATTCTGGATTAACGTACAATAAAATATTTTTAATTATTTTTAAAGATTATAAATATAATTAGTTTCGTGTTTTATAATTGCACAAATAGTCCAACAATTGGTTCGATTTAGCAAATATCTATTCCACTTCTGCATCCCCCCACTATTGCAATGTATCCAATCAAAATGCAATTAAGGTTAATTGAATTCCGTAATTACAGAAAACTTATTAACAGCCAAAGTCAGTACTGATCGGTTCGGAATACAGTGCAGCTAATAAATAATTATAAAAAATTACTTGAAACAAGTTTAATTTACTGTTGAATTTCTTACAGTTTGGTTACGCCGGATTGGTTAGAGATAATCGGAATGTGAGAAAGTTGTGTAATATTTTTGTAAAATTTATTTGAATAAGGTAAAAAAAAACTTAACTGTAACCAACTTTATCGACAAGAACAAATTGTTTTTTTAAATTATTAATTTGTTAAAATTAATTCGAAAATCTTTAATTTCCGAAATGCACCTCTATTCAGAAATCTTATTTTAATTTAAAAATGTGTGTGTGTGTGTGTGTGTGTGTGTGTGTGTGTGTGTGTGTTGTGCGCACGCGTGCGTGAGTGTGCTTGATAAACCGCCAAATTTTCTAGCATTTTCAACGTGCGTAGACTGTAAAAGGTCGGACAATACCTCGAAAGCTGACTTTAAAATTCATAATTAGATTTTCTTAAATTAAATATTTATCTGTATAGTACACCTGACTTTCTATCAGCGCAAAATGTTTCACAATTAAAAGGTTTAATATCACGGACAGCTCTATGCGGGTACTGTCCGGATTAGTGTAAAAGAGAGAAAAGATCTTTTAACTTGATACTTTTGATACTTGAAGATAATATCGAATTAAAACTCGACGGTGCTTACGTTTTGTTGTTTGTTCATTCTCCTTAGATGTAATTTCCTTCGATATACTAAATCTCTACATAAAATTATTACTATACAAACTATATTTCTATAAACAATTTTAGTTTTTGAAACTGTTTTGCCCTGCAGTATCGATGTCAATTTATTAACGGTATACAAGCCGTTACGGGTAAGTAGACAATTCACTACGGGTGAAATCCGTTACCGGGTGTTCCGTCACTATTCCAACTACTCAGGGACGGATTAAAGGATGGGACGGAGGGCGGATGCCCCTCCCGAGACAAAAGAAATAAAAAAATTAAAAGAAATAAAAATTAAATTAAGAAATAAAAAAATTAAATTCCTATTTTACTTCTATAAAATGGAAGTGTACGCGTAGACTTCCAGGAAAAGGGTCAAGGTTAAGGAAAAGGGTTAACATTAATCTCAGGCCTCTGAGGGGTCCGAAACCCGTACCATTATCCCGGTCTCAACTTTGTATATACTTGGAATTTTGTCCGTATGTCTGTACACTTTGAAATTCTTGTATTGAGGGTGAGAATGAGGTTAAAGAATTTAATATTTTATTTTGGTTCTCTTTTTTCTTCCTGTGTTAACTGCAGCAGCAGAATGATCTTTCCCGACTCTAAAATTGAAGAGAAACTAATGATGACAAGGGAATCAGCGTTAACGGTAAGCGTAAATCAACGGCAATAACTGCGGCTATATGTAAAAAATTACGATTAGGAATACTGAGAAAAAGGAAAGAAGAAAAAGTATGTTTCCTTTAGTACAACTTCTGTTTCAAAATGAGTGGTATTGTAAATAATAATAAGAAGAATTAATTGTAAAATAGAAATTTAAAAAAATTAAGTGACTTTTTTCTAAAATGTAATAAATTTTTACATTTATTTTATATATGTTTTAAGTCTTAAAATAACTCAATAGTGCTATTTTTGAAGGTATTATTACAAAACTTTTCATCCCCTACGGAGTGTCTGTTATAAGTTGAAACATCCAACCATCCGCCCCCACCCACAAAACCGCATTAATCTTTCAGTACAACTACTTGGCAATTACAAACAACGACTTCTATATTGACATGCTACTGACATGCTAAGGGAGTCGGATCAACAAGACAATGAAAGACAAGTAATAAGGAGAGAGTGTTATCTCAGAATATTGAACGGAAGTGGCGTAAAGTGCCCCTCTACAACAACCGGAAACATCAAATCGTAGGCCACCTGACTGGATTTATTATTAATTTTTTTTAGTAACAACAGATTAAAATGTTTAAAAAGCCGGAAAAAATAACAAACTTCAGTAAGCAAAAATGAATGATAAATTCAGTCAAGTGACCTACGAATTGATGTTTGCGGTTGCTGTAGCTGGTCACCGTAACACGTACTTTACGTCACTTCCGTTCAACATTTTAAGATAAGATGCCCTCCTCATAACGTTACTTTCATTATCTTGTTGATTCAACTCTTTAAACTTGTCAATCTGTTGTCAGCAAGCAAACAAGAAAAGAGGAAATCAATCAAAATAAAATAAAAATTTACTACATAAATATTTCCATGCATACTATGTTAGTTTAGTTAAGTCATCAAGATTAACATTAACTGAATTAATTTAATTAATTAATTAATTAAAGCCCAAAAGATTTCAGTGTAAGATTTTTTTCTCAATCCACTTCCGTTTCAAAGTGGTAGTCCCTGATTTTAAAAACGAGCGTGTAGTTGCTAGTTATTTCCTGAAATACTGGCTGAACGGCAAGAACTATTGTAATTTTGACCGCTCCATAGAAAAATAGCAATACAATTTTAAAAAAAAAAATTGGTCAGTAACATTTTTTTTATACATTGGGGGAAAATTTAACGAGCACTGTCGTGGAGCGGCTTTACGAAGTCCACTGTGCTTTGAACTACTAATTATTGTTGAAAAATCTATCAAATTATGTGATCTGAACTGTTGGTTAGCAAGGACAAAAGAGCCGTACGATCTTTATTTACGTCCCCTTTCAAGTAATATTGAATGGCGCGTGGATGCGACTCTAAGACACTTTCTGCGGCAGTGTCCTGAGCCATGGATGGAAGACGATTGAGGCAAAGAAAGTTAATGCTAGAAGCTCAATTGTAGCATACTGTTTACCAAGTAAGAACATGTTTTAATTATGTTTTTACATTTTTAATTTATTAAAATGTTCCGGTCACTTTGTAAGATTGTATTACAGTAAGCAGTGTGTTTAACATACTTTTGTCACACTCTGTACACACACTACACTACTAATGTACTTCACATATTTCTCAGTACAGGTGTTCACTTCACTCGGCAATAAACAGTAAAGTTGTCTGTGATTAAGTGCCACGTTGCCATGTTGTGCCAGCTGCTCCCTGGCCTCGTATTGCAGTAAATCAAAGTCGTGCCAAGAAAAGTAATAAAATGCAATACAACATAACTTAGAACAAACGTACAGTTTACTGTGGAAAACTTTACTTATTTCTGTAAATAGAAAATATATTTTATATAGTTTATAGAAACAAGTAATATCAAGTAAAATATAAAAATATATTTTATAAAACTAAAAGAAAATGACAAATTTCTGTTATTGAACCAAACATAAAAAATCAAGAATCATGTTTTCTCTTTCTTTTACGATTTTTTTTCAAAAACACAACAAATTAACATAACTAGTTTTTAACAACATAACCTAAAAAGTATTATAACCTATCAGCTGTTCAATGAAATCAGCTGATTGTTAGGAATTAATATAAAACAACTGATCCAATATAAGTTTGTGCACTCGCATCACGCGACGTGCAAAATCCAACGTAACAACCAGCTGAAACATGGTACATGTAAAACATATATAAAAACATACTTTTTTTATTGAAGTATTTAAAAAATATAAAACCCCGCAGGGGTGCACACTAGCTGCACCTATTGAGAGGATTTAGACGTCCCTCGCGGTACCCGAGTCTAACACACACTTACACTTGCAACACTATACTTTAACACTTTACTCTCACACTTACATTTAGGGAGGCGATAATAGCCTCAATGTGCTTTTCACCCTAAAATAACAACAACAAAAATATATATAAAATAAATTTTCCTTTCGGCTATAAAATAAGTGTAAATAAAAGCTTGGGATACTCTAAACTTTGTATTGAAAAATAAAAGAAAATAATGATGCTTTAACGCCCTAGGTATGTATTTAAAATTATGCGAGCACTATCAAAACGGTGTTGCTGTAAAATCCAAACGTGATTGTTCAGTGCAAACAGATGTAATTTTCAGCGAAATATATTATTTTTAAAAATTTCAGCAAATTCTTGTCTGGATGTGTATTTAAGAACTTTTCTGCTATTGAACCAGAAATGAAAACCATATATCATGTTTTCCTTTTTTTATTTTAATTACGATAATTTATTCGAAAACACGACACAACCTACGACTTACTATGGTCTGGTCAATGAAATCAGCTGATCGTTACGAATTAATATAAAACAACTGATCTAAAACTAAAAATATATATAAAAATTAAATTAGAGATTCGTTTCATATAATTACATCGGTAACTTCTTCGTTATTTCCGTAGTGTAGTGGTTATCATATGAGCCTCACACGCGCGATGTTTCCAGATAAATTCTTGGCGGTAACACAGACAATTTTAATTATAATTAATTTATTATGAGACTTGCGAAGCGCAAAATATACTGTTATATATCAATATAAGTTTGTGCACTCGCATTGCGCAAAATCCAACATCACAACCAGCCCTAAAACACGATACATGTTAATATCTAATCAGAAATTTTAACATCCGGTTTCGAGGTGTCCGACATTCTTCAGTCCACTTAATGCTGTAAGCTTTCAAACAGGATTTCCGGAAATCCCGTTCACTATTTTCACCATAAAACTAACACATTCCTCATTAAACCATGTCAAATTAATTGTAAACAAAAGTGTTTCAACAAAACTATGCATCTGTATTTGTTTATTAATACGCTTAAGTATTAATCAGCAAAAACAATGCTATTTTGTAATGGAGGCCGAAAAACTGCGCGTTCCACCGACGAAAATTAATAAAACGTATTTAAGGAAACTTTTGTTTATCGTGAAGTATGTAATTTTAATAAAATACTAAACTTACAGTTTTCTGTAAACAAAACAAATATTAAAAAGAAAAAGTGTAAGATTACATTTTTAACGACTCTGCTAAGTGTGTTTCAGAGGAACGAATAACCGTTCATTTCAAGGTCACACCATAACGGCCACTCGAAAAGCTCATCACAAGTTTTTTATTGTTAACGAGTTTGTGAGAAAAACTAACCGGCTTTAATCGTTGTTTATTATATACGTTTCTTAGTGGTAAAAGGGTTTGAAACGTGTTTTTAGTTTTCTTTGCACAGCTCAAAATGTAATTAGAAGAGACGGTAGTAACTCTCAAGGATATTTCTCCTTTTCGTAATGCAATTACCATCAACAGGAGACGTGTCTCTTGTTTTCTTACGGGATCGTCGCGGGAATACACTAATGACAAAGGATAATATTTCAAACCGAGATGTAACCGTTCGGCGGATGAAGTATAAATATTATTACATCGTTGCTTCGACAGGCGGTTTTATGTTCGATTGACCTTCCATCTCTAAATATTTTACATTTAAGTCATTCGCGTTCGTATTACACGAAATAGGCCCTATATTCAATCGCTTTTAAGACTCACTCAATTTGTACGTAAAAAAATATTTTTCGCCAATTTTCAAAATAAAATATTTTTAAAATGTCCTGATAACATTTCAAAATGTGTTCATTGTATTTCGTTCAAACTTAGTAACGAACGAAAATCTAACAGCACGGGTCGCTTTACACTTTACAGTTAGCCAAGCTATGTAATTATTCAATATGTGTGTGTGTGTGTTTGTTTGTTTATTTGTTTGTTTGTGAATGTGTGTGAATGTGTGAATGTGTGTGTGTATGTGTGTGTGTGTGTGTGTGTGTGTGTGTGTGTGTGTGTGTGTGTGTGTGTGTGTGTGTGTGTGTGTGTGTGTGTGTGTGTGTGTGTGTGTGTGTGTGTGTGTGTGTGTGTGTGTGTGTGTGTGTGTGTGTGTGTGTGTGTGTGTGTGTGTGTGTGTGTGTGTGTGTGTGTGTGTGTGTGTGTGTGTGTGTGTGTGTGTGTGTGTGTGTGTGTGTGTGTGTGTGTGTGTGTGTGTGTGTGTGTGTGTGTGTGTGTGTGTGTGTGTGTGTGTGTGTGTGTGTGTGTGTGTGTGTGTGTGTGTGTGTGTGTGTGTGTGTGTGTGTGTGTGTGTGTGTGTGTGTGTGTGTGTGTGTGTGTGTGTGTGTGTGTGTGTGTGTGTGTGTGTGTGTGTGTGTGTGTGTGTGTGTGTGTGTGTGTGTGTGTGTGTGTGTGTGTGTGTGTGTGTGTGTGTGTGTGTGTGTGTGTGTGTGTGTGTGTGTGTGTGTGTGTGTGTGTGTGTGTGTGTGTGTGTGTGTGTGTGTGTGTGTGTGTGTTGAGTGAAGTATGAGCTAGAGGTACGATGGGATCGCTAAGCCCTCCAGCTGCCTACGCCATAAAATGTACCTGCTAACTCCTGTAATTATCTCGATTTTTCAAAACAGTTAAAAATAAAAATATTTTCCATATGATCATGCAGGTTTTCAAGTAAACTTTTACCAGAACCAGAATGTATTGAAATGAAACACAAAACAGACGCCGTGTTCGATATTGCAAGTTTTAACAAGCAAAAAATAACATTTGAAGTACATTTTGTAACACTCCGCATTGAACACTACCAATACGAATCTACACCGAGATTTTTTGCATTCATCTCGAGTGCTGAAAACAATTATTAAACCTAGGAATTAAAACAAATGCGAAGATAAATTTAATATTTTAATTCACGTAGTAAATATTTCGAAAATAATTAGGTATTGAAATTAATTTATAATCCGTCTGTGTATAATTCACATAAATAAATACATAATTTCAAATTAATCGATGCTGGTGCAAATTTACGGGTCTTATTGCAATAAATTAATACTTTTTAGTTGTAGGGTTTATTTTAAACGTTTTTTTAAATACTGAATATTAAAAAAACAACAAAATAAACCTTAAATTAATCTCAACGTAAAGTATCATGTGGGTTTCAATTCAATAAATGGGACGATATAAAAATAAAACAAATCATTAAAAAACAGTAGTTAAAAATGTTTACATTTAAAATAATTTGTTTAAATTTATCAGCAAAAACAGACATACCTATTTGCTGGCTCTAAGTACAATAATTGCGAATGATGTATTATTTTCACTATACTTAAGTATAATCAGCATTAATGATCAGTATAAATATTTAGAATTGCATCAGTGTTCCACTACACCAACTTCTATACTTATTAATAATTTAAGAAGTTTTATGTTTTCATTTATATCGGTTTAACGGTGTTGAAAAAACTATTTTATTGTAGAAATACATTTGTTTATCCAATTTTTATTGTTAACCTCTAGAGAGTATTAATGACATAGTTTAAATAAGACAGTATTAGATATTGTATTTTGTATCATTTTGGAAGTTCACAGAGAAATTACAGAATGCCACCAACGCAGTAAGTCAATGGACAAAAAATGGAGAGTAAAGCTTAATGAAGCAAAAACTGTACACATTAATTTTACGAATAGAAAATATGGACCAATAATATTAAACGAAAGGAGTATAACATATGCAAACAGTGCTAAATATCTAGGAATGACACTCGATGCAAAGCTCCGATGGAAGGTGCATGTAAAAAAGAAAAAAGAGGAGCTACAGCTCAAATTCAATAAAATGTTTTGGCTTATTGGAAGAAATTCAGAACTTTCGATAGACAACAAGATACTGCTATACAAGCAAGTTCTAAGACCAATATGGACCTATGGTGCACCACTCTGGGGATGTACAAGAAAAAGCAATAGTAAAATTATTCAAGTTTTTCAAAATAAAGTATTGAGAACGATTGTCAACGCCCCTTGCTATGTGAGAAATGAAAACATACATAGGGACCTAGGTGTTGAATCTGTTCAGGAAGTCATTAAAAAGCTTTCGGTTAAGCATTATTGCAGGTTAGAACAGCATAATAATACAGAGATTGTCCAACTACTATGCCGCAGTGACATCACAAGAAGGCTGAAGAGGACCAAGCCAATTGACCTCTCCAGGCCGTAAACACATTGGAACCAGCCGTCGGACTGCACCCCAGCACACAGTGAACACAATGATAAAGAAAAATTACTAGATGAGGCACTCCTCAATTGTAATTAATATAAAAAAAAAAATAAAAAAAAATTTGGAAGTAAAAACAATGCAAGACATTTCGAAAGTATGGATCAACTCACTCGAGATCGCAATTTAATCCGATTTTTTCAAACTTCATAACCGGTCCGACAGTTTCAAAATGGTGGCGATTCTAAATTTTTAAAATTATAACATTTTACCTTTCATTTTTTTATTATTTTACCTTCATAATCAGCGTTAAAACCTTCATAAAATTCAATGCAATTTGAAAATTAGATTTTAAAAAAACGTAAGGCAGCAACTACACCCATCATGGTTAAACCAGAGGCTGCCATCTTGAAACGGAATTGAGTGGGGAAAAATCTTACACATATTTAACTCGGGTTTTATTCAAGGTACCTTCGTACCGAATTTCAAAACAATCGGTAAAAACGTTTGGCCTAAACTGCGTAACAAACACACAATCCAAATACCTGACGTCGACTAGAACCAAACACATCTCGATCGGTCAATTATCTCTCAAATCTAGTTTTAGGTAAACGTCCGCCCGTCCGCCATCACGTTGGCTCGGGGGAATCGCGGTTGTGTTACGGCGCATGAATACATAACAAAGTGACTCGAGAGCGTACAAAAACACTGATACACGGCAGGTCTTACACATTGTGACGTATTTATTTGTAATTTAATTCAAATAGGAAACGTTCTATAATCAGTATAATAACGTTTTATTTCCGAAAAACTCCATAAAAATCTAGAGAGAGAGAGAGAGAGAGAGAGAGAGAGAGAGAGAGAGAGAGAGAGATGCATTCATTTGAGGCGAAGTTAGGACTATTAAAACCTCTCTTCATTTAATCTCAGATAGAAATTTTTTTTTTGTGTTTAACGTCCGACTATTGTGCACACTTGGGCTAATACAGACAATGGGATGATTTATAGCGTGTGAAAATGCCAAGCCCTGGCCGGGAATCGAACCCAGGTCCTCGGGGTGAAAGCCCAGTACGCTATCAACTAGGCCACCGAGGCGGCTACACTCTCAGATAGAAAGAGGGGTAGAGAGAGAGAGAGAGAGGGGGAGAGAGAGAGAGCTCACTACGACCGTGTAGTGACGGTGATTTTTCCAGTTTACTTTTCATCCAAAGTATCAGTTAATACGTTTTGCTTCAAAAATATATTTTGTAGAGGCAATTTCATACAAACAGTAATTACTAAGTTAAAAGTAGTCCTTTTCACCTTTTTGCCTACTAATTCACACCAAAACATGAAAACTAATATTTATTCCATCAATCGTTGAGTCTGACAATGGTACGTGTTTCTGTTCATGATGAAATTTTATACATCACATTCACACAACTTTCTTGGAACACCACTTTTAAAAATTTAAAAAAGTCCCGGTAAAATGTCTTTGACCTATTTTATATAATCTATTCCAAAAAATATGCCTCCGCAGGGGGTGCAGACTAGCTGCACCTATTGAGAGGATTTAGACGTCCCTCACGGTACCCGAGTCTAACACACACTACACTTGCGACTTTAACACTTTACACTCACACTTACATATAGGGAGGCGATAATAGCACCAATGTTTTTTCGCCTTAAAATAACAAAAAAAATGCAAGATTTTTTTTCTGAAAAACCAAGAAATTACTAAAATCGCAGCCTATATCTTTATCAAACATAATCTAACAAAATACTCGTGCAAATTGCAGTTAAATATTAATATATCTTTAAATTGTTTCTACATAAATTGTTTGGTAACACTGCAATCTTGCATATATTATTACGCTAAGCGTTGCGATCGGTTTTTGACCAAAAATAAAGACCTTTATTAAACTACATATATATATATTGAACTATAACTTTATTGAACTTTATATAACTTTATTGAACTAATAATATAGCTCTATTGAAACTACATATATTGGGTAGCTACAGGTTCGTCAGAACACCAGGGAACTCTCACGCCTCATATTTTTCTATTTTAATGTTTTACGATTAAATAAAACCGTCGTAAAACCGACTGAAGGTTTGTAAACAAAATTCCAGGAGCAGTACAAAGTGTCCCCGTGAGAGTGCAGCACAATGTGACAAATAATTAATTGTGTTTGTACAAAAACAGCTGATTGCTAAAAAAACATTGTTGAAAGTAATATTTTAATTATTACGTATCGAAGACTTAAATAATTATTGATCGAATCAGTTTTGAAATAAGAATCGGTAAAACAATCTATGCCAGTTCTAATATGTAAATCTTATTAAATAAAGACTCTGCTTTTAGTAAATAGTAAATACTGTAGCCTAATTTAGGTATGCAATGGAAAATGCTGTTACAGTAGGTTTCATTTGTAATGTACAGTAGGTTTCAGTAAGGTACAATGTTAGAATTGTCATTGATTTTATAGGTTATAGTTTTAAATATGAAATTAGAACAAAGTAAGACATATTTTAATAAATAACCTAAATATAATGAATGACATTGTTTTAAAAGAACTTATTGCTGTAGATTGTTGTATATTATTCGTTTCTCTTTTCCACTATTCATTATACAACAAAACGGATACCCTCATTATATTCGTTTTTGCCTCATTACAGATATCTTTATTTCGTTTAGAACTTCAAAATGCAGCGGTGTTATTTATTGGACTTATTATTGAAAACAGAATATCCAAATATCCATTAACATAACTATTTTTTGCAAAATTTTGCGTAAATATCAATATGTTTAAACCATTTATGACAATCAATTTTTCCTATTTTATATAATTTGAAAACGTCTACTTATTGTGCCGGACTCAGTTCATTGCTTCGTACTCACACAATTCGAACGGTTTACACTTCTTTAAACAGTGTAAAAGTGTCTTTGTATTCAATGTTCTCACTCCGAAGAATGCTACACAATAGAAATGATTAATGGCGAAGGCCTTTGTCTCTGCAGAACAGAACAGAACAGAACAGATGTTTCAGTAAGGTGTTGATTCTAAATGTGAAACAAGTAATAATTTACCACCATTGAATAAGATTGTGTTGTAGTGTATAAATACAGTTAAATTTATTATTCTTGAAAGGCTTATGTTTATGCTTTATATAAGAAAGAAAGTATAAAAATACTATACAAATATTGACTGATACTGATTAAGTTAGATATACATAAGGTTACCAATATCAGGGAAACATGTTTTATTATTCACATTCAAGAAATAAGGCTAACACGTATAATAAAACAAATAACTGTCCGATTCAATGTTCGCCTGATACGTTAAAAGATCGATTTTGTCTGTTTTCACTAAGAAAAGTTTTGACAGATTTCAATGAAAACCTTTGTGTTTCTGAAACACAATAATGGTAGCAGATTGTAGGTTACCTTAACTTTTCATACGCTATATTTGTTTAAAACAAAATGACGGCCACTGAAAATGCTTATTTTAAAACAAATTCTTCCTCTTGACCTTGACCTTGCCTTGCCGTTTAAATTACTATTGACTCTTGCACTTGCCAATCAATTACCTTGCCATTGCCCTTGCTCTTTCCCTTATAATTGTCCTTGCCTATGCCCTTGTCATTGCCCTTGCCATGGCTCTTGCCATTTACTTTGCCCTTGCCATTGAAATTACCATTGCACTTCCCATTGACCCTTGCACTTGTAATTGACCTTGCCAGTGCCCGTGCTATTGACCTTGCTCTTGCCCTTGTCATTGCCTTTACCTATGCCCTTGCCATTGTCATTGCCATTGCCATTGAAATTACCTTTTCACTTTCCATTGACCCTTGCCCTTGCCATTGACCTCTCCCTCGTCCTCGCCAATCACCTTACCCTTGCCATTGATCTTGCCCTTGCCATTGCCATTGCACTTACCCTTGCTATTGACATTCTCTAACGACATCCAGAGTTATTGTTCGGTACAATGCCGTACGCTTTTTCAAGGTCTACACAAAAACAATGAATTTCTTGATTTACCGACATCTTCTCAATTATTTGTGTTATACGAGTACAGAACAAGGGATGTGTAATCGATCTTCCTTCTCGAAATCCTGCTTGTTCTTCAGCTTCCATATCCTTGCATTAATATTCTATCCTGGCCATTATAACTTTCCATACATTCTACTAATCGAACATGTAACGGCTACTCCACGATAATTATCGCATTTTAGTTCTACATTCTTGTTTGTGTATTGTATTTTAAAACTTTATTTTACTTAATTTAACTCATTGAAAAAACAAAAAAACTGACGTTAAGTAATTTTTGTTTGATTCAACGTTTATCTGTTACGTTTAATGCAAGTGTATGTGCCTGTCGCCTCTGGTAGCTAAAAGGCAATAACGAAGTACGTGCTTAGGTTAGGAATAATTCTAAATAGAAAGGATAAGGAAATTGCTCACCTTACTTCTTCCTCTTGTTAGATTTCCCCCTTAGCCAAGTCTTTTTGAGTCTGCAGTGTCGCACAAAGGAATCACAAAGCCGGGATTGTATAGCGGCGGTAGCGATGTTTGACCTAGGACTGACCTATCAGTTGAATATAGAGAGCTGGCTAGTAGTGCTGTTTCTTCTTTTTTTTTGTCACCAGATAGCAGCAGCTCCCAGTAGTCAATTTAATTGAGCAATTAGGATAGGTAATGGAAGGTATATTAATTTTAAGCACGAACAGCAAGTTTTATCAGCTGTCCACTGCCCAACGACTTAACATATTTCAAACGAAATGTATGTATATGACAACGGAACGTTAAGTATGACTTAGGCTACCTCAAACTTCCTTTCGCCTGTTTGAAATAAAATGGCGAGCACTCGAAATGCTTGATTTATTTAAAAACTGTGTATTTCCACGAGCTCTAGCAGTAAACGGGGTCAACAAACCGACAATATTACTGTATGATTTCGTCATCGTATGGTTACAATACCTTAATGCCACGAGTGGTGGTGGTTATTTAGTTCTTTGGTCCAACAATCTGGCTTACGTTGTCGAATTCATGACTACATTCTACCAATAACAATAACTTGCTTTTTAATAACAAAAGCTTCTCTATCAAATATACAAATATACTGTATTTTACATTAAATTAAAATTAACTCCAATTTTTGTTCCCTGAAAAATACCGTACTCAGCTAGGTTATTACGTACTTTTTAAAGTAATTTTCTCGGTATAAAAATAAATGTTCCCTTTGTATGTTAAACACATATGTATGTTAAAGCGGTAATTATTATGTTAAAATATATGTTTAACAGGAGACATTTAATTGAACATTCTTGGCGTGATAACTAGAGCATCGGCAAGAATATGGGTTTAATACAACTTGCAATCAATGTTCAATAGAGAAACGCCTAGACCACAACTTCTGGCCATTAATCTGGCCACACAGAACGCTGTAATCTTCTACGTTAACTCATAATCAATGTCCCTGAATGGATTTTGCAGCTTAATTTGAAAATTATGATTTCACCCTAACTACTAAATTACTTTGTAAGTAATATCTTACAAGGACTACTTTGTAAGTAACAGATTACTATTGTAAAGGTTACTGAACCAACCCTTTAATTTGAAAGAACAATACATTGTGTTTTAATTTTTTACAATTCAAAACTGTGATAATTTAGCGTATCCATGAATTAAATGTAACTTTATACGGATATATACCTCTTCAGGTTACCTGAGTCAAAAAAAGTATGTTTTACTTAGAATTGTGCACGACCCGTTGTGCGCTTTCCTTGATTGTAAACTAACTGAGCGATTTTCATGCATTGTAACTTGTAAGTCTGGTTTCGTCATAGTTCAGATCAATTGGGAATATCAACATATTGTGTTTTAACCCAAAAAAAATCATATCGTTTTAACAGTATGGCGATGAAATATTGCATCCTAATTAGAAACCAAAACAATTCAACCGATTTTATTTTATCGTTCAGAAATGGCGGCTATTTAAACATTTTAACGTTACGAATCGTGTACGTTTCCGGAAAAACCACAGCCATCATAATCAGCATTTAAATCTGCAAACATTTTAAACTTCTAAATCTCACGGCATTGGAAAATGAACTCTTATCGCCGTCGAATTAAATTTCTTAATTTCACCTTGCCACTTACGTTACAAAATGCTAATGTATGCAGTTTGTAGCGCTGATTGCTCTGGTGAATTTGGATTTTGAAAATGTTCAAGACGAAAAAAGTTACAAAGTTTAAGATTCGAAATAGTCGCGCATTTTGAGACTGTTAAGCAAATTTTGCTGGTTAAGGAACCGAAGCTATTACTGAAATTGATTTTTAGATCCAAGATCTTACAATAGATCTTCAATCTTAATCCAAGATCTTCAAAGAAAATTCGCTAATTAACTAAGCTATTCAGAATGTTTTTGTCCACAGCTCTTGCGACTTTCAAACTGTTAATAACTGTTAAATGGAATACGAATTAATTTGGGCGGGTTTAACGCGCGGTTTTCCGCAACGTTTTTGCGTACCAGTCCGTAGACAAATTCGATTTACTTTATCGTTACAGCGCTAGTATCGCCGATCGAGCGGAGAACTAAAATTGCCAACATAAACATAAAATGCACGCATTAAACAGTAAAACCCATTAAGTTACAACATTGGTGGTCGTTAAAGTGTACGTCACCTGATTCACACAAGATGGCCGCCGTGTTAAAGTTTAAATGTCACCGTTGACTGTAAGTTACCCTTAAGGAGGTGACGCAATGAATAAGCGGTCATTCTCCAAACACTAACGTTATGTACCGAAAAATAAATCTCCAAATGTAATTTTACAAAAATCGGTTTATCGGATTTCTCACAAATATTGGTCACGAAGTTATATAAATCAAAGCACTGTAGCAAATAATATAATCGCGTTTTTAGCTTTTAAATTGCATTGAAAATACAAAAAAGAACACAGACAGCTGTCAAATTAAAATTTCCTAAATTCAACAGATTTCGAAAATTCAAACCGCTAATTTGTGCAGTTCGTAACGATGATTACAATGACAAAGTAGAGATTTTCAAAAATAATAATGAACAAAAAATATTAAATTTTGAAATTGTAGAACGAATTTTACTGGTTAAACTTGTCCAAACTCTTAACAAAATCAATTTTTGTGCGACGTTTGTATCGAATCGAAATTAAATTGCAAACGTGAGCTTGTAAAAAACTTAATATATCAAGATCGGCGCTCATTTCAAGGTCCCGGGTTTTACCGTGATGGCTGCTCAAATAACTCACTTTCTAATGGAAACTTTCTAATAAAATGAAATAAATTTAAATCTGTAAACATTTTTTTAACGTAGATAAACCGTGATAGTAAGAAGGGTTGTTTTCAGTATTGATTTTAAAGATTTTTTTAAATAGCTGTTAATATTGATCTGAGAAAAGGAAAACTCAATCGGAATTAAAATCTGCATAAATTTCCATTTAAAGGTTTAATTAACGAACGAACCGTTAGTGCAGACAGATTTGTTCTGACGTTTTTAATCGAATTTCGAAATTTAAAATTTTATTTATGCAGTTTACAAATAATATTGATTTTGGTAGAAAAATCACAGTTTGTTTTAAATCGATAAACAGAGTTATTCGTGTAATTTCCAAAAAAAAATAAAATTTAATCCAAGTTGGACAAAAATTAAGAACACTTGTATAAGGACAGAAGTTAATTAACTAATGAATAATAAATTGTTTACCAATAAAAATGAATCAATGCAAAAACATAATTTTAACTGTTATAAAAAACAAAATAACTAATTAAAAATATCATAATTTTCTAAACGTCAACTCTTAGCAAAGATTGTGTCCACTTAATTTACCAGAAACAAACTTGCCCTTAAGTTGAACGCAAATTGTGATTGTTGGGGCTCAGTGATGGCGGGCGTCCCTTCATTTTACTTTATTGTTAACCTTCCCCTAGACCCTAGACCACTTGCAACCAGATTGCTGATTAGTTTCAGGGTCAACGGAATAACGAAAACCGAGAGAGGAAAACCCGGTAACGTAATTCAAGCATGAACGGCTGTTCCTTGTGGACATTTTGAGAGGAGTTACAAATTAATCTTTTGTTTAGAATCGATTTTATTTTTAGTACGCAATTAAGGTGCTACGTTTTTTGGCATTTACGGATCAGTCGATATAATAATGTGCATATTAAATTATAATATTTAGAGACATTAAAAATAGACGTTTTCTTAATACGAAAAATTAGATTAAACTGAAATATATTCTATTTTATAAAATATATTCTATATTCTGTATTCTAAAAAAATCAAAATATTTTTTCAAATGAACTAGAATTTGAAAATAAGTTAAAGCGATAATCAGGATAAGACTTAGATACTACACTGTTAATGACCTCTAGAACATAATTTAACTTAATGTGGCTTTCGCCACATCGACAACTGAGCCATATATATATATATACAGAGAGAGAGAGAGAGAGAGAGAGAGAGAGAGAGAGAGAGCTCAGTATCAACTTGGCTAAAGCACCAATCAGTCTCCTACGACTATCAAACTTAAAGTTTGTGGGTTCGATAAGCAGTTACTCCCGTTATTTTACTGTTACTGTTACTGTTAACGCTGATCCCTCGTTCTCATTAGTCCATCTGGCATAAAGTATGCACGTTAAATAACATATATAATATATATATATATATATAACAACCAGATGATCAGTTCAGGACTGTTCCAGACAGTGTGAGTTTTAATGACCCCCACGTCCTTTATTTACATTTCTTCCTATTACATATACAAAAGAAACATAATCAATTTGTGTGTTAGGCGGTCGAAATTCAACGTTGATGAACTATTTTCAGTCGCCATTATTAAATTTATTTAATTCGGGCCAGTTAATTTATTTATATTTATTTAATCAATTCGGGCTAGTTTTTTTTACCAGAATCTTTTTTTGGCCAGAATCTTTCAAGGATGACCAAAATGTTAATAATAATAGAGTCTCGCTGACGTGATTAAAACGAATTTCTAAAAGTATTTTTTATACTATTATGAGTTTTTAATCTCTCCTAACCGGGTTTCTTTATCGAATCAACTATCGGTGGTTCAAAAATGTCAATTAATACATAAAACTACATTACAACCTCCTTATATTGTTTCGGCTACTTCTACACTTGATAACAGCCTAACAATAAACACTACTGTATTACCTGATCCTAAAGGTTCTCCGAAATAATGTTCCAAAATCTTTTACGGGAACTCGTGCCCCAATTTATACAACCCGAAAAGAGAAGAGGAAGAAGTGTACGAAAAACTGTTTAGTTACCCCGTAGACTGGAGATCCGTTGCTCCCCAGCACCGCCTGCTGGAATGTCTTCCTGGAGCACCAGTTACTTGCCGACATATAGTTGGCCACAAAGGCCCCTGGGGTCCCCCCCCCATAATCTAATGACCTGCGACCTATTTCTTTCCCAAGCTTTTATCTAAACTGCTGTTCTACATAACATGTTTATAACAACAGGCATTATGTCAGCAGTTTTATAATTTTCCCTCGTTTACATCAATAGTGTTTACTCTCTGACTGTACCCACTTTACAAACTTTCAGAAATAATAGTTAAAATCATAATTTTAATTTTTAACAATATTTTATACGTTTTCCAATTTATTATTTCACCATAATCATACGCATAATTAACGTGTTTTTAAAACTTTCAAGTGCATTGGAAATACGAAAAAGAACCCTGGCCGCCATAGAATTAAATTTCCTAACGACAAAGGATTTTGAAGATTCAAAACACAGATTTATGCAGTTTTCAACGCTGATTTGTAACGCTAAAATCGAATTTACAGAGACAGTAAAAATCTCATTTTTTCAATGAGATTCGCAACAAATTTACCTCCAGATTTTATTTGCCTCGTACATTAAACGTATAGCACATATTAATATTACATTGAACGAGTTCAATCCTACTGCTTCGCACAGTAGCACTTCTTCAATCGACTTTATCTACATTTAACAATTTATTCGAAATGAAAACCCTTTGAACTCCGCACCCTCGGTAAAAAGAGTCTTTACTGGAAAGCAATTACGTAGCTTTTTATACTTCCTGACATATTTTAACTACTTAGTAAATTAAAAACGTCATTCGCGTAAGTCGGAAAGGTTTTTTAAAGCTATTTCGAAAACTTTGAAACGTTTTACGTTGTGAAATTACTTTTCCAGCCTTTATTTATAAAATACATTCCAATTATATCCAACATTTTGAATATTTCAAAACTGGAAATATTTTCGTTTTAACGTTAAACAAAGAAAAATTGTAAACTAAAATGTATTGCATTTATTCGCAACCACGCATAATATACCCGGCAATAGAGGAAATACAAATATGGTAGATAAAAAAGGATAATTGAAAAATACAGTAGATTCTCGATTAACCGTTATTTTCGAGACCGTTGAGGTGAAGGATGACAGAATAAACGGATAACAGAAATAGACCATTTGCCTTGTGCGATGGATAAAAATAGCATAGGCCTACTGTACTCTGTTTATAGCACAGGGTGTTTATTATTATTATTATTATTATTATTTTGTTTTTTATTATTATTGTTATTATTACGAACAGTAAATTATTCGTACGTATATTATCTTAAATAGTGTGACAATATTTATCTTTCAGTAGAAACATTCACCCACTCTTTCGGAATTTGTTGACACTATTCGAAGTGTTTCTATCTCATGCCAGTATTAGTAGAATCGAACAATTACTTTTCGATTATCAGTGTTCGCTTAGGATAGCAATTAGTGTCGGCTGCCGTCGCCTATGCTATAAATAAGTCGTGTCCAGTTGTTCTGTTTTGTCTGGAAAGTTACTTTTATTATTAATTACAAATTATTAACTATGGAAAACTGATTTAAAATTGCAAGTAACAGAATTAACGTGACCTGACGGTTAATAGCGTGTCGTGACGGATAATCGAGACTCACTACTGAAGTGCTTATCTTCTTTAAAAAATGTTTCGGTTACCGCTAACAAAACAAAATAATTGCGGCACTCAGCTGTCTCGCTGACGTCATAGAAGTGAACTTTAACAACATATTATTTTAATCTGCAAATAAGGGTAATTTAAACTTTCAAATTATATTGCAAACATGACAATGAACCATGATCGCCGTCAAATATATTTTCCTAACTTCAACGGATTTTGAAGATTCATAAGTTTAGCTTAAGCCGTTTTTTGTGGCTGTTTACGTTGGTGAAACCAGATTTTCTGAACAGTTTATGACAAAAAAATAAGATTTAAACATTTCTTTAAAATAACCGCCATTTCGAAACTATTTTAACTGATTTCACTCGGCAACAAACTTGTTCAAGCTGTTACCAAAATCAATTTTTATGCCAGGTTACAATCAAACTGGACTAAAATTGTGAAAGGGAAAGCACTAACGCACACAAACGCTCGCGCGCACACACGCGTACACACGCACACACGCTCACACACACGTAGGCATGCGCGCGCGCGCGCGCGCACACACACACACACACACACACACACACACACACACACACACACACACACACACACACACACACACACACACACACACACACACACACACACACACGCGCGTGATCTGAAAGCAGGATGTTTTGTCATATCAAGATCACGGGTTTGGCTGGTACCATAATGGCTTAGTCCAATAGCTCATTTCCCAAAGCCGACATATCGCATGATAATTAATTGTGATGTGAATAAACGACACAAAGCTATGATCGCTGATAAGCTCTATTCGTATCCCGTTTTCACGGTGTAGAACGAACCCCCCCTCCGCAAACACACACACTCACCACCCCTAGCATGATCAATGCATGCCTAATACTGTTAACTTATCACTTCCAATCACAACTGTATTTAACAGAACATTCAATGGTGTACGAATATAAACAAAATTGTAACAAAATTTTCTTACACATGGTTAGCGAATTCGTGGGGACAGCCTTTTTGAGTGTGTTATTTATGAATAGCTGAACTCGTTAAAGGTTTATAAAGCGTAAAAATGTACTTTTAAATTTTGTTTCCTTCCAAAAAATTTAAATATCTACCGAACGACACTTCGTTTTAAAAGTCTTGCTAAAAACACCTCAAACTATGTAAAAAAACATCTCAAACTAGTTAAAAAACACCTCAACCTAGTTTAAAAACACCTCAAACTAGGTCAAAAAACACCACCTCAAACTAGGTAAAAAAACACCTCAAACTAGATAAAAAACACCTTAAACTAGGAAAAAACACGCCTCAAACTAGGTAAAAAACAACTCATACTACAAAAAAAACATCTCAAACTAGGTATAAAAACATCTCAAACCAGTTAAAAACATCTCAAACTAGGTAAGAAACACCTTAAACTATATAAAAAAACATCTCAAACTAGTTAAAAAAACATCTAAAACTAGTTAAAAAAACACCTCAAACTAGGTAAAAACGCCTTAAACTAGGTAAAAATACACCTCAAACTAAGTAAAAAACATCTCAAACTGGTTAAAAAACACCTCAAACTAGGTAAAAAACACCTCAAACTAGGTAAAAAAACATCTAAGACTAGTTAAAAAACACCTCAAACTAGGCAAAAAAACATCTCAAACTAGGTAAAAAAACACCTCAAACTAGGTTAAAAATACCTCAAACTATTTTAAGAAACACCTTAAACTAGGTAAAAACACCTCAAACTAGTTAAAAAAACACCTCAAACTAAGTAAAAAAACATCTCAAACTAGGTAAAAATACATCTAAAACTAGATAAAAAACACCACAAACTAGGTAAAAAAACATCTAAAACTATTTTAAAAAAACACCTCAAACTAGGTAAAAACGCCTCAAACTAGGTAAAAAAAACATCTCATACTAGGTAAAAAAACACCTCAAACTAGGTTAAAAATACCTCAAACTAGTTTAAAAAAACACCTCAAACTAAGTAAAAAACACTTCAAACTAGGTAAAAAACATCTAAAACTATTTAAAAAAACACCTCAAACTACGTAAAAAAACATCTAAAACTAGTTTAAAAAACCTCAAACTAGGTAGAAAAACATCTCAAACTAGTTTAAAAAACACCTCAAACTAGTTAAAAAAAACACCTCAAACTAGTTAAAAAACACCTTAACACTAAGTACAAAAGAACTCAAACTAGGTAAAAATCATCTAAAACCATTAAAAAAAACACCCCAAACTAGGTAAAAACACATCATACTAGGTAAAAAAAACATCACAAATTAGGTAAAAAACACCTCAAACTAGATAAAAAACACCTCAAACTAGGTAAAAAAACATCTGAAACTAGTTAAAAAAACAGCTCAAACTAGGTAAAAAAACACTTCAAACTAGTTAAAAAAACACCTCATACTAGGTAAAAATACACCTCAAACTAGGTAAAAAAACACCTCAAACTAGGTAAAAAAACATCTCAAACTAGGTAAAAAAACACCTCAAACAAGGTAAAAAAACACCTCAAACTATATTCCTTAATCTCAATTCTATCCGAAATGGCGGTTGATTAACTGATTATAAAATTTTCTCATAATTTTGAACTTAAAAAAAATATTTATTTAACAACTCAACCGACGTAACAACTCGTTCAGTCAACTACATTACACGTAATATTACGTGTAAACCATTACGAAAATGGTTTAACTCTGGTCAGTATTAACCAGAAACTGAAGAAATACCACTTGTAAGATTTCAATATTGGATCACTTGCAGGTTAAAGTTCGTTTTTTGGGTTTCCCAGATGTCTTGTTTTTGTTAAATTGCAATCAATATGGGTGGGGGGACATAGTTGATCCCGTACACTACAAAATACATCTTTATGTATTATTAATATAAGTGGGTGTTGTTTATCTTCTCAAATACAGTAAAACTTCATCGCAATGTCCTCTAACCGATTAACTCTGTATACAAAGAACACTGCGGAGTGATACATAAATACGAAATTGTGAAGAAAAACTAATTTGATGTGATAAGAATAAATATCGATCAGTTCAAACTAATTTACCGTTATACGCGTTTCTATAACTAATCTGCTATCTTCAAAGGGATATCGTAGAGAAAAAACCCTCAGTTTGAAAAAGTTTTGACGAGGTAAATTTTTAAAAAATTGTTGAAAAGGAGTTCTTGTGTTACGACAAGGTAATTAGTGTAAATTTTAGGGCAAAGTATTTTCGCACGCAGCTGTTTCGCCTTAAAATTCAACAACATTGATTAACATTACGTAAGTATACGTTACGGTCCGCTGCTAAAATTGATTTTGGCAATAGGACAGACATAGAGGGGATTGTTTCTCGGCGAAATCCCTTTCTAAATAGCAGCCGTTTAAAGATCATTTACACTCATTCTCTCTTATTATTTTATTTCGTGTTTTGACCGTAGTCGGGTATCGTTTCGTTTCCGATACTAATTGTTATCGATATTTTCGATACGGGCAGTATCAGTATCGATATTGATATTTCGATAATATCGAGGTATCTATACCAGCACTTAAATAACGCGTTGTGATATCGAACAAAATTGTGTCGCATTGTATCTGTGTATCGCTTTCACAAACAAAGATAAGGTTACTAAAAAAAAAAAAAAAAAAAAAAAAAAACAAGAAATAAACAAATGGCTATTTATGCAACAAATCGTCGCCTGTCTAAGATTTTGTTATCCTTATCTTATATAAGTAACCATTTGATGAGTGCATCTGAGTAAAAAATATAGTATTGCTATTTTTTTATATAATTTGTTCTATTTGTACATTACAGTATTATTTACGTGTATTTAATTTTGTATTAAAGTGAAATTTTCACGAATTAGCTTCACAATAAGTCAAATCGCCTAATCATTTATAGATTTTTAATTAATAATGATTACTGTTACAGTTTGTAGTGCATATGATTTTTTTAATAAACCAAATTTGTTGTATTTGTAAGTTCTTAAGAATTATGTAAAGCTTGTATTTAGTTTTTCACATTGGTAAAATGTAATTTTCTTGAATTTTAAGTTAAAACTCCTAAAATCATTACTTAAATTGTTTTTTTTTTATTAAAACATCGAAGTTTTCAAAAGGTAATATAAATAAAAATAAGACGTTTAATTACTACTATCACTGTAAATATTTTATTGAAACAAAACAAAGTTATTCGATATCACTTACTTTTTCGATTACTTTCGATATTCGAAAAGAATATCGATTAATTTTCATCCGATATTGTCGGGAATATTTTTAAATATTGTATCGACACCAAATATCGTATCAAATGTTATATCGGAATATCATAGTGTGTGTGTGTGTGTGTGTGTGTGTGTGTGTGTGTGTGTGTGTGTGTGTGTGTGTGTGTGTGTGTACGTGCGCGTGTGCGTGCGTGTGTGTTGAGGGAGGTGTATGGAGCCAAATGGATGCCTGCGTGCGTGTGTTTGTATTAAAAGATTAAGGTTCAATTTCATTCAAAATTGACATAAAAACTGAGTTTACATAATGGTTTGAACGGTTTCAAAGTTTTTGGAATTTTGATTTACCCCTTTAAAAACAACTTTAAAATCATAATTTTATATTTAAAACTTATTTTTGAAAAAATTAAACAATAATTTGAGTAGATTTTACATCTTATTAAAACGGTAAAAATAGTATGCTCTGAAAAGGGTTACGTAAAGACATATAATTTTACGGCAACCAGTATTAAATGTTATATTTTAAATGCACGCTGTTTGTCAATAGAACAGCTGTCTACGTTTCTTTGTGCATTCACTTTCTTCTTTTCATCGTACAGCTGCGGGTAGCGCCATTTTTGTTTTAAAATTTTCCTCACTTAATTATTTGTTGTTTCTTCCAAAAAAAAAACATTTGAATCATAAAACGCTAAACATTTCAGCAATATCCTTAAAATTAGCATCAACTTGCCGAAGTCAGGAGAACAGTTAGTTTCTACAATACTCGGTTTAGGACAGCTCCTGACCGAGTTACTGTCAAGCTATAAGTTGTTAATTAGTTAATTAATTAATACTGCTAGTTAATCTAGTTTGTTAACTTGTTAGTTTAACAACACAGTGTTTGTCTTCTAAGGTGTTGTTAAAAGTTTTGTCATTAGTCACAAGTATGAAGTCACGTCAAGGGATCAGTGCTCGATCAGTCTGCTGCATCTCTGAACTGCGCGCCTCAAATTTATGGGTTCGAGACGTAGTTACTCTCGTTGATTTACTCTTGCCGTTAACACTAACATTTTGATCTAATTAGTCCTGTTGGCATAAACTATGGACGTTGAGTAAAAAAATCAAAAGAATTCGAAAAAAAACATTGTTCCGACTTTAATCAAAATCGTATCCGGTATCATCAAGGTACATGTATTTCGCTTCTAGTCTGAAGACGAACTGAAGAAAGCTTGTAATTCTAACTCCTTATATAAGCTTTATATGACGAAAATTAAAAGTGGCCTGGCTTTAGCTGAAGTAGATCGATATTCAATTAACGCACGTTACTATGGCTGAGGTCGAGTAAGATTGATAATGAACACAGCGATAAAAGAACGAAATGCCTTAGGAAGAAGAACAACAAGGATACTGAACTGCATCGTGTGGGATTATCAGATATCGAAAATGAATAAACATAGAATACAAAATACAATTATAGAAAGTATAATTTCATATGGAAGTGAAGTATGACCACTTAAAATTAGCATCAACAATAATATATATATATATATATATATATATATATATATATATATATATATATATATATATATATATATATATATATATATATATAGATAGATATAGAGAGAGATATATATATAGAGAGAGAGAGAGAGAGAGAGAGCGAGCGATAGAGAGAGAGAGAGAGAGAGAGAGAGAGAGAGAAGCTACAGAAATGCACTGCTGGCGAAGAGTCTCAGGTCGGTTGGAACAGGAAAGATTATTAAAATGTAAGAATCCATGAAATCATGGATACGAATCACACCATTGTGGACGACATTAAGATAAAACAATGTATGGTTTGGCGATGCCCAAAGGATGGAAGAATATTAACTTCCTAAACAGATTCTAAAATAGTAACAACATGGTTGCAGAAAAACAGGAAGACCGGGGCAAAGAGAAGTTACAGAGAGGGATTGTATCAAGATCTATCGATCGACAGAAGAAAATGGAAGCTAGGAATCAGAAGACGCCGGAAAACGTTTTAAGTAAAAAAGAAGAAGGAGAAGAAGATTGACAATCGCTGTAACACGACTGCACACATTTGGAGGAACACAATAAATGCAGCATACCTTCAAACTGCAGGAAAATTACGGGCATTTAACTCTTATTTAACTCGCCTCGTTTCTCCATTTCAATGACGTCTCTAACAATCCTGTTTTTATAATTTTCCACACTATCTGTCTGCATGTCTCACAATCTACGGCAAGTTTCTTTCCGATACTGCTGAAACAGTAGAGAGTGGAGGTACACCGCTTTGTTGATTTCTAATTTCATTTTTAAGTTCCTCCAGTCTAAATGAAAGGCGCCTGTTCTACCTTACGTCAAAGGTGCCAGGGTTGAAATCAGCACGGTTCGTAAAAAACACAAATTTCCAGCTATTTACACACCCAACATTACCACTGGCAGGCCTCTTGACAATCCTAAAGACAAAATCAGGTTCTTGTGTTCTCACAATTACTTGGGACTAATTTGACGCGTCTCAGTATGTTTGGAAAAACATTAACGTGGAAACATTGAATTAAAAAGCAATTTTGGCGAAACGTTGGTACATATATATATATATATATATATGGTACCAACGTGTATATATATATATATATATATATATATATATAAAGAGAGAGAGAAAGAAAGAGAGAAAGGGAGAGAGGGAGGGAGAGAAAGGGAGAGTGAGGAGAGAGAGAGAGAGAGAGAGAGAGAGGGAAAGAGAGGGAGAGAGTGAGGTCAAATTTTGAGCTTGGATGTTACCATGATAACCGCTTCAATAGGAATTTGCTAATAACGTGCACGTGGGGTACTTAGCGGCACTTTGCGCTTTGTTAAAAGCTACTTTGAAACGTTTCTTTCCCAACGATTAAACCTGAATGTTCTGAACAAGGAAGCGGTGGGACTAACAACTTGCTAAAATAAAAGCAGTCGAGTACCGCTCGGTTTGTGTTCTTTAATTAGTTACTTCTTTGAATTCGTTTACACAAACGTGTGTATGAAGTAAGTGAGCGAGTTTACATCGAAAAAATGGAAAAAAAATCTAAATTTCTGTTATAAAATAAAATTCCGGCGTAGCCAATTTTCGTAAGACTCTGCCTGATTGTGCGCAGTCTAACTTTTGAGAGGGCGTTAAAATTTCATGTTTTAGAATATTGGCGCTAGTAAATCTAGTTCGACTTGATTCAAATTTGGTAAAAATAGTTTGTACGACAACGTTAAGCCAAAAAATCTGTTCAACAGTTCTAGAAGCGGCACTTTCAAAACTGAAAAAACTTTTTTACTTTCCTGAAAATTAATTTTTTAGTTTGGTAAGTATAGGCGCGGACATCGAAATAGTGAACCAAATGAATTAAATAGACGTCTTTTTCGCCCGTTACCTGCATTTTGGAGTACTGCCCTAATTTGTGTTCGATCTCAGAGCAACCGAGCTATATCTTACTTATCTAAATCAGTCGGGCTAATGTGCGTGAATGTGTGGTCGATCTACGTCAGCTGAAGTCAGCCCACTTTCTATTTGTGTTATACGGACGGTATATAAAGAGCTAGCAAGTGACAAGCTTCCTTCAGTTCGATTCTACAAGTGGAGGGAGAAAACCAGTATGACGTAAGATTTGGGCGAAACGTCGAGATAACGATTCTTCTCGAAATAACTGTGTTGAACGGCTTACTGGATTTCAATATACTTAACATTTTTTCATCCGTCAAGGATTAGAGAAACACACACATGCGCGCGCGCGCGCAGGACTTCCCTCATTTTATTGTACCGGAATGAATTGTAACATAATGCCTCCTCCAATTGTTCATTTGTTAAAAGAAATTCGCTAATAATACATTGCATCCAGCCCGGCATAAAGTATTGACAGCAAAAGGAAGCACAAAACGCTACATTTCACTTATCCAAGAGGAAAGCTTGCCTCGTGACATGTAAAGCTTCACTTGGCTTCTGATATTGAATATCAGAATTGAATAGAACGAGAGACATCAATGCCAAAGAAATAACGCCTGCATATTCCCTTTGTTTCGTTTCGTTTTCAATTGGAATTTAGTACTGAATGGCGTTATACGAAATAAATTTAATAACATTAAAAGCTATCACAACCGCCTCCTGTATTGCAAAACGTGATAAATTATACCACTAAGAATAACATACTGCTGGAAATATAATACTAGATGAAACACTCAAATTATAATTAGCGAAATTAAGAAAAATTACATTATATATCAATATTTTCACATTTAAATATACTGTTTACACAAAGATTATGAATAAATTACCTAATTTTGATCGGACGTCTTATATTTTTCCATAACATTTCCGAAAGTTATTATAAAAGTAAACATAATTTTTCAAAATGTACTAATCCGATTTCAGTTAAATTTGTAAAGATATATTACTCAATTCATTGAAGCAATTTAAAATGAACAAACGTCAAACAAAAACGAATTTGTACCCATTAATTCGTACCCTGACATATGAGATCATTACTGAAGTTACTGAAGCAATTTAAAGCGAACAAACGTCAAACACAAACAAATTTGTATTACCATTAATTCATGCCCTGACGTATGACATCATTACACAAATCATTGAACAATTTCAAATGAACAAACGTCAAACACAATTTCTAAAATCTAATGTTTATTTAAACCACTTGAATGTACTATCGAAAATATAGCTCAGCAAAAGAAAAAATGCAATCTTTAATTTTTTTAAAAAGTACAAACACTTAATTTAGTTTGCAGCACAAATGGAAATATGAAAAAAAAATATTCAAGATTTTTTCCCGCTTTGGTATTTTTTATTTTTAAAGGCTTTTTGTAAAGTTCCTGCTGTCACGTTCATCAGAAAAATATATAGCATTAATTCGTACACGCACTAAAACCGATTAAGACAATAAAGTTATATTTTTATAACACGTGTACTATGATGATTTTAGTATTTTAAATAATGTTCAAACAGAAACTTTTCTAAATGTTATCCGTATTATTAAGAATTTGTGTTTTCTCCTCTCATATATAAATGTACTCTAGGCCTGCCTAAAGATACTTTCACTTCGAAATTCGCTTTACCAACCCAGCGAGAATGCAGCACAAAATCGTTATCTAAATTTACCGTTTTATATTATGGAAAATTGTACATATTACTAAATAAAAGTAACAAGCAAACATAAAAACATTTTAAAATGTATTTCAATTCGTCGTATTGCATGTTCGCTAGTTACAATACTGCCTACGTCATAAAACTTCCGGTTCTGGATACAGCGTTTATCCATCAAAGCTTTTTATTCGGGAAGTTGAATGTTACGCTGAACATTGTAAGTGTTCGCGCGATGCTGTATGCAATAAAAGCAGGGATGAAAGGCTTCTATACCTGGAGTTATGACAGTTTGATTTATAAAGGCGGTTTACAAAGATATCGCTAATGCTTCCAGTATGAGTAATTTGCACGGTATACAAATTTCTGTTATTGAACTAAAAATAAAAATTACGTAGCATTTTTTCTCTTCCTTTTTCATTTTAATTACGATAATTTGTTCGAAAATACTACGAATTAACATAGCTAGTTTTCAACAACGTAACCTGAAACTTATAGCTTAACAGCTGTTGAATGGAATCAGCTGATCTTTAAGAAGTAATATAAAACAACTGATATGTTAATATAACTAACAAAATTAAATTAACGATTTATTTCATATACTTAAATCGGTCGAATTTCTTCGTTGTTTTCGTAGTGTAGTGGTTATCACGTTTGCCACACAAGCGCAAGATCCCTGGTTCCATCACGGTGGAAACAGAAATTTTTTATTATAATTAATTTAATACGAACATGTTCCTCGCATCACGCGTTACGCAAAATCCAACATCAAAACAAGCCCTGAAATATGATACATGTTAACATTTTATTTTTTTTATATTTATCAGCTATTTTCGTTTAGTATTTTACACTCTGCTGTCTTGATAGAAGCGAGTTTCCAAAACAGTTTTTGTCCCATTTCACCATCACAACCAGCGTTAACATCTCCATTAATTGGCATTTAAAACTTTTAAATTACACTGCAAATACAAAAATGAACCTTGTCCATCAGAAAAAACTTCTAATTCCAAGGAAGTTTAAAAATTCAAAATGATAATTTATACCGTTTTTAATGCTGATTAAGATGGCTAAATGAGATTTTCAACACAATTGAAAAAAAATAATTGTGAAATTTTAAAGATTTGAAATAACCGCAGTCATTTTCAAGATGTTCAAAGGATTTTGCTGGGTAAGAAATTAGTTCAAGCTACTACCATAATCGATTTTCGTACCAAATTTTAAATCATATCGGACTGATATATATATATATATATGCCATACTTTGTCCCAGTTAGACAAATGACGACAAGGGATGAAAGAAAACGGTAGGAATAAAGCAATTTGGAGGAACTGCGTCTCGAACACAAAATCTTGAGGTCTTAGGGTGCTCAGTTCAGAGACTGAAGACGCAGCAGTTAGTTTAATAAGAAACAGAGGAACGGCATCAAAAGAAATCGATAAGCAGCGGCAGTAATTGCGTTCCGAACCGACGACCTTAAGAACAGCAGCAAACTGACGAACCAGTAGTAAGTATAACGAGCACGAGATAACGGCGTTAAAGAAAATCGAAAAGCAACGGCAGTTATTGCGTCCCGAACCCACAACTTTCATGTGTGCAGTTAAGAGTCGAAGCAATAGTTAGTCTAATGAAGACGAGGAAACGGCGTTAGAGGAAACTGAAAAGCAAATTCAGTAATTGCCTCCCAAACCCACGACCTTGTTGTGTGCAGTTGAAAAAGGAAGCAACACTTAGTCTAATGAGGACGATGGAACGGCGTTAAAGAAAATATAAAACCAACTTCAGTAATTGCGTCCCGAACCGACGACCTTAAAGTGCACAGTTCATACTGGCCGGTATCTTAACCATATCGACCACATTATAAACTAAAGTACAGATAGTTTTGCTTTAAAACCTGTAGATAACAGTACGTAAAGTGTAATAAGTAATTGTAAATGCAAAAGCCTTTTTGTTACATTTGGTCGCGCGGTCTTAACAACTTCGTTTCAAGTCTAGTAGCCTACAATGTACCCCGCTTAAGTTGTTTTATGAAGAAACGAGAAGTTGGCGAGTGTGGGAAGTCTCGACTATTAGCATTAAAAACATCTTATCTATGACGCGGCCTGTTGAAGAGACACACTTCCGAGGCGAGGCTTTCAATCTAAAGTTTAAATCCACTTTAGGCACTCAGAAAGCAGATGCAGTTAATGACGTGAAAGCAAGCTGAGGATTAAAACTTTATTTAGATGTTCAGCGTCAAGAGAGTAAGGTTGTATTGAAGGATTGTGAGAAAATATCTCAAACATTTTTATTAACTTTTATTCGGACATTAGCCACCATTTACAATGCACAATGTTTCGAAAGTATGGATCAATTGTCATTCTTAAGTGCGCAAGTAAGTACCTAAAATACACCATTATAAAAAGCGTGCTCGATATTGGCGGCTGGGGATCGGTGGTCAAAGTGGCTAAAGCACGGTCAGTCTACTGCGCACCTAAGGTTCTTATTTCGAGCCGCAGTTGCTCCCGTTCCTTTTCCCTTATCGTTAACTACCATCCTTTCATCTCATTAGTCCAGCTGGCTAATAATAAATTATGGGTGATAAGTAAAAAAGACAATAAAAAATTCGAAGAAAAAATTATTCCGACGTTTCGCAAAATCGTATCCGGTATCTTCAAGGTATTTCGCTCCTAGTCTGCAGTCGAACTGAAGGAAGCTTGTAATGATAGCTGTTAATGACGAAAAAAGAAAGTGGGCTGGCTTTAGCTGACGTAGATCGACTCGCAATTAACGCACGTTACTGCGGCTGATTAGGTCGAGTAAAATTGACAATGGACACAGCGGTACAAGAATAGAAACACCTTGGGAAGAAGAGCAATTCGGATACTGAACAGTATCGTATGGGAGCAAACATAGAATACACAATAAAATTATAAAAAGTATAATCTCAGACAGGAACGAAGTATAGCCACTGAAACAAACAGAAAAACAGTTTTGCAACAATAGTTTGCAATTTAAAATCGGCGGTTTTATTGAATCGCCCTTTATTTTTTCTCCATATCATTCTCTGTTGTTTTTTTTTAATATTATAACGTTCCCATGAATTTCCCCTGACAATTTCCACAGTTCAAACTCATTGCGAAACTTCGTATTATAACCGGGTTCTGGTTTTCCCACTGAAGTTGTAACTGACTTCAACAACTTAATACCGAAAGAAATATCCAGTTTTGGTTTGACAGCTTATGCGTTATATTTCGTAAGGAAAACTATTATTACTTTCGTTAGCCGAACTGCAAATAAGTTTATATTTTATTTGCACATGAGTAAGTTGAAGGATTTGATAAAACCGTTTTTCGTCTGAATTTCATTTGAAATAATTTCACAGTCATTGTTTCTTTCAATAAAATATCTTTCACTTATTTCTAGGAATACAGTTTTTCAGACTATCATAAATGTTTTTCAAGTATGAATGCGTTTCTTAACAGGTATTGCGCGATCAGTTTATAATGTTTTTTTGCTTATTAACGAATCTAAATTGGAAAAATTAGTTATTGGAGCAGTCGTCATGGTAAGACCCACACCCGGGACTATGAAAAGAGCGCCGATCCTAAACTCTAGATCACTTTTTGAAAAGTCGTTAAAAAAATTGCCAGAGTGTTATGTTTTAGCGCGCTCACGTTCGCAAATTCGTTCCGATTTGATTCAAACTTGGCACAAAAATCGATTTTAGTATTAAATTGGCCAAGATCGTTAACCAACAAAAATCGTTCAACATTTTCAAAACAGTGGCTATTTGAAATCTTCAAAAATTCACAACGTATGCACTTGTTTTTAAATTTTTAACTCGTTTTTTTAAAACCTTGACCACCGTTAAAATTGCGCAATATTCGTTTTCATGTTTTCTACGCAATTTGAAAAGTTTGAAACGCTAATATTTTCAGATTTCAACGCTGACTGTGGTGGTGGAATCAGGAATTTCAAAAAACGTCTACGTTAAAGGAATTTAAACGGGAAAACCGTTTCAATCACATCAGCGAGACAGCTGCGCGCTCTTTTACTTTAATTTGATTTGCTGATTTCGGTTGATTCAGTTATGTGCAAATTTTTATAAAACGATTTCAAGAAAGTGGGTTTTTTATAAATCCTCGAAACGACATTATTAAATATAACATTGTTTTCGTAGAGTTTTCTCAATTGAAATTCACTACCAGTCAATGCGGAAGTGTAACTTAGATAAGTTGCAATATAATATTTACATTTGACAACTTTGTTAAGATATTATGCAGTTCCAATAAAACTTACTCAATTTCTACTTGTTATAATGTAACTGTCTTGTTATAGTACATACACTTGTAAGTTTAATAAGGATATGATTATATTCAGCAAGTAATACAAGTGTGCTAATATTACATGCAGAATGTACTCCCTGAATACACCCTTAACTTAATTAAACTCCTGTAATCGATCCCTCAGGCGAAATAATCTACATTATAATATATTCATATATACGGTAATATATAGCGCTACTGTAAAGTATACAAAAAGTGAATTCGATATGCAATACTTTGAAGAGATGGAAATAAGTATAATACTTCGGAAAGATTTTCCCTATGTTATAAAATAAAAATTACAGTTCACATATACGCCTATATTTATACCAATTAACCGTACCTTGGAGAACTAATAGGCAAATGTATGAGGGCTAACAACACTGCTTAAAGCACGCCCGCCACCTTTATTATGAGATATTCTTACTAAAATTCTATCGAGATTGTTATGAGTTATGGACAAAAAAATATACAAGTATAAAAGTTGTCATTGTTGTTTTGTCACTTACAAATTTAGATATATCTCGAGAACTTATAAACATATCATGATGTATAAGGGCTTTAAAGAGTGCTTACAACACACTACGTTAAATATGAGTTCTTACGAAAATTATATCGAGAATGTTATGAGTTATGAAGAAAACACAAATATACAAGTATAAAAGTTTTCATTGTTGCTTTGTTACTTACAAATTTCGATATATATATATATATATATATATATATATATATCAAGAACTAATAAACATATAATGATGTATGAGGACTTAAAAGTGTGCTTACAACACGCCACGTTAAATATGAGTTCTTACAAAAATTATATCGAGAATGTTATGAGTTATGAAGAAAACACAAATGTACAAGTATAAAAGTTTTCATTGACTTCATCACTTACAAATTTCGATATATCTCGATAACTAATAAACATATAATGATGTACGAGGGCTTAAAAGAGTGCTTACAACACGCCACGTTAAATATGAGTTCTTACAAAAATTATATCGAGAATGCTATGAGTTATGAAGAAAACACAAATATACAAGTATAAAAGTTGTCATTGTTGCTTTGTCACTTACAAATTTAGATATATCTCAAGAACTTATAAACATATCATGATGTATAAAGGCTTAAAAGAGTGCTTAGAACACTATGTTATATATGAGTTCTCACAAAAATTATATCGAGAATGTTATGAGTTATGAAGAAAACACAAATATACAAGTATAAAAGTTTTCATTGTTGCTTTGTCACTTACAAATTTCGATATATATATATATATATATATATATATATATATATATATATATATATATATATATATCGAGAACTAATAAACATATAATGATGTATGAGGACTTAAAAGCGTGCTTACAACACGCCACGTTAAATATGAGTTCTTACAAAAATTATATCGAGAATGTTATGAGTTATGAAGAAAACACAAATGTACAAGTATAAAAGTTTTCATTGACTTCATCACTTACAAATTTCGATATATCTCGATAACTAATAAACATATAATGATGTACGAGGGCTTAAAAGAGTGCTTACAACACGCCACGTTAAATATGAGTTCTTACAAAAATTATATCGAGAATGCTATGAGTTATGAAGAAAACACAAATATACAAGTATAAAAGTTGTCATTGTTGCTTTGTCACTTACAAATTTAGATATATCTCAAGAACTTATAAACATATCATGATGTATAAAGGCTTAAAAGAGTGCTTAGAACACTATGTTATATATGAGTTCTTACAAAAATTATATCGAGAATGTTATGAGTTATGAAGAAAACACAAATATACAAGTATAAAAGTTTTCATTGTTGCTTTGTCACTTACAAATTTAACTAATAAACATATAATGATGTATGAGGGCTTAAAAGAGTGCTTACAACACGCCACGTTAAGTATGAGTTCTTACAAAAAGTATATCGAGAATGTTATGAGTTATGAAGAAAACACAAATGTACAAGTATAAAAGTTTTCATTGACTTCATCACTTACAAATTTCGATATATCTCGATAACTAATAAACATATAATGATGTATGAGGGCTTAAAAGAGTGCTTACAACACGCCACGTTAAGTATGAGTTCTTACAAAAATTATATCGAGAATGTTATGAGTTATGGAGAAAAAACAAGTATACAAGTATTAAAGTTTTCATTCTTGTTTTGTTGCTTACAAATTTCGATATATCTCGAGAACTGATGGTATACCATGCTGTATGAGGGCTAAAAATAGTGCATACAATACGCACATGAATGAGATCTCACTTGAAAAATAATAACAACTCTGTGATTGTAAAATTGAATATTTTTGACAGTACGTGTTTGTTTGCATACAATTTTCGGAACATTTTGAAACGTACATAATCTCTGAAGACATAACTAATGTCTAACTAATGTGATGGAAAGACATTTCCAAAAGTATTTTCCCTTT
>CM040190.1:82412149-82427149 GCA_022606455.1 Callitettix versicolor
AATGCTTCAAACAAACCTCCGCCGCGGTAATCAATGACGCCATTTGCATTTCTATTTTCGGAGCCGATAAAATGTCCGCAATAAAATGCAACGCAGTCACACTAAATATGCAACGTTCTGCGGAAATGTAAAATAAATCGAGAGTTGCGCATCAATCAATAGCAAACTTTATAATTTACTTGAAGCCGGTTTCCAGAACAGTCATTAACTCGTTTAATCCATCGTTTAACTTAAGCTTTAATTAAATCTTCAATATCAGTTTCTAGTACGACCATTAACTGATGATCTAAGATTTGATAATTTAATGTCTCAATATCGGTGAACTAAATATTTTAATTGTAGATTAACGATTATTGTTTTTCTACTTTACAAAATTTACAACGATGTCAAAGATTTAATTTGTGACATTTTAAAAATTTTGTTTGTGCATTAAATGTTTAAATTTAATTCATAATTTTTTAACTTTCACGAGTTTATTCTCCTAATTATTTATTGGCCTAAACAACATAACCTATAAATAGATTTTAGGGCTTATTTGCAATGAAGTCATGAATATAAACAATTATGATAATATTACTTCCGTGTTGTTTTTGTAACCGTAATTTAAAACCAAATACGGGATAAGTAATTGGTTTATTTAAGGATTAGAACTATAATTACATTTAATTATTTTCTGGATTAAGAACTGAAGATTAAGATTAAGTGAAGAAGGAGTTTTAAGCCTAATTTTAAAGTATCTGTAGCTGTAGCTACAAGAGTGTCGCTTTTCCTAAAAATTTAATAGCCTACTCAAAACTTTTTAGCACAGTGTACATAATAACAACGTAACTATTAAAAAAGATAGTAAACAGTCAACATAACCTAAAAATTACAATGGTCTGTACAGGTTTGTCATATGTTTGACAAACAGCTGTGTTTCTGCAATTAATCTTAAGTTAACGAAAAGTTAATTGGAGATTACGTAACCTTTGATCAAGTAATTTTTAGACAGAGAATGCGAAATTTAATTTAGCCATTATATTAATTTACCATTTACTATTGGAAGGTAAATAAATAAACAGGCCGTAAATCAACGAATTATAAGATTATCACGGATATTTAGGTATGTTTTAGGTACGGTTTGTTGGTAGGTGGTTAAGACAACGGTGAGTCTTCTCTGCGTCTCTGATCTAAATAACTCAAGGTCGCGGGTTCGAGACTGCAGTTACGGCCTTAATCGTTAGCCTTTCCTTGAACGCCTCACTAGTCCGTCAAAAACTAGTTTTTACTTGGACTGTCTTCCCAAAACCGGATCTAACTTGACCATAAATTGTGTAAATGTAGTTATTAGTACCGAAATGAAATATGGTTTTAAACCCAAAAAGTCCGATTCGAGGGCTATTAAGAAAAAGCTTAAGAATTAAGTTTTTTTTCAAAATTAGTAGCAAATTTAGCTCAAAATTTCGTCATACATAATACTACTTTTAAGATTTTTTAATATCAAAAAACTAAACACTTTTTTGGTAAAATAAAACTAAAATATTATTTTCTCAAAATAGCTTTAAATCTCACGCTTTTCAACAAGTTTTTGCTTCATGAGCGTCCAAACAAAGCATGGACCCCCTGCTTCTACAAATAATCATTTTTAGGAGTTATCATGTCCTCAAAGTTTAATTTTATTTATTTATTTTTTCGACAGGACTTTTTAGAAAAAAAAGCGAATATAATAAATCCTCTGCAATATCTTGTCGCACAATGTATCGCCAAAATCGGGTCTAGCTCCTTTTATAACCTCAGTATTACGCAAATTGAAAGTGGGGGTTGGCTTTAGCTGACTTTAGACCGACCCGACTTAAAGCACAATAGCCCGGCTGATTAGGTTCAGTGACACTGAGAATGCACGATTGCAATCAGTTCGAAAATTCAATTTTTCTTTTCGAAATAACTGTGTCGAACGGATGTGCACCGGTTTCCAAATTTAATTCACATTTTTCAACCCGATAAAGAATACATATTAATATTATTATATTAAATAAAAAAATTTACCTCCTCTTGTACTTTTTGGCAAGTCCTACAGTTGCACAAACACATCCGCTTTAACAGTGTTCATCTGAAACATAACGAATTGAAAATAGCGATCAATTGAATTAACATTAGAATTACAAGCTTATTTCATAGACTTCTAACTAATAACTTATTTTAAATTTTCCTAATAACTTCCTTTTATGTAAACTAAAAAATTTAGGATTATTACCTGTTTTTCTCCGTCTAGTGTTCTTCAACTCACTTTGTATTAGTTATCGCGTTTCGAAGCTTTACATTTTCATCTTCAGGGCGTTGTACAAATGGTCAAATCTTGCTGGCGAAGTCTTTGCTAAGTTAACAAAACATTGAAAACACACGTCACAACTCTAAACACAATTACACGTTCTCACTAAAACGCAAAAATATTAATTTAGTTTGGCCAAACACTACCGCGCAACTGGTATGTCGTTACAGTCCGGACTGTAATTGCGTTGTGTTGTTACGTGTGTTTCAATTTACAGTTAACTTTGTGAAGACCTCACCAGAGGGATTTGACAATTTGTACTACGGCCTGAAGATGAAATTGTAAAGTTTTGAGAAACGCGGTTGCTTATACAGGGTGAGTGAAAGACCACATGACGGAAGAAATAGATCAATAATATTTAAATATGTGGACCGTGCGTGTGCGCGGGCGTGCGAGTAAAGATCAGATCTCAGTTCTAAGTCTTATACAATGATAGCTGCTTTAATATCTCATTTTCCAAAAAAAACCTAAATATAAGGACTACCCCGACAAAATAGTTCCACTTGTTTGTGTTCCTGTTACGCCCGGCTGATTTTAATTTAATTACGTGAAGCTGTGTGTCTGCTGACTTAATACTTTCGGTATTCCCGTAACACGACCCGAATGCACAATGAAGACTCTGATTAATATTCCCAATAAATCACTGCACATACAGCGCATGCATCCAGGACTCAAGTAATTTGCATAGAAAACAGCACGATAACAGCAATCCGCCTCGTAGCCAAGGCGTCATCAATTTTTGGAACCATTTTTCACCCCATCTTTATTTACAACAATCAAATATTCTCCAAATACATTGTATAATCTATTTTTGACCGAGTGAAAATATATATTGCTATTTTCAACTAGCAAAATATATCGTTTGGGATATCGTGGGGATGTCCATCTAGCTGTAAATTTGCGTGCGGCTATGAAACATAACCTAAAAAAGTCAACATTACGAATAAAACAACTTTGTGTATATTATTCTTGTGTATAATCAATTGTTTATGTTCTTTTTTAACAGAAATAATTTGTTCTTATTAATGGATGACATTAATATTACTTATGTTAGAGAATTTTAATTAGATAATTAACATTCATCATGGTATTTCTCAGGCCCGAGACCTTCAAAACAGCACCGATCCTGACTTCTAGCTTACTTTTTTAGTGTCGTTAAAATGTTGATATACAGTGTGTCCCACGAAGAGGTTTATGCATTCCATCCTCCATTATTTTCTCATTCCTTCGTTGATCATTTTGGAACCATACATACTTTTTAAAGAAAATACCGGAAATAGTAGATAATAATTGCATTTGGCTGATGTTTGTAAAAAAATGGCGGCCAAAATATAGTGTAAAACTGATTTTGTTATTTTTTTCAAACGAAATATATTTTTTTAAATTATTATTCCTTTAAAATTTAATTATGTACAAACTATAATTAAAATAAAACTAAATATCAATTAACATTTCATAAATCAGATCTATTCCAACTGGAAATACACACTTACACACTGATTCAACAATCTGATTTAATGCTGCATTACAGTAAGAGTTTTAAGAGGGATAGAATTTATTTACTTTGGCCGCCATTTTATTTACTTTAACCTAATTTTTTGCCAATATTTTTTTCTATGAATATCAGCCAAATGCAATTCTCTCATACTGTTTCTGGTACCTTCTTTAAAAAGTATGTATAGTTTCAAAATAATCAACGGAGGAATGAGAAAATAATGGAGGATCAAACGCGTAAACGTCTTCGTGGGACACATACTGTACATACTGCATGTAATCATGTAATTTTTAAAATGTACATGGCTTCCTCGAAATTTACAAAATAATGTACGTTCAACAATATATACAAAAATATATACGTTCAATAAATTAAACAGAATTTTCTGATGTAATAGGTCAAAAAATATTTTTTAACCTATCCTTTTATGAAACTCTTTCAATTACTTGGAAAATACACGAACAGACGCTGATTGTGTTCAATATTGAAGACAAAAAAAAGTTATGAATTTGTACACATTTCTAATTGCCGCCATTTTAAAACTGTATAACCACGGGTTTGTTTTTTTCAAAACAGCACCGATCCTGACTTCTACATTCCTTTTTGAGTGTAGTTAGAATTTTGAAATATATACTGTAAGAGTATATAATCATATGATTTAATCGAGTATATAATCATGATGTACTGATGAACTCTTCAACAAAAGATATGACTAACGAACTTGCCTAAACTAACACCAAATTCAATTGTTGTGACAAGTTTGAATGATCACTCAAAACGTACCTTGAATTCAGGATCAGAGATCATTTTTTAAAGCATCTTAACCATGATGGCCACTCCAACAGCTAATGAGCGGCCATTAGTGAACATTTTTTGAAATTCCGATTTTACCAAGGAAATTCCGATAATCCAAAGGAAATTCTCTGAAAAGATTACACTTCTACCTAGATCGAAATTTCTAAATAGTTATTCCATTCGTTTCCTCCTCATTTATTCAATAGGTTCAATATACATTCTATATTTGCATTAAATTATTAAAATACGTTCTGAAGGAACTTTACATCTGGTGAATTGAAAAATTCAAAGTAAAACAAAATTGAATGAGCTATATTGAATGAAAAGTGTAGTAAAACGAGAATACTGTGTATTACTTGAAGTGTTTTCACTTTTACACTGAATTACAGCAGAATTCGATGCTGTAATATTTTCACTTATATATAAGAGAGAAACACTTTTTAAACATTCCTTTCGAGTTGAAGTACGTACGTGGGAGGGTGTGACATGCAGCTCTGGAACACAGATGTTAGGGGTAGAGTTGCGTTCAATTTATCACGCGTGTTTAGGGGTGTGTTTCGGGGGAAAACTGTCATTGTATTTTGTACGTTTGACTAAATATTTTCTATATAAACTATTGTTAATACTTGACAATGAACAATTACGATTTATTAACAGACAATTTAAATAGTTGTGTATTAAAAACATAGTTTATTAATTTAAAGTGTAACAACATTTTGCGATTATAAAATAACCTTCGGCACGCAGCTGTTTCGCTGATGAAAGTGAATTACCGATAATATTTTTCACTATCTTGACATTTTTTGAAATACCGATTTTACCACCTTAATCAGAATTAAAATTCATATATACTAGTTTTTAAATTACTATGGAAAAATAACAGTCGAAAAAAATTTATTTATTTACGCAGTTTCTGACGCTGATTATGATGGTGAAATCACATTTTCAAAAATATTAAATAAAAAAAGTTACGATTTTTTACAGATTTGAAATAACCGCCATTTTGAAACAGTTGAAAAATTCTCGTTACTGAACGAAACGCGTCCAAGCTACTGCTTAGGCGAATTTTTGTGCTGAAGTTTCAATCAAATATGAAATCTCAAAAAAGGCACGTCCATTTTGTATTTAATCAGTTTAGTTAATTTATTAAAACGTCTTACAAAATGTACTAAACTCATTGTCATCGCCTAAACAACATAAGAGCTGAGTTACACAACTTAATACAACTTACTAACACGAAAACAATCACACTAAAAATCCCTGTAAACTACCGGCTTGAAAAGAGCCGTAGCCTTCGAAACCTAATTCACTGCCGTCAACTAAAACAACTTCTGATTGGTTCACAGTGCACTCGTATCGTTTCTATACTACGCTAAGTTAACACATTACTGCCGACGCATCCATCACCTGAACACAAAAGCTTCATTCTAATTTGTGTTCTTTGTCCAGTGTTAACGATGGAATTCTTAGAAATTATGGTTGGCGTCATAATTTCGAGTATAAATACAAGCGCAAAATTGTTGTTCGGCAGAACACCGAGGAGGACCACCAACACCAGGAATACCTACACAAGACACTACAACTTGTTTGGTAGGAAACAGGAGGAATCCGGCCAACTGTAAAGAAGAATTAGTTTCACCATTTGAACCGAAAAAGTGACTCGCAAGCCAGCGGCCGACCTGATAAACGCCCGGATGTTTTCTTTTTCTCCCCCATACTGCTCACCAGAGGTAACAACCAGAGGCACAAAGTAATCAGTTTTGAAAATGGAAACTTTCCGAAACGCGTCAACAAATACAAAGCGTTTGAAGTAGGAAAAGCGTTTTTGTATGTACTCTACGAAATTACAACATTCCTGGCAAAGAAAAACATGAAGAATTTTAAGTTGACCAGTTTAACATTATTTTATTCTGTTCATATCAAATGGTTTTTTTTTCATTTTGTGACAAAGAGGTTATCTTTTTCATATTCGTACATCAAATCCAGCCACAGTGCTCTTTGTATATTTCTAAGGAATGCAATAATAATACTCTAGCTTAGAATACAGAAAGTAAATGTAAAAAGATATTTATAAATGTTAAATATATTAAATTTTTTAACAGAACAGAATTTAAAACTGTATTTTCTTTATAAAACCCAATAAGATCAGATTGTCTTAACAAGAGCCGAGGTAAAGCAGGATCAGTCTCCAATAATGACGGCTTGGCATATCTTGTGCATATTAAATTTCGCGAAGCAATAAGAATACATGGAAAAAGGAGACGACATGATGTACAGTTACCTAGCGCATTTGTATTGTATTGAAATTTAATGTGTTGTTATACATGTAGTAAACACAGGTATTGTGGTAAACACATTTTAGCGAGTTCCATTTAAAAGTGAGCGGTCATCATGTTAATACCCAGACTCGTGACATTGAAATGAGGCGCTAATCGCGAAATCTACATCACGCGTGTGTGTGTGTGTGTGTGTGTGTGTGTGTGTGTGTGTGTGCGCGCGCGCGTGCGCGTGCGTGCGTGTGGGTGTTTGTGTGTGTGTTTGTGTGTGTGTGTGTGTGTGTGTGTGTGTGTGTGTGTGTGTGTGTGTGTGTGTGTGTGTGTGTGTGTGTGAGAGAGAGAGAGAGAGAGAGAAAGAATGAGTGTGTATGGGTGTGTTTGTGTGTGTGTGTGTGTGTGTGTGTGTGTGTGTGTGTGTGTGTGTGTGTGTGTGTGTGTGTGAGAGAGAGAGAGAGAGAGAGAGAGAGAGAGGGAGAGAGAGAGAAGGAGAGACAGAGAGAGAGAGAAAGCGCGCGCGCGTGTGTGTGTGTGTGTGTGTGTGTGATAGAGAGAGAGAGAGAAAGAGAGAGTGAGACTGTACGTACTGTGCATGTGTGTGTGTGTGTGTGAGAGAGAGAGAGAGAGAGAGAGAGAGAGAAAGAGAAAGAGGGAGTGAGAATATGTATATGTGCGTGTGCGTATGCGAGTGTGTGTGAGAGAGAAAGAGAAAAAGAGAGAGTGAACGTATGTACGTGAGCGTGTGTGTGTGTACGAGAGAGAGAGAGAGAGAGAGAGAGAGAAGGATTGAGTGTGTGTGTGTGTGTGTGTGTGTTTTGAAAAATCTCATTAAACCATGGTAATCAGCAATAAAGCCTGAAAAAAATAAGATTTTTACTCTTCAAGTTTTTTTCGAAATACGAAAATGAACTAAAAGAAAGTCATAGGTTAATTTTCAAAGAAGTTCAAAAACTTCTTTAAAATATTTTTAAAATTCAAAATTTACGAAGTTCTTTACGTCGAGAATTAACAAATCTATAAGATTCAATAAACTGAACTATATTACTTGATGTAATTTAAAGACGGTCTGGGTTCGTTTTCGTTTTTTCATTTCATTTTGAAAGCTTTGGTACGCTAATTTACGCGGAATTTAACGCTGCTTGTGATGTTGAAATCAGATTTTCTAAAAGATAATAAAATAAAATAAATTATTTTTTTGGAAATATGCTTCCATCACGTCATCTAGACATTTGCGTTCTGCGATGTATTTAATCGTTACAATGTGATATTTATAAAATCGCAAAAATTTAACCGACAGTTAATCTTGTAATTCACTGCTGTGGGCCGAAATGCAAAATTTTAATTTGACAAAGTTAACAGCCAGTTATTTACAGGACAAGTAATCAGCATAGAAACGGTTGGCATGGAAGCAATCTGCATACTAATCAAGGCCATGTCTAACACGGGCGAGATAGGCTACAAGTGCGAAATTTTATGTGTAGACTGCACGCATAAAACTTTGTGCAAACTTTGTTACAATAAAAATTGTTTAAATAAAATGCAGCAATCAATAAAAATGTAGATTTTCATGACTCCATCTGTTTCCTGTTTTTATGAATCGAAAAATGTGTTTTTAAACGAAAACGGCACAAAAATCGTTTCTGCTAACAGCTTGGACAAGTATGTCAACCAGCGAAAATCGTTCAACAGTTTCAAAATGGAGGTAATATCAAATCTTTAACTTGTCCTAAAATATTCTTAAAATCTGATTTCACCACCGTAATCAGCGTTGAAAACTGCATAAAAAAATTTGAATTTTCAAACTTAATTTGACTATCTTGTACATTTTTGTATTTTAATTTTAGTTTTCAACATTAAATTGCTAATATATGCTGATTTTAATGCTGTTTAAGACAGTGTAATCGGAATTCCAAAAAATATTCAAGACAAATTTATGAATTTTTGTTTGAAATGGCCGCCATTTTGTTTAATAGTACAGATCACAAAAAATAGGTTGGAAAATTAAATTATTACAACTAATATTATTTGTTTTTATTATAAACATTAATAAATATTTATTCTTCTCGTGTGTTGTTTAAAAATATAAGAAATAAAAGGAATGTGTATTAACATCAAGATCCGTATTTACTTCGAAATATCTAAAACAGAAAACAGTGTCTTTCAACATCAAAGTGTAATATGAAGGTTTGAAATAAAAATAAATCGATCTGTGTAATAAGATCAAGATGTATTTTGTGTATTAACATCACGGTCTACAGTCCCGTCAAGAGTATGGCACCGTGTATAGCTGTTGCCGATTCCGCTCTTTGCAGGCGCTTCTATATCTCCTCTTGCAAACTGCTAAATAGAACTAGTTTCTGGCTTATTAAGAGTAATAAAATTGTAGTTTGTTATAAAGTATCATTTAGACTTATCGTGTATGTATGAATCGTTTAGACTTATCGTGTATGTATGAATCATTTAGACTTATCGTGTTTGTATGAATTAGAGTTCTGAAATATCTTTCATTAATAATGTACAAGACAGCTGAAACTAAACGCGAGAGAAGATAATGAAGCGCCTGCAAGGCAACAGCTACATACACTCTTGACGGAACTGTAGACCTTGATTTTATTACAAAATACGTTGATATTATTACACAGGTCGATTTTTGGTATTTCAAATCTTGATATTAATACACGTTGATGTTAACAGACACTGTTTTTCGTTTTAGATATTTTGTACGAAATATGAACTTCGATATTAATAAAACCGTCCCGAAGTAAATATTTTAGTATATTTTTAATTATACCAATTAATTCATTTACGTCCAATACCAATTATTATTGGCATTACAAACAGTTCCTTCAATGAGCTTGTCCACGGGGGAATATAAGATATAGTAATTGTACTGCTGTGGATCCAGGATGCCAATTGCAAACGACATCAAATCGTTAGACAATACCCAAACGTTCCGCTGTCTGTCCAAGGTCAACGAGCTGGGGAACTTTATCCTGTTACGATCGACGACCGCCATGCCGTTAGTGTTAGGTGTGTACCGGGGACGACTCTGTTTGGAGTTCCAACAGCCGATTCCATTTTTCTGTACCTGGGTGTAAAACAGAACTCCGGTTTTCTCGTCGAACCTCTGCGTTGTCGACTGGCTGTTCACGTCTCTAGTGCCGAGCAACTTGAATTGAGTAAAATCTGCAGACAAATTCGGATCCTGCAACACTCGAGTAGAGACGTTGTATTCGTAGTAACTGGCAAGGGCGTGGAAGTACAGGGTCTTGTAGCCGTCAGGATTTACACCAGAGAGCGCCAGACCCAGTACACCGTCGTTGAACTGTACTTGGTTAAACACACTGCTCTGGGGTTCGAAGTAAAAATACGAGTTTGAAATTCTCCTAAGCGTGTTTGTCTCCCAACTGTACACCAGCATACCGTATCCAATCGTGTCAGCTACATACGCGAAGGCCTTGTCACACTCGTTGTTGGTTATGTCTACAACCACTTCGTAAAACAGACTCAGTTGTTGTTTGACGTCTTCGCCGATAATAATTTTACGTATCAGTGTGTCTGTGTTCAGATCGAACACTAACAGTTTCTGGGACGCTAGAACAGTTGGCCGGCTGAAAAACAATCCTTCCTGTCCGTTATCAGGCACCCACAGTCGGTTGCAGGAATCGACGAAGATCCTACTGGTTGAAATTATTTTGTTATCTAAGTCGCCATTGTGGATGTGGTTCGAATCGTAATCTGGATACGGTATCAGTAAGGGGGAACTTACGCCGCTGTCTGTAAAATAAATGTAAACTTGTCAGTTGTTGTTCTTACCTAAAACTAAAACCTTCATAAATACATGAAGAGATGCATAACACGAACTCTATAAAGATTTTGAAGTCGTAACTGTGATATAAAAAATAAATAGGTTAATTTGTCTGTGGAACGTACTAAACAGGAGGTTAATTAATAAGAATGATTTGGAGAGAGAAAACAGTATTAATAAGACCTGGGAACAGCCTAGTAACGTGTTATAACAATAGTAGATGTGAATATGACAAAATAATTAACGAAAACGTTATAAAGTTGAAGGTGCGCAAAACTTTTCATTCGATTAACGTAAAGAGTGTGTTTAACATAGCATCAGTTTATATAATATTATATTAATATAAAAAAAATCAATCTTATTATTATTTACTATTCCAGTGTAGTGTCTAGGATTATCTGATATGGATAGTGCCGTTAAATATACACGTACTACAATAATAACCCTTATGATAGCCGTGTGAGCGCTCGCTGGTGGTGGCACCTTGCGGCAGAGTGTTCAACTACAGATAAATAAATATTACTGCCTGGTTCTTCAAACGTCTCCACCAACCGTCCTTGTAATTTGCAGCGTTCGTAGCGGCAGATAGTCCAATTACTTGGACTTAAGCGCTAATAACGAGCACGATTTTTATAAAGGTTGCTGTACTTCTAGTCCGTTTATATTCAACAGTAGCGCGCATGCGTCGAATAACTGTGCATTAGCAGAACAAGCATCCAAGGAGCTTGGAAGTCACCGATTAGAAGTGGGGGACCATGAATCTCCTCAAACCCTAGATGTTATGAAGAGACTAGAATTGGAGAAGGCGCTGTGACTGAGCATCTCAGGAATGTAGACAGATCAATAGGTCTATAAGAGTCGCAGTGCAATAGTAATCTTACAATTCATTCATTCATATACTAAATAGTGTGTTTTACATTTTAAATAACACATTACCCACAACACAGTCTACATTATGTATTTCATATCAACCAGTTTTTAAATAAACATAGCCTATAATAGAAATCCTGTTTCCAAAGTAAACGAAATATATTTTGAATTGCAATATCTCTTTTCGTACGTATAAGAATCATTAATATTTTTGTACAATTTAAAAAAAACGAATAACTTGTAATAAATTAACAAAATAATTTACGTTTTATTGTTTCGTGTAAGCAATTTTTAAGTGCCGTTATCGTTTTGAACTATATTTTAAAATTCTGTATCCTAGGAATATTCTAAAAATGTAAACATTCCAGATTGCTACCTTAGTACTTTAAATCTAACTAATTTTCCCAACCGTACAAAATACTTACTCAAATCTACGTAATTCAAAGTGGAACCAGTTCCGTTAAACCATCGCGGAACCGTTATAAATAACTTGTTCCGCCAAACCTCGATTCCCAGCATGTTGTTGTTAGCCGGAATGAATCTGTTGGTGTTCAATAGGTACCTGCGTATAGAAGTGTTTGGGAACTGGAAGTCAAACTGGTTCCACCTGAATACTTCCGTGAGTTTTGTGTCGTACCGTTGTTGTGTGCTTACGGCAAGGGCCAACAACGAGAGTAGCCATAACATCAGGTACATTTCACTGTGAAAATAAAAACAAACGAAACTTACAAACTGTAAAGTGTTTTGGTTTTTATGCAACGAGTTGGCGACATCCCTGCCCACGTCGCGAGCCAACCAGGTTGATAATTTTAGAACGGTTTAATTATTTAAATATGTTACTGCGGCAGACAAATTTTAAAATTTATTTATTTAAATTTTGTTAACGTACTAAGTTTTATTAAAATCGGGCAAAATAAAAATATTATTTTTTTAAATAAAAAAAATTCCTGTAAAATCTTTTTATTTACGTATACAATTTGACAGCTCATAAGTCAGTAGGGGTAGTTTTACAAAAAACGTATACATTCCTTGTTGTTTACTTTGTTGTGGTTAAATTACAACCTAAAAAATGATCTATAGTTCAGGATCGGCGCTCATTCAAAGGTTCTGGGTTTATATCATAAATTAAATTCCTTAATAGACTTGAAAAACTATATATGTCCGAAAAATGAAACTGAAAAAATTGACTGATTTCAAAGGAATTTGACGAATATCCGATCTCAACTTCAAAATTTACCGGTATCTTATATATATATATATATATATATATATATATATATATATATATATATATATATATATATACTGAAATAATTATCTTATATTTTTCCAAATAGCTTTTATTTGGTTTTACCATTATGTCTCTCAAAAGCAGAGTCGAATTTCAAATACAAAATATGTAACTAAAAAATAATCGACAAAAATTGATAATCTGTCTAGCTGATAGAAAATGATTCAAAAGATTTCGTTTTGGTTATGTTATAGGCTGTAAATAAACACTCATTTTTCAAGTAAACAAGCCAAATTTTGTTTAATGAAAAAATTATACGTCTAAAAACATAAACCCTGACTAATGTGTAATTTTTTTTACAAGTTTTAAAAATGAATGTTGGATATTTTTTTACGCAATTTTTTCAACGTTTTTATTTTCTCAATTTCGTAGAAAACCGCAATAAATGTTTTTGCACGCGATATTAAATTATAATTTCTTATCATAAGCCATAACATGCGCATGCGTGATTTTAATAGGAGGTATTTCACTGCTTGTTATAATTGCAGTTGTTTTAGAACAAAAATGCTCTTATCAGCTGGTTATAATTTTTTAATGCATTCCTCCAATACATAAAACTAAAAAAATTACTGCGACCTTGAATCTTTATATAAAACTTAAAGTCATAAACAATTTGAATAAATTACAACTTTCACAAAATACTGCTACAGATAAGAGAGTCTTATCTAATACTTTATAAACTTATCTACTTCATACTTTAATTGTTAAGTTTATTTATAAGTTTACTAGCTGTAATACTCGGCGTTGCCCAGAGGGAAACGAGATAATACAGGGGACACATTAATATACTACATAAGCATATATATATATATATATATATATATATATATATATATATGTATACATATATTGCTAGATTTGAGAGATTTTAACCTTCACTTTATAAGTTAGAATAAATCAAATTTCTAAAACAACAGCGCTACCTATCGGATTTTAATATAAATCTGTCTGTGGAAAATAACTTTTTACCATTTCACTAGCATGTATTTTTCATTGTATATACATGAAAAATATACAATGAACGCTTTTTTCATTGTACACAACTTCTTTTTTTTTTTTAACTAGTAAACACATTGTATAATAATTATTTGAACTTGTCTTTGATGTTTGTAGTTTATGGAGAAATTACGTCCCTTGCCTTCACTTTATAAAAGTCGGAATATAAATAAATCCAATCGTCAAAACAACAGCACTACCTATCGGATTTATTTCAAAACAGTCACTAAACACAGCAGTCGGTGAGAAATAACTTTTGTACAGAAAAATATATGGCGGTGAAAGCGGTCTCCAAACACTCATGGCAGTAATAAGAAAAAACCGTGAAATTTTCAACGAAACCGGTTCAGTAGTTTTTGCGTTTATAGAGGATACACTTACAAAAATTGCCTTGTATATTAAATAGATTATAATCGTACCACATTTTCACTTTGGAATTAATTTCCTAACCTTGTTGACAAATAAGCTACTATTAACTTCATGTAAATTATTCATAAGCGATTGCACTTTTCGGTTGAACAGTTTCAAAATGGCGTTCATTTCAAATACTTATCAATTCATAATGTTTTTATCTCAAACTGTTTTGCAAAAACTGTCGGAATTGTCCGATAACAAAATATGGTGATAAGAAAATCTTAGACAGACAGGCGACGCTTTGATGCACAAATAGTCAATCCTGCTTTTTGTATGACCTTACATTTGTTTATGAAAGCGATGCACAGAGAAAATGCGACGCAATTTTTACCGATATCACCACACCACACGATATTTAAGTATTGGTATCGATATCTCGATATTATAGAAACACTAATATCGATACTGCCAGTATTGAAAGAAATATATCGATATCAATTACTATCGAAAGTATCAAAACCTGCGTACCGTGATTATATAATATTATGTTTCTTTATATTTGTATAATAATTATTATTTCTATTTAAAAGCCAAATATAATTATTCGATTATTTCTACAATCAATAAACACTTACCAAACTAATGCCTATAGCGATAAATAACAATGACTATGTGAGCAGAAAGTAAATTCTTTTATACGGCTCTAATTGCTGTTAATGATAATTATCAACCAGTGTGTTCATGTTATCTAGGTCATGTACCCAACTTCAGCAATAAGTTAATAGTTTTTGCTACCTCAGCTTTAACAAT
>CM040190.1:82432149-82449649 GCA_022606455.1 Callitettix versicolor
AGAATGTGGAGGAGGACATAAGGGTTAAGTGCACTGGAAGATCGTAGGAGGAACTGCAGCATATGCAGGAATGGAGACGAGATATGAAGGAGGCTCCAAAGAAAAGAAAGGTAAAATAAAGCAATTTTTTTCGAATTATGTTTGGGCATCGAACACGTTCAATGAAACACAACGCATGCGCAGCAGCTGAACTCTTCTTGTCCATACGTAGTTTATATTTGAAACAAGACACTTCAATACGAGCTTGAAAATATATACGTGGCCATTTTATTATATTTTTCTTATTTCCTTAAACGTTCTTTAAAAATTTACAAAACACGATTTTTTTCAAAATGTTCTTTAACGAGATTCATGAAACTCTTATTGAAATGTTACACAAAATCGATACCGCAGATTATCTACCAAAAACATTTCTGTCATTGAACTAAAAGTAAAATATGTACTATTTTTTCTTCCTTTTTTATTTTAATTACGATATAAATATCGTTCGAAAACACGACCTAGTTTTTAACAACATAAGCTGAAACAGCCTATCAGCTGTTCAATTAAATCAGCTGATCTTTACGAATATAAAACATCTGATATTTTAATATAACTAACAAAATTAAATTAACGATTCATTTCATATACTTAAATCGGTCAAATTTCTTCCGTAGTGTAGTGGTTATCGCGTGTGCCTCCTCGATTTGATCCCCGCGGAAACACAAAAATTGTATTAATTAAATACGAAGATCCGCGACTGTTATATATGAATATAAACATATTCCTCGCGTCACGTGTCCCTCAAAATCCAACACAGAAACCAGTTCTAAAACATGATAGTGTTAGTTTTTTTTATTCGCTCAGAAAAGCCAAATTTGGTTTCCTTTTTATCCACTACAAGTGCACAAATCGTTGTCATATTGCCCGCAACAAATTCTGACCAACCGATTTCGACGAATCAACCAGATTTTTACAGCCAGTAACCTGTTTTACATAATTCAATTGAACACGAGAAAGTCCGTTCATTGTTTATGCACCCAATATTCATGTAAATAAAACTGATTTTACCCGTAATCTCATCCCGCAGTGGCTCTGTTTCACAATTTATTTTCAGCATGCAACGATATACGCGACACTAAATTTCCCATTTTCTGCTCTATTTCCCACCAAACTCATTTCCTTCGACATATCTACGGGCGGCATTCCCCCGCAGAAAAGCATCCGTCAAACATATACTTTGAAAAACCAATTAAAATTTCAGTTTCTACGTCTATTAAGTAGTTTTTTATAAAATAAATTACGAAAGGAAATTAAAAGTTGACTTCAATTAGCTACGAAAAAATTGCAATTAGTTTTTAAAGTTCTTAAAACAAGTAATGCAACTTCGGTATGAAAGCGCAGAAACTCAGTAGGCAGGGTGTCGTGTAATTCACTAAAACTGCACCTGGCCTGCACATTACGAGTCTAACTACAGCAGGTGGTTTCTTTGAGTTGTTATTTTAGTCGCTAAAGCCCAAAATAATCGTTCGCTAGCAAGATAGAAGCGAATTTCCCAAAATATTCGTCTCTACTTTGCCCGTTATGAAATTCAAATTTCACCACATAAACGGCATTGACATTCACGAAATTTAAAATATAAATTTAATTGAAAATAAGAAAATGAACCCTGGACCGCAGTCAAAATAAATTCCTAAATTTCAACGATTTTCGTAATTCATAATCCTAATATATTACGGTTTTATCGCTGAATACGATAGTGGAATCAGATTTTCAAAAATACTGAAGACAAAAAAGTTGTGAATTTTAAAGAATTGAAACGGCCGCCATTTTGGAAATGTGAGCAAATTTTGCTGGTTAACGCACTTGTCTAACCTGTTACCAAAATCAATGTTTGTGCCAAGGTTGAATTAGAAAAAATCTGACTAAAATTACGACAGTGAACGTTACACTCGCGCGCGCACACACACACACACACACACACACACGTATATATATATATATATATATATATATATATATATATATGTATACTTGTAGTATACTTGTATATATGTAATTCGCAGGGGAGTGTGGATTAGCTACAATATTGATATGATTTAGACGTCCTTCGCGGTACCCGAGTCTAACACACATTTACACTTACAACACTATACTTACGACTTTAACACTTACATTTAGGGAAGCGATAATAACCTCAATGTGTTTTTCGTCTTAAATTAAAAAAAAAATGTAGTCGTTTTTTAAGGATATACATATAGGCTACTGTATATGTCCCGGGTCTTCGTACTATGATAGCCACCTAATAGCGGGATTGCAGAATTCCAATGGGCATTCGCTAAAAGTATGTAATTAAAACCATCTAAAATTTCACGCCCATACACACACGCACGCGAGCGCCCACGCACGCACGCGCACGCATCTTGCCATGATGACCGCTCAGAATAAATTCATTAATAAATGAACTACAAAATAAAGAAAACTTGTATAAAAACATTATTCATTACAAAAGAAACAACAAAATTCAAATGTTTTTAGTGGATTTTGTTTCACCTGAAAATTGCCTCCGATCTCAAACACGTAATAACGGTTACAAAATTGACGTAAATTTATATTATTTAGGTAACCATGTTAAAGGTAAAACAACGGTTGCTTCTGAAGGAGGGAAACTTTGTTCTACACTTTGCAATAGTTATTTATCAATTTTTACTCTTCCATTAAAAATACTTAGGTTGAAAACTTACGAAAATATCTACTTTATTGAAAGGCGAAGTACACAGGCTAGTACTTTTGCTATTAACGTTAGAAACAGAGACATAATGTGTCAGTTAAAGAGACTTTCCAAAGCTTTCAATTTAAAGTTTAAATCTACTTTGTTCACTCTGTCAGCGAACGAAGTGAAAGATGCGAAAATACCAGCAAGACTGAAAACTTTGTCTAGTTTTTAAGATGTTCTTTTGTTGCTAGTACATTGTGGTTATTTATTTACTAACAACTAATTTAAAACACTACAGTCAAATGATGTTTCATGCCTATCTTGACCGTTTCTTTTTTTCCCACTTAAACAAAGCTATCTACAAAATAACCAAAATCAGTTCATCAGACTTTGTTCAAAAGTCGATAAATAAATTTAAAAACTCGTTCCAGAATAAATCGAGGGAAAATTTAACACTGATCGCTGTTGTGTTTGTTTCACCCCCCACCCCCAAATTGCTTTCGAACAATTAATTTCTCTTATAACTACTAACTAACCTGAAAACATTCTTCAGAAATTAAACCGATTTTGGATTGTTTGTCGATAGTTGTAAATAGTTAAAACAGATTTTCAAAAAATTTACACACGTTGTTAATGTTTTAGAATGTTTCATTAAAAATAGATTACAGTGAACAGACATTTGAGTCAAAAGTTCTTCAACGAGAAAATAACCCAAACGTTGTGTGAAGGTAAGTAATACATTGGTGAAAAACTTTAACTAAATCGTTGGAATCGATTTTTAAAAAATCTAATATTTGTTGTAATGTACACAGAAAGACGGACAGACATTAAAATTGAAATAATGTTTTATTCAGGAAGCCTGAAAACGGATATATCTGATACGTTTTTTTTTTTTGTTATTTTATGGCGAAAAGCACATTGAGGCTACTATCGCCTCCCTAAAATGTAAGAGAGTGTAAAGTGTTAAAGTCGTAAGTGTAGTGTTGTAAGTGTAAGTGTGTGTTAAAATTGAAAAAAACTTACGGACTCGGGTACCGCGAGGGACGACTAAATCCTCTCAATAGTTCGGATTTCCTTATGTACTTGATATGGATATACAAGATATACTAATATACCTGATACGGTTATATAGGATATACTTATGTACTTGATTCGGATATACGAATATACAGGATGTACTTATACCTGAGACGGATGTACAAGATAAACTTATATACATGATACGGATGTACCAGATATACTTGTATACTTGATACTGATATACCGGATATACTTATTCATACCTGATACGGATATAACTGGTATACTTATATACCTGATGCAGATATACCAGATATACTTATACACCTGATACGGATATATCCGTTTAACTTACGTACATGATACACAAATACAAGATATACTTAAGTCCCTAATACGGATATACCGGGTATACTCATTATACCTGATACGGATATAGGATATACTTATATATGTGATACGGATATAAGAGTTATATTTATGTAAATAACATGGATATACCAAATATTCTAATATATGTGATACGGATTAACCGGATATACTTAGCTGATACGGATATACTTACGAGATATACCTGATACAGATATAACTGATATACTTATATATCTAATACGGATATTCCGGACATAATTAGAACAGTTTTTGTAGGTTACAATGCTTGGAAGTCATGGTTAATGTTCTTATTTTTAAGGTAAAATAGAAATTTATTGTTAGCATATTTACATTTTAGTATAATTATGTTTTGTTCCTTTTCATTACGCGAGCAAAACAGCTGTTAGTAATTTAAAGTCATCTTTGCGAAATGATATGACATCACATCATGATAGATGAAAAGTCATCATACGCTTGTTAATATGAACGAAACTACGAAACATTACCTCGGCTTATATTACACTATTAAAGAAACAGCGGTTGTATGAAATCAGCTGTATGGACAACAATTATTTCGAAATATTATTTAAACCTTTAATAAAACTTTCGTATATTTATATTACCTTCAAAATTTAATTTCATGATTTGAAAAATTATATGTTTATAATTTGTATTCTTTTATAAAATATACATAAAAAATGTTAATGTTGATGGTCGAAAGACAAACGTGAAAACGTGAGCTAAACTGGGCTGAACTGGGCTGGGCTGGGCATGTAGTATAACGGCGTTTATTATTACTTAAAATTTTCTTCATGAAGTTATTTATAAGCTATACTATTAGCACGATATTTTTAACTCTATACACTCTAAAAAAGTTTTGTATTAGATGGATCGGAAATATAGTATTAATGGCGTTAATTGTAATTATTTTTTATTATTTAACTTATATATTATATATAGTTTTGCATAAATAAATACTAAATTTAAAACTCAACATACTGCGTAACCGTGACGGATAAAACCTTACTTATCAGCTGGGTTTTTTTCCTAGTTAAGGTAACTGTGTAACCGTGACGGGCAAAACCTTACTTATCAGCTGGATTTATTCCTAGTTAAAGCAACTGCGTAACCGTGACGGACAAAACCTTATATGGCAGCTAGATTTATCCTCAGAAAAACAGACTGCGTTACCGTGACGGCCAAAATCTTACATGTCGGCTCAGTTTACTCACATAAAAAAAACCTAAATCCTTAGGTGGTCATGCGCGCCTGTACGTTATCGCTTCGATAATTACAGGAATATTCTATTCCTGTAATATGTATATAATTTTAATCAATGCATGCCACTGAATTCTCATTGTGTTATTTTCAAATCGTTTTGCTTTTTTGTTCCGTAATCAACTAATAACGAGTGTAAATTAATAAACTATTGTTAAAACAAAATTTTAATTATTTATGCCAGTAAATCCTATTATACGCCTCTGTTTGTCGAACACAGTGCAGTGGATAACAAACCCCGTAATTTGTTTACAAAATGTATGTTTTAATGTTGCAACATAAAGCGTGTGCATTCACGTGTAATACGCCCTACACGTGCTGCATAATTTAAAAGCATAAAATTGTTATTGTTTTTTTTTAATAACTGACAAACGCTTGATCGTATGTTTGAATTTGATTATGCTTTTTTTACAGTTCGATAACATATTGATGAGCAAATGTTGCCCTGTGTATGCCTTATGAGAAAAACAATTTGGGCCAACATTAATCACCATTATCAACAGAAACAACATGTATTTTTTCAAATATTTAACACTGAATCTTTGACTTTCACAACCAAATGTTTAAATTATGTTTACTGTATGATATTTCTGAAGGGCCTTTGTATCTTTAGGCGGAACTAGCATTTTGTATGAGGGGAACAAATTTTTTATTCCGTGATAGTACGAGTAACATTTAACTTGTCACGCTTGCTTGATTCTTGAAGTGAAAACTGATTCTATCGATGATCTAATTGTTCTCGGTTACATTTTTGGCTCAGTGCTATGATTTCTGCTTATGAAACTAAGGGACGTGCGTTTAAAACCCGATGTTGACAGTAATTTTTTTACATTTTTTATTTATTTAAAATTAGTGCGTAAGTGTGATTCAAATTATAATTAACGCCATTATACTACGTACCCGATCAATCTAGCTTGCACAAATTTTTTAGAGCGTTTACGGCACAAAGTAAATAATACTTATTTATTATAAGTACATTACAACATTAAAAGTTAGATATATTGTACAAGATTGGTGTTTTCTATTTGTATATGATGTAGATAAATGGACTTTTTTTAATATCAGTTAAGATTAAGATTATATACTAGTGGAAGGGATAATTCAACTCCAGGCGCTACTATCGATTGACCTATTGTGCAACTTAAAATACCTAGTTCAGCAGATTGGTGCCCCTAATAAGTTCCAGCAACCCACTGACTAGCTCACTCTGCAGAAGATCCCTAGGGTCTTGGAAACCAAAAACCCCTAGCCTTACTAGCAAGAGTCTCACAATCATAAATTATGTGACCTGCAGTTTCCTCCTCCTTCCTGCACAACCTACACATGATTTCTCCGTGGTACATACCTATCCTGTTCATATGCACCCTCAGACCACAGTGCCTTGTTATGAGCCCCATGATCCTCCTGAGTTGTGCTCTGCCCCTTTGAGTCCTCCAAAAGGAGCTTTGCTTAAGAGACGTTTACTGTGGAAATGCCCACGAAGGTTGTCCCATCTTACCTGGTGTTGATTTGTAATCCACCTGATAGCGGACCTGGCCAACGATAGAGAAATCCCTAAAGCCGGATCAGGTCCGATAAACTTAGATGCAGATCTAAGTCCAGCCAGTAGGTCTGCCTCCTCATTACCCTCGACTCCCCTAAGCCCCGGAACCCAGTGAAGAGTTACCCGGTTACCCAGAGACAGAGCGTCAAGGTTCTTCTGACACTCCCAGACTAGCTTGTACTGTATTATATGAACCGCTAGTGTTTTTATTGCTGCCTGACTATCGGTATGAATATGAATAAATGCCTTCTTGAAGCCCCGATCCAAGTTCTCCTGAACACAGTCATTGATGGCCATCACTTCAGCCTGAAATACTGTTGTATGCTGTCCCAGGGTAATTACTTTCTTTAACACCGGTCTTAGGCCGTGCACTCCAACACCGGTGCCTGACATTGTCTTAGAACCATCTGCATACCATACTACGTCTCCAGGTTTTTCACGAGCAATAAACACTGATTACTTCAATTACTTAAGTTTTCTCTTTTGTCAGCCAGTCCTCCAACCGACATAATTTTTTTAACAAGACATTAGAATTCAGTAATAAGATTTTTCGAGCTAATTATGTACCATTAGAATTTAATTAATTAAAATATTACAAACTAAAATATATATTACTTTTCATTAGGCAGTTAAGGTTGTTTTGGACGTTTTTCGATTTGTTTTCAAATACTACTTAGTTGAACTACTTTTAAAAATTTACTAAGATGAATTAAATTGGCACGTTTCATTTTTTGATTTTGAAATCATATCTGACAGACAGACTCGTTAGGGTAAAATATGGTGATGGGCTTAAGGGACATACCTCAAGGAAAAGACGCAAAATTAGCTACTTTTCCCTATGATACTTCTATTATGGCATCAGCGACACGGTAGAAGCTACTAAGAAACTTCAAGGTACTCTTGACAAGGTCAGAGCTTGGACAAAGAAGTGGCGCATGGAGTTAAATGAGTCTAAATCAACGCGTGTAAACTTTACAAACAAACGAATTAATGCAGTGTTTCTTGATTGTAAAATAATTCCTTGTAGGAATGAAGTGAAGTACCTTGGCATGGCATTGGCTGCTAGGTTAAACTGGAAGATACACTTTGAAAAGAACTTGATGTTAGGTATAGAAAAATGTACTTGCTTCTCGATAGAAGATCAGAATTCAGAATTAGATACAATAAACTGCTCTTGTATAAACAAGTACTAAGACCGGTGTGGACGTATGGTTTGCCGTTATTGGGGCTGCACCGAAGTGTCAAACATTAAAATTACACAAACTTTCCAGAACGTTGTGGACAGCTATCGGCGGAACGTGGTACATCAGGAACGATAATATTCATAGAGATCTTCGAATAGAAACTGTTGGAAGAAGTGAAAATGTCTACCGCAGCTAGACACAAGAAAACTTCTAAAGCACGTCAACACAGAGATGCAGAAACTCAATAGCAGTGACACTGTGTGGAGGCTTAAAACAAAGAAGCCGTTTGGCTTAATATAGTGATGAAGTTATTCAATGGAATATTTTGTTCTTAATGTTATTGTATTTCAATGAATACTACTAGATAAGTTTATTCTTAATTGTAGAGTTGTAAAAAAAACGTTTCACTTATTACCGAAATCAGATGAAATTATATATATTTTTCAGTAATATCCCAATAAGAATTTGTTGGGCTATAGAGGTTCATACATATTGCTTGTCTACGTATGGGCTATATTTAACCAAAATTTAATAAAAATTATTAGAGCCGAATTAAAAAAATCTTATTGTTTACATTTTCTCAATGAAAAATACCGACAATATTTTTTTCATTAAACAATGGTCTTGATGTAACCGAGACCTATCATGGTACTTAATGATCCTCTGTTTTGTACTGCAGCACGATCATTCCGTCAGCTGTTTTCGCTTCCTTACCACGTACCTTCTCGGTGACGTCACGTCCCAGATGCGTTTCACCCTCTGCTGCGAGTGACCCCCGTTATAAATATTTAAGAACGCTTCCCTTCTCCTTTCGGAATCACGCTGTTGAAGTAACATTTAATTTACTGTTACTTACACTTTATCCTTCGGTCAATAGTGTAATGAAACTTTATAAACTGTTAACACAGCATTAGTTACAAGTAAGTATATATTAAACAGATTCATTTATAAATTGATAAATAAATAATCGTTGCACGCAATTGTCTCGCAGACGTGATGGAAGCAAATTTTCAAAAGTAATTCACCATCCTAACCTTTATACCTTGATATTATTTAAATTCTGAATATACCGGATATGTTTAAATTACACTGAAAATTATACCCAAAAACGAAACCCTAACCGCCTTCAAATTAAATGTCTTATAATCAAAGGATTTTTAAAATTCAAAATTCTGCGTAATTTATGTAACTTTAAACAATGAATATGACGGTGAGATTAGATTAAAAAAACATTTACAAAAAGAAAGTTATATATTTTTAAAAGTTTGAAATGGCCGCCATTTTGAAAAAAATACTGGTTAACGGACTTGTCCAAGCTTTTTTCAAATTTTTGCGTCAAGTTTGAATCAAATCGGACTGAAATGGAAAACGTGAGCATGGTAGCATATACGAGTATATATATATATATATATATATATATATATATATATATATATATATTTTTGAAATCTATTAAAAATGTTCTAGTTTCCAATTGAAAGATGTTTTTTTAATATCACTCTGTTTTCTACATTTTACGTAAAATACCGCCAAGATTAAGCCATCTATTTTCAATTTTTCACTTGACGTACATAATCATATATTTTATATTTTTTACGCATTGCTTTCTAAAAATTATCTTTGATAGGTAATTAGTTTTTTTTAAGTTACAGTTTCTAAAATATAAATATTAATTTTCTTTACCTTTACTGAAAAACTTCAAAATTTTTTGTAATTATAAAAAACCGTTTTGAGTGAACGCGAGGAGGAGGGGTTGTGTTGCATTAACTAACTGAGTTTTATTGCCTGTCACTACCCCGCACATTCGTCTTCATCTTTTCTTCCTTTTTCAATTAAGGGCAATCATTAATCTCACGCCAAAACTCATCCCTGTCTGCTACACTTTTTTATAATCGGTTTCACTAACAATTAATAATATCTCCTGTTCAAATACAACTCTGGACTAATGAAACATTGAAGAAACGTTTGGCTTAAATGCCTTTTTGAAAAACAGCTTTCTTAACACACATTTTACGTTAAAAAAATTTTAGCTGATTTTCATTCGAAAAGTTTAATATTGAAAGCGCATTATTAATAGCTCATATTAGATCAACCATCGTGGTAAGATCCAGACACGGGACTTTGAAATGAGCACCTATCCCAGTAGTTAAAGTTTGTATGTGTTTGTATGTGTGCTAGCAAACGGCGGAAATATATGTGATCAGCTGATGGGTTTAGGGTTCCCACCGTACCTTCAGCTCATATTACTCTCATTCATCTACTCAAGAGCCGAACGACGACGCGCGCGCGCGCACACACACACACACACACACACACACACACACAAACACACACTCCACTCTACATAGCTTGGCTAACTCTATAAGTGTAAAGCGACCCGTGCTCATGGAGTGAATAACATCGACTTAATGGTGTATCAGACGGAGCCCTGGGATACCTGGCGGTCTCCCAGTATACCTTAGCCTTACCCGAGTGAACAACACAGTACCCATGGGAACAACATGAGTAATAATATAAATAGGATAAGCGGGAACTAACCGCACAACAAAAAGCTGCCCAAATGGGACACAACCTCATTGATAAGGGTCAAGAGTAAGGGGCTCGTAGATCTACAAATGTCGCAGTGCAATAACAACCCTAGAAAATAATTCATTCATGTGTTTTAGCATAATCACGTTCGCAATTTTAGTCCGATTTGATTCATACTTTACACAAAACTCTACAAGTTCGTTACGCAGCGAAATGCGTTTAACAATTTAAAATGGCGGATTTTTCAATTTCTTTATAATTTACAATGTTTTCGTTTTAAATATTGTTGAAAATCGAATTTCACCGTCGCATTTAGCGTTAAAAATTGCAAGAATTAGCATTTCGAATTTTCAAAATTAAATTACAAAAATTTAATTTGACGGCGGTTACCGTTCATTTTTAAATATTCAACAAACTTGAGATTTTAAAATGCCAATACATGCAGGTTTTAGTGATGTTAGTGTTGGTAAAATCGAGGTTTCAAAAAGTGGGTGAGATGAAAATTACTTTTGGAAATTGACAGTTGCATGCTGCCATTTTAAGTCAGCCGCTTACAACACCAGTGTGACAGATAGAAAAATGTGCGAGTGAGAGGTCAAGAGCCACCATAGCTCCTTCCTTTTCCTTAACGAGCGCTGAGTAACAACAGTTTGTAGACTCATATTGGCAGACACTGTGTCACTGAACTCCTGGAGGCAGGTGGAGGGGAAATCTCCTACATGCGCGAGAAATTCTCGCGCAGGCCGTTTACTAAGTGGCTGAACTATAATATGTTTATGTCGATCCTTTCCGTAGCCACATCTTTAGTCTAACTGACGTTAAGTAAAGGACTTTTAAATGTATTTTTTTAATAAATTTGTACTTCTTGATTAGACGTCCAGAAAGTTATAAAGTTCAAAATAGTTCATTTACTGTCACATTTAAAATGGATAAACTAAATAACAAGATTTAACGAGAAAGATCAATTGTCAAAGACATTAAGAACTTTTCCGTCGAGTTTCAATTGATTCCGTTGGATATTTAATTTAAATCCTTCGAATGATAAATGATCATTTTTTCGTACTGTATAAATGGCTATTTTACTTTAGGCTAAATAATGTGTATTTAAAGTGAATGGAAAAACTTGTTAAAACAAAAATACCGAAAGCAGTATTGACAGTTGTCGTAAATAATTAATGAACAAATAAAACATTAAAATAACGAATTATCAAAAAATTACTATTTTCTTTGGAGTAGATGTCCGGTCATTGAAAATCTGGAAAAAATCATTAAACTTTATTGCTTTTTATGGTGTTTTTATTAAAGCACACATATGTCATCGGTCCATATCTTTTTTTCTTGCCTTGATATCCCCTACGAGCAACTTTATATCATAGGTACGTCTCGTAGTTGGTGCCAGTTAGAATAATGAGTACGAGGAATGAGTTAACGGTAAGGGATTTTTTTTTAACGTCCGACTGTTGTGCACACTTGGGCTAATGCAGACGATGCGATGATTTATAGCGTATGAAAATGCCAAGCCCTGGCCGGGAATCGAACTCGAGTCCTTGGAGTGAAAGCCCAGTACGCGCTTGAGATTAACACTAGGCCACCGAGGCGGCTCACGGTAAGGGAAAAGCAACGGGAGTAACTGCGGTTAGAACTAAGATCCTTAAGGTGCGCAGTTCAGAGACGCAGTAGACTGTTTAGCACATCGACCACAGAGTCCCCAAAATCCTAATCCAATCAAATACTAATTTGGTAATATTAGTTTAATTCTTCACCTAGAACTCACTAAGTAGTAAAACAAGACTGCAATTCCAAAATTATATATAATATATATATATTTGTAGCTCTATTCACTAGTTCTAACTTTCGCAATAGTGTAAAAAGTTGAAATTTTGTACAGTTATTGTAGATACGACAAACATAAAAACTAAGTCTTTTTTGTTTTATCTATATCCTTTATGAGTGAACAAAGAGTTAAATTTCTTCCTAAACTATTTTTATTGCTCTTAGTAAAGATCTGAAATGCTGAAATTGTGTTTAAACTCTTTTAAAACACTAAGTCAGCAAAATGCTTACAGTGCCTTCTAGATATTCAAAAGCCATTCGATTATGTATTGTTTGTTTCTCCTCAACAGTTTTCCATACACACCGAAGCGAAACACTTGTACTCGGCTAAAACACGTTTCGCTTTTAGTAAAAACAAGTTGGGCGCTTAAAATTCAAAACATTTTCCGAAACGTTTTGAGTTATGTAGGTAATTTATAAGATCGTGAATGTACATTTGTACTGCGTGAAGGGCCAATATCCGAGAAGAAATGAGCCACAATGTCATTTCGTTTTGTTGACGAAGTACACGTCGGGTTAGGGTAATTTGTACGTCAAAATATGACAGCTTAATTCACAAAGCTCTGCACGTTGCAGATAAGGGACTAGCAGTTATAAAAAAATCGTTGCTGTTACTAGCGATGTTCCGTTGTGAAATTAGCTATAACAGCGATTATCACTGAGAACGTACTGGGATTTCACCCCGAGGACCCGGGTTCGATTTCCGACCAGGGCTTGGCATTTTCATACGCTATAAATCATCCCATCGTTTGCATTAGCCCAAGTGTGCACAAAAGTCGGACGTTAAACACCAAAAAAAAGGTAAGATACGAAACAATGAAATGCTCAGCTATCCTGATCTCTGTATCACTTTCGAAGAATCGTTTATATTAATGGTAACGGGAGACCGAGTTTCGCTCGATTTCAGAATTTCAGTAAACAATCTGTAATTGTTTCGAAAAAACAAAATAAGTCGGAAAATCTAAGAAAATTAATTTTCTAGATAATAAGATCTCGACAAGAAAATTTTTCAAATCATTTTGGAAGAAACGACAAATAATCAATTATTTTTTAGAAGAGTGGGAAAATGAATTTCCCTGAAAATAAGACCTCACCCAATAATTTCCAGTATCGGAAAACACCAAATGCCAAGGTTACAAAGATATCCTACAGCAATTTCAGAGAAAAAGTTCACACATACAGCGTGTTTGTATGTTAGCGCTGCCACGATCGCTATTTTGGTTTGATTTTGGTAACAGCAAGAACCGCTATTTCCGTTACTTAGCCCGTTTAACAGTTTCAAAATGGCCGCCATTTCAAATGTTTGAAAATTCATCTAAAATCGGAATTTTCGAGAACGAAGCGAAAATACAGTTTGGACACTTGAAGACAATGCTAAAGGAAAGTTTTTTTAATACTATTTGAGTATATTTTAATACTATTTTGAGTACTATTTAAGATGGTTTGAAAACAAAATTGTTTGAAAATCATAAGCAAACTTGGAATTAAAGTGATATAGGCCCTATACCTAAACGTCAAATTTCATACAAATCGACCGGTTCGTTTAGTATTCAACGTTGCGAACAGACAGAAAAATTAAAAAATTCCCTTATTGAACCAAAAATAAAAATCTGGTTTTCTCTTCCTTTTTAATTTTAATTATATTTTTTCCGAAAACACGACAAGTTAACATAGCTAGTTTTTAACAACATAACTTAAAACGTATTATAGCCTATCAACTGTTCAATTAAATCAGGTGATCTTTACGAATTAATATAAAACAACTGATCTTTTAATGTAACTACTAAAATTAAATTAACTATTCATTTCATATGTATAAAACGGTCAGACGTCTTCGACGTTTACGCAATGTAGTGGTTATCACGCGCGCAAGTTCCCCGGTTCGATCCCGGCCGGGAACATTAATTTTTAATTACAATTAGTTTAATATGAGACTTACGACGTGTAAAATATACTGTTATATATCAATGTAAACACGATCCTCGCATCACGCGTCCGTCAAACTCCAACATCACAACCAGCCCTAAAACAATACATGTTAAAATTTACTTCTATGATTCAGGGACCACTTAAGTTCAATTTTTCATGTTGGTCATATACTGCTTACTGAAATAGTAATATACAGAAGTTAATTACATGTTATACTTAAAGCTGAATGATTACTCGACAGGGGGTAATCCATCCCCTTGCTCGAATCTCCGCGTTTTAATTGTACCCTTGTACTTGAGTCCTTTGTTGAACAATAGCTACGTCAGCAGTTATAGACTAATGAAGAACATAGGGATTAACAAAGGACTATCCAGTCAGCATTATGTTAATACTGCAAGACAACCTTGCCGGCTTCACAGGCCTACCACATTAGCTTCGCTTGCAATAAATAATCATTAAAGCCTTGAGTTTATAATAGACATAGGGAATTATGGAAGTGAAAATGGAGAACGCTGCCTATCGGAAGAAAAATGAACCACGTACTTTTAGGTTAACTTTTGAGACTACAAGTTAGGTTATTTGTTAATGTATGAATTACTAATGATTGCAGTAGATATCTTAGGTAATAGAAAAACGAGCTCAGAGCACTCTGATGTCAATTTTTTGGTACTAAGTGCATTTTACCTTTAATTCTGGCATCCTAATTTCAGTATTGAGTGGGGACTCAATGGTAAAAACCAATAACAAGTATCTGAAAAAACCAACGAATGGTAAAAAGTTTCCCGCCAATTCTAAAATTACAAATATAATTTCTAATTACAGTTACATGCAAAAATGTCCAACGTGACTGACGTCCCTTGGGGATGTAACTAACCCACAATTGTTTTAATAAAAGCTACTACTTCAATTCCAAAATGGAAAATTAACAATTTGCTTTATTAGTCGTAATATAATAAACAAAAATGGTGAGCTGCACACGCTATGTGGGGATATCTGTGTCACCCATTTTGTTAAAGTCTGCCGCTTTGAGTGACTGGGTCATGTGGAAAGGATACCGGAAGATGGACTGGAGGAAACTGCTGGAAAAGCCATTCGAAAGAGAAGAGCGGGACGGCCACACAGAAGATGGCTACAGGATGTTGAGGGCAACCTGCGGACTCTGTGCGGGTGGAGGGAGAAGGCAGAAATAGAGAAACTTGGAGTGGCATAATTACGGTAGCCAAGGCCCACTCCGGGCTGCAGAGCTAAGTAGAAAAAGAAAAAGAAGAATATTATAAACAGTTGGAGTAGACTGTGTGATGATTCTTTGGTTCTTCTCTGATCTAAAAATACTACCACAGAGAGGAGAGGAGAATAGGCAAAACAATGGAGACAATACTCTGTATTACAAACATTGCTTTTTTCTGTTTGACATTGCACTGCACGACTACTAATAAAAGGCTCATATTGAAGTATCGATCAACAAATATACACACTCAGTGTTTGCGACAAAGCAATTACTGTGAAAATACAGTATGTTCTAAAAGATAAAACTGAAAACATTGCATTGATCAGTGTTTATTAGAGAAATCTTGTACAACCTATCAAAACGTTAATTTTAAAATAATTGGGACAGTTGGACTGAACAACAACGCTTTTTAATAATTTAAATAGTTGTTAAAACTTATTTGTAGGCAATATATATTTAAACAGTAAACGCTCTAAACATTATTGTCTTAGATGGATCGGTTATGAAATGTAATTATAATATTTAACTTATTTATACACGTAATTTTTTAAAACGTCATTTTTAACAAGTAATTTTTAACACGTAATTTTTAACACGTAATTTTAACACAATTTTTACCACGTAATTTTTAACAAGCAATTTTTTAACACGTAATTTTTAACACGCAATTTTTAACACATAATTTTTAACACGTAATATTAACAAGTAATCATTAATACGTAATTTTTAACACATAATTTTTAACACGTAATCTTTAACCCGTAATCTTTAACACGTAATCATTAACACGTAATTTTTAACACGTATTTTTAACACGTAATTTTTAACACGTATTTTTAACACGTATTTTTAACAAGTAATCTTAAACAAGTAATCATTAACACGTCATTTTTAACACGTAATCTTTAACACGTAATCTTTAACATGTAATCTTTAACACGTAATTTTAACACGTAATTTTTAACACGTAATTTTTAACACGTAATTTTTAACACGTAATCTTTAAAACGTAATCATTAACACGTCATTTTTAACACGTAATCTTTAACGCGTAATTTTTAACCCGTAATTTTTAACACGAAATCTTTAACACGTAATTTTTAACCCGTAATTTTTAACACGTAATCATTAAGACGTCATTTTTAACACGTAATCTTCAACACGTAATTTTTAACACGTAATTTTTAACACGTAATTTTAACACGTATTTTAACACGTAATCTTTAACACGTAATCTTTAACACGTATTTTTAACACGTAATTTTTAACATGTAATCTTTAACACGTAATTTTTAACGTATAATTTCTATTTCCACGTACTCGCATCTACCCGTATAATTTACAAAGCGGATAACTAAATATTAAATGTTTCGTAATCATTAACATGTAATTTTTAACACGTAATTTGTAACACGTAATTTTTAACACATATTTTTAACACGTAATATTTAACACGTAATCTTTAACACGTATTTTTAACACGTAATTTTTAACATATAATTTATATTTCCACGTACTCGCATCTATCCGTATAACTTACAAAGCGGATAACTAAATATTAAATGTTGCGAAATATTTTGACACCGTTCATTAAAAATACGATAGCGTTTATTTCTGCACCGTTTCGGTTTACGCGCTCAACCCTCGGCCGTGTATATTCAATAAAAACGCGAACATGTTTTTTTTTCTATACGCGTAATAAATTTTTATTACCATACGCTGCCACAGCCTGACAGATCTGACATGTGTCAGGGTGTTGCGAAATGCCCGGAGTCAATTTGTTATATATTCATATACACACTTTAAAAAACAATCCCCGGGGACGGAGGGAGACGTTACTGGATGACAGAGACAAACTGCATTCTATTCTTCATGACGACAAAGACAGA